>JAYESA010000005.1:264881942-265609170 GCA_036927795.1 Iris macrosiphon | reverse complement strand
TCTACTAATTACACTAGCAATAAACTACTAACCAACCTATAAACCACTAAACCTCTAACCAACTAGCTGAACCCCTACCTGTTGCCTGCAAACCTTGTTGTTGCTCGAGCTGTTTGCAGTAGTCTGCTGCTTGCACGTTGCACCCCTGGCTGCTCGCTGCAGCTACCAGTTGCTGCTGCTGCGCACTGCACCGCACGCTGCTGCTGTTGCAGCAACCTGCTGCACCGCACTCTGCTGCGCACGCTGCGCTGCAGCAACCCGCTGCTGCACTACAGCTCGCACACTGCGTTGCTGTACTGAGCTACTGCGCTCGCTTCTCTCTCACACACCCACACAACATAAACACTCATGCACTCACACATATATACATACACACACATATATATAGATATATACTTACATAGGCTATATAGATATCAATATATATGTATATACACTCTCATCTCTATACATATATATATTTATAGCTATACCCTCATGCACACATACAACCATATAAATATATACTCTCTCATATATATTTATACAACCATACACATACATAGATATATCCATATATACATATACACATATAGATATCACTATATATATACATTCTCATGCCTATATATATATATATATATATATATATATATAAACATACACGTATACAAATAGGTAACCACTTATGTATTTATAAATATAAATCACACACACTATATATATATATATATATATACACACACACACACACACACACACACACACACTTATAGATATATCACTCACTTACATATATACATATACATATACACTTATACACATAGACTCCTAGCCATATACATATATATCAACCATATGCATATAGATACCTATAATCATACATATAGGTATCATACATAATATATATCATACTAATATATATGCATAAGCCACATAGAATTAAAAGACAATAAAGCAAACACGTGTAGTGCACCGCACCCGTATCACACTCATTCTATGATACGCTTACGATACGGCTCCAACACACAACCCAACGTATCCCAAGGACACGACCAAGTCTAAAATAGTATATATGAATAATACGAAGAGTCAAATACACAACTACGTGTCCATGTCAAAATATGACATGCTCAAAGCCCCATATCGGAGGAAAAACTTCCAAATCAACCCGTATCTCCAAATTGTTAGGATACGGCCTACACATATCCAATTGTAGAAATGACACTAGCCAGAAACAATCAAACACATGTCAATTTGGTCTAATTGACCAATTGACAAACACAATATGTGCCAATCTCGAAATTCTTCCAAAATTGATACAAAAATACACATAACTTTCTCCATAGGACTCCTATGAACCTAATTCCAATTTATATGTATAGCCTATGCATATGGGATAGTTTCTTATGGTTAATTCATAGATTTAGAACCTAATTAAAGGGGTAAAACTGAATTGTACCTATTGAAAGATGGATTTCCAACGAAATCCCCAAATTGGGTGAAATGAGCCTTCAACTTGTAGATCCTTGCTCCTCTTTGTAGATCCTTGCTTCCTCCTTATAGATCCTTGCTTCTTTATTATAGATCCATGCTCTAATAGCCTCTATTGATGATTTAGAAAGAAATTAGAAAGAAATTTGGTAGGGATTTGATGAAATTTGGTTGAGGGAAATTCTAGATCTAGATTTGAAATAAAAAATAAAGAGAGAGAAAGTTTTCATCCCCTTTATATAGGCCTCTCTTGCCCCCTCCCTCAAGCTACTATATAAAGTCTAAAATACCCCTTAGGGCCTCTCATGAAAAAATTAATTAAGGAGGGAAGGTTCTAGTCTAATGGGTTTAACTAAACTAAAATAAATGTTGGGTCCATGGGTCTAAACTAACTAGTTGGTCCACTACACAAGTCCAAAATAAATCTAACACTAACAATAAATAAATAATAATATAAATAAATATTCAACATTCATAATATTTAATTAATTACCAAATGACTAAAATACCCTTTCCTAGAAAATGTGGTAGTGACAACTCTACCCCCCTTAGAAGAATTTTGTCCTCGAAATTAAAACTCTCTCCCATCTCTCTTGGGCTAGTCACAACATATTCATACAAATTTTACTATGGTCAAACCCCCATCAATCACATTCTAAATTAGTCCTATCATATAACATACAATCTTACCATTCTACTGAAAGAGAAACTATACTTGGATATAGTCTCTAACTATCGTGAATTTCAGTCTCTGCCCTGTTGGGGTGTCTCCCTCTACTTGTACGGATAATCTGCTATGCACATGTGGCCTATTCCATCACACACTAAGCATTCACTAATCATCAACCTAGTCATAATATTCTTAATACTGAGGGTTACCAAATATTAGTGATATACTATAATTCTAGGTCATGGATATACTTCACTCACTGGAACTTGCTACCTGGGATACTATACCGCTAAGATACTACCTCCTTGTTCTGCTTCAGTTCTTGTAATCACCAAATTTTTTTTAACCATTTTCTTGCAAGGAACACTTATATCATTTTTCAATCATGCGTTATATTAGCACACCGTTGTCCAACTTGAATATCCGTCAATAGGATGCCTACTTAAATCTTGTTACTGTCTACACAAGGCACCAGCTCTCATATGTATTTTAGATGATATCCTCGTACCAAGTTACTTATGTCTCTCCTCTACTGCCTGGATTACTTGTACTATTACTTCCAAATAATTTTCTATCTTTATTAACTGATACACCAATCCAATATTATCACACAAAGTACTTACTGTTACTAGCACATTACTTAACTAATCCCTGATATAGAAACACTAGCACTCTTGATATAGTAACACTAGCTTCCTAACAACATACCCTATGCCCTTAATTTTCTAGGATACTAGCTTCATCATTAGATCATCCCATCACATTCACTAGAACTCATGATCACTTGCACTAGTTATTAACTTCTATAATGCACATGTTTCACTTCACTCTCAAAGGCAGGCACATGGTTCCATATCTCTATTGATGTATATGCATCTCTCCTTAAACCTTTTACAGATGGATACGCTAATCAGTAATACACTACATATCTTTCATGACCAATCTTGATATTTCTCAATCCATGACACACTATTAAAATTTTCTAATACTCAGGCTTCTACTTTTTGTTACTTATGAACTTTCACACTGACACTCATCACCCATTGTGTATTATATACACAATTTTTAGACACTTCTTCCACCTTTTGCTACCAACACATCACTGGCCTCAATATCAGGTGATATACCTATCACTAGTCATATACTGGTACACTCCTATCTACTCACATCAATGCTCTACTTCTAAGCTAAAGAATGATGGAACAAATCCTATAATAATAGGAGTGGATAAGTATTGAGATGATACTTTAAGAACCAATTTAAGATATAACCTGATAACCATATACGTCTGTCCAAAATCATGACACTCATAATCCTCTCCACGCTAGTAAGCATAGCTGCGATAAACGATAGATTACATAACTTAGGTATGCACCTCTATAATCATGTCGTCTAGAATCCTCGCTGTGTCGACTAGTATAGCTGTGAGAAATTATAAATTTCATAACTAAGATATGTACATCCGAAGTCAGGTTCCAATGTTTCTGCCATGCCAGCTAATATTGTCACTACCACATTCTGAAAACAGGGGTATTTTCGATTTTTTACAATATTTAATATTATGTTATTTACAATTAATTAATTGCATGATAGTGTATTTGATTTAAATTAATAATTATGTGATGTGTAATTAAATATATAATCATATGCAGTGTTTAATTATTTTATTTAGCTAGCAGACTAGACCTAGAAGCCTAGTAGACGAACCCCTGTCCGAATGATAGAATTTCGGATTTTATTATTTTATTTAGAATTTAATTCTTGGAGTTTATAATTAATTACTGTATTTTATTTAATATTTTTGTGCATTGCCTTTGCTTCGATATTTGGAGAGCACTATCCAAACTTTTGTCTTCCAACAAATTTCACCATCTTGTCCTAGACATGCCCGCCTTCAATTCTGCTATTTTTGCAACTCATAATTGTGCTCTTTGTACATTATTTCTGGTCCGCACAAAAATCGTCGCGGACGTTATTTTAATTTCCTATTTTTTTGTATCGTTGTGCGTTCCAATCGAAAATTGGAGGCCATCTTGACCTATTTTTCGTGCGACCCAAATTAGGGTAATATTCTGTTCTGAGTCTTCTTCAATATTGGTATTGATGACTTGATCTGATTTTGACCCCAAGTACTCCAAATTAATTGTTGAACACAACTTGCATTTATTTCTATTTAAATTGAGGATACCATTTTATCTGATTTTAAAATTCCTAATTAATTCCAGTGCCCTTCAAATTCAGCCCGTACCAGTCTTACAGCACCCCCTGACCCTACAAAATATCGGACCCCGAATCGCCCGCCCAATTTTCGTCATTTCATGTGTTTGTGCAATTTCCCAAAATTTAAGGGAGCCAAATTGCAAATTTGGCATTTTTGTGGCCTCACCCAATTATTTTAATCAATGAGGGAGCCTATTAATTTTAATTAAGAACCCTCATCCCCCATGAATAATTTTCTCATGTTCAATCCTAACCATTTCATTTGAAATTGGCCCATCACAACCCTCCATTCACACCCTCTCTCTCCCTATTTAATATATTGTACCCTCAACCCTAATCCCTATGCAACCTAGAAACCACTACCTCACAAGCCTCCAAAATCCTCAAACCCCTACCTCTCTCCAACGTAGGATCCTTTTTTCTTTTTCTCTTCTCCTTTCTCCTCCTTCTTCCTCTCCTTCTCTTCCTTTCCTTCTTCTTCTTCTTCTTCATTAATTAGTTGAATTTGAAAAAGAAAGAGGGGGAAACCATTATACCATCACCCTGTACTCAGACCTCCCGGCCGTGCGAGCGGGCCCGGCCTCCAGCCTTCACCCGGCGGCCTGCCTGGGCTGTAGCCGGCCCCCGCTCCGGCGGCTCCCCCCTCGGCGTCCGGCGGCTCCCCTCACAGACTCCGGCGTCCGGCGGCCACTCCGGCGGCCGGCCAGCGAACACTCACAGTAAGCCTCTCCCCTTCCCTCTTTATATATATATATGTGTATATATATATATACGTATATATATGCGTATATATATACTAAATGTATAATTATTGTAGGTAATTATTAATGAGAGTATATTGGAATATTAATCAATGTATAATATATGTAAATGTTAGCATGTATATGTATAGCAATTTAATTAATTAATGTATATATATATATAATCTAATGTATATATATAAATGTTTGTTTATAAATTAGTATGAAAATTAGTATATGCTTTTAATTGAATTTGTATGTATAATTAATATAAAGTATTTATATATTTAATTAATGTGGTAATTAGTATATGTAATTAATTTAATTTTGTATATATAATGTAAAAGTATTTATATATTTAATTAATGTGAAATTGGCATATGTATATTATTATTTTACTAATATCTAATTATATGAGTATAGTAGGTATTTAAATAAATTCTATAATTAAGTTTTGGCATATATATATATGTGTATATATATTTTTTATAAACCCTTGGCATGTTTTTTAAAGTATATACGTATATATTGTATATGTGTTTAATTGGATAGATATAAATACGTGTTCTACGATAAGCATTTTTTAATATATAAAACACTTAGCATATTTTCAAGGTATGTTTAATTGGTATATATATAAATAAAAGTATTTTTGGAGTATAGTACGTGTATTTCAATTAATATATATATATATATATGTATTCTGGTATAAATATATCATGGTTGGTAAATGTATATTATTTATTTACTTAGAAATTAACTGTATACTGTAATGGTAATAGATACAAATATGTATTTTTTTTTGTACTTATAAATCATATTTTGGGTATACATAAACAAAAGTATTATATATATATATATTTGGGATATAAAATGTATATACAAACGTATTTGATATATGTTGATATATAAATGTACGAATTTTGGAAAATGTTGCAATTATAGCAAGTAATTTATATTGGTATATATTTTAGATATATTTCATGAATTATGTTTATATATATATACAAGTATTATTTTATTATGTTTTATATGCAAGTATTAATTATTTTTAAAATATATATAGTTTATACATATATCTACTATTGATATTGATGGAATTATATGTAATTAATTAATAAGAAGTTTATTTAAAAATGTAGTCCTACTAGATGACCCTAGTTGACTAGTGCCCTGTCTGACATGGCCCTGAGGCCAGGTGTTTATAGACTATGTGTTAGCGTAGCATCTGATGCAAATATGGTTTGTTTGTGATATGTTTATAGGACTGTTGGGTTACCCAGGGGATACTCTGGAACAGGACACCAATAAATACCAGCTAAGGACCCAAGGCAAGTACATTCTCTGATAATTTCCAATTCTTGATAATTGCTATAAGTTCAATGATCTTGAAATGTTACAACTGAATCTTTGACACTGTGTTACACGGACTAGTATAGCTTGGATCTGCAGTCATGAGATGTTACCTTGATTATCGTATTGACATTGTACACGACATGTATAATTTAGACATCGTACATGATAGACTTGACTTGCTCGTGTATCGTGACGTGTCATGATTGGATCCACAGTGCTAGTTGGGGGCGGGGAAATTGCTAGTGAGAAATGTGATCAAATACCTATCGTACAAGTTTATATTATTGGTGTTAATCATACCCCACGTATGATTAGCCAGACTGTAGCAATTGTACATGTCCCAAGCCGATCACATTTCGAAACTACTATTTCAAACACCTAGAATAGATTACAGTTCCCTATTTTAAATCATATACTACATCACCCGTATATGATAATGTTCCTTGTTCTTTTATTTTCATACATGCACTGACTGTATCATATTGCCTATTGCCTGTCTCTTTATATTGCCTGTCTCTCTTAACCTGTCATTACATTTATTTCATTTTCTTCTCAGTAGCTAGCATGACATGTTTTATTGTATTATAGACATTATCAATTAATGGAACTGTTATTTGAGATTGTGCTTTGCTCCTTCCTGACTGGAAATATTTTTCCAGACTATGCCTTAGAGGACCGCTGTCCGACACTTATGGTGAGTAGCTGCAGACTTGGTAGTAGTTGTGATTCCAGGAGATCTAGCTGGAAATTACTATTTTTTAGTTAGTTCTTTTAACAGTCTATTTGGTACCGGATTTGTCTCCGGCATTTTGATGATTCTTGGATATTGTTAAGTTAAGTTATTTCTTGTGGACTTGTGTTGTGTTTAATTTAAGTTTTATTATTCGAAATCTTATCGTGCTGTAAATCCTGTGATTGAGTATGTGTTCATCTTATTTGTGTCATCCGTGCCTCCTAATGGAGATTGGATGCTTGCGTGACATTAGTTAGATAGTATCAAGACCTTGACAGCGTTCTACCGCCGATGCTAGTGCGGCGTAGGCTGGACGTACCCACGCACTCGTGCCCCTAAACAGGGTGCGGGTCGTGACAAATATGGCTGCGATAAACTCTAGGCACCATAACCAAAGCAGATATTTTATCTTTCTCACTGTCCTCATCAACATATGTCATCAGATGATACCGTAATTTAGGTCCATAAAATTTATCTCGATATGAAATTAAACTCAGCAACGACACCAAAAATTAAATTCAACAACCGATTCACCAAGAATCAAATTCAATAACAACAAGTGAGAGCGGACAGAAATAAGAAAAAGATTTAAATTGGAATTTATAATAAAAATTCACAAGGGTCGTCTCAGGAATCTCTCAAGAAATTTATGATTGAGTATCATCTCTCATCCTAGTGTCCTATGTTCTATATCCTATCGCAGGCTCACAGTAGTACAACTAAGTCGTCGTACTACCACGATATCGCGTAACTTGCGAAGCCTAACCTGCATGGGCCACCACTACAAACGTGTCACGACCCGCACCCAATGAAGGGGCACAAGTACGTGGGTACGTCCAGCCTACGCCGCAACATCGACAGTAGAACGCTATCTTGGTCAATTATACTATCGCATTATCTCACAATAATGCATAATCCTCCAATAATATTTCAACTCCAAGAAGAGTGTAATAAACATAATTTAACACAATACTCAATCACAATTCTATAGCACGATAAAATATCAAGGAAGTCTAACATAACTATACAATCTAAACAAATATAACAACAATAATAAAAATAATAACCAAAATATCAAATATAAGCTGAAAAATAAATCCGGGTACCAAAATGCTAAAGAGAACTAACTATACTAACAAGTGATTCCGGCTAGATTTCCCAACAGTCACTAAAGAACTAGTGGGTCCAAGTCTGTACAATCTATAGGTCAGGGTCCGTAGTATGTCAAACACCAATCCCTGGGATCCTCTAAAAAATATTTTTTCAGTCAGGAATGGAGCAAAGTACAAACCCAATAGCAGTTCCAATTAATTGATAATGACTATAAACAGAAATAGAGAATATAATACAAGACGAGAAACAAATGAACAATATCGTACCATGGTAAAAAAATAGGTAAACAAGAATAATATGGTATACACTGATCACGATGAAATAGAATAAGACAATGAACAAGAATATGGTGAAGAACTGTAACTATGCTAAATGATTGAAATACTAATTAGATATGTGATCGGCTTGGGTGTGAACATTGTCTAATTAACGTTGGATAAATATTGTCTAGAGTTAAAAATTGAACATTGTCTAGGATTTGATCACATATCTAGCTAACACTTTTCCTTTTCCCCGACTAGTACAATGGATCCAACCATGACACGTTACGATATAAGATACTCAAGGCATTGTAAATAATAAACCTTGAACATTAAACAATTGAACATTGTTTAAGTTAAACATTGTCTAAGTTAAATATTGAGAACACGAGGAACAATGAAACAATACATATAAACATCCCATGACTGATCCATGTGTATACTAGTCCGTGTACCAATGTGTCAAGAGTCATGTAAAATATTTATAAATACTTGTATTATAGTAATTGTCAAAAAATATAAACTATCAGAGAATATACTCGCCTGCCGTCCAGAGTAATAAATGTCAAACTGTGTCCAAACTGGTGTCACACAGACCTATATATAAAATATTACATTAATACAAGGTTCTGGAATAAAATTAAGTTAAACTATTCAACTTCTAAGTCATAAAGCCATTTCTAAGTCAAAACAGTCAAACTAGGTCAACTCTATACCAAACTAGTCAAACTTGGCCAAACTAATTATTTCTAAGTTATACGAGTCTATCTGCAACTAGCCACACTAGCTAAGCTAAGACACTAAGAAACCAACAAGATACCGTATCCTAAGATATGCAAGTTATTAGATATAAAAATAGTAATATATATATATATATATATATATATATATATATATATATATATATATATATATATATATATATATATATATATATATACAAGACAATACATATTGTAGCTTAGCTAACTAATGCAAGAAGATACCTTGGCATTGAACCAATGTGTATCTCACTACTAAACCCCCATCTCGATACTCAAATCCAATACCTTGAGTATCGACTGATACCTTGACATTACCTTGGTGTATCACAAGGTAAGTCAAATTCTAATATATAGCTCACTACCCAATACTAAACTATAACTAACATACTACTAAATACCTAATACTATCAACATATATATATATATATATATATATATATATATATATATATATATATATATATATATATATATATATATATATATATATATATAATACTACATATAGCTACTTACCATTTACCCTTCTATTAATATCGAGTATCTTGATACCCAATATTACCTTAACATGTGTTCTAATACCTGAGTATTCTAAACTTAATACCTTGGTAATATTTCAAGATAATTAGAACCTATAGTAACTAATACTAATACTTAACTAACTAGTTATGATACTCTAACTAAATACTAACATATAGCTACTAATCTATTTAACACTAACAATGATACAATACATAGATACAATACCTACATATTAACTTACTATTCTAACAAGTATGAATATATCTATCCAACTACTAGCTAAAAAGGTATATAACTAACTATTATAATAACACTTAACTACTATGCTATCAAGTGTATATATATATATATATATATATATATATATATATATATATATATATACTAACTATCTAGCTATATCTACTAATTACACTAGCAATAAAGTACTAACCAAACTATAAACTACTAAACCTCTAACCAACTAGCTGAACCCCTACATGTTACCTGCAAACCTTGTTGTTGCTCGACCTGCTCGCTGCAGCAGTCCGCTGCTTGCTCGCTGCTCACTGCAGCTACTAGCTGCTGCTGCTGCGCACTGCACTGTACGCTGCTGCTGCTGTAGCAACCTGCTGCAGCAACCCGCTACACCGCACGCTGCTGCACACGTTGCGCTGCTGCTGCTGCGCGCTGCACCGCGCGCTGCTCGCGCTACACCGCACGCTGCTGCTGCTGCTGCTGCTGCAGCAACCTGCTGTACTGTACGCTGCTGCGCTGTTGTGGCAACCCGCTGCTGCGCTGCAGCTCTCACACCACGCTGCTGCGCTGAGCTACTTCGCTCGCCCCTCTCTCACACACACACAACATAAACACTCATGCACTCACACATATATACATGCACACACATATATATAGATATATACTTACATAGGCTATATAGATATCAATATATATGTATACACACTCTCATCTCTATCCATATATATATAGCTATACCCTCATTCGCACATACAACCATATAGATATATACTCTCTCATACATATATATATATATATATATATATATATATATATATATATATATATATATATATATATACAACCATTCACATACATAGATATATCCATATATACATATACACATATAGATATCACTATATATGTATACATTCTCATACCTACATAGATATATATATATATATATATATAAACATACACGTATACATATAGGTAACCACTTATGTATTTATAAATATAAATCTCACTATATATATATACACACACTTATAGATATATCACTCACTTACATATATACATATAGATATACATATACACTTATACACATAGACTCCTAGCCATATACATATATATCAACAATATGCATATAGATACCTATACTCATATATACTATATATTTATACATATAGGTATCATATATAATATATATCATACTAATATATATACATAAGCCACATAGAATTAAAAGGCAATAAAGCAAACACGTGGAATGCACCGCACCCGTATCACACTCATTCTATGATACACTTGCGATACGGCTCCACCACACAACCCAACGTATCCTGAAGGACACATTCAAGTCTAAAATAGTATATATGAATAATACAAAGAGTCAAATACACAACTACGTGTCCGTGTCAAAATGTGACATGCTCAAAGTCTCGTATCGGAGAAAAAACTCCAAAATCAACCCATATCTCCAAATTATTGGTATATAGCCTACACGTATCCAATTGTGGACACGAAACTAGCCACAAATAATTAAGTACATGTCAATTTGGTCTAATTGACTAATTGACAAATATAACATGTGCCAATCTCGGAATTCTCCCAAAATTGGCACAAAAATACACATAACTTTCTCCATAGGCCTCCTATGAACCTAATTCTAATTTCTATGGGTAGCATATGCTTATGGGGTAGTTCCTTATGGTTAATTCATAGATTTAGAACCTAATTAAAGGGGAAAAAACTGAATTATACCTATTGGAAGATTGATTCCCAATAAAATTTTTAAATTTGGTAAAATGAGCCTTCAACTTGTAGATCCTTGCTCCTCTTTGTAGATCCTTACTTTATCTTTGTAGATCCTTACTTTATCCTTGTATATCCATGCTCTAATAGCCTCCAATGATGATTTGGAAAAAAAAATTGGTAGAAATTTGATGGAATTTGGTTGAGAAAAATTCTAGATCTAGATTTGGAATAAAAAATAAAGAGAGAGAAAGTTTTCATCCCCTTTATATAGGCCTCTCTTGTCCCCTTACTCAAGCTACTATGTAAAGTCTAAAATACCCCTTGGGACCTCTTATGAAAAACTTAATTAAGGAGGGAAGGTTCTAGTCTAATGTGTTTAACTTAATTAATTTATCCTCCTAATGAATTGGCTTAATCTCGGGCTCAATCTAAACTAAAATAATTGTTGGGTCCATGGGTCTAAACTAACTAGTTGGTCCACTACACAAGTCCAAAATAAATCTAACACTAAATAAATAATAATATAAATAAATATTTAACATGCATAATATTTAATTAATTATCAAATGACTAAAATATACTTTCCTAGAAAATGTGGTAGTGACAGGTTTGACCGGGTTCAGTCCGGGTCGGGCTCAACCAAAAGGAGAGACGGGCCGGGCCAGCCCGGCCCGGTCAAAAAAAAATTTGACCCAGTCCGGGCTCTTGACCCGGTCAGGAGAGGACCGGGCCGAACCGGTATGGGTCCGGGCCTTAATTTTTTTTTTACTTTTTTTTATATATATTTTATATATAATCTATATGATATAACATATGTTAATAAATTTAAGTCAAAATTTATAGGTTTTTTATTACTACGTTATTTTTGTATAATTTGAAATTTATAAGTTATTTGTTAGAAAGTTTTTTATATAACTTTAAGTATAAATTTATTTTAAATTTAGAAGTTACATGTATAGTATAATTTAAAATTTACAAATTTATTTGTTAGAAATTTATTTAGTTTCTTTATATCAATATTTATATAACTTTAAGTGTAAATTAAAATCTAAATATTTATAAGTTGAATTTTTTAAAAACTTTTTTTGGAATTACTTATAAAAAATGTAAAAATCAATTTTTTAAAATTTAAATATAAATATACAAGTATATACGCACGTGCGTTGCACGTATTTCATATTACTTGAAAAAAAAAAATAGATTATTAAAAGACCAAACGATAATTTCTTAAATTTATTATAGGTGAAAATATAATAGGCAAGAGCATGAAAGTTGGAAGAAATTAAATGACGGGAATAAGAAAGGTTTCTCTTATCTCTTGGACTCATGTGCCTACTTTGCATGCATGCTTTATTAACTTTTGTTTTATTCTCCAAACTACCTACTTTGCATGAATGCATATCTTTGTTTTATTAACTATCATTCCCCAAGTTGCCTCATGCATGTATACATATATTTAATATGTATTTAATTACTTTTTTAATTACTTAGATATCCTTATCAACGTTAATACATATTGAAATGTAATGAAGGGTATTTTTGGAACGAAAAGCTTTCACGGTGAAGCCTTATTTTGGCATTATATAGTAGAATAGATATCACTCCCCAAGTTGCCTCATGCATGTATACATATATTTAATATGTATTTAATTATTTTTTTAATTACTTAGATATCCTTATCAACGTTAATACATATTGAAATGTAATGAATGGTATTTTTGGAACGAAAAACTTTCACGGTGAAGCCTTGTTTTGGCATTATATAGTAGAATAGATTACTTGAAATTTAAAGAAGTTATTTATATATACATAAAAAAGTTAAATATAAACAACTAACAACATTAAATAAGAAAAGTTGAATTTTTTTTATTAATGACAATACAATTATTAATGTATTATAACATTAAGTAACAAAAAAAATAGAAACTTGTAAATAATATTTTATTTACATAAAGCTTATAAAAAAATGTACGAGTCTTTTAAAAAAAAATTGTCATCCATAGTAAAAGATTGAAAGTCCAGCTCTGAGATATCATCACTTTCATCTTTTGAGTCTTGAGTTCTTTTTTCAGCACGGGTCCAATCTTAAACGCAGACACAAGCTTCTAAAATATCTGGCATCAGCCGACTCCTCTTCTTGCTTAGCATCCTTGAACCTGCAATAAAATAAGATTTCGATGCTACCGTGGACATCGGAACAATTAGAATATCACGTGCTATAAAAGAAAGTACATGATACATTTTTTTGTGTCTCTTCCACCATTCTAAAATTGTATAATAAGATGAAGAGTCATCTTCATCTTCTTCATAAGAATTTAGATAAAAGGGCAATTCTTGCGTAGGTTGGAAAGATTTTTTTTATTCTTCCTTTGCAGTACACTTTTAGCATATGATAATTTAGACATAAAACTAGAGCTACTACCTTGAACGGTTATACCGGGTCGGGTGGATACAACTCTTTCTTCGTATAAAGCAATTAAACTATATAAAATATCCATAATTTCTACTTTCAAACTACCTACGTCAACTCTCATATTATCTTGAAAATTGTCTAATAAAATATACACACCATCTAATTTAATCTTAGGATCAAAAATCGAAGCCAACAAATATATAAGAGGTATATTACCCTAATATTTTTTTATATTTGGCTTCCATTTTGGTAACAACATAATCAAAACCAAAAATATTTCTATATTTAGAAATAAATGAGACATGTTAAGAATTTCTGTTAAAGCTAAAGGAGAAGTTGGATAATAAACTCCAGATAGAATACATGTAGCATTGTAAAATACTTCTAAAAATTCAAAAATAGAAGTAGCAATTAACCAATCATTCTCAGTTACTTGATAATCAAAACTAGGATTAGCATTACAATAATGTGTAATAACATCTTTAAACTTAATGGAAGATTGCAACATTAAATAAGTAAAATTTTATCTATGTGGTGCATCCTTAACAAATCGCCTAAAAGTAACACCATATTGTGTACATAAAATTTTAAAAGCTTGTTGTTTACTTGCAGAAGAGTTCAAACTATGTAAACATGATCTAAGATTTTCTAAATTTAGTTGAAAAAATTCAAGACATTCTTGTACAATCAAATTAATAATATGACAAGCACATCTAACATGAAAAAGTCTACCTTCTAACATAGGCGTAAATTGTGTTTTTAAAACATTAATAGAAACAATGTTATTACTAGTATTATCAAAAGAAATCAAAACTATTTCATTGTGAATATCATATTCATGCACTAATTGCATTATAGCGCCACCGATTACAACGCCGGTAAGTAAAAATTCTAAAGGCCTTAGACAAATAATATATTTTTGCAACATCCATTTTGAATCTATATAATGTGCCGTGATACAAATATAAGTATAATTTTGCTTAGTAGTCCATATATCAGAAGTTAAAGCTAATTTACTAACATGCATAAAACTTTCTTTCAAAGCAACCTTATCTTTTTAAAAAAAATTCAGTCTCTGCTATAGTAGTAGATCTAGAAACTTTAGTAAAACAAGGACTAAATGTATTACTAAGTATAATAGAAATCACTCTTACCAAATATAAAGGGTTGTTCCTCACATATCATATATCTTGCTAATTCAGTCTTGTTACAAGCAGCAGAATAAGTAAAGTTACCTAAAAAAGATCCTTGACCCCCAGTACTTAGTTGTGTTTGTGTAGCCTGTAGTGTGTCTTTGCCATAGCAACTTTCGTAGTGTCTTTTTAAAGTGCCCGTGCCACCATTTTTTTGCCATTTATAAACCTGCTTATATTTTTTATATTTCGCAGCTTTAGGTATTAGTTTTTGATCTTTTTGATCTAAAATCGGTGCGCCCTCACTATTAGTGACAAATATTTTTTTATAAAATTTTCATAAAAAATATTATTTTCTATTGACAATATTTGTAGCCGTGGCCATACTCCTAACTTCATGAGGTGACATTTGTGTCGGTGGCGCAGAATTAGAAATATAATTATTTTCAAACATATTATTATAATAATCATAATTTTTAATAGGTTGGTTTGAACTTTGTCCATCCATATTTAAAAAAAAAAATTTCAAATAAATTTAGAGCTAAATTAGTTACTTCTTTACCAAAAGAGAGAGAGAGAGAGAGGAAAGAAAAATCTTAAATAAGAAAAAAAAATCTGTAATATTAAAATTACTTGTAACATCTGCTAGAAGCCTCCAAAAGAAATCGCAAAAAAATACGTTGAGAGGGAAGAAGTTGGACTCTAGTAATTGTTTTGCTTCTAAACTTTGTAATTGTCTTGCTTCTAAACTTTGTAAGAGAGAAAAAAAAAATTGTAGGAGGAAAGAAATTTTGTTGTGTTTATTTTTCATGAATTATGGACTATTTATAGAAATTTTTTGGTTCAAATGATCCCAAATACCCTCAAAAAAGAGTTGTTATAATGGTTATTTTGATTATTTTGCTAAAATTGAACAAAATATTCCGAAAACGGACAAAACACTGCCACTAAAACGGAAATATTTTGGTAAAAATAACCCAAACGACTATATTTACAAAAAAATTTTAAAATTCAGCCTAACCGGACCGGTCCCGGCCGGTCAAACCGGGCCATCCGAATTCGGCTCGGTCCGAACGGAGCCGACAACGAATCAGGCCGGACCAGACCTATGGGTCGGATCCTCCGACCCAGTCCGGACCCGTGGGGAGAGCAGGCCAGAGCGGACCGGTCCATTAACCAGATCCGATTCGGTCCGGACCGAATTTGATCGTACCAGGCCGGCCGAATTCCGGACCGTCCGTCCGATTGTAATGATCTGATATTTGTTCTTCATGCCACGTCAAAAATCGATCTTTATTTAATTATCCCCAACAATCGAATCGTAAACGAGACTAGTACATCTTGGAGTTTGAACACCAATTTCTTGCGCATAAAATGATGCTCCAATCATTTTATATCACATATTTTAGTGTAAACAAATGGAACCGAAAACATATTGGAACATCACCCAGTGGGCAAACAGAAAGCTTAATATCACATATTTTAATGTAAGCCTAAGGTTGAACATTGTTGTATAAATTATAGATGATGCTCCAATCATTTTGATAATTTCTTTTGCACAGTGTCTAATTATTTGCTGACAAAGATGTCTGCCCATCAACTTAAATATGTATTGAAAAATGCATTTCTGCCTCCCACAAATGATTAGCCATTTGAAGACCAAAACTCATGGCAATTAAAGCCAAGGAGAGACCTTAGGAAAAATAATAACCATAACAACATAATATCTGGACGCAGTGGCCTGAATTTTTGAAGCCATAACCAGAGTCGGATCTAGCAAAAATGGGACTTCAGACCAATGGAGAGGCTCCTATATGAAAATTTTAGGACTTCTGTAAATTCTAGAGGACTTTTATAAGTTTAGGAGACAATTGTAAATTTTGGAGCCCTACTCCTAGACCCATGCTTAGATTGTTTAGGCTTGAAGTCAGTTCTGACCCTAGTGAACTTCTAACTAGAGTCAAACTGAACCGTGTCAAAAGTGGTTCGCTCATTTATTGGGGTCGAAATAGTGACGGATCTAAAATTATAATCTACTGTTGACACAATTATAAAATAGTTCGGAACAATTAGATGCTACTTTCTAAAAAAAATTAATATTTAATATATTTTTTTTTTTACTTAGATGCTACGTCCTAATTTTTTTTACATAGATGCTATTTTCTAAAATTACACCGGAGGCACAAATTTGACTCTGATGTAGAGACAATTACATAGATGTTATTTAAAAAAAAAAAAAAAAAAATTCTCCTAGGGCCTAGTCCCCTCTGCAATCCATATCGATTCGCCTCTGGGTCCAAACAATCATATCCATTTCGAATCCGACCTAGTTCCCTTGGAAAACTTAAGGTATATGAAGGCTTAATTTCAACTTGATACCCTCAACTAATAATTTTTTTAAATTTGATACCCTATACGTTAATATCATACCAATCACTGCTCTCAACTATTGAATATTTCAAGTTGATATCCTCAATCAGTTATGGGTTAAATTTTTTATTTTAACAAAAATAAATAATAAATTTTTGAGTAAAATACTCTTCCGTTCTCTTCTAGGAATATTTAAAGTGACCACGAATGTGAAACATATTTTTATCATTTAGAATTTTCGGTTAATACAATTAAAATATTAACTTGTACAATTATAATTGAAGTATTAAGTTATCTAATATTAAATTTTAGAATATTAAATTAAAAACTAATCAATAGTTGACTATACAAGTTAAAATTTAACCGTAGAATTCTAAGAATTTACTATAGTTTTGGTGGGACTATGTTCTCCTATATGTGGTGGGTCTCTCTCTCTCTCTCTCTTATTTATGGACTCTTTCTGAAATGTATGTAGGACCGTCTGTACTATAGCGGACTTTGTAGCTACCCTAATTGTGATCAAGAATAAAAAGAAAATCAGAAATATTGGAGCCACCTAATAATTACACTAATCTTTGAGTATATATAAAGACTTTATATATAAACAAATAACCACCTGACCAAACAGTAATGGGTAGTTGATATTCTCCCGCCATGGATTAATTGTAACTAATATGTCGCACTATTTATAAACAAATACAGACTTTAGATTCGATTCTATTTTCTGATGAACTATCGCTGCTTGCTTCATATAATATTTTCATTCCAACCGAAAACTGCCAAACACTAATAATTACGGATATTCAAACTTTCGGCTGTGAAATCGGTTGTTGGGTCTAAGCAACTAACATGAGGATATGTATGTTTTTGTCATCAGCTATTTGTTTAAAGACATAATTTGTCACCAGAAACGAAGGAAACTTGGGTTCATCCCATCATAACTAGTGTTTATGCTCACTATTTCACTTAGGATACTGTTTAATAATCAGGTGTTTTTTGTGTACTGATTATGAGTCGTTATGAGAGATTTAATTTTGGATGATTTTAAGTAGCAATATTTATATCAGTTAAATTTATACTCGGTAATTCATTAACGAACAATTCTGAATTTTTTTTTACAAGAATAAAATTATATATATATATATATATATATATATATATATATATATAAACAAAAGCTCTCATAAAGTTTTATTTTTGAGGCCAAAGTCTGCTTGATGCATGATTATTAGATATGTCTTTACGGGTGTGTATGACAATAACGAAATATAATTTGCGAATGCTGTACGAAGAAATTTTTTTATGCATCGCCTCTACTACTTAATTATATTGGAAGTACATGTAGAAAAAAAAGATTTTAAAAACTCACCGGAGAATATATTCGTAGTTTGAAGAAAGTAGAAGAGAAATAAAGAAAGAGAAAGAGTAAATAAAATAGAATATTAGTAGTTATAATTATATTTTGGTGAAGGCATAAATGGAATAAAATAAAGAGCTATAATTTGTGACCACAAACAGGGGTAACTTGGATGATCATCAGAACTAGTGTGGATGTTCATCATCTAATTTAAGAATTGTCACGTGTCAAAATAGGGTGAATGTTTACCAAATTACTCCCAAAGTAATTTTAGGTTGGATAAAAATTATATGTGTCAACTCTTGAGTGAAATGGTGAACCTACGTACTAGTTTTTGTGTGTGAATACAAATATACTTGTGTTTTATCATTTTACTATATAATTTTTTTTTTCTTTATAGAAAAACTATGTTACCCAATGACAGAGTGTCTTAATAGTTTATGATGAAAAATGATTGTATTGGTAAAAGTTAAAAGGTTGCACATATCTGTGTTGTCAGAACCAGACTGGACCGAAGGTTGGATTTGGTATGATCGAATTTTGCCAAAAAAATCTCCGGTCTGACTTAAACCGATTTTTTTTAAAAACCGACAGTTTTTTTTAAGAACTGGGATTTAACCGATGATATGTCGGAACCACTACACAATTGAACCACCTGATTATGGCTTAAAAAAAACTCAAAAAAGTTAATCATATGAGATTTGGACCATTTGATTCTTGGTTTGGTTTTAAGAGACCTCATAGTTGTAAAACCAAATCAAACCAAACCAAACATGTTCAGAACCAAACCAAATTAAGAAATAAATATGGATATTTTAGAGGACTTAAATCATGTGGTTCTCGTAGAGGGCCTATTTGAGCTCCGGTTGAACATTGGTTGAACCCGTACCAAAGATTTTCGGTTCAATCATTGGTTCGGATGTTAAAATATTGGCACATATCCGCTTAGATGATTTGGACATAAATAATATATATCAATAAATAATTTAAAGAAAAAAGAATGATAAAAAAAAGTAATTAATGAAGTCGCTGTTAGTAAGACATGCTAGTTATAGACGATCATGAATTGAATTTTTTTTTAGAAAAATATAAATGTTGTCAGTTTATGGTCAGTATGGCCCTTACTCAACAGTTTGCCTTGTGGCAACATGTGTATTGATCGTTTACAACTTGTGCACGTGAGTGGATGACATGTAGGTTGGTAGCTAGGGTTGCATAAAACAAAGGTTGTTGTCTTTAGGGAAGAAACAATGTATCCAATCACACCTAACCAAAACTTGGAACACATTTTTTTTTTTTTTCAAGAGTTATGGGAATCATATATACTAAATATTTCAAAAAATTAGTAAAAGTATAGTCCATCTTGTTAAAATATAAATAAGTTTTCTTACTGTTAACCTGAGATTTTACATTTTAAGCTTTATGTTGTATTTTTTTTTATAAAAATAGAAATTTATGGAAAAACAATAATCATAAGCAATAAGAGGGGGGTCCTAATGAATGAAATGTCTCATCTAACCTGATAGAATCATCGAAAAATATTAAGAGTACATCATACAAAAGTATGAGCTACATAATGGACATACTGACTTTTGAAAGATATGAATATGCTAGCACATCTTTTCAAGGCAAAAAGACATAAAAGCTTTAAATAAAGATAGATTAAGCACTGACATATCCAACCTCTCGAAAAGTCAGCCATGAAATTACTTTTCGAGTATATCACAACACTCTCGAATCCTCATTTAACATTGTCACCAACTTGGACACCATGATGGACTTGTTATCACATTTAACTTAATTGTATCACGAGAGACGTGTCACCGCATTTGTAACACTAGAAGTCACAAAAAGCGACAACAATATTTAAGAAATTATCAATATGAGTATTTTTTTTTCCTCATCTACTATCTTTTATGTTTCCCATCATTGGTTCCTATGCACCACATTATTCATGTCGTTCCAAATAAACCACACAACAAACAACAAATGCAATGCATATTTTGTTAGAGTAATTGCCTCAATATAATTTTGAAAAAATATATTCAATAACTTGGCTAACTAAGGATCCAATGTTACTTTTAGGAGTTCAACACCTTTCGAGCATATGTTCCATATAACTAAAGCATGGAATTGAGTGGACTAATATTATCAAAATATTCATCTCTCTAATTAAGAGTAAATGGAAGAAAAAGAAAATCATGACAAAAACATCATACAAATAATTTTTATCTTATAGAGAATTTTAACACCAAAATAAGCTTAAAATATTAACAGAATAGACTGTTCTACACAAACGATGGTCTCGAGGCGAAGCAACATTCACACAGCCACCTCCCCAGTTCAAAGGGCACCCATAAATTTTTAAAGTTCAATATAACTGGTCCATATATATTGAAACTTTTTTCAAATACACTTTGAAAATTAGCAAAACTTTATTTGAATTTTTTGTTGCAAAAAATTGACATTTAGCAAAACAATCAAGTATATTATCATGAGGAGCAGCCTGTGATTGTTTGAATTTTTCTAAGATCAATATATGTTGGCCTACAGTCCACTTGTAATTTATTTATCAATTCATTGCTTATATTTTTAATTTATTTGTAATTTTATTTTGAGTACCTGTGCATCTTAATAAACACTATATTGTATCAAGATTTTTAACTTACTTATCAAATTTATGTTTTGATACAATTAGTTTATAATTCTAGAGGCCCATTTTTTTTGTTGCATATGACCTCCAAAATTTTAGGACTAGCTCTTAATCCATACATGCTTATGGAGAGAAACAACAAACTTTAAGAAAACCCCTACGGGTTTAGGAAAAAAAAATTTAAAAAAAAAAATAAAATTTCGTATACAATAAAAGAAACTTTAGTTATATTATATAAACAATAAAATTTTGCCAAAATTCAAAAATGATAACGTATCAACATAAGCAAATGTGGTATGAGTGAGTGCACTCATACAGTCATTAGCAATAACGATATGATATGGGTACCATAATGTCAATGTCATCGGCGGTTTAATTTCTTTCTTTGACACTGCCAAAATTTTATTTTTTTAATATATGTTTTCAAATCACTGACGGTCTAGAGAAAATAACTATCCGTAGCCATGGAGATTTGAGAACTTTTACAATTTTTATTTTACAAAATGCAGTACAGAACCAATGATCATTTTACATTTAAAATGGTTATATTTGTAACATTTGACAAACTACATATATTTAACTTCTCTCACTGCCTTTACTTCTATCTATCCGGACTCTATTTTTCTTACCTTCCCCAATCTTACCATCACCAGAATCTCTTCTTACTTCCTTTCCTCATTTCTAATCTCCCACACCCCTACGTACAATCTCCAGAAGCTTTCTCTCAATATGCAATTTTTTTCAAATCCGTAAACTTTCTTTCGCCAATACCTGCCTGCAAGCTAATCACAAACTTACAACATGGATATAATCTTAAATAATAATATGCTTGCAAGGAGGTAGATTTAATGATTAAATTACGAGTACGAAGGAGATAGCACTCAATTTCTTTTAGTGAACCATAATATTATGTTACATAATTTATGAAATCGTATTGCCGTTCGTTTTGTTATCCAATATAATTTTATAATAAGATACAATTTTCTGAAACTATTTAACAATAGACAATGAAGATTCATAATTTTTTGTTGTTCGAAGTAACTTCGGCTCATCGTGTATAAATATTTAAATTACTCAATCATTAAGAAGATTTTGATAAAAATATCATTTCTAGTAGTTAACCTTTTTTTCTAGTAACCCAAGTTTTAATGTTCGTCCTAGTTTTTCAAATCAATCTGAAGAAAACAATAATTATGAAAATAGTAATTATTTAATTAAAAATTAGATAAAATTGTAGATGAAAATGTCAATAATAGTTCATTTTTTAACACTTTCAAATTATTTGTTAGAAAAATATTTGATTCTCGTACTTTTTTTTAGAAAATTTATACGTGACATAACAATTGGACATAATTTTACTTGCTCAGCTAGTTTAAACAATACGTAAAATTATATATTACTGTGATGAACCAAATTATTTTTGGGGAGTGTACGCCAAAGTCATTGGTGAAGGCAAAATATTTGTTATTAGTACATTAGAAAGTAGGCATTCTTGTTTAGGTGGATTCACAAATGATTGTAATCCATTAGCTACTACTACACGAGTAAAAAGTAATAAAATTATTGGTAAAATTAAAGATAACAATTCATATAGTTCTTCACACATTGTAAAAGATATGCTTAGAGATCATCAAATACATATTTCATATGCTAAAGCTTAGAGAGTCCGAAAGAATGAATTATTTGAAATTTATGTTAGTTATATTGATGCATATGGTAGTCTTAAAAAAAATGCTTGTAGGACCAAATCTACAAAAAATTGTACACATATCAATTAGTGAAATATATATATAAATTATATTAAAAAATTATTTTCTTCATACCTGTAACAATGTAATGTAACCACATATATTACTTGAAGTGCTACCTATCGGACATTGCACAAAACTCGTCATTTGGTTATATAAGTAAGCTAATGTAGTTGCACCCATGCATGTCGTATAGGTGTACATAAATCTTCTAGTAATGACAAAATGCGCACAATGACCTTATTTTCCAATGCACCCGAGAAATAGAAAGGCACTACAAAATAATAGTAAGTATGCCTTGTGCAACACATGATCTGAAAACATTATTAAGAAATTGTATAAGCTAAATTAAATAGTCTTTTAACATGAACTAGTGCAAAAAAAAAAAAAAAAAGAGAAAAAAACCCCGATGGTCATCCGTAGAATATATTGTATTCCCAATGTGATCAATATATATGAAGCTGGACTGGAGCCAAGTGAACTTCACACACGTTTCTCTTTTTCTAAATTCGCTAGCGACTCCATACCAAGATATGTCTTAATCAGCTCAGAAGCATCTTGTTGGCCCAAATGGGTAACCGTCAACTCAATTTCGATAATCGACTAACTATGATATGATATGACTCAATGCAGCACATAAAATGACAATAGCTACATCTCCGTTACTTCGCTGAAGATATGCTACAACAAGTCTACAAGCTGTGTTATTGAGTATGTATTTTATATTTATTGAGTCTAGGACAAAATGTATATCGGGTTCGTGTTGGCACTAGGAAACTCAAACCCATATTAAACAAGAACCTAGTCCACTCAAAATAGTCTGAACCAAACCAAACCTGGACCCAACATTCTAGAAACAGACCAACAGAGTTTGGACAGAACTCGGGGAGAACTCGGGGCGAACTCGGTCACCCTAAGACTCGGTTTGCAATGTTACTCCGTGAGACCAGGATTCTAACGTTAGATTTTCTGAACGTTGGACATCCGAACTCGGCCCGAACTCGGTTCAGAAAAACCCTATAAATAGAGATTTAATTCCAAATTCTTATTAACTCATTCACTCACTTTTATATCTCTATCGTCCTGAGCTATAAACCTTCTGCATTTCCAAGATCAACTCCCAGCCTTCTAGTACCAACGCGGTTCCAATTTAGAAGTCTGATTGAGTTATAAAAGATTGGTTTATCAAGTTCTCTAGTGTTTGAAATCGGCGTGCCCTTCGGATCAAACGCACGTGTGAAGTCTTTCGAGCCTTCAAATCAAAGATCGATGTTGTAAGAAGTTTGCAAGCCTTCGGGTCAAAGCTTGTGATTCACTATTGGTGATTATAGTGGATACAACTCCGAACAAGAGTTCTCAGGACTAGACTAGTCCTCTCAAAGAAAAACCAGGATAAAATTATGGTATTTGCGTTTGCTCTTCTCAACTCTTACTTTACTGCATATTCATAATTGATATATCTATTGGTACATATACTGCCTTTACGTAGCTTAATTTTTAATTGGAGTTTATTATTTCTGCTGCACACACGAACTTTATTCAACCCTCCCTCTAGAGTTGCGCTAAAGGTCATACAATTGGTATCAGAGCAGGTACTCTCTGAATTAGTTTCTGATCCTAATTTCTCCTACAATTGGTATCAGAGCAGATTTTTATTAAACTGTGCTTAGTTTTATACACTCTAGAATGTTCATGGCTAACTTTACAAAAGAAGGATAATCCATAGATAGACCTCCACATTTTGATAGAAATAATTACACTTATTGGAAGACATGGATGAGCTTTTACTTAAAATTACTTGGTTTTGATATATGGACTAATGTTATTAAAGGTTACAGAAAATCTACTATCATTTCTCCTCTTACTTCTAATATTATTAACAAACCTTATTATGACTACATGGAAGAAGAAAAGAGATTAGCTAATCTTGATGCAAAAGCAATGAATGCTTTTTACTTTACTTTAAACAATAATGAACTTAATCGTATTTCTTCTTATGCAACATCATATGAGATCTGGAAACTTCTAGAAGCTACTTATGAGTATAGGCATGAAGAAGAAGCTAGCGATATGGAAGTAGAAGAAAGTTCTAACGCAAGCATTCGGAACAAAAGCAAAGCCAGCGATTCAGACGATGATCAATCACAAAATGCAGCAAATGTGTGCTTAATGGCATTCGATCAGGTATCTACAAACCCTCTATATGATGACTTTACTTTTGATGAATTGGGTGATGCTTTTAGTGATCTTCTTAATGACCATAAGACACTTTTGGATAAATACAAGGACACTAAGAAGGAACACAAAGCACACAAGCAGGAGATTAATAGATTGTCTACACTTTTAGATGATATTAGAGAGACACAATCTACTAGTGACACAAATAAATTTCCTGCTATTAGATTAAACTTGCATAAAGCTTTACTGAGTATTGAACAGAAAGACAAGGACTATGCCAAGCTCATGGAAGAGTTTATTGTAGAGAAGAAGAAAAATAGTTGTGTTCTTATCAGATTAGATGCCTTGCCTGATATATATAATGAGTTATATGGCACATCCAAAATGTTAAAAATTAGATTAGGAAAATATCATGTACAGATTGCTTTCCAATCTAACACGTGTCACTCAAAACCCAAAGACACTCATAAGACACATATCAAGAAGGCCAAACCTTTTAATCATGCATTTTATTACAAATATCCATGCAAGACACAATGCACCACTTCACATAGTCATATTCACCATACTGTTTCTAACACTTATATCAATGCTACATGTCATTATTATGGTCTACAAAGACACATTTCACAATAGTGTAATATTAAACAGTTGGTTAATATGAACAAGTTTATGTGGATACCAAAAGCTAACAAATATGGATCCAAATCTTGGATACCAAAGTTTCTACCTAATGATGTAGGTAGAACGTCTTGTGTCGGAATTTAGCACCAAGAAGAATGTTGGTGGTTGCAAAGCTAAAAATATCATCTTCCAAGCAATTGTACCAACATAAGTGTAGCAACGAAAGCTACTTTGGTAACATAAAAAAATATTTCCTTCCTAAATGGCTAAATTATATAATCAAGCATGTCTTTAATTTTTTTAATTGTTAATATAAGACTTATGATACTAGCATGCTTAGTTAATTCTTATTATTTCATCTAGCATGACTAGTAGTTGAGTGTTTTTAGATATTTTATTGACTATTGCACATGACTAAATATGGATTTGAATCATATGTTCTTAGATCACCTTATTTATTTAGTGCATATTTTTCAAGTATATATATATTTTATCTTTGTGAAATAAGATTTACGACATTTGCTTAATTCTTTTGTTAACTCTGAACATCATTTTGCTGATATCTTTACTAATCCGCTAGCCAAGTATCACCTCAACTTTATTAGTCAATAATTAAGAATTCTGAATTTGAATGATGTACGAAGACTTAATTGCTTGAAATTCTTTTAAATCTAAGTTCTGTAAAAGTAAAAATTATTTTGGGTATAAGCCGAAAGGGCCCTTCTGTCAAAAAGACGTAAATAGCCTAAGTGACACAGTTCTTAAGTGTCTTCGGACCACCGCTAGCTGGGATCCGGCCCCCGGCCCCTATAATTAACCCAAGATGATCGGCATTTTATAGAATCATGATTTGTTAAGGTCTTTTCTGCAATTTATTGTTCCGAAGACAACAACGAATTCAATGTCTACTTTTTGACTTAAAGTTGGCAATTATTATCGTCAAGAACTAAAATTTCTAGTTTTAACTAGGCGTTTAAATTAATGTGACGATCAGTAGTTATTGGCTCAGTCTTTTGTAAAAATTGATGCTGATGATATTCTAGTTACAATTGGTATATTTTCTAGGATATATCTTTCCTATATTCTGCACTATGAAAGCTTTTTTTTTATTGTGTTCATAGTATATGGAGTATCTGTAAAAGTTTATGATTATCTATATTTAGATAGGTCATATTTTACTGGAGAGCATTGTAAAACCCCTATTCCTAGAAACCGTATATGATTTTTTTATTAATTATTAATTTAATTGTAGTAATTAGTGGCTAATTAGGAGAAATAGATTTTTATTAATTTTTATTTTAGGTGTTGGTGAACTTAGGGGATTTATGGGACCATTAGGAATTTTTTCGAATTTATTTCATGTAGGAGACCCCTTGAGCAGTTGCTAGCTTAATGGTGTGCATTAATATAATTCTAGATTTTCTATGAGTATATATATATATATATATATATATATATATATATATATATATATATATATATATATATATATATATGTATATATATATATATACATATATATTAAAAGAATTATAAAAGAAAAGAAAAGAAAAGAAAAGAAAAGAAAAACCATTACTTAACTACTCCAACCCATTCCCATGCAAACCACCCCTTAGCAAATTAGAAACCACAACCGCCCCCTTGCTGCATGAAGCACAGCCCCCTTGTGAGCCACACCACACCATAATAAGCAGCCACCCCTTGAAAAATCCAAACAAACCCATATTAACCCCAGTGGCCCGCGTTGAACGGATCCCCCCCCCCCTCTTCCTCTCTTATATATATATATATATATATATATATATATATATATATATATATATATATATATATATATATATATATATATATATATATATTATTTCAATAAAACCCTAAACCTAGAATCATCCAAACTCCTCCTCTTCCCATCTAGACCTAGAAAGCTCCGCCACCGCAGCCGGAGAACCCCGCCAGGCCGTCCAAACCAATCCCGACGACCACGACCCCACGCACCCCGCGCACTGCAGATTTCTGCAGCGAGGTACCTGTGTTCCGGAGTTATTTTTCGTTGCCTCGCTCAACCAAACGCCACCCCATCTTCACCGGTATGCTCACCCCTTAACCCTCTTCCATATCTGTGTGATAGTAGACCTCGAACAACGCACAACCATAGGCGAAACCAGCGCCAAAGTTGGCGGAAATAGACTAAATTCTGGGATCGCAGAAAACTACGATGATCACCCATGTTCCCGAGTTCGTATCTCCCACCACAGAGATCCGAATTTGATAATTTTTTTGGTATGCGTAGACCACTTGACCTAGTTTAATTTCTGTTAAATAATCCTAGATTATTAACTGCTGTAGACAGAATTAAATTTATTGGAAATCCCGCGAACACACTTTTTTCAGATTTTCAAAAGTTGTGAAACGGAGCGCGCCTTGCCAAACGGTACCGCCCTACCGAATGGTGCGCGTAGCGTAACCGGATACGTGAGAGTTCACGAAAACTGATTCGGACGCGTGTGCGCGTCAAAATCAGCCCGTATCCGCGGATACACCCCGTGTCAAAACTTTTACGAAAGTCGCGTCCATTTTGTGCATGCTCGTCAGATTGCGACAAAACTTGTACCACTGGACTCGTGGTAACGCACTGGTCGTGTGATCCAATTTTTACGCAATTATGAGATAATTGACCAGGGCGCCAATTGGCGGGTCCCACGGTTTACTTTTTGGGCGAAATTGTGTTCGACCCATCGAAATCCATATTTGGACATACCGTTGGGTTCGTATTGACATCTAAAGTTGTTTAACCTATAATTTATCCCATTTAGAGACTGTTATCCTTGGCACATTTTTTGGTGCAAAGTGGGCCACACGTGGACCCCACTTTTATCCGAAATTACCATTTTGCCCCTGTGTCCAAATTGGACGAAAGGGGAGTACTTTCTAGCTATTTTGCTTATTCTGGGAACGTTGGTGATGTTTATTTCAGCATCCGAGGACGTTCATTCTGAGGCCGCAGATTCTACTCTTGGTGTTGACAACGGGATATTATATTTTTGCAGCTTTATTGCCAAGCAAGATACCTTGCCAAATTGCTTACAGTATTTTGTATGCTTAGTATATTTCTGTATATTTATTGTATTTTTGTATATTTCTTGCATGTGTAGTTTTCTTTCAGTCATTACTTTGTATTAGATATGTTGACACACACATGGCACTTAGTATCATGAGAGGACAATTATTAGGCGTATGGACTTTTAACCACTCTGATAAACCGTAGTATATAGTTCGCACTACGGGCGTGTGTCGCGCTAGTCGCTACCCCCGCGGTATGTCAATTTTTGGAGTCTCGCTGGTCGCTACCCCCGCGGTATATCAATTTCTGATGTCCATTGATGAGTGTGTGAGTTGTGAGGTAGATCAAGTAGCCTACCCTTGCCCATACGTAGAAAAGTTGTCCTCATTTGCATTCATATAGATTGTCTTGTACAGCGTACTTATATATTTTCAATATTATGCATGTTTACTGTATTCAAATTGGCTTGCTTCTATGTATCTTGTTACGTCCCTCTGAGGACCTGGTCCCTTTCCAGGTGTATCTGTTCTTTATTATCCGTAGGAGCGCATATTCGGATGGTTACATATATTTCGAGGATGTCTTCTCTTCGAGCCCCGTGGTCGTTAGCTGGTATTCTTATATTGTGTTTATTGTGTTGTGCTTTTCCATTCGAGTTGGTAGTGGATTTGTTTTCATCCAACTATCATCTTTAGATACTTACATTGAGATCTAGTTTCATAGATACTGGTTATTTATTTATATTGATTTTCTGTGGATGAGATTTAGATTGTACCTTGTGACTTGTGATACATTTTATACCACTTGTGGATTTGATATTCATATTACAACATACGTATGGGTTATGGTTTTCATATATTGGAGTTGCCATATCCATGCGGTTGACATGCTTACGTGTCCTAGTCCTATGTATTTTTGGGACTAGGGCGTGACATATTTTTGTGGTGGCCCATGCAGGTCGAGAGCATATTGTCTCGGTTACGTTACTGTACTGAGCAAGCCTGCGCCTAGGAATAGAGTATAGGATCTCATCCATAATTGACTATGATTCGCTCTTCTCCCAATCCATTCTATTTGAATAATTGTATCCTGCTTGATTCCTGTACTTTCCTGATAGTCCTTGAGTATAGCCCCCTCCTAGAATATAGAAGTCCCTGTTGCTAGATGATAAGTAGGATAACCTTCCTATTAAGAGTACAACTAGAGTGTTGATACACCACTAAGTTTAGAATATCTAGTGAACCTTAGAATTTCTTATATATAGATTGGTTTACCATTACCCCTTGATGTATTATGGGGACTTGAGAGTAGTATAGACGCTACTAGAGTTAGTTAGAAGTTTTACCATAATGTTGACCCTATTGTTGAGGAACCAATAGAAAACCAAAATTGAAAATTAGGACTGAACCTAACCTCCATAGTTAGATAGTTTTGGAGAACTATAAACTTAGATCATTGCCTTATTATTAGTAGACAATACCTTAGGAAGCCTAGAGGAATGTAATTAACACTTTTTCCTTTATCAAACCTTGAACATAGCAACTAGCATACCACTCCCCCTTAGAAAACTATGATGCTATCTAGAGCCCTCTATATTAATTTCATATTGTTCCTCTGCGACCTTAACGTTCGCTAATTACGCAACGACTAAATTTTGTTCTTCTACCCTTCATCTTTCAACTCGTGCCATCTGACACTTCTGATTGTAGGCCAGGTAATTCATTCTGTGTTAAGGACATATAGTTGCTGGAATTATAGTTATAAATGTTAAATTTTGAAATTGTGTGCTTAGTAGTTAGAACTTGATAGTTTAAGCTAATCTTATAGATTGAGACCTGGTGCTTATCCCTTAGTTTTAAATTGTGTAACATGTAACCCCCACCTCAATACGAGTTATATTCCCTTTCCCTTGAGGCCAGTAATTGTTCTATTCTTGCTAATGACACTTGCACTAAGACTAAGACTTAGGACGACCATGACCTATGTAATGAAAGAGGATACCCTAATAAGTACCAAGATCCCTTCCCGTAGACCTTAACAGGAGTTTCTACTGTATCCTTAAGACAATTACAGTACTAGTTTATTGTTATAAGTTGGCTAGTATACCTCACAACATAGTATCACATAGTCTCTTGACCTATTATTGAAGTATGATTGAACAACATTAACTGTATGCTAGCTTAGGACGAAAGTGTTTTTTTCCAGACCGTAGAACTTAGAGGCTATACCCCTACTTTGTCGACTATCGACTTAGACAAGGAATTAATATGACAACTATAGAGATTATGGAGTCTTATCTTTTGTGAATTTGAATTGTTATGTACCTTCTTTCATCATAATCCAGCGTATTTATTTTTGCTGTCCTACCTTGACTTATGCTGCTATTATAGCCTAGTTTTTGCAAGCTTATTCTTTTATCGAGCTTGCTCATGACATACGTATTATTGGGTACACACAATGATACAATTGCCTAATCAGAATCGGTGTATTAAGGTCTAGCTAACCTTAGTGCGCTTGGTTCGCTCTTCGCATGACTACTTTACATGGATTGAGATAAATGGTAGTAGACATATATACTTGCCCCTAGATATGTCTGACACATCGTATCGGTTACATAGCTGTACTGATACGAGCATGTAAATAAAAAATTACCAAAAATATGATTTCAATCCACAACTGTCCTGACAACTCTCTTTTCAAATTTTTTAATCTCTTTGAACCTCGTATTGTATTCTATCACCTTCAACTTGAATTTTTTTTATTGCTCTTCGTCTTCCCTTATTTCGGAAAGACGAAACCTCGTGCTGGTATAAGTTGACACTGATAATACTAGATATACCCCGTAAGGCTAATCACATGACTTAGTGACACTCTTTTATAATTGATTAAGGGCATATCATAGGTGATATGTTTGGTGTTAAAACTTTCAGGATTGAATAACATGATTAAATAATTTAAGGAATAGATTTTCTAGATGTATAGCCTTAGGTGATAGATGGATAAATTTTAAGTTCGGTAGATTGTAAAACCCCCTTATCCTAGACGTGCCCATCATCCAATTCTCATATTTGTGCAAATTTCCAATTGTTAGGCGCTTTTATGCAAAAGAGCATTTAGGTGTCCATACCATTGGACATGACACATGAAGAAACCTATTTTTCGCTCATGTGGATTTTTTTATAATTTTTAGGGATGTGCAACGCGCAACATCGCCCACCCCTTTAAACCTAGCCTTGCATTTTAAACAATGTAAATCTTATACCATCCTTGACTTACTATCGTGGCTTAATTTTACTTTCGAGGACAAAATTTTTATAAGTTGGGTAAAATGTAAAACTCCTATTCCTAGAAACTGTATATAGTTTTTTTATTAATTATTAATTTAATTGTAGTAATTAGTGGCTAATTAGGAGAAATAGATTTTTATTAATTTTTATTTTAGGTGTTGGTGAACTTAGGGGATTTATGGGACCATTAGAAAATTTTTCGAATTTATTTCATGTAGGAGACCCCTTGAGCAGTTGCTAGCTTAATGGTGTGCATTAATATAATTCTAGATTTTCTATGAGAATATATATATATATATATATATATATATATATATATATATATATATATATATATATTAAAATAACTATAAAAGAAAAAGGATTAGAAAAAGAAAAGAAAAAAAAACTAATAAAAACTATTAAAAACCATTACTTAACTACTCCAACCCATTCCCATGCAAACCACCCCTTAGCAAATTAGCAAACCACAACCGCCCCCTTGCTACATGAAGCACAGCCCCCTTGTGAGCCACACTACACCATAATAAGCAGCCACCCCTTGCAAAATCCAAACAAACCCATATTAACCCCAGTGGACCGCGTTGAACGGATCCCTCCCCCTCTTCCTCTCTTATACACACACACACACATATATATATATATATATATATATATATATATATATATATATATATATATATATATATATATATATTTTATTTCAATAAAAATCTAACCCTAGAATCATCCAAACTCTTCCTCTTCCCATCTAAACCTAGAGAGCACCGCCACCGCAGCCGGAGAACCCCGCCAGGCCGTCCAAACCAATCCCGACGACCGCGACCCCGCGCACCCCGCACACTGCAGATTTTCGCAGTGAGGTACCTATGTTCCGGAGTTGTTTTCTGCCTCCTTGCTCAACCAAACGCCACCCCGTCTTCACCGGTATGCTCACCCCTTAACCCTCTTCCATATCTGTGTGATAGTAGACCTCGAATAATGCATAACCATAGACGAAAACAGCGCCAAAGTTGGCAGAAATAGACCAAATTCTAGGATCGAAGAAAACATCGGTGGTCACCCATGTTCCCGAGTTCGTATCTTCCACCACAGAGATCTGAATTCGATAATTCTTTTTGGTATGTGTAGACCACTTGACCTAGTTTAATTTTTGTAAAATAATCTTACATTATTAACTGCTGTAGACAGAATTAAATTCGTTGAAAAATCCCGCGAACACATTTTTTTCCAGATTTCCAAAAGTTGTGAAACGGAGCGCGCCCCGCTAAACGGGACCGCCCTGCCGTGTACCAAGTGTACCAAACGGTGCAGGTAGCGTAACCGGACACGTGAGAGTTCACGAAAACTGATTCGGACGCGTGTGTACGTCGAAATCAACCAGTATCTGCGGACACACCCCGTGTCGTAACTTTTGTGAAAGTCGCCCGCATTTTGTACACGCTCGTCAGATTGTGACGAAACTTGCGCCACAGGACTCGTGGTAACGCGCTGGTCCTGTGACCCAATTTTCACGTAATTCTGAGATAGTTGACCAGGTCGACAATTGGCGGGTCCCACGGTTGACTTTTTGGGCGAAATTGTGTTCGGCCCATCAGAATCCACATTTGGACATACCGTTGGGTTCGTATTGACATGTAGAGTTGTTTGACCTATAATTTGTCCCATTTAAAGATTGTTACCCTTGGCACATTTTTTGGTGCAAAGTGGGCCACACGTGGACCCCACTTTTACCCGAAATTACCGTTTTGCCCCTGTCCAAATTGGATGAAAGGGAAGTGTTTTCTAGCTATTTTGCTTATTCTGGGAACGTTGGTGATGTTTATTTCAGCATCCGGGGACATTTATTCTGAGGCCGTAGATTCTACTCTTGGTGTTGACATCGGGACATTATATTTTTGTAGCTTTCTTTCCAAGCAAGATACCTTGCCAAATTGCTTATAGTATTTTGCATGCTTAGTATATTTCTGTATATTTATTGTATTTCTGTATATTTCTTGCATATGTAGTTTTCTTTCAGTCATTACTATGTATTAGATATGTTGACACACACATGGCACTTAGTATCATGAGAGGACAATCATTAGGCGTATGGGCTTTTAACCACTCTGGTAAACCGTAGTATATAGTTAGCACTATGGGCGTGTGTCGCGCTGGTCGCTACCCCGCGGTATGTCAATTTTTGGAGTCTCGCTGGTCGCTACCCCCGCGGTATGTCGATTTCTGATTTCCATTGACGAGTGTGTGAGTTGTGAGGTAGATCGAGTAGCCTACCCTTGCCCATACGTCAAAAAGTTGTCCTTATTTGCATTCACATAGATTGTCTTGTACAGCGTACTTATATAATTGTAAACATTATGCATGTTTACTGTATTCAAATTAGCTTGTTTCTATGTATCTTATTACGTCCCTCTGAGAACCTGGTCCCTTTCCAGGTGTATCTGTTCTTGAGTATTCGCAGGAGCGCAGATTCGGATGGTTACATATGTTTCGAGGATGTCTTCTCTTCGAGCCCCGTGGTCGTTAGCTGGTATTCTTATATTATGTTTATTGTGTTGGGCTTTTTCATTCGAGTTGGTAGTGAATTTGTTTCCATCCAACTATCATCTTTAGATACTTACATTGAGATCTAGTTTCATAGATACTGGTTATTTATTTATATTAATTTTCTGTGGATGAGATTTAGATTGTACCCTGTGACTTGTGATACATTTTATACCACTTGTGGATTTGATATTCATATTACAGCGTACGTATGGGTTATGATTTCCATATATTGGAGTTGCCATATCTATGCCGCTGGCATGCTTACGTGTCCTAGTCCTATGTATTTTTGGGACTGGGGCGTGACAAGCATTCCAGTCATCTGAATATTTTATTCTCAAGGATTTTGGTTCTCTCCTTTACATTCATGTTTATCTAAAGAATATTCATATAATATGCTAAAGTAATTGAGTTTAAATGCATGAATCATGGATACTCAGATAGATTTTTTTACAAATTTTGACAAAAATTTATTTATTTATGTCATTAAATAGTATATATAATTTGTAATTATGTCTTATTTTTGTGTTTCATATGTTGTCTATATTTGCTCCATGAGCTATATTATTTTGATAAAATGACAAAGGAGGAGAAAAATGATCGATACACACGAAAAGTTCAAAAGGACGGAAGAAGCAATACAGGAGAAGACAAGGACCGATGATGCGCCTATACCGTCATTCAGGAATTATGGGGGAGCCTTGTACTTTTAAAAGATCTGTGCCCAGGTATGTATAATGATGTATCGATCATAGTTTATCAATTATCAAAATAGGGGAGATTGTTGGCCCAAATGGATAACCGTCAACTCGATTTCGATAATAGACCAACTATGATCTGATATGTGATATGACTTAATACGAACATAAAATAATAATCATTGCATCTCCATTACTTCGCTGAAGACATGCTACAACAAGTCTACAAGCTGTGTTATTGAGTCTGTAATTTATATTCATTGAGTCTAGGACAAAATGTACATCGGGTTCGTGTTGGCACTAGAAAACTGAAACCCATATTAAACCAGAATTTAGTCCACTCAAAATAGCTTAAACCAAACCAAACCAAACCAAACCAATCCAAACCTGGACCCAATATTATGGAAACAGACCAATAGAGTTCGGACAAAATTCAGGGCGAACTCGGTCACCCTAAGACTCAGTTTGCAACGTTACTCCGTGAGACCAGGATTCTAACGTTCGATTTTCTGAACGTTGGGCATCCGAACTCTGCCCGAACTCGGATAAAAAAAAATCCTATAAAAAGAGATTTAATTCCATATTCTTATTAACTCATCCACTCACTTTCATATCTCTATCTTCCTAAGCTATAAGCCTTCTTCATTCCCAAGATCAACTCCCAGCCTTCTAGTGCCAACGCGGTACCAATTTAGAAGTCTGATCGAGTTATAAAAGCTTGGTTTATCAAGTTCTCTAGTGTTTGAAGTCGGCGTGCCCTTCTAATCAAATGCACGTGTGAAGTCTTTCGAGTCTTCGGATTAAAGTTCGATGTTGTAAGAAGATTGCAAGCCTTCGAATCAAAGCTTGTGATTCCTATTGGTGATTATAATGGATACAACTCCGAGCAAGGTTTCTCGGGCCTAGACTAATCCTCTCAGAGGAAAACCAGGATAAAATTGCGGTGGTTGCGTTTGCTCTTCTCAACTCTTACTTTACTGCATATTTATATTTGATATATCTATTGGTACATATACTACCTTTACGTAGCTCAATTTTTAATTAGAGTTTATTATTTTTGCTGCACACATGAACTATATTCACCCTCCTATAGAGTTGCCCTAATGGTCTTACACATCAAACTCCTCATCCAAATATATATGGTCATCTATAACGGGTAATCCTAAAAACTTGTGCAACATTCGCTAAAGTAATTGTCATCTCATCAGGGATAGTTGGAATGTGTTACGTTATGGCCACCAATACTCAGCAAGACTCAATATCAAGTTTCTATCATGACGCATAATCTGATCAAGTCAACATATTAAAATCCAAATGCTTGAATCAAGACATTTTTGGTACTAGTCAACTCCCATCCAGATCGCCAATCGCCATCCTCCCTCAAATGTTGTTCAATACACACTCTCTCTCCCCCCTCTCTCTATCTCTCTCTCTCTCTCTCTCTCTCTCTATATATATATATATATATATATATATATATATATATATATATATATATATATATATATTGTATTATTAATAGATTCATCACTAAGTAATATACATCAATTAAAATTTAAGAAAATATATCCCTCCAGAATATACCAACCTCGATATGTGCGACTCACGTTGCTGGATAACGACATGATTAGTGGTTCCACCAGGTATACGACCATCATTTTGACTAGCCATATGTAAACTAAATATGATAAACAATAAGTTGGCAAATCACCAAAGTATTGGTGATATAACAATAAATTAGTTTAGAATTTTAATTGACCTCTTCCTTCTTTCTTGTGCTATTCCTTCTTCCTTATTTTGTCTTCCTTCTGTCTTGTGCACTTCTTCTCCTCCTTATTTCTTCTATTAAAGAGAGGGGAGAAGATAATGGTGGAAATCAGACACGTCCTGCAAGCGTTCTGATATCTTGTCTGAAAGTGCCCACAGCAAATTTTTAGGCCAACCCACCTGAGATAACCAACCCCTGTCTAACGAATACCAAGCACAGATAAAGACAAGTATATGGCAAAAACTACGTCACCTAGACAAATCTCAAAATTTATAACTCAGGTAAAATTACAAGATTGACATAATCAATATTGAACCATTTGCCCTAATAGATTCAACCCCATCACCACACTCAAGAAGAAAAGAAAGAGATTACAATTGAAATCACTCACAAACCCATAGCAATCTCCCTGAGCTAAAGCGACGACTCCTCGATCAGATCTCTTTTTGACTTCTGTCTTGGATAAGGAAGTCCTAAGAGCAAAGCACGAACTTTTTCTTAGATTTTCTATGGATGAGCACCCCAAATCTCCAACTTGTGCTATACTTTGTGCCTCAACCCTCCTCCTATATTTATAGGACGAGAAATCATATTTTATGTCATAATAGGATTTTTAAATAGAAAAATCTTAAAATATGAATCATATTTCACCTAAAATAGCCTAACACCAATTATTGACATCCAAACATTGTCAAATTAAATATTTGATACAAATTTAAAATCTAATCAAATCTTATATTTAATGTAGATTTCCCAATGATATCAAATTAAATCTTTCACTATATTTGGGCTCCAAAATTTACCAAATCCTGACTGGACCCCAACAATCTCCCATTCCAGTCAAATGAGTGTTGACCTCATGGCTTCTCAACTAGAATCTATGCTTGTCGCCTCGCGACAGAGTTCCTGCTCCCCCGTACCACCGATCTTCGATCCCCCGAGTTGTTCTGCATCTTCCTTTGTCTCTAGTTCCTCGACCGTCACGTCAACGCTAGCTGCCATGCGTAGCACCTTCTGTACCACTGGGATCCTGCCGACATCAATGACACGGCTGAGACTAAAGTCTCTGACTATCAGCCTTACTGTGAGTCTTGGCTGCCTGTCTTCGACTTCCGTCTTGCACCGAAATGTGTTAACATTCCGACAAGCTTCTTCACCCTTGGCTGGCCCAACCAAGCGGACGGTGCGATTCTTTCAAGATTCAAACTCCTAAATATGCCCACCTTCGTATCCAAACTTGAAATGCTCCCCCATAGACATGCGTCCTAGAGCAGAGCATCACATATTGTGTATGTCGTTGATGACCCACAGCTCCCCCTGAACTGTGTGAATGATGATGTTCCCATCTCAGATTGAGTTTGCTGCAAACTTTGATCTCCTTCCTGGCCTCAAACTGCTGAAACCAATGTCGCTCCGTGAAGCTTTAGCAAACCACCCATCGTCCAAACCGGATCCGTGAAGCAACCCCCACCTAGAGACCGACCAGTTGTTATTGGACCGACAAACTGATCCACAATCTTTGACTCATCATCCTTTGTTGCTTTGTCTCGACCAACCGACTCCTCCAAAATCCTTAAAGTATCTCGAAGCCCCTCCTCAGCAAGTTCTCGATGATCCAACTCCTGTCGAATACTCCTCGATCCTTCATCCGATGTATATGGCCTGCCTGTACAACTCAGCGGCTTAAGCTTGTACATGCCACAACATAAATCTTCTCGAGCCATTTGTTGGGAACTGTCATGACCCGTACCCGATATAGGAGCATGAGTATGTGGGTACGTCCAGCCTACGCTGCAGCATCGACAGTAAAATATTGTCTAGGTCACAATACTATCTAATCAAGCTCACCCGAATATCCAACTCCATAAGGAGATCCAGATATAACAATATAATATAAAATACTCAACCATAGAACTAAAGTACGATAAGATATCGAAAGAATAATCGAAATGCAACCACAAAGTCTAAACAATAATATAATCTAAACTCCACACAATAATATCCCAAATCTCAATATATGTCGAAAATAAATCCAGTTACAAAATCTGAAAAAAGAACTAGCTAATATAACTACTAATTTCGGCTAGACCTCCCGGCAATCACACCTGAGCTACAAGTTCCAAGGCTATAGCTACTTTTCCTGTGGTCCATAATATGTCGGACACCAGTCCTCTAAGTCGTCGTCTAAAAATATATCCAGTTAGGATTAGAGCGAAGTACAACCCAATAGCAGTTCCAATTAATTGACAAGGACTATAAAACAATAAATAGATGATGCTATATATTGTGAGAAAAATAATAAATTGATACAATAGAAATAGTAAGGAGAACAGGCAATGTAGACAATAGGGTATAGTCAGTGCATATATAAAATGAAAGAGAAATGAACTATAATATCAGATTCAAGGCAATACAATCTATGAAACTGAATATGGAGAACTGTAACTACTCTAAGTGTTTGAAATACTAGTTTCAATATGTGATCAGCTTGGGAACTTGTACGATAGCTAAATAGCCTGGCTAATTATACGTGAGGTATATGATTAACACTAACAATGTCTTACAATTTACAATAGGAATATGATCACATTTCTTACTAGCATTTCTCCCGCCTTAACTAGTACAGTGGATCCAACCATGACACATTTCGGTACATGACCAATGTCCAATAATAATACCATATACGATATCTAATGTCAATATCGTGTACGATGTCAATACGATAACCATTGTAATATCTCATAACTGAAGATCCAAGCTATATACTAGTCCGTATACCATAGTGTAAAGAATAAGATATAATATTTCTAAATACTTGAAATATAGTAATTATCAAATAATAAAAATTATCAGAGAATGTACTCGCCTGGTATCCGGTGCAAGAAACAGTAAACAATGCTCAACTGGAGTCCAAGAGTCCTAAAGATGGAATATCAATGTTAATTGGTGATTTAAAATGATAAACATGTATAATTAGCTCTATGATAGGTATTTGGTTCATTTCTAGGTCTCTTGGTATCATACTAGGTCCAGACCAAGGTTATAGTCTATATTTATCTATAAAATGGGTTTCTAGAGTGTTACTAGGTCTATACCAGATAATCATAGGATATACTAGACTATACAAGCTAATTTAGCTATATTAATTTAATACTTATTGTTCAAGATAAATACTAACTAATATGGAATACTACTAAGTTATAGGCATTAGTGTGTATATATATATACCCACTTTTATAACTAAGTAACTAAATGTCAACCCAAAATTATACCTTAGCCCCATACAAAACTAATACTAGTATTATATTACCATTAGGTACCCAATACCTTACTAAATTCCAACCCACCACTAATATTTCAACTTAAATATTAATATAAGCTTAGTAGTAGTATACCCCATTACCTAAACCAAAACCTTGACTTGATACTTAAACTTCCCTTCAGAGACACAATACTTAACACCAGTTACAATTACACACAACAAGTCAAATACTACTACCTGTACTTACACTGATACCTACTCATTCATCCTCATAATATCTCAACTATACTTAGCCTCCATACCTACACCTTGGTTCACAATTACATGTGCTACCTTAATACCTGATACTTAATCTTTGCTCCCCCCCCCCAACTAGTACAATGCTACCTAACCAAGGTGTACCTGAATCAACCCAAACCTAGCATCAATTTCATTCTTTGAATACTCAAGTACTAGAGACAATAACTGATACAAGCACTTGTCAACTACACCTACCCATTACAATGCCTGGATACACCTGATACTTATCTAAACTAAACTTAACTCCAACCTGATACACATGATTCCAAATTGGTACACATCAATCTTCACACACCCACATACCTCTATACCCTCTGGTACCTAGTGAATACCTGCAGATACTAACCCTTGAAATAATCTTGAAGCCAAAACCTTCACCAAGACCTCACTCTATCATTCACTGTGCACCACAATGGCACATACTTGTGCATGAAACACAATACCCAGTTAATAAGTTGTGGTTTTACTAGGTGCAGTCCCCTTCATTGGCTACCACTGCCATCCCCAAAACATACTAACTCCTAAATTCCACACTGCAATAACTATTGCTTCTACACCTTCATACTAACCTGAACACTAATAGCCCAAGCATAGATGACTGATACCACAAGATGCATTAATGGATATTACTTACAGCTAAACACACTCACCCAAAGCATACAACTCCATATCAACTCCCTCACTATTGTTCACATGGGAAATACTCAGTACCCATCAGTGCACACAATAAACCCGACCTGCACAACCCGACCCCTCCATCCTAGGATCAATGCACACCCTCTTCTCACAAGTTGCTGGAGGGACTAAGCCAAGGATCCCCCTTCCTGTACTTAGCTACTAACACCAATAGGTACACTGATTACCATACACACTACTTCCCTAATATCAATTTGCATCTAGCAACATCATGTTTCATTCAAACACCCTGAGCACATAACTGTCCTTGCAAGGGACATCAACACACTTATGGATACCCTCGTTTATTTGCTAATACTCAATATTTGTAGTACCTCCAGTCACTCCTAACACCTAGAAATCAGTATCCCAACTGATTTCACCATGCATCACTGATACACTATACTTAAAATACCAAGACATATCTCTACAGCTTGGGTACACTCTGTTTTGTAGGAAGTACCTAATCTAAACTTGACTGTAACTCTAGGCTCACTGATACTCTAACCGATTTTAGTTATACCTCTATTCAAATAGGAATGCACTATGATACCTTGCACTTTAACATCTCTACTTATGGTATACAAACAGAATACCCAGGTTGCACACACCTGTAACTAACTGCACATATCTGATTTCTTCTTCACTGCACACCGATGCAGGCTAGTGAATATGGCACTGTCACACTCCCTATCAGTCACTGATACACCATTGGTTAGGGTATCCACAGCAGACTTCCCCTTGAGCAATATTTGCTGCAAACAACCACTGCCTCCAGACTTCACCTAATGCATAACCCTAAGTCATTACAGGAAATCCTTTTGCCCACTTACCATAGCTGAGCCCAATGTTGCTGATTCTAGTGTTCACTGCAGTATACTTGAAGTGCACTACCCACCCCTTACTTAGTAGTTGCTGTCGCTACTCTATGATATTACACTACTCAGGGAATGCATCCCATAGAGATACACCAATGTGCACACAAGCTGTAGTGCACTCCCCTTCTCACAGTGAACACCCTTACTAATACATCTACATACACACTCCTCATACTTCACACAAGATAACCCTTGCCTACATTACTAGTGCACTTAGTTCTTCACTCTTAGATACACAATTTGGCATACCTACATATGGATGTACCACAGAGTTATGTCTACTGCAGTTTTTGAAATACACCCATGTACTGCAACTTGCCCAGGTTTAGCACACAAATTCAACTCATGCTCCTTATGGCCTTATATACCTACTCCAACCTATTTATACTGAAACTGAAACTTCCACTTTGCCATACTATGTCTGATACTAACTGCAACTAAGATCCAACCTGGATTTACACTTGCACCCAGAACATGCCCTCTACCCTTACAGTCTCAAAATCAGTGTTCCACACACCTCTACAGCTAGGGATACATCCCTAAGTCACCTACAACAACCTGCTTGCTTTACTACCACAGGAAGTGTACTACAGTGGCTCCACGCATATCTAACTCCTTAACAGATACACATGCACAACCATGTATCAGACTTCGTGCTACACTCAATCCTATGACCCCTCACTCATCTCACCACTAACATTTATACTACTAAAAAACATACTAAACTATCAACCCAACACTCACAAAAGTGCACACACATCAAAACCTAAGCCAACACACATCCACTCACCATATGCAATACTCCCACACCTATTAGTAATTTCCTCAAACACTTAGCATGCACCATGACACTCTAGTCATCATGATACACCTAAAATTCCAATCTACACTATGAATAATAATAGAAATAACTATTCTAATATAATAGACATAATAGACATAGAATCAAATATTTGGTGTCCCAAATTTGGAGTTTTCCCTAAATGGACACAAAACTGAATGTTACTTTCTCCATAGGTCCCAAATTCGGTAGCCCTTAGCCATGGGTAGGTTTCTAGGGATTTATTTCATCATTAAAAACTTAAATAACATGAGGGACAAGAGTTTTACCTATTGGGAGATGGATTTTCAATATATTCCACCAAATGGACACAAATAAAATTTGGACACAATCCTTAAGCCAATACTTTCCTCCTCAAGTGCTCCTCTAGAAATGCCAAGCTCCTTAGCCTCATTGGAATAAGAATGAGGGGAATAAAATTTGGAAATGGGTGGATTTGGTAGGAAAGAGATTTGGGTTTGCCTCTAACTTTGGGAATGAAATAATGAGAAAAGAAAAAGAGGGTTATTCATGAACAAGAGACTTATATAGACTTTCTCTTAGGGTTAGGGTTAGGTTGAAGAATATTTGAATTGACACAAGTGCCCCTCTCATTCCTTCATGAATATGATCTAACTAATTCTATAGGAGGAATATTCTATTCTTGAGTCTAAATAGGTTTAATAGAACTAATCTAGTCATGACTAACTATTTAATTGAGTCAATGGGTTAAGTCAAGTCTAGTATGGTCCATTAATATCATGTCTAATTAAAATAGATTAATCAACTAACAAATATTAGTCATAATATATATAACATGCACATAATAAATAAAATATACACAATATTTATAATAATATAAAATAATAAAAATATCTCTATTCTGGAAATATGGTAGTGACAAGTCTACCCCCCTTAAAAAAAATTGTCCTTGAAATTTAAGACACCTCGTCTCTCTTTGGCCAGTCATAACCTATTCATTAATCTTTACTACTGTCAAACCTCCAACAATTAAGGTCTAAGAAAGTCCTACCTACAATTATACAACATGCAATCTAGAGAAAGAAAATATGTTACATGCAATCTAGAGAAAGAAAACAAACATGCATGGTTATGGTCTCTTTTGTCATGGTATTGTAGTCTCTGTCAGAGTATACTACTAATTACATTCTAACAAGAAAATTACTGATGTAATCTAAGGTACTAAGGAATCAATCAAATAGATAAAAAGAAACAGAATGAAAGAACATAATAGAACCTTCTAGCACATCACTTGCAGTATCGGTCTTCTTGACCGTCATCGCAAATGTCCTGCCCTGCTGGGGTGCTCTCCGCGGGTGCTGAGCAATCTGTGATTCCACAGGTGGCATAACCGGAACCCTTTGATTTGGAGCTGCACGCTGGCCGGAAGATAAAGAGCTAGAAGATAATCTCACACTCGATGTCCCGCAGTGCCACAGTGCAAACAAAGTCCTAGCGTCACCCTACAACTCTTCCAAAGGTGACCTGGCTTCTTACAGAAATGACAAGCCTGCTGGGTCTGCCTCAGAGGCTGCTAATGATCCTGCTGAACACAAACTGGTGCCTAGTGCTGGTGGTGGTGATGCTGAAACATCCTCGACTGCTGCTAAATATGGGGGCGCTTGGCCGGTCCCGCACTGCCAATTGTATCTCCAAAAATATCGAGACTCATCTTGGGCCTGAGATCCAGATCCTCCTCAACAATTTGGACATCTATCAAGATATCCTCAAAGTTAGCGGCGCGACGACTAGAAGTGCGCGACCTAATCTCCCTCATCAGGACTTTTTTGAACTTTCGGGCTCGATCACCTGGGTCCCAAATTATAGACGGTGCAAAATGGCTCAAACAACAAAACTCTGTAGTGTACTCGTCGATCGACATATTCCCTTGGACAAAGTCATGAAACTGACTCTCCAAAGCTTCCAGGGCCACGTCGAGAAAGAACTTCTCCTTGAAAAGCTTCTTAAAAGTCTCCCAAGTAAGTCCTTGAGTAGTAAGTCTTAGCTTTGTGCGATACTATGTGAGTGCGATATCGAACATTTTACTGACGGCGGCCTCGATCTGTAAGCTCTCTAGAATCTGGGCCAATCGCAGGTTTCTCTCCATATCCTCTAACCAGTCATCAGCGTAGAGTATCCCTTCGATACCCTTGAACTCTCGAGGTATCATCCTCTTGAAGTCAACTATGGTGCCTAGCCTCTGCTATCGATGCTGGCCAGGATGCTGCTGGACAACTCTATCAACTGCCTGTAGGGCTACTGGTGAGCATTATCCATGCTCTCTCTTATCAGCTCAGTATGTGCTTGGTGCGCCTCAGCCTGCACGCTCTGAGCCTCAGTCTGAACACGCTGGGCCTCCGCTGTCACTCTCTGGACATCTACCATGCCCTGGATTAAAGTAAAAACTTGTGCCCCGTCAGCAGGCACACATCCAAAAAAAGGAATCTGCGACGGGGGAGGAAGGTCCTCCACAAAATCTGGGATAGCCCTCTGGAAAGGTGGGGGAGGAGGACCCCCGAAAGATGCTGAAACTCCTATGCGGACAGAAGATGAAGGAACCGTCCCTGCCACTCCCTGTGTAAGAGGTCGAGAAGTCGCTGACCTCTCCGACACGACAACTGCTCCTGATCACTGCGATCTGGTATTTGGCGGCATCCTAAAGACGGATCGAAACAAGAAGAAGTCATTAAGGCACAAGAATACTATATCATCAAGGAAGGAAAACAATATTCAGATAAAGCGATATTCAGAAGAAATTAAAATATTAATATATTAGAAGTTTTTTCTAATTGTGATTGAGTATTCGTTCTCATCCTAGTACACTATATCCTAGATTCTATCACAGGCCCGTAGTAGTACAACTAAGTCATTGCACTACCACGATATCGATCTAATTATGAAGCTCGACCTGCATGGGCCACCACTAAAACGTATCATAATTCGCACCCGATATAGGGGTACGAGTATGCGGGTACGTCCAGCCTATGTCGCAACATCGACGGTAGAATGCTGTCTAGGTCATAATACTATCTAATCAATCTCATCTGAATATCCAACTCCATAAGGATACACATATATAACAATATAATATAAAATACTCAACCACAGAACTAAAGCACGATACGATATCGAAAGAATAATCGAAACACAACCACAAAATCTAAACAATAATATAATCTAAAATCTACACAATAATATCCCAAATCTCAATATATGTCGAAAAGAAATTCGGTACCAAAATCTGAAAAAGAACTAGCTAATATAACTAGTGATTCCGGCTAGACCTTCGGGCAATCACACCTGACCTATAAGGTCCAAGGCTGTAGCTACTCTCCCTGTGGTCCATAATATGTCGGATACCAGTCCTTAAAGTCGCCATCTGAAAATATATTCAGTCAGGATTAGAGCAAAGTATAATCCAATAGCAGTTCCAATTAATTAACAAGGACTATAAAATAATAAATAAATGATGCTATATACTGTGAGAAAAATAATAAACTGATATAATAGAAAATAGTAAAGAGCACAGACAATAGGGTATAGTCAGTGCATATATAAAATCAAAGAAAAATGAACTACAATATCAGATTCAAGGTAATACAATCTATGAAACTGAATATGGAGAACTGTAACTACTCTAAGTGTTTGAAATACTAGTTTCGATGTGTGATCGGCTTGGGAACTTATATGATAGTTAAATGGCCTGGCTAATCATATGTGAGGTGTATGATTAACACTAACAATATTTTATAATTTATAATAGGAATATGATCATATTTTTTACTAGCATTTCTTCCGCCCCAACTAGTACAGTGGATCCAACCATGACACGTTACGGTACACGATCAATGTCCAATAATAATACCATGTACGATGTCTAATGTCAATGTCGTGTACAATGTCAATAAGATAACCATTATAATATCTCATGACTGAAGATCCAAGCTATATACTAGTCCGTGTACCATAGTGTCAAGAATCAGATGTAACATTTTTAAATACTTAAATTATAGTAATTATCAAATAAAAAAAACTATCAGAGGATGTACTCGTCTGGTATTCGGTGTAAAAAATATTAAACAGTGCTTAAATGGAGTCCAAGAGTCCTAAAGATGGAATATCAATGTTAATTAGTGATTTGAAATAATAAATATGTGTAATTAGCTTTATGAAAGATATTTGGTTCATTTCTAGGTCTCTTGGTATCATGCTAGGTCCAGACCAAGGTTATAGTCTATATTTATCTGTAGAATGGGTTTCTAGAGTGTTACTAGGTCTATACTAGATAATTATACGATATACTAGCTAATTTAGCTATATTAATTTAATACTTGTTGCTCTAGATTATTACTAACTAATATGGAATACTACTAAGTTATAGGAATTAGGGTGTATATATATACCCACTCTTATAACTAAGTAACTAACTTAATTTCAACCCAAAATTATACCTTAGTCCCACTCAAAACTAATACTAGTATTACAATACCATTAGGTACCCAACACCTTACTAAATTCCAACCCACGACTAATACTTCAACTTAACTATTAATATAACCTTAGTAGTAGTATACCCCATTACCTAAACCAAAACCTTGACTTGATACTTAAACTTCCCTTCAGAGACAATACTTAACACCAGTTATAATTACACACACCAAGTCAAATACTACTACTACTACTACCTGTATTTACACTGATACCTACTCATTCACTCTCATAATATATCAACTATACTTAGCTTCCATACCTACACCTTGGTTCACAATTACATGTGCTACCTTAACACCTGATACATAATCTTTGCTCCCCCCCAACTAGTACAATGCTACCTAACCAAGGTGTACTTGAATCAACCCATACCTAGCATCAGTTGCATTCTTTGAATACTCAAGTACTAGAGCCTATAACAGATACAAGCACTTGTCAACTACACCTACCCACTATAATGCCTGGGTACACCTGATACTTATCTAAACTAAACTTAACTCCAACCTGATACACATGATTCCAAATTGGTACACATCAATCTTCACATACCCACATACCTCTGTACCCTCTGGTACCTAGTGAATACCTGCAGATACTAACCCTTGAAATAATCTTGAAGCCAGAAAACCTTCACCAAGACCTCACTCTACCATTCACTGTGCACCACACTGGCACATACTTGTGCATGAAACACAGTACCCAGTTAATAAGTTGTTGTCTCCCTAGGTGCAGTCCCCTTCATTGGCTACCACTGCTATCCCCCAAAATATACTAACTCCTAAATGCCATACTGCAATAACTATTACTGCTACACCTTCATACTAACCTAAACACTGAAAGCCCAAGCATAGATGACTGATACCACAAGATGCATTAATGGATAGTACCTACAGCTAAACACCCTCACCTAAAGCATACAACTCCACATCAACTCCCTCACTAGTGTTCACCTGGGAAATACTCAGTACCCATCAGTGCACACACACAACTCAACCTGCACAACCCGGCCTCTCCTTCATAGGATCAATGCACAGCCTCTTCTCACAAGTTGCTGGAGGGACTGAACCAAGGATCCCTCTTCCTGTACTTAACTACTAACACACCAATAGGTATACTGATCACCATACACACTACTTCCCTAATATTAATTTGCATCTAGCAACCTCATGTTTCATTCAAAAATCCCAAGCACATAACTGTCCTTGCAAGGCACATCAATACACTTATGGATACCATCGTTTATTTGCTAATACTCAACATTTGTAGTACCTCAAGTCAATTCTAACACCTAGAAATCAGTATCCCAACTGATTTCACCATGCATAACTGATACACTATACTTAAAATACCAACACAGATCTCTACAGCTTGGGTAAACTCTTTTTTATAGGAAGTACCTAATCTAAACTTGACTGATACTCTAACCAATTTCAGCTATACCTCTATTCAAATAGCAATGCAGTATGATACCTTGCACTTCAACATCTCTACATACGGTATACAAACAGAACACCCAGGTTGCACACACTTGTAACTAACTGCACATATCTGATTTTCTCTTCACTGCACACAGATGCAGGGGCAGTGAACATGGCACTATCATACTCTCTATCACTCACTGATACATCATTGGTTGGGTGTCCACAACAGACTTCCTTTTGAGCAATATTTTCTGCAAACAGCCACTGCCTCCAGACTTCACCTAATGCCTGACCCTATGTCATTACAGGAAATCCTCTTGCCCACTTACCATACCCGAGCCTAATACCGCTGCTTCTGGTGTTAACTGCAGTACACTTGAAGTGAACTACGTACCCCTCACTTAGCATCTGTTGTTGTTACTCTCTGATATTATACTGCTCAGGGAATGCATCCCATAATAATACACTGATATGCACACAAGCTGCAGTGCACTCCCCTTCTCACTGTGAATACCCTTGCTAATATATCTACACACACACTCCTCATACTTCACACAAGATAATGCTTACCTACATCACTGGTACACTAAGTTCTTCACTCTTAGATACACAATTTGGCATACCTACATATGGACGCACCACAGAGTTTTGTCTACTATAGTTTATGAAATACACTCATGTACTGCAACTTACCCAGGTTCAGCATACAGACTCAACTCATGCTCCTTATGGCCTCACATACCTACTCCAACCTATTTACACTGAAACTGAAACTGCTACTTTGTCATACTATGTTTGATACTAACTGCAACTAAGCTCCAACCTGTATTCACACTTGCACCTAGAACATGCCCTCTACCCTTGCAGTCTCGAAATCAGTGCACCACATACCTCTATAGCTAGGGATACATCCTAAGTCACCTAAAACAACCTGCTTGCTTCACTGCCACATGCAGTGTACTGTAGTGGCTCCACACATATCTAACTCCTTAATTGATAAACATGCACAACCATGTATCAGACTTTGTGCTACACTCAAGCCTATGACCCCTCACTCATCTCACCACTGACATCTATACTACTCAAAATTATACTAAACTATCAATCCAGCACTCATAAAGGTGCACACACATCAAAACCTAAGCCAACACACATCTACTCACCATATGCAATACTCCCACACCTATTAGCAATTTTCTCAAACACTTAGCATACACCATGACACTAGTCATCATGATACACCTAAAATCACAATCTACACTATGAATAATAATAGAAATAACTATTCTAATGCAATAGACACAATAGACATATAATCAAATACTTGGTGTCCCAAATTCAGAGTTTTTCCCAAGTGGACACAAAACTCAATGTTACTTTCTCCATAGGTCTCCTATGAACCTAGTTCTTCTTCCTATGGGTAGCCTTTAGCCATGGTAGGTTTCTAGGGGTTTATTTCACTATTAAAAACTAAAATGACAAGAGGGACAGGAGTTTTACTTATTGGGAGATGTATTCTCAATGTATTCTACCAAATGGACACAAATAAAAGTTGGACACAATCCTCAAGCCAATGCTTCCCTCCTCAAGTGCTTCTCTAGTAATGCCAAGCTTCTTAGCCTCGTTGGAATGAGAATGAGGGGAATAAAATTTGGGAATGGGCGCATTTTGTAGGGAAATAATTTGGATTTGCCTCTAACTTTGGGAATAAAATAATAAGAAAAGAAAATAAGGGTTATTCATGAATAAGAGGCTTATATAGACTTTCTCTTAGGGTTAGGGTTAGGTTGAGGAATATTTGAATTAAAATAAGTGTCCCTCTCATTCCTTCATGAATAGGATCTAACTAATTCTATAGGAAAAATATTCTATTCTTGAGTCTAAATAGGTTTAATAGAATTAATCTAGTCATGACTAAATATTTAATTGAGTCAATGGGTCAAGTCAAGTCTAGTGTGGTCCATTAATGTCATGTCTAATTAAAATAGACTAATCAACTAACAAATATTAGTCACAATATATATAACATGCACATTATAAATAAAATATACACAATATTTATAATAATGTAAAATAACAAAAATACTCCTATTCTGTAAATGTGGTAGTGAGAGGAACCCGTCGTAAGCATCCAATCTTTGTCCCCAAACAAACTGCGATAGCTATCATCCGCCAGCCTCCCTACTGAAACCAAGTTATAGCACAATCTAGGTACATATCACACATCCTTGAGAACAAGCTTCTCACCAAGCTCCGTTGTCAAGTGCACATTTCCGATGCCTACAACTACAGCTGTCCCTTTTTGCCCATCTTCACATGTACAAACCTGCTGTGGTGGTATGACATGAAGATCTTCATATATATAGTGGCGTGATACGACACCCCCGTGTCCATAATCCAATCGCCATCATGACACATGCCACAAGGTTCCTCTACGTCGGTTGCTGCGATAATGAGATCTCCTATAGCCGTGAGATCCTCCTGATCATCCTTGCATTTGGCCTTCTCACCTTTGAGCTTCATGCAGTTCCTCTTGATATGACACATTTAACCACAGTGATAGAATCCCTTATTGCTGTCCACAATCGCAAGATCCCGAGAACTCCCCCCATCCTCACCTGTGACTTAGGTCTTCCCTTTCCATAGGAAGTCACCATGCGACGATTCCACTTGCTTACCTCGGATCTCCTCGTTCAATAAGCTATTTTTGACTGCCTCCATCGTGACAACTCCACCAGGCACAGAGTTGTTCATCGACACCACCAACGTCTTCCAACTTTCCGGCAGAGAACTCAAAAGCAAAAGGACCTGAAGCTCATCATCAATCACCATCTTCATCGCAGACATCTGATTGATAATATCATGAATCTCGTTTAGATGTTGTGCCACTGGGGCACCCTCCATGTATTTTAATTTGACGAGTTGGCGAATTAAAAATGACTTGTTTCCAGCAGTCTTTCTTTTGTACAGCGAATGCAACTTCTCCCATAATGCTTTTGCTGAACTCTCTATGGACACGTGGTAAAATACCAAGTCATCTAGTCATTGGCTGATAAATCCAACGACCTTCCGATCTAGCCGTTTCCAGTCTTCATCAGCTTTGTCCGATGGCTTAGCATTGTCGCCCTCCAACGGACCATGCAAGTCCTTACACCAGAGTATATCCTCCATCATTGGCTTCCAAATTGCCCAATTCTCCCCAGGGTGATCATACGAGTGTTCATCTGCTCCATAGATATAGTTGCCAAAACCAAAAACAGTAGCTCTGATACCAGATGATGGTATCAGACTATCAGACCAGGGCTCTGATACTCGATATTGGGAATCAGACATGCTCTGCAAGCGTTCCAACACCGTATCTGAAAGTGCCCTCAGCGAAAACTTTAGGCCAACCCACCTGAGATAACCAACCCATGGCTAACAAACACCAAGCACAAATAAAGACTAGTATATGGCGGTGACTACATCACCTGGACAAATCCTAACCTTTATAACTCATGTGAAATTATAAGATTGACAGAATCAATGTTGAATCCTTTGTCCTAATAAATTCAACCCACGCACCACACTCAAGAAGAAAAGAAAGAGACTATAATTGAAATCACTCACCAACCCGTAGCAATCTTCCTGAACGAAGATGACAACTCCTCGATCAGATCTCTTTCTTCCTTCTATCTTGGATGGCGAAGTCCTAAGAGCAAAGCACGGACTTTCTCTTAAATTTTATGTAGACGACACCCCGAATCTTCAACTTGTGCTATACTTTGTGCCTCTATCACGCCCTAGTCCCAAAATACACGGGACCAAGCCACGTGGCAATGGCCAGCTAATACGACTCCTAAGGATTTTCTAATTTAATGGACCTGACAAAGAGTACTATGCTGTCCTAAAATACTATCAAGTCCAAAATGCTATCATATAGCAGGTAAATATCTAATCTCATCCACAGAATATAAATAAGAAGTGCTGAAATAAATACTGCAAATAATTACGGAGTCTGAATGTCATAATACAACCCAAAAAGTCTGATAGGAATAAACCCACTATAATACTGAAATAAGAGTACGGAAGGACAGATAAGAATACTAGACTAGAACATCGACTAACTAGATAAGGATGCTCCAGCCCTAGGCGGAAGGCCTATCAATGATCAGGAAAACTCCGAAGTTAACACCTCAAGCTCCTCCTCAGTCGCGTACCTCATCTCTTGTCCGGGCCCGTACATGGTCAGATAGTATGTCTCATCCAAATCTGGAAGGAAACTAGGTCCTCAGAGGGACGTAACAGGATAAAAAAGTATATGCCATGAAGTAAATATTGTGTAAACTCGAGGGTGAACTAACCAGCTAAGTGAAATGCACTTGAAGACAACCTTGGTACGTATGGATAGAAAAAAGGTATAAAGTGTAGCATCGATCCAGAGGCTATCTGGCATTAGCTGAAAACTGGATGCCAGAAGTATATGCTGACTATATCACCGATCATGATAGCGCACAGTTAGTAACCTCTGTCGGATATATTGACAAGCATATACGCCTATTGTCATGCCCCGGACCCGACCGGGCCGCCGCTCTGCCTTGCCTCACCCCCGTATAGCCGGATTATCAAATCGGGCACGAATCACCGCGTCCGTCCCGCGGGTGCGAGGAAGGGATTCTGTGTGGCCCGCACAAGTGTATCGAGGACGTGATGTTGTGCGAGCCTGGGGTTGCGTCCGCACAAGGCCAATCGTTTAAGTTGATAGTTGGCTATCATCGCATCAATCGAGTAAGCAGCGGAAAGGGACTTGTTGCAATACAATGCATTTAGCCAACTGAGTATTCGGGACAATCGAGGGACTCGGGTTCCTTTATACAAAGGATTCGTTCGTTCCATACATTATGCTCCCTTATACGATAGCATCTCGGGGCAACAATCAAAACCAGGATTCCGGATCTTAGGGACTGTGGCACGCCTATCGCTCCCTCGGACGATCCAGTACCTGCAAGCAAGTAAACTGTTGGTGGGTCAGCACTTTTATAGGTACTGGTGAGATAAAACAACTGAACATAAACAAGCATTCACTCAAACCAACACTAAGTAATCATGTTATAAAATATTACATTACTAGTGATCTTTCTAGTTTTACCTAGGTTCATTTTATGCAATTCGCTAGCAGAGTCATATTATATTGTTTGAAAACATCTTTGGAAAAAGAGTTTCATATTGAATATGCAAGCAAGCAAGCCGTTCATTCTGTTTCAGGGTGTGCGCAGCGTGTCTCATGAGACTCCAGGGTCAAATACATAGCTAGACACACATGCACGATCTTAGGGGCAGTCCATCTATCCAAGCCAACACAATGACTTAGCTATATGCAGGGCGGTCCCCGAGTATCTCAGGATCGGCAGCTGGTTATACAGCATACTAATGACTCTTTTATCTGATGCTATGGCAGTTGTGACCCATGGTGGCTAATGACGCACGCAGTTCAGCTCTCCACCATAGCCATTGTCCGACCACATGCGAATGCATAAAACACTATCAAATAAAATATAGTATGCAGATGAGACGAACCATCAGAACAGTTATCGTTGTTGCGGGGCAATCCCACTTATCACTTGAATACATTCAGGCACAATATGGTTCTCTCGAAGCATAGACGATAATGAACATGTTTATGCACTCTAGACAAGTATTTCAGGATTCTCGTTAAGCATACATGATAGTTTGAAAGACAAGCTAGATGAGTTCATTCATTAACATGTAATGCAGGTTCTATCATTCTCTTATAAAAATATTGCAATCAAAAACTCAGGTTATTATTAAGGCGTGAAAGAATCAGAGAAAGAAGTTCTGCCCACTCACCTGATACATAATGCCAACGCGGAGCGGGGCATTACATATGTTTAACTGAACAGAAATGAGCATTCACTCAAACCAACACTAAGTAATCATGTTATAAAATATTACATTACTAGTGATCTTTCTAGTTTTACCTAGGTTCGTTTCATGCAGTTCGCTAGCAGAGTCATATTATATTGTTTGGAAACATCTTTGGAAATAGAGTTTCATATTGAATATGCAAGCAACCAAGCCGTTCGTTCTGTTTTAGGGTGTGCGCAGCGTGTCTCGTGAGACTCCACGGTCAAATACATAGCTAGACACACATGCACGATCTTAGGGACAGTCCATCTATCCAAGCCAACATAATGACTTAACTATATACAAGGCGGTCCCCGAGTATCTCAGGATCGACAGCTGGTTATACAACATACCAATGACTCTTTTATCTGATGCTATGGAAGTTGTGACCCATGGTGGCTAATGACGTATGCAGTTTAGCTCTCCACTATAGCCATTGTTCGACCACGTGCGAATGCATGGAACACTATCAAATAAACTATAGTATGCAGACGAGACGAACCATCAGAACAGTTATCGTTGTTGTGGGGCAATCCGACTTATCACTTGAACACATTCAGGCACAATATGGTTCTCTCGAAGCATAGACGATAGTGAACATGTTCATGCACTCTAGACAAGCATTTCAGGATTCTCATTAAGCAGACATGATCGTTTCAAAGACAAGCTAGGTGAGTTCGTTCATTAACATGCAAGGAAGGATCTATCATTCTCTTATAAAAACATTGCAAGCAAAAACTCAGGTTATTATTAAGGCGTGCAAGAATCAGAGAACGAAGTTCTGCCCACTCACCTGATACATAATGCCGACGCGGAGCGGGGTATTACACCGATAACCAGGTAGCACTTAGCCCATAACCGGGTAACACATAGCCCATAACTGGGTAACACTGAGGCTCATAATCCTGTAGTTTACTCTGAAACTACGGTAGCCAAATGTCTATCTCATACGCCTACTAATTGTCTTCCCCGTCCAATGCCAATGTACATATCGCGAATATGATGTGGACATCTCGTACTATAATGCAAGTCACTAGAGAATTATATAACTATGCTAAATACTGTCAAACGTGCTGCTCACACCGATGTCCAGTCAAGTATGAAGCTCACATCCCTACATGAATTTACGCTGTGACGTGCAATGATATATGTCAAGGCCTGGGGAGTTATATTGATAACTCCACAATTTTAGGTGCGTCCACTAGACACTAGGTCAAACACAAGTCCTAACGTCAACGCTTTTATTGACTGCACCCGAGTCATTCTCAGACGTGCACAGTTATATAATATTAAAAAAATAAAATATCTGAACTATAATAACTGAATTTAAATAGTACAACAAGGCAAGGTATACTTGCCTGAATCCTTAAGCTATGAAGGACAAAGTTCTGCTCCCGAAGCCTCGTTCAAATGATCCAACGATCCTATATATAATATAATATAATAATAATAAGTTATTATACTGGTGTACGTACCAAAAGTACATCTACATTGCACTTAGAAGCTAACGCAAGTAGGGGTTATAATCGGTCAACTAGAAGGGTCGAGTGTGCAAGTGTCTAAAAATGCACAAGTGTCATATCCCTCTAAATGTACATTTCTTAAATATTACAACCAAGGTCAACTAAGGTTCATGTAGGTGCTAAGTTGTTCTCCAACACAAGTTTGATAGTGTTAACCCTCTAGGTCTCCATGCACAAGTATGTCATATGTCCTCAAATATTGTGCACAACAAGTCAGCTAGCTACTACTCTACCAATACGTGTTTACTCCAAATATCGTGTAATACTAATCATGTGTCCTAACTATTAGGTTAAGGTGTAGATATGATAAACTAGTCTAAGGACCTAGGTACTACACAAATACAAGTGTCATACTAAACAACCTAGCTCATGCAATATTTAATATCACTAAATACTATTCCAACATATATATAAATTCTAAAATTATACAACAAAGAGATAATAGGGTTTATAATACATTCATGGGTTCATACAACCATAAAAATGAAGAAGGAGAGGAAGTGAATATTTACCTAGGGCTAATCTGAAAAGGAAGGGGGGTGCTCGGCCTGCGACCCATGGACGGCCTGTCTCCGGCGGGTGGGGGGTGCTTTGGCGGTACAAGGCTGTACAGCAGCGGATTGCAGCATCGGCAGCGGCTTACAGCAGCAACAACAGCGGCTTATACCAGCAATGGCAGCGACTTGTGAGGGAGGTGGTGGTGGTGGCGAGGTGATAGTGGTGGAGGTCGATGTGTTGGAGGAGGAGGTCAGAGTCGATGGTGGTTGTGGTGATGGAGGTGATGATGCTCGGTAGAGGTCGGGTTGGAGTAGGAGGAGGTTTGGGTCGAGGGGTGAAGGGAAGATGGTGATGGTGGTCATGGGTGGTCCGACGGGCTAGGGAGGTCGGGTTGCTGGTGGTTGAGGAGGTTGTGGTAGTGGGGTGGTCATGGGTACGGTGGTGGAGGTTGAATGAAGGTGGAGGGGAATCGAATGATGGTGATGGTGATGGTGGTGATGGATGATGGTGAAGGTGTTTGTGGTATGGTGGTGGCCGTGACCGTGATGATGATAGTGGTGGCGGTGGTAGGCTAATGAAGGTATGGAGGTGGTTGGCTATCGTGAGGGAGGTCGTGGGGATGGTGGTGGAGGATGAATGGAGGTGGAGAAGAGGAAGAAGGAGGTGGTAGTGGTGGTGTCAATTTTGAGAGGAGGTGGTGGTGTGCTGAATTTTTTTTAGGGGAGAGAGAGAGCTAATGAAGGAGAGAGGGAGTAGGAAGCATGGGGATTAGGGTCGGCTACCTCCCTATTTTTAGGGATGTGGAAAGGGTTTTTCATAAGGGAATGAGTGGTTGGATGGGGTTTAAACTTGAATGGAGGGTTGGGATTAAATATGGGTATAAAGTGTTGTATTGTACATACAAAAAAATAGGGAGAAATAGTGGGGTGACCGGTCAAAGCATGAGGAAGGGTTTTTTTTGTTGCTTTGCTCCAATGTGAGGTGGACACCTAGTTGTTTATTTGCACAAAGGTCCCCAATAATTTAAAAATTGCACAAGTAAAGGAGAATTGTGATTGGATGAGAAAAATTATCATGTTTGGTGTGTTGTAGTAGAGAAAATTGGTGTGTGGTATTTTGTATGAACCATGAGGGTGTGAGTGGGGGTTTGGATTGGTGTTGGGTCTAGTTTTGGGTTAGGTTGAGTCATTACACCGAATTAATTAAGATTAGTGTCAATGGTGTTCTTTAATTAATTGGAAGTACATAGGATTAAAATTGGGTGGGACACAAGTATCATGGACGTAGTAGATTTAGACTAAATTATTGTTATAAATTAGGTTGCACAAAACGGGTCGAGGTTGTGTCTCCAATTTCGATTGGAACGGACAAAGATGCAAAGTTGGATTTATTTGGATTCAAAAATAGATATTTGCAATGAATATTGTACGACTAAAATAAAGTACAAGAGACGGTATTTATGAGCTACATAAAGATCAGAATGGAAGGCTGGCACGTCTAGGTCAAGTGTGTAAATTTTTTTTGAAGGCAGAAGCTAGAATAATGCTCCAAACATCGAAGCAATCGTAAGGTATACCAAGGAAATTAAATTAAAAGAGGTAAATTAATAACTCTATTAAATAATTCAAAAATAATCCTAAATGAATTCTAATCCTAGATTTGGGTCAGAAAATTTACAATCTACCCAACTTATAAGATTTTTGTCCTCAAAATTAAAACAAACACATAATAAGCTATAAATTATCAAGCAATACTACGGACATACCTAGGACCGGTGGAACTTGCCTTTGCACTATCTGTTGGACTCTATTGACATACTAGTAACACTTATGAGCCTGATGTTGGTTCGATCTGTACCTCAAACACTGTCCTAACCTTCTCCTGCAATCTTTCTGAATATGTCCCTTCTTTCTGCAAAAGTAACATGTCGATAGCTCTCTCTGTTGATACGGCACAACCCTCTGTTGCGTCTGCACTCCTGATGATGGATCGATCTTCCTGCTCCTGGTTGTGCCTTAGCTGGTACGTCTATATTGGGATGCCTCTGACTCATCGATCCCTTGCCAATAGCCTCTTGGATTCTAGCCTTTGTCAATACCTCCTCGTATGAGATCCTCGCCTGGGTGGTAGTGTACCTATGTAGCTCGTAAGTCAAACCATGATAGAATTTCCTGGCCTTCTCTAGATCATTAGGTATCAGGGTGGCACCAAATCTACTAAGACAACTGAATTCTATGTCATACGCGTCTACAATCATATTTTCTTGCTCCAGGTGCAGGAACTGAGAGTATAGTGCATTCCTGACCATAGCCGAAAAATACTTTACATTGAAGTATTCTAAAAATTGCTCCCTCGTCTGCTTCTTGCCAACACTGCGCTCCATAAAGTCCCACAAGTAATAGGCATTGCCTTTTAATTGGGCCCTCACTACGGTCATCCAAAGGTCCGGAGGCAGTTGAGAAGCCTCTAATAACATCTCTGTGTTGGCGACCCAATCAGAGATCTCATCTGCGGTCTCGTTGCCCAAAAAGGTATCCGGGCACATCTGATAAAACCCTTGAATCATACCAGCTGGCTGAACAGGTACAGGTGCTGGTGCGGGTGTTGGGTAGGTGGCCTCTCCAAAACTGTCATCAAGCTCTGTCTCATAGTCTCGGCCTGATGCCACAAAAATCTCATTCGAATTGGTTGAATCATTGCGCCTGCATCATGGCCTAAAAAAATTGGAATATCTGTGGCTGTCCCTCTGACTGTGGCATTTAAGGTGAAAAGGGTGGAGGTCGTGGCAATGGAACCTCCAGCTGCGTTGTAGGTGTCTCCAGAGACGTCGGCCTCTCGGGCTGCGGTATCGGCGTGGCCCTCGAAATCTGACCCTCGTATCACGACAGCCTGTGAAGTCTGGCCCTCGTTCTGCTGTGTCGTATCAGTCTGAGAAGTTTGGTGCCAGTGTATCAACGGGGCCTGAGGTATCACCTGGACCTGTGGTGGTGGCTGCTCTCCAGGTGGTCCAGAGGATGTATCCTCCCTCTGTGCGGTGGTGGTGCGCACAATGGCACCGTATGCCTCGCGTCTGCTACGCAAGTTCATCTCTCTACAAGAGATAAAACTACATTAAAAGAGTACTAGAATAAACAAACAGGATGCAGATATTCAAATAATTAAGTGCGAAGGAGGTTCAAAGACGGTAGTCAAGGTGGATGAGATCTAATAATTTCTATCCTATTGCAGGCTCACTGGGCATGATACCATACCACAGGAGATAAACAGAGACCTTTATAGGCCACCACTAAAACCATGTCACGCCCCAGTCCCAAAATATACGGGACAAGGCCATGTGGCAATGGCCAGCTAATACTACTCCGAAGGATTTCCCAATTTAATGGACTCGATAAAGCGTACTACGCTGTCCTAAAATACTATTGTTTGGATAAACAAATTGAAGGTGAGGGTTATACGAAACTCTTTTTTTGCTTACAAACAAGAAAAAGAGTACAATTAATCATATATGAGGATGTTAAGTACAATAAAATGATTCTGGAGAAGTATTGCTATAGAAGTCTGATCTGCGGTCGATCACTTTGTTCCTTGGACCACACGATGATGAAGTGTTGTAGAAGAATAAGAAGCTTCAAAGGTTGCAAGTGGGATTGAATTCTCGTTGCCGAAGTTGTCAACCAACACTCTCTGTCTGTGCTCTCTCTCTCTCTGATCTCTAATTATGCCTTGTCCAATTTTTTAATTGTCTCCTTGTCCCCGTGTGCCCTTTGTGCTGATCTCCTCCTTCTCTCACCCTGTGACCAAGGGTCTCTATTTATAGAGATTAATCAAATAACTGCCAGGTTGGCGTAAAAGCTAAGTAACTGTCTTGTTGGCGTAAAAGGCCAAACTGTGAAGAAAGTTGCATCTTTTACGCTACGGTTATGGCAACTGCTACCTACGTTACAATTGTCTTCTGAATATGCGTATGACACGTGTCCCTTTATGAGGTAATGCGTATAACTGCTTCTCGAAGATTATGGCATACAAGCCACGTAGGTAACTGCCCCTGCATAAAGATGGTTGGCGTAAAAGCCAAATAACTGTCTTGTTGGCGTAAAAGCCAAACTGTGAAGAAGAAGACTTCCTTTACGCTACGGTTATGATAACTGCTACCCACGTTCCAATAGTCTTCTGAATCTGCATATGACACGTGTCCCTTTATGAGGTAACGCGTATAACTGCTTCTCGATGATCATGGCATGCAAGCCACGTAGGTAACTACACATTGCGTAAAGAGGGTTGGCGTAAAAGCCAAATAATTGTCTTGTTGGCGTAAAAAGCCAAACTATGCGTAAAACTTGATGATTCATGAATAATAGATAACCAGCATAAAATAGCCAATTATCCATCATGACTGAGGTCTTGAGCGTATTCTGGGCTAAATAGCCTTATCACGTACCTTTATAAATATAGTCGAGTTGGCGTATTTCAAGGAGATAGCATACGACGTACTCCTATAGTTGAAAATAGCCTGGTTGGCGTAAAATACAAGGATGATGATATGAGCGTATTAGTCACAGTTTTAGCTTTCTCAGTCAATTATCCATTACGACTGAGGTCTTAAGCGTATTCTTGGCTAAATAGCCTTATCACCTACCTTTGCAAATATAGCCGAGTTGGTGTATTTCGAGGAGATAGCGTACGGCGTACTCCTATAGTTGAAAATAGCCTGGTTGGCGTAAAATGCAAGGATGGTGGTGTGAGCGTATTAGTCACAGTTTTAGCTCTCCCAGTCATGACAAAATCTAAAGAACAGAACAAAATCTCATATATTAAATGTAGAGATATGCCTCCATCTCGTGTATTAAATGCAGATATATGTCTCGAGCTCTGTATGAGAAACAGCTTTTGACGTGGCGTCTGATTTCGTCTTATCTTGAGCGTAAAAACTCATTTCTGCCCATGTAGAATAGGCAGCGTATTCTTTGAATGCGTAAAAATGACTTGTATCAAGAATAAGTCACTAGACGACAACCTGGGTTTCTGTGCAAAATCATCACCACAGCTGTCCTCTCGATCATCGTGCAGTACTTTTGTCAGAAGTCAGGTTCACTAATTTGTTTGACAAATTCATCCGAGGAATACGAAGAGTTTCTCGTACAACTTTACGCTGCATTAAAAACAAACGTATTTTTAAACTTTACGCAGGAAGGTATAGCAATCTTTTACTCTACACAGCCTTGAAGCTCTGTTTTACGCGGACAGCTCTGAAGCTCTACTTTACGCTGACAGCTCTGAAGCCATATTTTATGCCACATAGTTTTGAAGCTCTGTTTTATGCGGACAGCTCTGAAGCTCTGTTTTACGCTAAATAGTCTTGAAGCTCTGTTTTACGTGGACAGCTCTGAAGCTCTGTTTTACGCTAAACAGTCTTGAAGCTCTGTTTTACGCGAACTTCATGTATGTTGGCAGTTTTGACTGTATAATACGCGTACAATTTCTCAGCGTATTTCATGCTTCTACAAGACCCCCTTCAAAGTTTTTAAATTCCTTGTAATTTAAAATACTTTGAATGAAGCATAAAATGGTCAAATTTGACTCGTTCTTCAAGGCTAATTTTTTGGCTATATTTAAGGAGTTGTTGGGATTTGTATGTTCTTTTCTGCCTAAATAAGGGCAAGCAAATGAACTTATTTTTTCATACTTCCTTCACCACAAAGATGGCTGCTGAGATTCATTGGGCAGATCTGAGAAAGAAGAAGATTATGTTCTTTCAACATGTAAGAAGCCGTAAAAAGAGACATCTTCGAGCAAATATTTTCTGCAATGATGGACCATGGAAGGATATTATAACTTCCTTTGCTCGGTGTAATTATCGATTTTATATGGCAATTCGCCAAAGAGAGAGGAAGGGTCGCATTAGACCACACAGCTTGCTAGCTGTATTTTTCCCTATTATGAAGCTGGATCTTGGGGTGCAGCTTGGCCGTGTCTTCCAGTATTGCGTTGGGTCTGAATCCCAATCATAATTTGAAGCATGGCCGCCGATGACGTATGAGAGGTGGGCTTGAATAATTTAAACAGGCCCAGTTTTGTATCCTCCCTCCATTCACCATTTTCTTGGCACCCGGCGTGTAGGAGCTGAAGAAGTGCTGTAGAAGAAAAAAATAAAGATCTCCATCAAACGAGAACCTAGTGTAATAGATTTTCGTCATATGTAATCGTGATCTTGAATATTAATGAAAAATCCTTTTTAAAAGAATGGATTTCCATCATATGTAATCATGATTAATAAAGTTGTCTTCTTTTACGCACTATTGATTTGCCATATTGCTGTGAGAAAGTCTGGTAATACGCAACTTCAACATGCTTGAGTAATTTTTACGCAGACTCTGATAAATATGCATCCAGTCACGTTCCAACTTTTACGCATAAAGGAAGATGCGTAAAAACTCTTTGGCATTAAAAAATCCAATCGTCATGCTGTTTTTGACGAGGAGTCACATAGAATTCTGAACCGTTATTTCTTCTTCATAACTACGAAGAACATCTGTTCAGAATATCATCTTCAAAGTCATCTTCAATGAAGACAGACATTTTCAGGGAACTCCTTGGCCCTTCGTCTGATGAAGTCCTCTCGAATGAAAAGGAAGAGAAAATGCTGATAAGAAAAGCATTTCCTGCGTAAACTCTTGTGATTGGCTTTTTTAAGCGTAAAACCCAAATTATCAAGATATACGCATATTCTGCTAGCTGATCTGTCCCACGTAATTTAAGATGCGCATAAAATCATAGATTTGTAGCATTTGAGCGTAGAATCATGGATTCATAGCTTTCGAGCGTAAAATCGTAGAACTGTAGCATATGTGCATAAAATCATAGATCTGTAGCCTCTGAGCGTAAAATCGTAGATCTGTAGCCTTTGAGCGTAAAATCATAGATCTGTAGCTTCTGAGCGTAAAATCGTAGATCTGTAGCTTTGTGCGTAAAATAATAGATCCGTAGCTTTGTGCGTAAAATCATAGATTCGTAGATTCTGATCGTAAAATCATAGATCTGTAGCTTCTGAGCGTAAAATCATAGATCCGTAGCTTCTGAGCGTAAAATCATAGATCTGTAGCCTCTGAGCGTAAAATCGTAGATCTGTAGCCTTTGAGCGTAAAATCATAGATCTGTAGCTTCTGAGCATAAAATCGTAGATCTGTAGCTTTGTGCGTAAAATCATAGATCCTGTAGCTTCTGAGCGTAAAATCATAGATCCTTGCTTCTGAGCGTAAAATCATAGATCCTTGCTTCTGAGCGTAAAATCATAGATTTGTAGCATCTGAGCGTAAAATCATAGATTAGTAGCTTCTGAGTGTAAAATCGTAGATCCTATAGCTTTTGAGCATAAAATCATAGATCCTTGCTTCTAAGCGTAAAATCATATATTCGTGCTCTGCGCGTAAAATCGTAGATCCGTAGCTTCTGAGCGTAAAATCGTAGATCCGTTACGCAGCATGACTATCTGTCTTTCTTTTCAAATGATCGACTGACGTGGTCCCAAATCATAACCAACTATGATAAGAATCGGATTTGGTTAAGGATTCGGAGAGTCATTTGAACTCTATAAATAGGCCTAGGTCTTGAGAGAGAAAAACCCTTCATTTCTTTCTGAAAAGAAAAAAAAAACAAACCCTTCGTCTCTTTCCAAAAAACCTCATATTTGCCATGGCACCAAAATAGACCACCACTGCTAAAGAAAAGAAAGCCACTTCATCATCTCGCTCCTCTGCTCAAGCACGAGCGACTCCTACTAGGCCAAGCGAGTCTCATTCTGAACGAAGTGCTCCGCCGTTTAGTTGTGCACCGGGCATCACAGGTAAAAACTTCTAGAGGAACAAAAAATCTTCGCACACGTTATACATGTATGCGTAAATATGCCGACATTTTAATGTGTCAGCGTAAAAAAAACTCAGACTGTTAAAATTTTGGCGTATACTGCAAACCTTGTGTTTTACGCACTGAAAGTAAATTTCAGCGTAAAACTCCATATTTTGCAGTCTAGCGTAAAAAAACTCAGACTGTTAGGTTTTGGCGTATACTGCAAACTTTGTGTTTTACGCACTGAAAGTAAATTTCAGCGTAAAACTCCATATTTTGCAGTCTGGCATAAAAACTCAGACTGTTAGATTTTGCGTATACTGCAAGAATGTAGCACCTTACTTTTTACGCGCTGAAAGGAAATTCCAGCGTAAACTGACTTATTCTCTTGCTTTTTGCAGTGGACCTACAGATCCCCCCTCTGGTTGAAGTAATGGGCTCTGCTGCTGGAATGTTGAATTCCAACTACTTGGAGGACTTGTCCCATGTGACTTTCTCTATCTCTGGAAACGAGTATCCTCAAGAAAGGGGAACTTTGATCTTGGCCCAAGGAGAAAGAATGTTGCTGAGTATGATCAGTGGAGAACCCTTGACATATATAGATGGAACCGAGTATAAGAAACCAGCTTTCTTATTTGGGGATGTTATTGATAAACAATCCCAGACAAAGCCCAAGAAGGAAGATTGGGTATTTTCTGTTGAGGGCACGGTTATGTACCTGTCCAAGATGTTCAGGGACTACGCCATTTCTGTATTCTTCCATGCTACACATCCCAGAAGGATGGCATGGACTCTGACTCCTGATCTTCATGGCCAGCCAGGGAAGATCTTTTATAAGAAAGGATTAAACCAAGGATCCTTTGTAAGCAGTCCCTCAGGCCCTGTTATGCCCTTCAGAGGATTACTACCAGGCAGTGTCCCTAGTGAAGACTCTTCAATGATCCAGCCATTTCAAATGGCAACTTTCTGCAATGAATTCATGGAGCAGGGAGGAGTATATCCCAGGTTTAACCCTCGCACGAGTGGATGGCTTAACCCCCATAATCTTCGATGGGCCAATTTAACTGCATGGGCCCTGAAGCACTTTCAAATGGAGCTTGAAAATATTAACTTATTTGAGGCTGTGAGTGCTACTAGTGTTGGGCTGCCGATCAACACCAATTTGTTCTTAGCTTTGATGGAACGATATAACTCGCTCACTGGGACTTTCGCCGCTCCAATAGGTGAGTTGGGCCTAGCACTTCATGAGATGGCTGATATTTCAAAGCTACCCATGGGAGACATTCCCTATGAAGAATATGTCCCCACCAACAGAGAGTTGAAGGATACCAACCCTCGGGTAGTGGCTGTATACCAAGAACTGATGAGCCACTATCTTGCATGCACTACCTTCTACAGAGAGCCTTCTGATTTAGCCCATATTAACAAATGGGTATCTTACCTTTTCTTCCATCAGGCTAGAAATGCCATGCAGGACAAGGTTGTAGATAGCAAAGACAACCCTTTGAACCCTCTGAGCGTTCTTAATAACAACACAATCGATGATCTTATTGAAGATGCAGAGGCTCTAGATCGTGTTCTTAATGAAGAGATAGGGGGTTATCCTGCAGGAACCAAAGCCTACAGTTACATGAGGCCTTGCCGAAAGCCTCTGTCAAAAGAAGCTCAACTGGCTGGCTTCCTTTCTATTTGGCTACGCCGATGGGTGGTGCCTGCATTGCGTCTGCGGATCGTATTCATCGAAACACCCTATGGCCCGCAGCACGTTTGGTATTTGGAGCAAGATTGGGCCTGCTCCCTGCCATGGTATGTAGGATACAAGCTGGCCTGAGGGCTATTACTGATGGACTGCTGGCTGATACTACTCAGCGTGAAGGATATCCCAGAGTAGAATTACTATTTTTATATCTGATGGGATGGTTAATCCTTCACAACACCAGAGTGATGTCTCCCGGATCTGCTAGTGGTTCGGGCAATAACTTCTTGTTGAATTACAAGAATTCTTCTTGGAATGTGACTAGCGTCATAGATTGTCGACTTGCACTGAATTTTTTCCATAGTTGGAAATTCTTCTATACCGTTCCCCCAGTACATATCAATCAGCAGGGGGCTAAACTCCATGATATAGGTCAGGGGAAGACTATTCTCTCTCCTAAAGCCTTTTACTGGTTGGTTTGTATTAGACCTTCCCACCTGCTGTATAGAAGTGAGGACCACTGCTACTTGGAACCTTATCTGCCTAACCGTTTCACCAGACAATTTAGATATGATCAGTTGTACATGGGAAATCCCATCACCAGCTTTAAATTCAAAGGTGGGCTTATTGATGGAGCTAGAGGATGACGTTATTTCATCATGGGTTGTACTGGAGCAACCTTTGTTGTTCCCGTGACTTCTCTCTCCATGAAGTTGCTCATTCTTCATTCATACGCACAGTTTTATGTGTCCATCAATACCTTCCATCATAATTTTGATGTATATGGAAGTTTCAGAATGCCCTCCCATAAGTCCATTGGAAGAGAGGAGATACCATCTGTCTCCTCTGATGAAGGTGATGGAAACTACTGGTGCAGATGATTATTTGTTAATTTTACCGAGAGGCGTAGTAGCTCCGCCAGCAGAGCCTCTCATTATTTCCAATAAATGAAAGGCTTCTACTCAGAAAGAGGCTTCCCCTCGTAAGAAGAAGCAGACTACAAAAGGTCCTAAAAGGACTTCCACCAAGGGGGCCTCTTCCAGGAGTGAACCTATTGTTTTCCCTGTTAGGGATGATTCTTTGATTAGGGATCCTTCGCCTTTTAAAGAAGGAACCTCCACAGTTCCAGCTGAAAGTGCTGGAGATTCTTTGCCAGCGACTGCTGCCGCTACCACCGTTACTGGTGATGCTTCTATATCGCCTTCGAGGCCGAGCTCAATAATAATCACTATACCTTCTACAAGACAAATAATAGGACTAGCCCCTCCTTCATCTCTAAGTATTTCAAGCGAGATTCCACCCAATGAACCTCGAGTAGATCTGGGTGATGACTGGGATGACGAACCTCAAGCGTCAGTTGGTGTACCCTCTTCTCTAGGTATGACAGCTTGTTTAGCATCATTAAGAAATGATTTATCTATACAGGCTGTAGACGCAATATACATACCATCGGCCATGGGTAAATATTGTCTTCACGCTTTTTTCAGGAAAATTTAACATCAAATTGATATTAACTTTCTCTTATCTTAATTTTAGGCGAAGACATTTCTAGGAAGGGCAGAGCTGAAACAACCTCTAATTTTATTGCGGATCCAGCTAATGAAATGGCGGGGACCACCGTCGAAGAAGCATACCTTGAAGCCGTTGATCTTTCATCCACAACATTCTCAGATATAATCCCGCCAGCAGCAGTTCAAATAATATCAGAGGTGGATGAACCCACCATCTCGACTGTGCCTACTTCGTCGAGCATGCCAACAACTTCAATTGTTGTTAGTGTCTCTTCTTTTGTTGCACCATCTGTTGAAGCAACGACTGTGGCAACATCCTCTGCAGTCATTCCAGAAAGGAGATTTACTTATATTGCGGCCACTCCCAGCGTCCATTCGAGATTTGCTATGCTAGTTGAACAATACACTAGCATATTCTACCTCACTTTAAAAGAATTGATATCTATGGTACTGGAGAAGAATCTAGGCTTTGATGCTCTGAAGACGTCTTCCAAGCTCACTATAGCGCAGATTAGAAATTTTAATGACGCTGAAAGAGCTAATGCTCTAGAGCAAATTGTTAATGGTTTAGAACAACCCATTAACGAATATTTGCAACTATCCCGAGGCAGCATCAATGACTTGGTTCAGGCTGAGTATGACTCCCTAACTTCGGAATTTGCTCAGAGAGCTGAAACTTTAAATAAATTCATCCAGGAACAGCAACACGAGATGGAGAAAGAGCAAGCAGTATTGGTGGAGAGTATTCCTCAGCTAGCTCAGTGCCGTACCGAATGTGGGGGATATGAAGTGAGGATTCGAGAACTAGAAGATGAACTTGCTTAAACAAAGGAGAGGCTTCTCAAACCATCGCTAGTTCGTGATGTATTGGAGGGCCAAGTGAATACAGCTCAACCGAACTTGGCACATGTGGGTGTCATCCATGCAAATTTTGTTGATTCTCTGTCTGAACTATCTCTCTTGAGCAAAGGCGAAGCAAGACTGGAACTGGCTCGCACCAACATTTTAAACTCCAGGAATGAGAGGATGGCTGCTTTGGCGCAACAGATCCGCAATTTAACTGCTCCTCCCCAATGATGTACTTTTTTACTTTTTTCTCCTTATTTTCTCAGAGATAATGAAGATACATTTTCTGACTTTGTGGACCCATCACTTTAAAATATAAATGATAGGCTAAGATGAAAGTGACATCAGAGGTAATATGGACATGATATACTTTCGGTAAGGTTTAGCTGAATATATCTATTCAGAGGTAATATGAACATGATAGAATATAATCTAACTAAATTTGTATACAAAATACTATCAGAGGTAATATGAACATGATAGATTTTGAAGTTTCAAATTAGTTAAATATATCTATTCAGAGGTCATATGAACCTGATAGAATATGATTCAGCTAACCTTTGTATGTAGTATCATCAGAATGAAATCTTCATCATACTCCATTAAGCAAAGAAGATCAAGTATAATACTATTTCAGGAATTTGCCGTTGATAGGAGCCATGGACGTAGTAAAATACCGTGTTTGTTGAGGACATCCCACTGGGGGATCCTTGGTGGACCTATTATTTGTTGCGCATGTTGAGTACAAATAATAAGTTCGAAACAAGCCCTAAGGGATGCGGTAAGATATGACTCTGTGGGGATAGTGGAGAGACATTTTCCAGAGGTAATATGAACATGAAAGAATATTTCTCTGTTGAGAGGTAATATGGACTTGAATTATTCGTTTTCATTGCGGGCATCCCCCCGGGGTTTTTTTGGTGGACCTATTACTTCTTGTGAACGAGAGTGCAAGTAATAAGTTTAAGACAAGCCTTGCCAGAGGTAATATGGACGTGGCAGTTTTCGTGAAACTAACACCACTGGCGTACTTAAAGTTAAGTACGGGTGCTAAGTTGAGATGAGAACCGATATAAGAGGTAATATGGACATGATAATCGATAGCCAAACCCGAAAGATTTGCTCAGAGGTAATATAGACATGACAAACTCAGCCTGAGAGAAATATTATGACAGCAGTTCAGAGGTAATATGGACGTAAACTAATGTCAAAAAAATTTGAGGAGTCATTTGTTGAGTGTGGTCCATCCGACCATGAAGATAGACCAAAGGATCGCTCCGCTGGGGAGATTGATGGGACGATAGCTCAGAGGCAATATGAGTATGGCTAGCGTCTAACGAGATTGGTTTGAATAGTCACTGTGGGAGTGTGCGAGTAGACCTAAGGATTGCTCCTCTGGGAAGATTTTGAGGATCCATCATCCATTGCGTATCCGGGACTCTTGGATACGGATGATGGTTTCCTTTTTACAAGAATTTGTAATGAAGGAGAAAATATTACACATAGGCACTTGTTGGGGATGAAGAAACCAAGAGTTGATTTGTACATCTGGGTTTTGGACTTATTACCCATGGCGTACCTTAAGTACAGATAATAAGCTGAAATGACTAGCACTACCAGGGGTTATGCAAACGTGATAGTAGAAAGTCGAAGAGCAAAACTTTACTCCTAGGTGATATGGACATGAAAAAGTTCTGAAAATATCTTACTCAGAGGTAATGTGGGCGTGGTAAGATATGACTCTGTGGGGATAAAGAAAAAACGACAGAGGTAATATGGAAGTGACCATTTTTTGTGGTGATAGATTTACTCTGTTGGAGAAAGTGGAGAGACGTAGTTCAGAGGTGAATTGATCGATAGCAACAACCTAGGAGGTTTGCTCAGAGGTCACTTGGACATGGGAAACTCAGATGGAAAAAAATATTTGGACAACAGTTCAGAGGTAATATAGACGTGAACCCATGTCCGAAAAATTTACTGGGGAGTGATTTACTGAGTAGGGATAGACCTGAAGGTTGCTCCGCTGGGGAGATTTTAGGGAATCATCATCCGGTACCTCTTTAGGGAAAAATTGCCAAGTTGGAGTGAGATCAATTGGCAGTGACCGTCTTCTCGTTTATAAATGCAAAGTGATAACTTTGGCGTTGATCAACTCCTGGATTTTCCTTTTTAGTACGTAGCATGCCTTTGTGGGTGATGAATGTACCGATGAAAGAGACAATATTCTGGGTCATCGACCTTGCCAGCCTTTTCAGGGTATCTGTTGTTGGGTAGCCGAAGTTTGTTTTTCTTCATCAATATATTGAAGATTTCAATGATGTCATCATCAATGAAGGAGAAAGTCCCCTTTGTTTTTCGGGCTTCCGATACCTGAGTCGTACGGTCCTCAGGGAAGATGGTCATAGTTGCATTATCTTCGGACTCAGAGGGAATTCTACCCCTAGCTTTGGATGCTACTCTGTTTTGTCGAGGGAGACTACCCCTAGACATGTCGTTGTCTGATTCTTCTTGCTGTAATGACAAAGAATAGTTCAATCAGTCAAAAATTGACCGTTTTGCTTTAGAACAACAACAGTTAATTACAACCTTATGGCTATTACAACAATGTTCTCTAGGGGGTATAATCGACATATTAGGAGATCCCCTGTCTTTGCGTTTTTGGATCAAGAAATCACGCAAATCAGGGAGATTACAAGATGAAGAAGAAGGCTTATTCTGCCTTTGTATATCAGTAGGAAGGTGTAGATTAGGAATCATAACCCTTTCTCTGCCATAGGAATACAGCAGTTCACCCATATGAGTAGCATATGATCAATCATCTGTCTGAGGAGCGTATCTTCCCGTAAAATGAGTCTTCTTTACATGGACAGACCTATCCTGGCGTAATTTAGATATTTGCATAGGTTCACGTAAAACAGGAAAAGTCTGCATAATCTGTAAAGTGGGAACTTTCTTCTCTTGTGGGCGTAAAAGCTTAGAGGTTGAAAGATTCGCCGCTTGTTTTTCTTTGATGCGATCAAAGGGTACATCTGCCTCATCATAGACGGAAGATGTAATTTTACGCACAGGGCGTGTTTGAAATTTTTGGATTGGCACTGAGGCATTGCCAAAAGTTTTGTCTATCACGTCACAGACGGGAGACAAAGTTTTACGCACAGGGCATGTTTGTGACTTCTGGATTGGCACTGAGGCATTGCCAGAAGTCTTGTCTGCCACGTTACAAACGGAAGACAAAGTTTTACGCACAGGGCGTGTTTGAGACTTCTGGATTGGCACTGAGGCATTACCAGAAGTCTTGTCTGCCACGTTACAAATGGGAGACAAATTTTTATGCATGGGGTGCGTTGGCTGTGTTGTCACAACCTTGTTGATCAGAGAGTGAGAGCTTGTAGGAAGGGTAGAGGACGTCTTAGGCATCCACACTTTATGCAGCTCCCTGTTGTTATGGACAGAGGAGGAATGAGAGCTACCCCCTGCATGAAGCATGTCTTCATAGGCAGATTGGTCGAACTAGACGACCAAAGTCTTCTTCGTCGATCCGATGGATACAATATCGTGTTGAGCAATTGCTTTCTCGTCAGAGGAGAAAGTCGTCCCCAGCAGAGTCACCATTTTTGTTTGGATAAACAAATTGAAGGTGAGGGTTATACGAAACCCTTTTTTTTTCTTACAAACAAGAAAAAGAGTACAATTAATCCTATACGAGAATGTTAAGTACAATAAAATAATTTTGGAGAAGTATTATAGAAGTCTGATCTACGGTCGATCACTTTGTTCCTTGGACCACACGATGATGAAGAAGTGCTGTAGAAGAAGAAGAAGCTTCAAAGGTTGCAAGTTGGATTAAATTATCGTTGCTATAGTTGTCAACCAACACTCTCTGTCTGTGCTCTCTCTCTCTCTCTCTCTCTCTCTCTCTCTCTCTGATCTCTGATTATGCCTTGTCCAGTTGTTTGATTGTCACCTTGTCCCCGTGTGCCCTTTGTGCTGATCTCCTCCTCCTCTCACCCTGTGACCAGGGGTCTCTATTTATAGAGAGCAATCAAATAACTGCCAGGTTGGCGTAAAAGCCAAGTAACTGTCTTATTGGCGTAAAAGGTCAAACTGTGAAGAAAGTTGCATCTTTTACGCTGCGGTTATGGCAACTGCTACCCACGTTCCAATTGTCTTCTGAATATGCATATGATACGTGTTCCTTTATGAGGTAACGCATATAACTGCTTCGCGAAGATCATGGCATTCAAGCCACGTAGGTAACTGCCCTTGCGTAAAGATGGCCGGCGTAAAAGCCAAATAACTGTCTTATTGGCGTAAAAGCCAAACTGTGAAGAAGAAGACTTCTTTTATGCTGTAGTTATGATAACTGCTACCCACGTTCCCATAGTCTTCTGAATCTGCGTATGACACATGTCCCTTTATGAGGTAACGCGTATAACTGCTTCTCGAAGATCATGGCATGCAAGCCACGTAGGTAACTGCATCTTGCGTAAAGAGGATTGGCGTAAAAGCCAAATAATTGTCTTATTGGCGTAAAAAGACAAACTCTACGTAAAACTTGATAATTCATGAATAATAGATAACCAGCGTAAAATAGCCAATTATCCATCACGACTGAGGTCTTGAGCAGGTAAATATCTTATCTCATCAACAGAATATTAATAAAAAGTGCTAAAATAAATACTACAAATAAGTGCGGAGTCTGAATGTCATAATACAACCCAAATAAGTCTGATGGAAACAAACCCACTACAATACTAAAATAAGAGTACGGAAGGACAGATAAGAATACTAAACTAGAACATCAACTAACTAGATAAGGATGCTCCAGCCCTAGGCGGAAGGCCTACCAGTGATCAAGGAAACTGCGAATGTAACACCTCAAGCTCCTCCTCAGTCGCATACCTCGTCTCCTGTCCGGGCCCGTACATAGTCGGATAGTAAACCTCGTCCAAATCTGGAAGGGAACCAAGTTCTCAGAGGGACGTAACAAGATACAAAAAGTACATGCCATAAAATAAATACTGTGTAAACTCGAGGGTGAACTAATTAGCTAAGTGAAATACACTTGAAGCAACCTTGGTAAGTATGGGTAGAAAAAAGGTATAAAGCGTAGCGTCGAGCCCGAGGCTAAGAATCTGGCATTAGCTGTAAACTGGATGCCAGAAGTATATGCTGACTACATCACCAATCATGATAGCGCACAACTAGTAACCTCTGTCGAATGTATCGACAAGTATATACGCCTATACCGGGTAGCTCATAGCCCATAATCGGGTAACACATAGCCCATAACCGGGTAATACTGAGGCTCACTACCCAGTAGTTTACTGAAACTTCGGTAGCCAAATGTATATCCCATATGCCTACTAATTGTCTTCTCCGCCCAATGCCAAAGTATATGTCGCGAATATGACGTGGACATCTCGTACAAGTCACTAAAGAATTATACAACTATGCTAAATACCGTCACACGTGCTGCTCACACCGATGGCCAGTCAAGTATGAAGCTCACGTCCCTATATAAACTCACTATGTGATGTACAATGATACATGTCAAGGCCTAGGGAGTCATATTGATAAATATATAACTTTAGGTGCGTCCACTAAACACTAGGTCAAACACAAGTCATAACGTCAACGCCTTCGTTGACTGCACCCGAGTCATTCTCAGACGCGCACAGTTATAATTTTAAAGAAATAAAATATGCGAACTATAATAACTAAATTTAAATAGTACAATAGGGCAATGTATACTTGCCTGAATTACCAAGCTGCAAATGCCAAAGTCCTGCTCCCGAAGCCTCGCCCGAACGATCCAACGATCATATATATATAATATAATATGATAACAATCACTCATTATACTGGTATACGTACCAAAAGTACATCTACACTGCACTTAGAAGCTAACACAAGTAGGGGTTATAATCGGTCAACTAGAAGGGTCGAGTGTGCAAGTGTCTAAAAATGCACAAGTGTCGTGTCCCTTTAAATGTACATTTCTCAAATATTACAATCAAGGTTAACTAAGGTTCATGTAGGTGCTAAGTTGTTCTCAAACACAAGTTTGATAGGTGTTAATCCTCTATGTCTCCATGTACAAGTACGTCATATGTCCTCAAATATTGTGCACAATAAGTCAGCTAGTTAGTACGCTACCAATATGTGTTTATAATTCCAAATATCGTGGAACACTAATCATGTGTCCTAACTATTAGGTTAAGGTATATATATGATAAACTATTCTAAGGACTTAGGTACTACACAAATACAAGTGTCATACTAAACAACCGAGCTCAAGCAATATTTAATATCACTAAATACTATTCCAACATATATATAAATTCTGAAATTATACAACAAGGAGATAATAGGGTTTATAATACATTCATGGGTTCATGCAACCATAACAATGAAGAAGGAGGAGGAGGTGAATATATACCTAGGGATAATTTGAAAAGGAAGGGGGTACTCGGCCTGCGGCCCGTGTGTAACGCCCAGCAACTGCACGGTGCGTTACGCTGAGTCGAATTGAATAAAATAATAGCTGGTTATATTTGATTTGTTGGATTTTGGAAAAAAGTATTGATTGAGTTGGTTTCATGTGCAGATAGCTAGCAGAGTTCGATAAGAATCAGGTGTTCGTTCAGAGCAGTACTGAGATAGCTAAATTAGAGCGATAATGCCGTCTTCCTTAGTCCGATCGGTCGGATGATATGGAGAGCACGGTCTGCTCGCACGGTCATACCAGTTGAGTAGATCACGCTTTGCATCCGACCACGGGTTCAAGGAATCGGCCGTATCGGCAGAACATGATGCTTAACGGAATCAAACATTATGAGTGGGATCTGTCCCCTCTCCTCTACTCCTTCATGCCTAATAATATGGAAAACACGTAAAGGCTTAAACACTTGGACTGAAACTTGGGAATCACTACACTGAGGCGTGCATAGAGTGTACGTCGTTTGCTTGGATAGGATTGTGGCTTGAATTGATTTGCGCGTATGGATAGTTGGAGCTAGAGTTGGATTATACACTTGGGGCAGTTGGTTGAATAATTGGAATTATGCTTGGACAGTTAGAATTATACATCTTGGTTGGAACACCGGATAATTCGGGCAAGCGAGCGTTCATCTGTGCACGAGTATCACTTGGACGCTTTGTCTTACAAAGCGTACAGTTGTGGTTCGAAACCGAACAACTGCATCGGCGAGGGCATTGTGCTACTGTTGGGTCATTGTGTCATGGGATTGTGCTGAGTGTGGGGTGTTGCACCATTTGGAAATACTGTGTTGAGAAGCGTCATAGTGCCTATGGGGATAACTTGAGATTTGGTGCCTTGGGCTATATGTTGGAAGAATGGTTATGGATATTTTGGTTGGCTATTTGGTTGAATGAGTCTAGGATCGCTTGGTAGGGCGAGAATATTCGATCCTCTCGTCATACCTGCTTGGTGTCTGCATGTCACGGACAACCTGTATTGTACAGGGTTTCGTTTCCTCGAACGGGAGAGGCTCCGGGGCACCGGGACCGTTCGGCCATGGAGGAGACAAGGGTAACGCGTCTTGGACGCGGTGCCGGTAGTTCGATACGAACCAGAGGGGGATAGCTGTCCATTGCTGGATCAGGTAGGACTGCCTATTGATTAGTCTGATCAATGTCCTTTATGGCTTGGCCAGTGACTTCATATAAATAAGTGTTGGCTTGCTTTTTTTTGGTTGGTTTGTTCTTCGTGTAGGCGCGGCCACATTGCCTCGACAAGAGTGTGCACTTTAAGATTTGATTGTAAGTTTTGGTTGAGGATGGATATTGAGGCTTGGTTGATGGTTCGATAGATTCCCGTATTGCTTGGGTTTGAGTAGGACGGGTTGCATGCTAGTTTCCTTCGAGTTGGTTATTTATTGCTTGTCGATTGGATTGAGTTAAATGCTTGCATGCTTAACTTGATTTACAGCTTTCCTTAACATGTCATGCATATGCCATAAAATGAATCTAGGATTCAACTAGAAAGATCACCATATAACTGTTTGCATTTACTATTTTACTTAGTGTCGGCTTAGACGAATGGGTTATCCCGCTCACCAGTACGGCTGTGTACTGACCCACGTATGTGGGCATTATTTCAGGTACGCAGGTATAGTGGCACTGCTTGGATATACGGGACATGATGTATGAACTGTAAGTACCTTTGTGGGCTAGAGAAAGAGCATGAGTATTTTATCGCCTTTGAGGCAATTGCCTTTGTGGTATTTCATTTGGACCCTATCGAGAGCTTCGCTGCATATACTCTGATGTGTGCTTGGTACACAATACTTGACTTTCATTGCAACTTGGTCATTTCGATAATAACTTTGGTGTTTGACAACATCGCCTTATACGAGCGCAACTCCAGGCTCGTACGGTATCACGTCCCGATGAGAACGATTGTCCTGTGGGAGAGCTGCAACGTGGTGATTCACGTTCAGCGGGGACTATTGAGCTTGCGGGAGATTGGGGCATGACATATTGGTATTAGAGCGCCTGGTTCATTTCCTCATACTTGGTCCTTCACTTCATCACAAACTCTAAATAGCTTTCGCGTGTCATTTAGTTCTTGGCTCTACTCGGTGCTGCATTTGATATTTCATGCAATAAGTTTATATATTGCTGGTTGTGGCTGCATGTTCTGCTTTATTGCGTTGCTTTTGTTAATTTTTGTTAGATCGCTTAGCCTCGTTAGGTGTTGTTGCATTCGTGCAGTGAGTTGGGTGGCGTTGTTGCATTTGTGTAGCAAGTTGAGAGGTATGTCATTGGTTGGCTTGGCTTATTTTTCGGAGAGTTTCTGATTGCATCAGTGGATCAGTTGATTGGCAGACGAGATTGGTTATGTGGCATATTGTAAGTAGAAGCATTGGATTGAGTATGGATTATTGTACGAGTTGCTCGTGTAGCGAATGTGTTGGATGGAGTTTGATTTTTGGCTGGGTATATCACATAGAGCGTTGGTTGAGCAGGTTTGAGTTTGGCTTGGGAATATCAGGATAAGTCTGCACGAGTTGCTCGTACAAAAAATGTGAGGAACAGTTGGGTATTGGGTTGGATTACTTGGAAGAGAGCTCGATACACGAGATTGCTCGTGTTACGAAAGTATCAGTTGATTTTGAGAATAGCTGAAAGCATTGAGAATGGAACATAGCACAAGTTGCATAGCAAGATTGATGGAAAGAGTAAGATGGTTCACTTATTGGTTGAGTTTTTATGTCAGACTTGAGTTGGAGATGGCAGGATCACGCATAAGGGATGGCTCGAACGGATCTTTGATTTGTGCAAAGGAATTATAATGCGAGTAGCGACTTGATTCGGAGTGGTATATTGGATACCACATAGTGAGCAAGGCATTAAAATATTTTGGTTAGACATCAATGGAAATTGCCTGAACGGACTCGAGTAACAAAAATATAAGTTGGTTGGTGCACATCGGTTGAGTTGGAAAGAATAAAAAATGGAGCAAGCGAATATTGAGTTGAGCAAGCAAGAACAAACTTGTGCAAATAGAAGTCTCGTTGGACTTGAGGGATGGACGAGATCGGAATAAGCTATGGAAAGTGTGTTTAGAATTTAAAGGATTGTGGCGGACCAAGTATTAGAAACAAGTTGAGATAATTAAATGGAAAGCTGAATATCAGAGTTCGCTTGCACGATTTGGAAGTTTGGTGGAGCATTCATGAATGCAAAGAGAGAGTTGAGCATACGGAACAAACAGTTGGGATATGCTTGAACGAGCGATGGGTGAATCGAATAATAGCGAGCACGGACTATGAATTATGGAAACACATTGGAGCTGTTGGTTGAGTAATGAAACACAAGCTGGTTTGGAGGGACAATACGATGGATTCAAACTGACTTTAAGGATTTTTGAAATTGGCACTCGAGAAGTTTGACTCAGTTTTAGCGGAAGTAAAATTTGGCAAAAATGGTGCAACAAGGGTAGACGGATTCTTCGGAAGACATAAACGAGCATGAGGCAAGTCTAGTTGATGTTGAGTCAGATTGGAAGTTAACTTACAGTATCGAGGCAGATTGAGGCAACAAGTATAGGCAATATGGATTTGAGATTTATGTTGGAACTGATGCACGAGTTATTAAGAATGTGTGGACTAATCAGAACATAGAGAAATCAAGACAGGCTAAGGAATGGAACGAGAGCAAGGATTGTGGCGGATGGACATTTGAAGATAGTTAAATGAAAGAGCGACATTGGATCAAAACACTGTGCTGCTCGAGAAAGTTGGACGTGCATTGTGGAACGCGACAAACGGATAAGAATTGGAGCAAGTCTTTGGTTTCGAAAATTATTGCAGTGGTAGTGTGAGAAGTCGAACATGGCAGTTCAGAAAATTTGATGGATTCAGGGCAGAACGACGGATTGATGGAAGACGGTTTCAACGGGCGTAGTTCTCGATTTATGGCTTGGATAGATAGCAAGACTCTAGGTGGTTAAGCGACGTTTGGTTGACAGATCATCAGAGGTAGTGCATGAAGTTCTCGGATTCGAAAGTTCGCTCGGATGGAATGGTTGGATTATGGCTCATATTTGCAAAGGAGATATAGCATGGTTCATAGTAACTGTCCATCGTGATGACTTACAATTATCTAGCGTAGCTTCGGGATAACTGACCCTAGCGACTTGACCGCCAGATCAGAGATGAATATTGTAGACCCATAGAACGACCCTTGCGGCAGCGCATTTGGGAATACATCAAGGGCAGATGTGAGTAGTATGTATAAAAGATTGGCCAATTGACTGAGTGTTGGATTTAAGAGATCCTTGGGATAGCCTTCAGCTGAAGAAGCAGCCAGAAGATCGAGGCGATGGTGGAAATGGCCTAAGTCAACTGATGAGATTCAGAGTCACAGATTTTTGTAGATGGCATCGCCTCTGACTCATCGTGCCCCGGAAGGGAATAACATTCATATGAATTGACGACTGTGAAACTAGCTCGTGACGTTAAAGCAGCGGCTCATTCAGATCAAATCTTTGCGAATACTGGAAGGGACAGATATGCCTCAGATTTACAAGATGCATCGGAACTTAGTCTGGAAATCGTGCTCGTTCAGAAGGTAAAGGTGATATCCTGTGCTTCGAGGCAGTAGAAGCAGTGCGAAGAACTATTCTATGCGCAACCTAGGAATTATGGCGAGTGTGTCCACGTTGAAATTGTGGCGACACTATCCCTTTGGCGTGGCGGCGAGATCTTTGTGGATCACACGAACCTCAATATAGATGTTCACCCAGTGAGGAATTGAGATTAAGGAAGAGGTGTTTGGCTGAGATGATCTAAAAGCAAAGTTTGATATTTAGGTAAGTCGCCTAGCTGGGGTACTATCAGTTGTGATAATCGTTTGGTGCATGAGATATATTTGGAGATGTTGCTAGTGCGGATTCAGAAATAGCTGGATGGATTGAGTTGGAACACGAACTGATTGAGTCGGTGAAAAATCATCATATTTGAGAATAGTGCTTGAGCGAACATGTGGGAATGGAAATCAGGATTTGTTCAATTGGGAGTAAAGCAAATGTATGCCTCGGACATAAAAATACCCTTGTAACTTGTCCAAATTTGCTATCGCAAAGCTCGGCTGAAATGCATGTATTTTAGGGACACCTTAAATATGTGTACGATCCAAAACTAAGCGATACGAGGAATTCGTATTGAGCTGCAAGGAGGATGTAGGAATATGGAATTTGTACGAGCGTTCAGCAGAGAGAGATGCTGAGCCAGGATTGTGAGTATGAGAGTTGCATAGAGCAGGGTTATGAATTGGACAACTGACATGTGATAGGAATGAGTACCAGCATGGTTCATGGACGAACCTAATTTCTAAGTGGTATATTATGTAACGTCCCACAACCACAAGGTACGTTATGCTAAGTCGGATTGAATAAAATAATAGCTGGTTACATTTGATTTGTTGGATTTTAGGAAGAAGTATTGATTGAGTTGGTTTCATGGACAGATGGCTAGAGGAGTTCAATGGGAATCAGGTGTTCGTTCAGAGCAGTACTAAGATAGCTGGATTGGAGCAATAATGTCGTCTTCCTTAGTCCGATCGGTCGGATGATTTGGAGAGCACGACCTGCTCGCATGGTCATACCAGTTGAGTAGATCGTGCTTTACATCGGACCACGGGTTCAAGGAATCGGCCGTATCGGCAGGACATGATGCTTAACAGAATCAAACATTGTGAGTGGGCTCTGTCCCTTCTCCTCTACTCCTTCATGCCTAATAATATGGAAAACACGTAAAGGCTTGAAGACTTGGACTGGAACTTGGGAATCACTACACTGAGGCGTGCATAGAGTGTACGTCGTTTGCTTGGATAGAATTGTGGCTTGAATTGATTTGCGCGTATGGATAGTTGGAGCTAGAGTTGGATTATACACTTGGGGCAGTTGGTTGAATAATTAGAATTATGCTTGGACAGTTGGAATTATACATCTTGGTTGGAACACCGGATAATTCGGACGAGCGAGCGTGCATCCGTGCACGAGTATCACTTGGGCGCTTTGTCTTACACAGCGTGCAGTTGTGGTTCAAAACTAAACAACTGCATCGGCGAGGGCATTGTGCTACTGTTGGGGCATTGTGCCATGGGATTGTGCTGAGCGTGGGGTGTTGCACCATTTAGAAACACTATATTGAGAAGCGGCATAGTGCCTATGGGGATAACTTGAGATTTGGTGACTTGGGCTATATGTTGGAAGAATGGTTATGAATATTTTGGTTGGATATTTGGTTGAATGAGTCTAGGATCGCTTGGTGGGACGAGAATGTTCGATCCTCTCGTCATACCTACTTGGTGTCTGCATGTCACGGACAGCCTGTGTTGCACAGGGTTTCGTTTCCTCGAACGGGAGAGGCTCCGGGGCACCGGGACCGTTCAGCCATGGAGGAGACAAGTGTAACGCATCTTGGACGCGGTGCCGATAGTTCGATACGAACCAGAGGGGGATAGCTGCCCATTGCTGGATCGGGTAGGACTGCCTATTGATTAGTCCGATCAATGTCCTTTATGGCTTGGCCAGTGACTTCATATAGATAAGTGTTGGCTTGCTTTTCTTTGGTTGGTTTGTGCTTCGTGTAGGCGCGGCCACCTTGCCTCGGCAAGAGTGTGCACTTTGACATTTGATTGTAAGTTTTGGTTGAGGATGGATATTGAGGCTTGGTTGATGGTTCGATATATTCTCGTGTTGCTTGGGTTTGAGTAGGACGGGTTGCATGCTAGTTTCCTTCGAGTTGGTTATTTATTGCTTGTCGATTGGATTGGGTTGAATGCTTGCATGCTTAACTTGATTTACAGTTTTCCTTAACATGTCATGCATATGCCATGAAATGAATCTAGGATTCAACTAGAAATATCACCATATAACTGTTTGTATTCACTATTTTACTTAGTGTCGGCCTAGACGAGTGGGTTACCCCGCTCACCAGTACGGCTGCATACTGACCCACGTTTGTGGGCATTATTTTAGGTACACAGGTGTAGTGTCGCTGCTTGGATATACGGGACATGATGTATGAACTGTAAGTACCTTTGTGGGCTAGAGAAAGAGCAGGAGTATTTAATCGCCTTTGAGGCAATCGCCTTTGTGGCATTTCATTTGGACCCTATCGAGAGCTTCGCTGCATATACTTTGATGTGTGCTTGGTACACAATACTTGACTTTCGTTGCAACTTGGTCGTTTCGATGATAACTTTGGTGTTTGACAACATCGCCTTGTACGAGCGCAATTCCAGGCTCGTACGGCATCACGTCCCGATGAGAACGATTGTCCTACGGGAGAGCTGCAACGTGGTGATTCACGTTCAGCGGGGACTATTGAGCTTGCGGGATATTGGGGCGTGACACCGTGGGCGTCCTGTCTCCGACAAGTGGGGGGTTCTCCTGCGGTGCAAGGCAGGACAACAGCAGCTTGCAGCAACAGCAACGGCAGTGGCTTGTAGCAACAATGGCAGTGGCTTGTGAGGGAGATGGTTCTGGTGACGAGGTGATGGTGGTGGAGGTTGATGTGTTGGATGAGGAGGTCGGAGTCGATGGTGGTTGTGGTGATGGAGCTGATAATGCTCGATGGAGGTGGGGTTAGAGTAGGAGGAGGTCGGGGTTGAGGGGTGAATGGAAGATGGTGATGGTGGTCGTGGGTGGTCCGGCGGGCGAGGAAGGTCGGGTTGCTGGTGGTTGAGGAGGTGGTGGCAGTGGGGTGGTCGTGGGGACGGTGGTGGAGGTTGAATGTAGGTAGAGGGGACTCGGATGATGGTGATGGTGTTGGTGGTGATGGATGATGGTGAAGGTGGTTGAGGTGTGGTGGTGGCCGTGACCGTGATAATGATGGTGGTGGTGGTGGTAGGCTGATGATGGTGTGGAGGTGGTTGGCTGTTGTGAGGGAGGTCGTGGGGACGGTGGTGGAGGTTGAATGGAGGTGGAGAAGCGAAAGAAGGAGGTGGTGGTGGTGATGGTGGTGTCGTTTTTCAGGTGAGGTGGTGGTGTGCTGAATTTTTTAGGAGAGAGAGTTAATGAAGGAGAGAGGGAGTAGGGAGCATGGGGATTAGGGCCTGCTACCTCCCTATTTCTAAGGATGTGGAAAGGGTTTGTTATGAGGGAATGAGTGTTTGGATGGGGTTTAAATTTGAATGGAGGGTTGGGATTATATATGGGTGTAAATTATTATATTGTACATACAAAAAAGAGAGGAAATAGTGGGGTGACCGATCAAAGCATGAAGAAGGGTTTTCTTCATTGCTTTGCTCCAATGGAAGGTGGACACCTAGTTGTTTATTTGAACAAAGGCCCCCAACAATTTAGAAATTGCACAAGTAAAGGAGAATTATGATTGGATGAGAAAAATTAGCATGTTTGGTGTGTTGTAGTAGAGAAAATTGGTGTGTTATATTTTGTATGAACCATGAGGGTGTGAGTGAGGATTTGGGTTGGTGTTGGGTCTAGTTTTGGGTTAGGTTGAGTCATTGCACCAATTTAATTAAAATTAGTGTCAACGGTGTTCTTTAATTAATTGAAAGTGCATAGGATTAAAATTGGGTGGGATACAAGTGTCACTAGATTATTGTCATAAATTGGGTTGCACAAAATGGGTCGAGGTTATGTCTCCAATTTCGATTGGAACGGACAAAGATGCAAAGTTGGATTTATTTGGATTTAAAAATAGATATTTGTAACAAATATTGTGCGACTAAAATGAAGCATAAGAGAGGACATTTATGAGTTACACAAGGGTCAGAACGGAAGGCTGGCACGTCTAGATCAAGTGTGTAAAATTTATTTGAAGGCAGAAGCTAGAGTAGCGCTCCAAACATCGAAGCAACGGTAAGGTACACCAAGAAAATTAAATTAAAAGAGGCAAACTAATAACTCCATTAAATAATTTAAAAATAACCCTAAATGAATCATAATCCTAGATTTGGGTCAGGGGTTTACAACCTCCACCCTCCTCCTATATTTATAGGATAAAAAATCTATTTTAGGTCATAATATGATTCCCTAAATAGAAAATCTTAAAATAAGAATCATATTCCACCTAAAATAGCCCAACACCAATTATGGATGTCCAAATATGGTCAAATTAAATATTTAATACAAATTTAAAATTTAATCAAATCTTACATTTAATGTAGATTTTTATATTATATCAAATCAAATCTTTGACCATATTTGGGCTCCAAAATTTACAAAATTCAGACTAGACCCCAACAAATAAGATCAAGTGGGAGTAAATAAGGTCAAAAGGGAATAAATATGGTAGAGGATAAAGAGGAGTAAATATGATAGATGGATGTGTTGGAGGTTGTTATCAGTAGGTAAATGCATTTTAAAAAATATAAATAAAAATAAAAATACCACAAGACCGCCAAAGATATTTGCTGTATTGTCTCCATGACGCCAATGTTAATAACGGTTTGAGAACAACCTGCTTACAAAAATTAATTGCAAAAATATTTGGCAAAATATAGAGTCCATACCGCCGTTGGTAATGAAAGTATGCGTGCATGCTAATGACGATACTTATCTTACTTGAATTTTGGCAAAAAGATTATTGTATATCTAATATAGTTAAAACAATTTATTGTAAATAATTTTTTTCAAAAATACACATTATTAGAAATATCAAGATCCTAATGTTACACAAGGATGAAAGAGAACATCACTAAATTCGTCCTCAAGAGGTCTTGAAAAAGAAGTAAACACATTCTTACCATTTAGAAAGAATGGTTTGGATTAATGTTTTAAAAATCGGACTGTTGAGTGACCCGATCATGATATTGGATTGGGTTAAAACGGTTCAACCAATAAGTTAATTCGGATTGAACCAATTATATAGACTTACAATCTTACATTCAATATATTATATAGTACACAACTACATATATACTACTTAAAAGTTTTGCACGTTTACCATAGTAGAATTAATCAAGAAACAAATTGCATGTAAAGTCTAAAACAAAAGTAAAAGTCATGGTCAAATTGATTCTAAATCTAACTGGATCAGATGGATGGTTCGGTGGTCTGACCGGATGGGTCGACCGGGTTGACAGAATTTTTAGAAAAAATAGTGGTTCGGTATTAAATTATACCGAAAAAACTACTAATTCACAGGTTGACCGTTCAACCGGTTGGTCCTGTCATTTTTTTAAAATAGTGGTTTAGATAATAAAAAAAAAGGTTTGCAGTAGGCTTATCTTGAAAAATCAAGACCGACAAATCAGTTTTCACGATAATGAAACCAACTTGATTTATTGAAAAAGATGATCCAAATCTCCAAAAATTTCAACAAGCCATTTGATGTTTATGAAGCACCGCAGAGGGAGGAATTTGTTTAAGGGAGTATCTTCAATTTATAAACCAATTTCCTTTGTGTTAATATTAAAATTTCTATTTAAATCTTAATAAATTATATTATAGAATCTTACTTATAAAATATAAATTTCCTGTTTAATATATCACTTGGTATTCTACTATTCTGCAATAGGTAGGTTAGGTTATGTCGGTTGCTATCTCTAAATTTATATAAAGAGGCATTCTAGCTAAAAAAAAAACAGACTTACGAGATGCATCTTTTTATTCCTTGAGTTTTATAATAGTGAATCTTAAGAAAAATTATTCCATGAAACAATTATTCTTTAAGTATTTCTATTCATTATAACATTTTGTCAAAATCATCATGCTTATGTACCTACTATTATCATGGCTTTATGCAACGAACCACACTAACTATGAAGTCCAAAATCTAACTGAAAAATGTTTGTGAATCAACAATTGACCATAATTTTGGCATTCAACTTAAACAAATCTAATAATTGTCAAGATGTTTAATGGGTTGGCTTGGTCCGGCCCGGCTCGAGGTCTGTTTTGACCTGGTTAGATCGGATTAGGGTCGGTCCGGGCTCAACCCGTTACCAAAAGCGGGTCGGGTCGGACCGGGTCGGTTCGGTCGAATTGGCATCCGATCCAGTCTGGACCCGTGAACCGGTTCGCGGTGGACCGGATAGGATCGGTCTGAGTCCGAGCCGATTTACGGTCGGACAAGACCGGCCCGATTTTTTTAGTTTTGTTTAATATATAATATATATATATATATATATATATAATAATAATAATAATAATAATAATAATAATAATAATAATAATAATAATAATAATCTAATCTAATCTAATCTGTATGATATATCATATATATAACATATATAAGTTAATAAAAATTATATAAACATTATGTAAGAAAATTTTATTTGATTTTTTATATCAATATTTATATAACTTTAAGTATAAATTAAAATCTAAATATTTATAAGTTGAAATTTATTTGTGAATTTTTTTTTTGAATAACTTATAAAAAATGTATATTTTTTAATTTAATATATATATATATATATATATATATATATATATATATATATATATATATATACACGAGCCGGATCGATCAGATCGATCAAATTGGATTGATCCGAACAAAGACGAGATCGAATTCTGGACCGTCCGTACTTTTACACACCTTGAAATTATTGGGAGTATAGAAGCCACAACCAGTTTTTGAAGTTTTTATATGAATTTGGAGGTTTTTCAATGACAAGGAATATTGTATTGATCTTTAAAGCAATGTTTTAGCTAGCTCCAAACCCGAATCAATTAGGATCTACGTGATCTACTTCCAGGATACGAAAACACTAAACTTAAAAATATCAAGGGCGTGATGCAAAAAGTAAAGAGCGTGTTAAAACCTACTAATGATACAATCAACATTTTGTATACAAATAAATAAGTACACGACTCCTAAAAAGAATTATGCATGATTGAGAAAATTGGCACCGACTCCTATATCAAAGTTTTCACTAATTTTATTTGAAATTTTTTGACTTATCCTTCAATTTTTTTTTATTTTTTTTATTTAAGGATGTATTTCACATTATTTTTATAATGTACATGTCTTTCTACTTTTGACGAAATTCGTCCAAAAATAACGGTCAACCCATTTGACCAAATAAATTGAACGAAAATACCCTCATCTTCTCTCTTTCCTTTCACCTCCTCCCCCCTCTCTCCACCGCGGCTACTGCCGTCGACCCCCCTCCCCACCACCGACTGTGCTCTCCTCTCCCCTCCACTTCCCCCACTCCCCCTCTCCCTCGCCCCCCTTCCCACCTCCCCCCCCCCTCCGCCATCGTCGTCCGCCGCCCGCCCCAGTAGCAGCCACCGCGTCGCACGCTCGCCGCGTGCTTGCCGTTGCTGTCCTGCGCGCCCGTCATCGCGCCGCGCGCTCGCCTCGCCTTGGCGGTGGCTGTTGTTGCTACTATTGTGGCGCTGTTGAGGAGTCGGAAGCGAAGGCAGGGAGGAGGGCGGGGGTGGGGGGGGACGGCGACGGTGGCGGGGAGGAGGGGGGGAGCGGGGATAGGGGTGGGCGGCGGTTGCGGGGAGGTGGCAGGGAGGGGGGAAGCACGGTCGGTGGCGGGGAGGGGGGTCGACAACGGCGGCCGCGGTGGGGAGAGGGAAGGAGGGGTGAGAGGAAAGGAAGAAGACGAGGATATTTTTGTCCAATTTTTTTGGTCAAATGGGTTGACCGTTACTTTTGGACGAATTCCGTCAAAAGTTGGAAGACAAGTACATTATGGAAACAATATGGAATGCACCCTTAAATATGGTAAAAAAATGTGGAGGGTAAGTGAAAATTTCTCATTTTATTTTACGAGGGATTGGTATGTGATTTTTTTATTTTTAGGTAAATTTAGGATGGAGAAGTTATTTTTATATTTGGTTTAGATATAAAATTTTATTTTCGAAAATTGTGAATCCTCTCTTATATTAGTTGGATTTTTTTTCCTAATTTTTTTTAATAGTTTTTAGTTGTATTTTCTACTTGTTTAATTTTTTTTTCCATTTTCCCTTCTTTTTTTTTTGTTGTCTTTTCCTCTTTTAAGATTTTTTTTTGTTTTCCAGTTATTTAGAATGTCTTTTTCATTTTAAGATTTGTTTTGTTGTTTTTGTCCTTTTTTCTAAATTGTTTTTATTTTTTTTAAGAATTTTCTTTTCAGTTGTTATCTTTTATTATTTTGAGAATTTTTGTTTTAAATCTTTTGCCATTGTTAAGAATGATTTTTGTTTTGTTTTTGTTATTTTTTCAGTGTTTCATCTTTTCATATTTTAAGAATTTTATTTTTTTTTTCAATTTGTTATTAATTTTATTTTTCTTCAGTTTTTTACTTAAATCTTTTTTTTTTCTCCAAAAATATTTATATATTAAACAAACATGAAAATATAATTTTTTTTAAAATTTAAATAAAAAAAATTTGATTTCCAGAAAATAGATCGACTATATACTATTCTACATACTAAACGTCCCTTAATGTCATCTTTCACAAAGGACGTCCTTTAAATATCATCTTTCACAAAGTTACAAGTATTCTTGTACCACACTAAGCTTTGCTATCAACTTGTTTTATTTTTTGAACACTAGCTCCCATCAACTTATATGAAGCCTTTGTTCAAAAGAGTAAAAAGGCTAATTAGAGTTTATGTTGGTTTTTGTTTTTGCTTTTCTTGCAAAAGCTCAAGTCCCTCTTCCATTCTTTAGTCCCACATCGGATGGGGCAAAGCCCTCTTGTGTACATATATTACTTTCTCTTCTTTGCTCTATTAAGTTGTTGTGTGGGGAACTCCTTGGGCCACACGTGCGCGCCGCCGCCGCCGCTCGGCCCGGCCCGGCTCGGCGCGCGTAATGGGTACGGGTACGCGCCCACATCTGCGGGCGCCGAATGCCGATCCGATTTTCTCTTCGGGTTCGGGCTGGGACCCTAAAAATCTTTTTGCTCCTCTTCTTTCTTTCATTTAATTTTTTCTTAAACGTTGGAATTAATTTCTGAACGTTACAATTTTTCATGTCCAGATTCATTTCGTAACGGCTGAATTAATCGTAAATTTAATTCTGACCGTTACACAATTGTATTATATATTCGGACTGAATTCTTTGTAAAATCATTCAGAAATTTTTCTTACTCCAAACCTCTGTCAACATTCTGTTTAATCTCCATCGTCTCCAAGCTCTGGGCAGAGCTAAGTTCTGGTCGTTCTCTCCAAGTCGTGTGCGGCAACGAGATTCCGGTAGTGCGGAGGTTTTACCACTAGGAGCGTCGGGAACATCTGCACACAGATCCCGAATAAACTCTTAGGGCAGTGCTTCGTGCACGACTTCCCCAGAGGCCGGTAAATCAATTTTATTTTATTTTATTTTTATTTTTATTCTAATTTTTCAAAAAGAAAAACAACAAAATTTCTAACAATCTAAGAGTATATTTTTTTGTTAGAATTGATTCACTGTTAGTTTAAATTTACAATTGTTTCAAGAGTAACTATTGAAGCAATTTTTAAACAATTTCTATACTGTCGGAAGAAAAAAAAAAAAAAATTGGAAAACTTCTATACTGTCTTAGTAACTATTGAAGCAAGTTTGTTTGCTTAAAGTATTGATTAGAAAACTTCTATACTTTTTATCACAATTTGCTTACTGTTAAAAAAAAAGAAAAAAAAAAGAAAAAGTTATTTGAGAAACTTCTATACTGTTAGAAAACTTTTAATACTGTTGTCTAATACTGTTGTTAATATTGTTAGTTATATAGCAATTCTTCTAACCATTTTTAATACTGTAATAATTCTTCTAGAATTTTTTTAATACTGTTTCTATAGCAATTTGTTCACAAAATTCATTTCAATTGTAACCTACAATTTGCAACCTTTGTTAGAAAATATTTCTACCAATTTTATAACAAATTACTCTTTCTACAGAGTCATTATTCAAATTGCTTAAATTTGCCTAAAGTGTCTTACTATATTGTCTATTTAAGCAAATTCTTCTAGCAATTTGTTACTGTACCAATCTTTTAATATTGTAGAAATTTGTAATACTGTAGCAATTTGTTAGAATAGAAATTTTGATCCAAATAGCTACTGTTGAATTTGACTGTAACATTTTATTCACAACTTGTTACTTTTATTCACAACACTGTTACTGTTACTTTTGTTCACAACTAACAGTAAGTGTATACAGTGTTTTATTCTCAAATATTTGTTCAAGCAATTTGTTACAATCCCGAAACTTCTAATTTGTTACACTTTTGTTCACAACACTGAGAAAATATTTTGTTCACAACAAAATAGCACTTAGTATTTTTGAAATTTCTAGCCAATAGTTACTGTTACCGCTACTTCTAGCAATTTGTTAGAATCCCGAAAAATTGTTACAATTGCTTAAACATACTGTAGTAATTTATTTGTTACAATTAATTTCTAGAAATTTGTTAGAATTAATTTTCACTATTAGCTTCTCACTATTTACTTCTAATTGATAGCTAATAAAATTTGCTTCATTTTAATCACTTAGTATTTTTGAAAGCAATTTTGGACCAAAAGAAAATAGTTTAAGAAAATTGCAAATAAAATCTTCAAATATAAAGTTTCAAAGTAGAGACAAACTCGGGCACAAGCCGAAAGGGTCCTTCTGTCAACCGGGTGTAAACAACCCTAAGCGACACGGTACTTAAGAGTCTTCGGACCGCCGCTAGCTGGGAACCGGCCCCTACAGCTAACCTGAGTTGATCAACACTTGAAAAACTAAAGATTTTAAGATTGTTTAGCAAAGACCACCTAAACTATTATCTTGTAGAAGGCCAAGGAAAACCCAAGTCTAATTTTTCTTATAAACCCAAAAAGAATTTCTTCAAGAAGAAGAAAAACTTTCAGCCTAACCACCAAAACCATCATCACCAAAACCAAAAACCTAGAAACTTTAGTCAGACTCAGTTAGACCAGAAGCGAACATGCTTCACCAAGGTTCTTCGAGTTCCTTCAGGTCTGTAAGCTTTCAACCCCTTATTAACCTCTCTTACCATTCTGATGACTGGTGGTTGAATTCTGGAGCTAATATTCACGTTTCATTTGATCGCTCCTGTTTTTTAAACTATCAGGAATCAAGTGGAGGAGGTGTGACCCTAGGAGATGGCTCAACGGCACAAATTATTGGAAGAGGAAAAGTTAACCTGAAGATGACATCAGGAAAAATCTTAACTCTTCATGATGTTCTTCATGTGCCGTCTGTCAGAAGAAACCTAGTTAGTGGATCCCTTCTTGTAGCCTCAGGATACAAAATTGTAATGGAGGCAAATAAAGTAGTTTTTTCTAAGCATGACTCTTTTATAGGAAAAGGCTTTGTAAAAGACGGTCTTTTCATTTTAAGTACAATGAATAAAATGTATGATGGTTCTCTCATTGTCTCTAATATAGAATCTTTAAATGTTTGGCATGGCTGACTAGGTCATGTGAACCTAGGCTCTATTAAAAGGATGATGACCTTAGATCTTATTTTCAAGACTCCAATAGATGACAAACACAAATGTGAGATTTGTGTTCAAGCCAAACACACTAGATTACCATTCAAATCTGTAGAAAGAAATTCTGACCTTCTAGAACTTATCCATAGTGATGTATGTGACTCAAATAGGATTTTGACCAAAGGCGGTAGAAAATACTTTGTTATATTTATAGATGATTATTCAAAGTATTGTTATATCTACCTTCTCAAAACCAAAGATGAAGTTCTAGATAGATTTAAGGTCTACAAATCTGAAGCTGAGAATCAATTAGAAAGGAAGATTAAGATCCTTAGATCTGATCGTGGTGGAGAATATACCTCAAACGAAATGACTAACTTCTGTGAAGAACATAGAATAATTCATGAGGTAACTGCTCCATATTCACCTCAGTCTAACGGAGTTGCTGAACGCAAGAACCGCACTCTGTTAGATATGGTGAATGCCATGCTTCTCAGCTCTGGTGCTCCTGATAACTTGTGGGGAGAAGCCCTTTTAACTGCCTGTTACATTCTTAATAGGATTCCTAGTAAGACAAAAGATAAGACTCCCTATGAGCTGTGGAAAGGTAGAGCACCTAGGATTAATTACCTTAGAGTTTGGGGATGCCTTGCTAAAGTCGGAATTCCCGAACCTAAAAAGAGGAAGATTGGTCCAAAGACTGTAGACGCTATTTTCATAGGATATGCCTTAGACAGCTATGCCAATAGATTTCTAGTGACTCACTCAGAAGTAAATGAAATCTCTAACAATACCATTATAGAAGCAAGAGATGCAGTTTACTTTGAAAATATATTTCCCTTTAAGGATAGAAATTCAATCTCTTCCTCCATACCCTCTACTAGTTCTCATGTCCAAATACCTAGCTCTCATTCTGAACAAGACTTAGAACCAAGACGGAGTAAAAAGAATAGGATTGAAAAAAATTTAGGAGAAGGATTCTTCACTTTTTTGATAGAGGGTGATCCCTCAACTTATGAAGAAGCAATGTCGTCTCCTGATGCTCCCTTCTGGAAAGAAGCCATTAACAGTGAATACAACTCTATCATGGAGAATAATACTTGGTTTCTAACAGATCTTCCTTTAGGCAATAAACCAATAGGCTGTAAATGGATTTTCAAGAAGAAACTCAGAGCCGATGGTACTATAGAGAAATACAAAGCTAGATTAGTTGCTAAGGATTTTACTCAGAAGAAAGGGTTAGATTATTTTGATACCTACTCTCCTGTAGCTAGGATCACATCCATTAGAACTCTCTTGGCCTTAGCATCCATTCATGATATGCTAATCCATCAAATGGATGTAAAGACAGCATTTTTGAATGGAGATCTAGAGGAAGAACTTTATATGGACCAACCTGAAGGTTTCATTGCTAAAGGTCAAGAAAAGAAAGTTTGCAGACTAGTAAAATCCCTCTATGGCTTGAAACAAGCTCCCAAACAATGGCACAATAAATTTGACAAAGTAATTTATAAATATGGTTTCTTGTCAAATGAGTATGACAAATGCATATACTCTAAAGGTACATGTAAAAGTTGTGTCATTTTATGCTTGTATGTAGATGACATCCTTATCCTAGGTTCATCACTGAAATTAATAAATATTACAAAGAACTATTTATCTAGCCAGTTTGATATGAAAGACCTAGGAGAAGCCAACTTAATTTTAGGAATGCAAGTGACCAAAGACAAAGAGGGTTATACTCTATCTTTAGCACATTCAATTGAAAAAATGCTAAAAAGATTTGAGTTATTTGATAAGAAACCTGTCTTTACTCCTTATGACAACAGTATTGTACTAAAAAGAATGAAGGACCACCTTTGGAACAACATAAATATTCACAGATGATAGGCTCCCTTATGTATATAACCAATAGGACAAGACCTGATATTGTATTTACTATTGGGAGACTAAGCAGATATACCAGTAACCCAAATCAGTCACATTGGACTGCCTTGGATAGGGTATTTAGATATCTCAAGGGTACCCTAGACTACAAACTTCATTTTACTAGGCACCCTGATATCATAGAAGGTTATTCAAATGCAAACTGGGTAACCGACTCACATGATATAAAATCTACTACTGGATATGTATTTACTCTAGGAGGAGCTGCGATCTCCTGGAGCTCTTGTAAGCAAACTATCATAGCTAGGAGTACAATGGACTCCGAAATGATAGCTTTAGATACAACTTGCACAGAAGCTGAATGGCTTAAAAATCTTATTATGCATATACCTGTTTCTCTTAGTCCTGTTCCTGCAATTTCTATAAATTGTGATAATAAATCTGTTATTGAACTACTAAAGCATGATTTTGTGAATGCTAAGATGAACAGGCACCTGCAGCTGCGCTTCAAGTCAATAAAAAGCCTACTAGGCAAATATGTGGTTCTTGACTATATAAAGTCAGAAAAGAACCTTGCAGATCACTTGACGAAGGGTCTGTATAGGACTTTGATCCTAGAATCATCGAGGGAGATGGGGTTAAGCCCATAAGTTAGTCACCAGCAGTGGAAACCCAACCGAGTCTGACTGGAGATCCCAAGAAGCCGGTTCAATGGGTAGAAACAAGCTGAACTTAGGTGACTTTATGGAACACTTACTCGAGATTAAAATCTCATTAAAATAAAGCCCAAATGGCTGTACATGTGTACAATGACTCCCCATCCCTATGGTGACAGTGTTCCTGTGTGATATGGTTAGGATGAGTTTAAACTCTTAATAGGTCCAAGCTGTAATGCTAGGTTGATTTATATCACCAACCATTAAGGACTTACCTATATGAGAGGTCGTGAAGGCCGCGACTATGGGACAGGGCGATCCCAGACAACTCTCATGAATGTGAAAAGTGCGCATGGCCATTTAAAAGCGCCACCCGATAGACCAAGGACCTCTAGCGTACTATGTGTGCTATTTCTCTAAATCTGGTTCAAGAAGTCTGATTCAAGGCATAGTCCATCAAGCACTTCTTCAGATTAAGGCAATAGTTACTACGTGAGATTCAAGGCTGTAGTCCATCTCATCTATGCATAGTATTTTACTTCCCAGATGCTCTCTCTCTCTATTTACTTCACTATTATCTCTGTTTCGGAACTTGACCTTTTGGGGGGGGGATTGTTGGTTTTTGTTTTTGCTTTTCTTGCAAAAGCTCAAGTCCCTCTTTCATTCTTTAGTCCCACATCGGATGGGGCAAAGCCCTCTTGTGTACATATATTACATTCTCTTCTTTGCTCTATTAAGTTGTTGTGTGGGGAACCCCTTGGGCCACACGCGCACGCCGCCGCCGCCGCCCGGCCCGGCTCGGCTCGGTTTGGTTCGGCGCGCGTAACGGGTGCGGGTACGCGCCCACATCTGCAGGCGCCGAATGCCGATCCGATTTCCTCTTCGGGTTCGGGCTGGGACCCTAAAAATCTTTTTGCTCCTCTTCTTTCTTTCATTTAATTTTTTCTTAAACGTTGGAATTAATTTCTGAACGTTACAATTGTTTGAACGTTACAATTTTTTATGTCCAGATTCATTTCGTAACGGCTGAATTAATCGTAAATTTAATTCTGACCGTTACACAATTGTATCATATATTCGGACTGAATACTTTGTAAAATCATTCAGAAATTTTTTTTACTCCAAACCTCTGTCAACATTCTGTTTAATCTCCATCGTCTCCAAGCTCTGGGCAGAGCTAAGTTCTGGTCGTTCTCTCCAAGTCGTGTGCGGCAACGAGATTCCGGTAGTGCGGGGGTTTTACCACTAGGAGCGTCGGGAACGTCTGCACACAGATCCCGAATAAACTCTTAGGGCAGTGCTTCGTGCATGACTTCCCCAGAGGCTGGTAAATCAATTTTATTTTATTTTTATTTTTATTTTTATTCTGATTTTTCAAAAAGAAAAACAACAAAATTTCTAACAGTTTAGACCCTGGACTTTATATCAGTTGAGAGTTTAAGTCATAACTTGTCCAATTAAAAAAATTATATCATGAATTTTTATTATTTGATTCATTTTTTCTATTTTACCCTCCCTAGAATATAAATGAAGGTTTTATTGTGAAACATGGGAGAGAGTGCATAATGGAAAAAATAAATCAAATAATAAAAATTTAGGGGTCTAAATTCTTCAATTGGACAAGTCAGGACCCAAACTCTAAGATGGTATTGAGGTATTCTGATACCACTTGTTGGGAACATGGTGTGATCCAAATCAAAATTGGTCAATTAGATGCAATATGTCTTAAAAGAAAATTTTCATATAAGATCTGAATCAAGATCCATATGTCTTAAAAGAATTTTTTTATGTAAGATCTGAATCAAGATCCATATGTCTACACCTCATAATCCTACTTTCTATTCGATGTGGGACTAAACTATTAAGTCAATTGTTACTACCTTTTGAGTGCTCAACCGAAAACGAGATACAATCCAACACATTTATGTGTTCAGCTATAGGCACATTGTTTTATCGAAAATAACTCTATTATTTTTAAAACTCATTCTTCTTTTTGTTCACAAGTATAAATTTGTCAACCTCTCACAAGCCGCTACATTCCATCTTTGTTGTAATACAACTTTAAATGTAATCCCCATGATATTTTGGGCATTAAGTCTTACTTAAATCTTGTTAGTTAGAGGAGACCCTTCAAATCATTTAAACTATTGGTCATAACACCATGTGTATCTTAATTTCTTCAAAAGATCTTGAATTACATCCTTCATTCCCTAACCAAACAACCAACCCTCCTCTACAACAAATGTCAATTTCTTCTCCTCCCTCGATTGCCCACCTTCGTTGTCATCCTTCCCTCCACTACTTAATCCATAAACCAGACAAACCCTATCATATAACTCCAAACCTAAGGCACACCGTATGAAGTGCTAAGGGGAAGTCCATGATAGAAATCTAATTATCCCAACTAAATATACCATATTTTTGAATTCGTATGGAAATGATATTTACCAAAGGAGAATTTTTTCCATCTACAAAAATCCCAAATTAACTTTTTTCCTCTGATTTTCTAACCATAATATAGTTACCTAACCTTAAATCTAATCGTATTTTTTTTTCCTAATTGCACGATCCTAATTTCATCTTCCCTCCTTGCACAATCCTAATTTTCTAACCTAACTATCATAATTTTACTTTTCTTGTAAACCCAAACCCGAATATCATCTTTATAATTAAACCTATCTAACACTAATTTTGCTCTCCCCTACTCCAGTTGTACCCCCTTCCCATCTCTTTCTAACGACGATGAGGGTCATTGTGGCCCATGACTTCCCTTAGCTGAAAGCACCATAAGAGGGTGGGGGTTGAATATGATTTAACGAATAATTAAGAATGCCAATAGGCAATTAAAATATGTGATATTAATGAGGCAAGAATACGAACAACCGATATATCTTGGTATCCTCCGTGAGATATTCTAGTCCCAGAACTCTCTCTGACTTTAATCTACTATTTTAAATTAGTTACACTTGTGAGTTCTGAGCTAAAGGCCTCGTTGACTTCTTAAACACGAGCTTTGATTCGAAGGACTTGACAACTTCTACACAAGCTGATTCCAAGCTTGCGGACTTCAACCTCTTACAAGAAATTATTTGAACTTCTCACAACAATTAGAAGACCTCAATTTATAACTCAATAAAACTCTCTATCAAATATATTTGGCAAATGAAAGCTTATATCTGGAGAGGTTTATATATGAAAGGTGAAAAGGTTAGACTCCAAGAAGTGGGAACAAATGAGGGGGGGGGGGGGAGGGGAAGTGTTTATATACCATACACACTAGAAGTGGGAACAAATAGATTTGGAAAATATTTTGTACTAAAGTTTATGGTACGTTGTGAACTCTTTTGTGGAAACTTTTATTGAACATGAGATAACTTTGAGTTGGAAGGTGAGATAAGACACGATATTTAAGCAAAGGCTCTAGAGGTATGAACGAGTTGAGGCGCTGGAATATAGATGGACTTGTTGTATTGTTGTTGAACAAAAGAAATATAGTTTTTATATTCTATTATATTATCTTTTATCATGTTTATTCTCTTATAAGATATATTCATATGTATTGGTCATGGACAACTTGTGCACAAGTAAATTATGAACGATGTTCGATAGGTCAGGATCATGTTGCCTTATGGGGAATAATATTTCACGGACCTTCTATGAAGAAGTTTTCGTATGAATATCCAAGATCTTCAAATGGGTTCAAAACCCTGAACTGAAAGAGTTGTTGGTAGATATAGCATCGTTATCACTTGAGGATGTATGGCTATATTCGAGTAAGGTGGGAAGGACCATTGACCATCATGTAGACAAGAATGCATACTAAAGAATTATGTTGCTGGATCCTACAGATCTGGTATTAATAATATATAATTTATCAATACAAATTTGTGATGCTTAAATACTATTCATATCACGTGCTTCTAACACTTGTTTTACAGCAATGAATCCTTAATGTTATAGGAATTATCTATAAATTACTAATCCTTTTTTTGTAGGGACAAACTACAACATTTAAAAATAACTAAATTGCTTAATAACATTTTATATGTTGCTTAAATAATTTCAATGATATATCTAAGAGATGACACACTCAACGAATCGAGATTTGACCCTAAGAAGAAATGCTAATGAGTAAAATATAGAAAATGCCATGCTATGGCTGATAAAAAGTAAGAATGAACTTTTACAAGTTGGATCTTGATAATAGAATGTCTCTTTACTAGAATAAACAATGAAACGTTGGTTTAAGATGGTTTATAGTCTTTATTATTAAGAAAATGGATATAAGAAAAATATAGAAAAAGATCACTTAGATAATATAAATGATTGTATTTAACATGATTACTTGTATTTATTTTAGGTTGGTTGGATTTTGCCACTCAGCAGTATATTCCAATGTAGACCCTCACCATTTCAAGTACGAGAAGTGAAGTGGAAACTCTAAGGCAATAGACATTTTGTTTTGAGATCAACATATTTGATTCTCAATAGAAGGTGTTATATTATTTCTAATTTGTAATAATTTCTTTGAGATGTAATCATTGAATTCTTAGACACTTTCAGTATTTCTTAAATGTTTCTATATTTTGATTTTTGCTTCAAGTAATGATATTCAATTTTGATTCTAAAAAGGTTTCTATATTTACTTGGTTTAAATTCTAGTCATTGATAAAGATGCTAGTGTAAGTAACGACATGTATCGATGATTTTTGATATGCTAAACTAGATCAATCGACACAAACCCCTTTGTGTCTTATACCCTATATCCAATGCACGAATCTATTGCATGTGAACAACTTAGCATAAGTAATCGACGTTGTTTTACTTTTAACGACCTTAGGATCGATCTAAATTCATGATAGATTTAATCTATCAATGTGTCTAGATAGCATACTCATCTCATAAACTATTGTCAATTGTCGACTTGGCATGAATACTTATCACATCGATTTATCTCATGAGTTGATGGATCTTAATTTCGTTTACTCAAAGCATGTTATACACAATTAAGTCTAATATTACAAACATGCTTTTATGAGTATTCTGATTAATCTAAACTACTTTTATGGTTTATCGGTATACATTTGCAAATACCTTACCCTTGCACGCTTCTGGTCTCTAACAGTATCCACACGAGCGCTTCAATCATTGAGCAATCCAAGTCAAGAACTCCTTTGCGTTGACTGAAATCAGCAACCTAAACAATCTCGAAGATCCTCCTTAAGTTAGCTCTGTGATGCAACTTTAGCGCTTGTTTATTATTTCCGGGGCTAATTAGAAATTCAATCGAAATTTTGACTTAGTTGGGATAGCCGAGAGCAGGGAAGAGGAGGAGAAGAGAAAGAAATAAATTTCTAATATTTCTTTTTAGGGATTGTACACAAAATTTATTATTTCAGCAATTCATTGTCCTTATATTTATATATTTTTTCAAAGGGGTAGACTTAGAAATTTACTAGGTCTACTAATTAGGTTTTGCTTAGGAATCACTATTCCATATGATCAATCCTTATAATCACCTATATTATTAAATGATTTTAGACTCTTCTAGAACACTATAGAAGCCACATAGTTTTAAATTAGATTGTCGATCATATATCTTTCTACATGTTATCAATTAGGAGTTAACCTAGTCAACATTTAATTGATTTATGTACTAGCACAAGCCAATACAAATGAGGGTCAATCGTTCATGGACCAGTCTTGATTGGAGCCATTCAAACTTGAGCAATGCTCAAATGGTTTACCAACTCTGGTATGTGTGACCCACTAGGCTTAATACTAAGATTGTCGTATTGGATAAAACTTGATCCAACATTGTTTTTATCTTCATCGGAGATCTAGTTGAATTTTCAAGTATCTTATTCCAAAAACACATTTTTGTCAAACTTTCTCTATTGGAAAAGATTGACACCTACTAGTGTGAGGATGTTTAGCAACATCCAATTGTGAACCTATCCATGTAAAACTTTCTATAATTCAATCTTTTTGTCAGACTATGTCTCGACTAGAATCACAACACATATGATATGTCAAGTTGTATTCGTTGTAGTAACTATGTGTCCTAATCTTGTCTGCTCAACACTCATGTGTACGGAGTATATAGGACGTTACTCTCCTCATTATTTGGTAGGAGTAACAAATTTCTTATAGCCATATACTATCTTCATGATATACTATCTTTATGGGTGATTCACCACGTCCAATCTATGACCATCATAATCCTTGGGTTTGCTTAAGGTACATAGTCAAAGTGTGGGTGTACACTTTGTCCTATTATCAATAATTATTTAAAGGAAATCAAAATATGGTAAATAAAATATTACTAGGTAAAAATCAAAATTTTGTTTACATGTGATATTCATACAACTGAAACGTCTTTCAAATTGACTAATATGGCATATAAATATTAGATAGATCCTTTGGTTCTTCTATGACAACCACCGAGGAGTCAAACTTCCCGGTGAGACTAAATGATATTTTTTTCTACAATTCTTTGATAGAAAAACAATTTCTCCAAAGACTCCCATTTGATTCACTATCCCATAAATCTTGAGAACTAGTCTTTTGTCGTCTTAGACTTCATCCTTAAAATTTGAAATTTCCTCCTTAAATATTAGAGTTTTACAATTCGTTCCTCGGTATTACCTTGGAACTCATCCTTCAATGTATCCCATGCCTTGTTGACTGTACAAGCTCCAAGAATCTGCGGGAATATAGTACATTCACCGCTTGTTGAATGATATAGAGGGTCGGGCCTTCATATCCTTTTGATTATTCTACTTCAACTTTTGTTACTCGGTTGTAGATAAAATAGCTACTTTGTTCGATGTTGTGACATGAACATATACGTTTCCTACTTTAAAAATTTATCAAATTAGCGACTGATGACAGCTACAGAATAGATCCATCGCTGACTAGAGAAAAATCAACAACTTAATGGCGAGGTTCTAAAAATAGCTTCTTTGTTTGATATTGTAACCCCAACATTTTTGAGTATAGTATGTCACTAAAGCTTCAGAATATACCTACCTACGAACAAGTTCTATCACTATAAAATGTAAAATTGCCCAAACGAGAGTTACTTTTCCCATTTCCAAATGAAACAAAAAGAATTAATTTCCTCTCCCTCCCCCAAACTCCATTCTCCTCATCCTTTGCAGATCAAACCCCAAACCTCCTTATCATGCCCCAGTACCAAAATACGGAGATGGACATGGCTAGCTATCCCGTACAAGGTATAAAATGTCGTACGGCTGTCACGGCTATAGAAAGAAAAGAGAGTGCATGCTACAATCAAGTCTCATAGGTGTCATGCCACGATTCCATGGAATCGATAGTCGTCCCCCAGGCATGATCGCCGTGCGGGCCTAGGTTGCGCACCGCACAAGGCTAAGTATTTTATTTTCGCATAGCGAGCACATATTCAGAGTATGCAGATTAAATGAACACAAATTTGAAGCATGAAAAAGTTCTCTTTTTATTGATAATATGAACATCTATTACAAACTCCTTGAACTGAGTCATAAGGATTTGCCTCATTGGGCTTACAAAAGTGTTGACACAAAATGAGATAGCAGTCCTGTACATTACATCCTTTACTAAAACTCAAAATATACCGGTCGGAACGACGGCCTTGCCACGAAGCTGCATATTCGCTTGGTGGCTAGCTTCTTCTTCAAAATGCTTCAAAAGGTGGCACGGATCAAGGCGTGCCTACAGCTGGACTGGATTGGGGGTTTGTCTTCTGCTTCTCGCTTGGTTCTCCTTAGCGCGGGGAACCTGTTTCAACGAGGGTCAGTACATCGAAACATACTGGTAAGGCAAGCTAACCCAACTATACCAATCAACACTTGTTTTAATGAAGCATGCATATTTATTGTGGTCTTTCTATCTTGCCTTAGTTTATTTTACAGCAAGCAATAGATATAGAAATCAATGAAATAACCTGTCACCGTTCGGTGACTTTTACCTGTCCGTCTGAACCACCTGTATAATACTTACCCTGCCTTCCCTTCCAAGAAGACTCAAGTTAGTTACAACAGGTTTAAATATACGAGAGGATCACTGGCTTGATGCCATAATGGACGTTATAGTCTATAGGCGAGGATGGTATGCAACGAAGTAGTGGAGGCGCTGCATAATCCTGCCCGGGATATGAGACTATCATGAAGTTCCGTCCGGATCGGATCGGTGCCAGTGCCCCAACAACCGTCCGCAGGAACCCGAAGGCCTTGTACACAAGTTGTCCGTGATCAACGGCGTTTGTGTTAAGTTTACTATTTATGTAACTGAGGCATGAAATCAGGAGATATGTAGCATTGTATGGTTTATTTTGCATAGTCTCCCTGATCAATTGTTGCATGGCAAAGAGTGTTCTACATATAGCATATTTATAGAAGAAGTAAGCATTCTAACTTGTATTTATGCATATGATGAACAATTCAAACGAGCAAGCATGTAAGTAAGTAACCGTTCACAAGTTTCATTGACAAGCAATTGATCCAAGTCTATTCCCTTATTATCTTGATATCTTTTATTTATTTACTTGGTATCGTTTGATCGGGGCAAGTATGAATACAAGATTCAGATGTAAAGACTAGCAAGAAAGGCTAGCTAATCGGAATGGTAGCCACTCACTTAGTAGTTGAAAGGAAGAAGGAAAGAAGTGCCTTAGGAGTCCGTTCGAGCGGCGTCTACTGCTGGATCACCTGCATTGTCACGAACAGCTGATCAATACCTCTTCTACTCTTTCCATTATCGAAATTGAAGTGCAGTTCGAAGAACAAAAATAATGAAATCCATCGAAACCGTTCAAGAAATCTCAAGCAAATCCGAAAACTAACTCAAAGCACGAAAGCAACAAGCAACAGCGAAAATTAGGCAACAAAAGATACAGCGGAGAGGTCCCTCCTGACTCTGCCGCTAAGTCGATCCCGGGGGCACGGTCCACTGAATATGGGAATTGATTCCGAAAAAGCAAATCCATAAAGAGGATGGGTTCTTGTTTTAATCTATCCCGATCGAACGATACCGTCTTGTATTTCTTAGTCGCGCTCCCCGAATAGGGGAAACGGGGCACCACATCCTACCCAACTAATTAGAAGTTTCGTCCCGAAACTTAAGGAATAGAACCTACCACTAGAAAATAATGAGGGGAACCTTTCCCTCATCTCTGATTCAAGCTCCCAAGTAGATTCTTCGACAGAGTGATTCCGCCAAAGCACGCGCACTAGAGGAACCGAACGGGCCCGAAGCAGCTTTTCTTTCCTATCCAAAATTTGCACAGGTTGTTCAACATACGTCAAGTCGGGCTGAAGGTTCAGTTGTTCAAGGTCTACCACGTGGCTTGGATCGTACACATATTTCCTAAGTTGAGAAACATGGAATATATTATGTACGTCGGATAGGGATGGTGGTAGTGCAATCTGATAAGCAACTGAGACAACCCGCTTTAGTATTTCGAATGGACCGACAAATCTCGGACTTAGCTTTCCCTTCGCTCCGAACCTGCTGACTCCTCGCATGGGCGAGACCTTGAGGAATACCCGGTCGCCTACTAGGAACTCTAGTGGTCTTCGATGTATATCCGCATAGCTCTTTTGACGGCTTTGAGCTACCTTTAATCTTTTCCGAATCAATCAAACTTTCTGGACAGTCTGCTCCACGAGCTCGGGGCCAAGTATCTGCCGTTCACCAACTTCGTCCCAGCAGATCGGAGATCTACACTTCCGCCCATATAACGCCTCATACGGCGCCATCTGTATGCTTTATTGATAACTATTGTTGTAAGCAAATTCGGCTAAAGGTAGATGAAGGTCCCAACTAGTCTTCAAGTCCAAGGCGCAGAGTCGCATCATGTCTTCGAGGATCTGGTTGACACATTCAGTTTGGCCGTCGGTCTGTGGATGGTAGGCGGAGCTGAACTTTAACTTTGTCCCCATTGCTGACTGCAGGCTTCCCCAGAAACGCGATATGAATCGACCATCTTGATCGGAGACTATTGATACGGGCACGCCATGGAGCCGAACGATTTCGTTGAGATATATCTGAGCCAGGCGGTCGGCATTCCAAGTAGATTTGATAGACAGAAAGTGAGCTGACTTGGTAAGTCGATCAACGATAACCCAGACTGCATCATGTCCCCGTTGCGTCCTTGGCAAGCCAACAATAAAATCTATCGTTATATGATCCTATTTCCACTCCGGAATAGCAAGGCTCTGAAGCTCTCCGCCTGGTTTCTGGTGTTCGGCCTTTACTCTCTGACAAGCCATGCAATGCGACACGAACTACGCCACATCCTATTTCAAGTCGTGCCACCAAAACGTCGTACGAAGATCCCAATACATCTTTGTGCTACCCGGATGGGAAGTATAACTAGCATAATGGGCCTCCGTGAGGATCTCTTTTCTGAGAGCCGCGACGTTTGACACTGTCTTTCCTTCACTCGAAGCGTCCCGTCCGTGCCTACCGCAAAGTCGAACGCCTTTCCTGCTGAGATAAGGGCATAAATCTTTTGCAGGAACGGGTCATCCTTCTGAGCGGCCTTCACTTTATGTAACAAGTCGGGTTCGAGGCACAGTTGTGCTACTTGTGCCCACTTTTTTTATCTAATTTTCAGTGTAATGCCCAATGATTCAAGATCTCGGCGCAGCCTATCATCAATAGCCAAACTCCCTACGAACACTCGGCTCAATGCAGCAGCTACTACGTTTCCCTTTCCAGGCATATATCTGATCATGAGATCAAAGTCGCTAAGGAGTTCAAGCCATCGCCGCTGCCGAAGATTCAAATCCTTTTGAGTGTACAAGTATTTCAAGCTCTTATGGTCCGTGTAGATTTTATACGGCACGCAATAAAGGTAGTAGTGCCACAGCTTCAGCGCAAACACTACTGCAGCCAGTTCTAAGTCATGCGTCGGATAAATCTTCTCGTGAGGCTTTAGCTGTCTCGACGCATAGGCTATCACTTTATCCCGCTGCATCAGGACACATCCTAGTCCTTTACCTGATGCATTACTGAAAATTTTGAAATTATCCGGTCCGTTCGGCAAAGTGAGGATTGGTGCAGAGACGAGACGCTGCTTTAACTCCGTAAACGAAGCGTCACAGTCGCCCATCCAAGTAAACTTTGTGCCCTTCCGTGTAAGCTGAGTCGAGGGCGAAGCAATTCTAGCAAAATTCTGTATAAACCTGCGGTAGTAGCCTGCCAGTCCAAGAAAACTTCGGATATCGCTAGCTGACTCCGGTCGTTTCCACTGCGTAATGGCTTCTACCTTCTTCGGATCAACTAAAAAGCCTTCCGAGGAGATGATATGCCCCAAAAAGGAGATACTGTCTAGCCAAAATTCAGATTTACTTAATTTGGCATACAACTTGTGGTCTCGAAGGGTTTGCAGCACCATCCGCAGGTGTCCTGCGTGCTCATCCCTAGTCTTCGAGTACACCAAGATGTCATCGATAAAAACCACCACGAATTTATCGATGAAAGGCCAAAATACACGGTTCATCAAATCCATGAATGCAGCAGGCGCATTCATCAGTCCAAACGGCATTATTGTGAATTCATAATGTCCGTAGCGGGTTCAAAAGGCAGTCTTCGGCTTGTCTTCGGGCTTAATCTTCAGCTGGTGGTAACCTGAGCGAAGATCGACCTTAGAGAATACCGTTGCCCCCTGTAGCTGATCAAACAAGTCATCTATCCGTGGCAGAGGATATTTGTTTCTGATTGTGACTTTATTCAATTCTCTGTAGTCTATGCAGAGGCGTAGAGTTTCGTCTTTCTTCCTCACGAAGAGCACAGGTGCACCCCAAGGAGACAAGCTCGGACGGATGAACCCACGATCAAGTAATTCTTGAAGTTGACATTTTAATTCCTTAAGCTCTACAGGGGCCATTCTGTACGGAGGCTTGGAGATCGGCTGTGTATTTGGAAATGTATCGATAGTGAATTCAATCTCTCGGTTGGGCGGCATGCTGGGTAGTTCGCTCGAAAACACATCGGGGAACTCTGCCTCAACGGAAGTAGACTCGACGTTTGCGTAGTCCTGCCGTGTGTCCCGAACCGACGCTAGAAATCCCTCGCAGCCTGTGTGGAGCATTCGCCGAGCAGATTTTGCTGAAATCATCATGCAGGCCTTGGTCGCATCTGTCGCTGGACTACTAGTGTAACAGAACTCGGCTTCTCCGGGCAGACGGAAAATAACTCATTTTTCTGTACACTCTATAGTTGCCGCGCAGGCGCCAAGCCAATCCATTCCCAAAATGATATCGTAGTCCCGTACATCAAGAACTAAAATATCCAGCGATAGTTTCCTTCCTCCAATACAGATGTGACCATCTTGGCATACTGAACGAACAGGTATTTTCATGCCGGAGGGGGTGCTAATACTTAAATCTAGGTGCAACAGAGTCATTTTTACATTATTCTCCACGGCAAAATTTATGGAAATAAAACTATGCGTTGCACCTGAATCAAATAGAACACGAGCAGGTATATTATTGAAAAGCAAAGTACCTGACACAACGGTGTCCGAGGCCAAAGCTTCTTCTCGTGTCATGGTATAGACCCGGCCTTGCGCCTGATTACGCCATTGCTGAGGTGCAGCTCGGTTGGCTTGGTTTGCCGCAGTCTGATTTGGTTGTTGAGTGCGACGATTGTGGCGGCTCTGAGGACAATCACTAATCCTGTGGTTCGCATCTCCATAAATGAGGCATAAGCCTAGTTTCTGACGGCATTTATCGGCCGTATGGTAGAGCTTTCCGCAGAAGGAACATGGTGGCCCTGGATTTCCCTTTTTTGAACTGCCGTTGTTAGGGCGCTTTGCAGCGTTGTTTCCTTTATCATTGCTTGGCGTTTGTGATTGAAAGTTTGCACAGCGCCGGCAGCAACGTGAGGATACTGCGGTTCGAGGGAGAGGGCATGGTTTAAGACTTCCCTCATCGTCTGATACTGTGGAACGACTACGTGCCCGTGGATGCCAGGACGTAGCCCTCCCTCGAATCGTCTGGCACGACTCGCTGTATCCGGTAGATAAGAACTAGCAAATTTGGCCAATTTGTTGAATTCTGCAGAGTATTGCTTAACCGTCATGCTGCCCTGCCGTAGTTGTACAAACTCATTTTCTCGCTGACGGCGTACAGGCGGGGGTATAAACTCCTCCTTAAACGTGGCACAAAAAGTTGTCCACGCGATCGCCTCCTCTCCATGGCCAAGTTGAAGAGATCGTCGATGCACGTCCCACCAGTCGTGCGCATTGAGGCAAAGCTGTAGTTGGGCACAGGCGACACGCTTGTCATCAGGCACTTCTAGGAGAGAAAAATGATCTTCAAGCTCGGCGAGCCAATCTAGGGCCACGATTGGGTCCTCAGTCCCTTTAAATGGCGTGTTGTAGACCTTCTTGAAGTTACCAAAGGTGAAGGCAGTCACTTCCCTCGTCCTTGGCATTAGCGATGTCTCGACTTCAAGGATTGGTTGTTCCACCGGAGTCGCTGCTGTCGCTGCGGACTGGTTGGAGGCCATAGTCTGAACAAGCTGCTGCAGGGTATCCACCTGCTTTTGTTGGACTGAGAGTCGGGCCTCTAGGTTGCTCTCGAACTTGGCTTGGCAGGCATCATCTCTCTGTCGTTGTGCTTCTAACATTTGCATCACTTGCTGAAGCGGATCTGTTCGAGACATGCCCCGTTGGCTCCGAGAGCTTCCTGAAGTTCCAGAACTGCTCTCCTGAGCCTGTGTCTCGCCTGGTGCTAGTGCTGATGGTTGCGCTTGCGTCATTCCTTCAAAAGAAGGTAAATTACATCAAGATCATAAGGTATTATGGACTTATTGCATGAACGTATCTCATTTTGGCCTTAACGAGTTCAGGAGTTCGCACAGGGATTTATCGTTAAGGGAACTTTTCTAGTTCAAGAGTCAAAGGAACTTTGAAGCTGTGCTCTGATACCAACATGTCATGCCCTGATTCCGTGGAATCGATAGTCGTCCCCCGGACGTGACCGCCGTGCGGGCCTAGGTTGCGCACCGCACAAGGCTAAGTATTTTATTGTCGCATAGCGAGCACATATTCAGAGTATGCAGATTAAATGAACACAGATTTGAAGCATGAAAAAGTTCTCTTTTTATTGATAATATGAACATCTATTACAAACTCCTTGAACTGAGTCATAAGGATTTACCTCATTGGGATTACAAAAGTGTTGACACAAAATGAGATAGCAGTCCTGTACATTACATCCTTTACTAAAACTCAAAATATAAGACCTCCGGTCGGAACGACAGCCTTGCTACGAAGCTGCATATTCGCTTGGTGGCTAGATTCTTCTTCAAAATGCTTCAAAAGGTGGCACGGATCAAGGCGTGCCTACAGCTGGACTGGATTGGGGGTTTGTCTTTTGCTTCTCGCTTGGTTCTCCTTAGCGCGGGGAACCTGTTTTAACGAGGGTCAGTACATCGAAATATACTGGTGAAGGCAAGCTAATCCAACTATACCAATCAACACTTGTTTTAATGAAGCATACATATTTATTGTGGTCTTTCTATCTTGCCTTAGTTTATTTTACAGCAAGCAATAGATATGAAAATCAATGAAATAACCTGTCACCGCTCGGTGACTTTTACCTGTCCGTCTGAACCACCTGTATAATACTTACCCTGCCTTCCCTGCCAAGAAGACACAAGTTAGTTACAACAGGTTTAAATATACGAGGGGATCACTGGCTTGATGTCATAATGGACGTTATAGTCTATGGGCGAGGATGGTATACAACGAAGTAGTGGAGGCGCTGCATAATCCTGCCCGGGATATGAGACTATCATGAAGTTCCATCCGGATTGGATCGGTGCCAGTGCCCCAGCAACCGTCCGCAGAAACCCGAAGGCCTTGTTCACAAGTTGTCCGTGATCAACGGCGTTTGTGTTAAGTTTACCATTTATGTAACTGAGGCATAAAATCAGGAGATATGTAGCATTGTATGGTTTATTTTGCATAGTCTCCCTGATCAATTGTTGTATGGCAAAGAGTGTTCTACATATAGCATATTTATAGAAGAAGTAAGCATTCTAACTTGTATTTATGCATATGATGAACAATTCAAATGAGCAAGCATGTAAGTAAGTAACCGTTTACAAGTTTCATTGACAAGCAATTGATCCGAGTCTATTCCCTTATTATCTTGATATCTTTTAGTTATTTACTTGGTATCGTTTGATCAGGGCAAGCACGAATACAAGATTCAGATATGAAGACTAGAAAGAAGGGCTAGCTAATCGGGATGGTAGCCACTCACTTAGTAGTTGTAAGGAAGAAGGAAAGAAGTGCCTTAGGAGTCCGTTCGAGCGGCGCCTACTGCTGGATCACCTGCATTGCCATGAACAGCTGATCAATACCTCTTCCACTCTTTCCATTATCGGAATTGAAGTAAAGTTCAAAGAATGAAAATAATGAAATCCATCGAAACCGTTCAAGAAATCTCAAGCAAATCCAAAAACCAACTCAAAGCACGAAAGCAACAAGCGATAGCGAAAACTAGGCAACAAAAGATGCAGCGGAGAGGTCCCTCCTGACTCTGCCGCTAAGTCGATTCCGGGGGCACGGTCCACTGAATATGAGAATCGATTCTGAAGAAGCAAATCCATAAAGAGGATGAGTTCTTGTTTCAATCTATCCCGATCGAACGATACCGTCTTGTATTTCTTAGCCGCGCTCCCCGGATAGGGGGAACGGGGCACCACACTAGGGTCTCAGAACAACTATATCTCGATCATTCAAGCATGTAGCAATAAATATAGAACATATAAGATAAAGCAATAAGGTGTCTCAAATGCTTCATCAAAATGTTCTAGAAGTCTAGCCATCAAAATGTTAGGCTAGCAGAGTATAAATAGTTACATAACCGAGATCAGCTGCAGTCTGATTATATATAGTCATGTAAAGGAATTAGTGTCCGAACAAGCCAGCTAACATGTGCCGGTGGCTAAACGTCCAAAAGAGAAAAGAATGTATAATATGAGAAGTGATCAAGAAATCCATTCGTGTCCCTCAACATCCATCTGTCTGGTCTGCGCCATTGTCTAGAAGATAAGCCAGATCCTCAGGTGCTGGCTCTAAATTTGGCCATACAAAACCAGTGGGGTTAGACTCCAAATAGCAAGTGCCACAAGAAAGCATGAATGAAGAAATAAAAACTCAGATAAAACATATAGTGCAAGATCTAGAATGGGTTTTCATACTTTGTAGCTCTAGTTGTAGGTTATGTAGTGGTCTGGTCGGCCTTTCTAATGAACTCGGAACCCTCCTTGCCCCGTTCTTTGCTATAAGGAATTTGTTTTGCTATTTTGTCATTATTCTTAGTCCGAATGCTTTTCTTCCTACCTACTCTTATTCCTCTTCCCCTCTCGTCCCTTCCGTAGGGTGCCTCAGGTCTATCGTTTATAGTCTCTCGCTTTGGTCATTATTATTCTTTTCTTTGTACTCACTTCTATCACCTCCCTAATGGTCGCCTTCGGACGCCTCCTTTTCTTTGGGAAGATTGGTAATACCCCCTGTAAACTCCCTCGACCAGATTTCAGTAATTTAGGATTAGTTTTGACTAATTAGAATTATTGCAACTTTTTAAAATTTTATTTATTATATATTCTATTGATTGTGCACCTGTTTATTACACAGGGCATCACACTAGCTGTTAAACCCTAAACAAATCTCACATTCCTGCTCTAGACTTGTTAGACTACTTTTTCTGTATTTTGTGCAACTTCCAGAAACCTTGTTTGGTGCTTCGTTTTAGTCGCACAAATATCGTTACAAATGTATGTATTTATTTCCTATTTAAATTTTGCTCTTTACCCATCTCTAGAGATTTGAGGACCAGTAGACACCTGTTTTGCTAACCAAAAATACGATAATATTCTACTATAATTGTATTACAATTATCGTATTGACACCGTAGAAAAATTATGACCCTAATTGCCTCTAAATAATTAGTGAACACCATACGCAGTATTTATTAAATAATAAATACGATGACCCGTATCACCTGCAGAATCAGACCCTGCCTCTGCCCAGACTCACCCCACACAGTCCAAAACATTTTCCCCAGCTATTTCCCCCATTTCTGTACAATTCAGTATTTCGGGGAAACAGTATTTAAAATCAGGTAAATTGCGAAATTACGCAAAATATAAATTTTAGGCTTTTATGCAATTTATGAAAAGTTAGGGGTTTTTATGCAAAATTACATGCAAGGTGGCATAATCCTATTGGCTAGACAATAGGTGTGTGGGACCCACCCAAAACACCCAGAAAAATCCTGTAGAAATATCCAAAAAATCAAATTACCAATATAACCCTGAATTTCCACTTATTTACAGAAATGCCATCAAGCCAAACCCTATATAAACCCTCACCCCCTCCCTTTCAAACTCCACAGCCTCTTCCCTCAGCCACCTCCGGCCACCCTACTCCGACCAACCCTCCGCCCTGACCCCCTCTCCCCTCCGGCCAAGCCCCGCCGCCTGAACCACCCTGCTCCGCCGTGGAGAGCCCCCGCAACCTCCCCACTCCCTCACTGCCCACAGCAGCCACCACCACCCGAACCACCCCATGCGCCACCCTCCGCCACCGTGCTCAGGCACCACCCCTACCATTTGAACCGCCTCGACCTCCTCTCTCCGACGACCACCCCCTCACCGCCCCACGACCCTTCCCCCGCCGGCCAGAGCCCCCGCAGCACCCTCGGCCACCCCTAACCCTAACTGTCCCCTCCACCTCCGGCCACCTCCAGCCACCGCCACCGCCGTCGTGAACCTCCGCCACCACTACCAACCTGACCGCCCCTCCTTCCTCCGTTGATCCCGTACCCTGCCCGGCCACCTCCGCCACTCCTCCGCCGCCGGCAGCCCCCGCACTCAGCTGCTGCTGCTGTTGCTGCTAACAGCTACTGCTGCTGTTCCCGCTCCTCCGGCCGCCTCCGGCCATCTCCGCCGTCATCCTCCTGCCGTCGACAACCCCTAGGGCCCACCTGTCAGAGGGTATAATCCTAAACCCTAGTATATACGTATTTATATATATATACTCCTATGTATACCTATAGGTATATATATGTATATATATATGTATATTAATATGTATATATGTATATCTATGTATATATATTATATTATAAATATATATTATTATACAGTATATTATACTGTATATACTATTATTATATATTTACTAAATATATGTATATATATCTATTATTCTATACATATATATTTATATATGTAAATATGTATATATATGTATATGTATATGTATATTTATATATACTATATAATATTATGTAATAATTACTAATATGTATATATATGTATTTATTTCTGTTTTATTTAAATATATATATATAATATATAAATATATGTATATATAAATTTATATGATAGGTATATTTATATAATATGTTATATATTATATAATTACTATGTATACTATGCATTTTTCCTTTATTTTATTTTCGGCACATATTATATTCACTGCAGGTATATATATATATATATATATATATATATATATATATATATATATATATATATATATATATATATATATATATATATATATATATATTATCTATATGTAATATATTATATTCAGTTGGATAATACAGCTTATACATATATATTTTTTTTTAATTCTTACAATGTCATTTCAATTAATTACATATATCTATATATATATGATATTATATATTATACTGTGCTGGATATTACAGCCTATTTATATATGCATATTTAAAATTCTGTACTGTCATTTCAATTTAATTATATTATATATACCCTGATTATTATTATATATATATATCAGTGGATATACCCTGCTACTATTATAGATACCTGTATTTTTCTATTCATTATATGCTATAGATACTGCTATATATATTATATCTATATATATACATACTATATATATATCTATATATATATATACTTATTATTACAACCATGATATTCACGAACCCTGTCTGTTTTAACAGAAACCACCTTCAGCACAGCCAGTGACCCCCTGTCACCAGCAACCTCAAACCTGACTGTGAGAACAGGTTATCAACACTATCAGGGAGTAGGCAAGTATACCTTGCCAAGTTATTGTTTAACTTCAACTATCGATATCTGTTTTGTTTCTGAATTTCATATACCATGATTACCTGAGACTGCCTTGGGTACATTCAGCTGATATGTTAACATTTAACATAATATTACAGACTCACCAACAACTGTAAGAGTATTTTAATATTCTCCTAGACCCCATCACGGGAACACGCAACATGGTTGCAATTCATATTGGGATGCGAGCTACGTATTTGATTAGCTACCAGTACGTGTGACCCGCATCACGGATTAGAATAACTCAGGAAAAGTACGACTTGACATTTAGTTTCATTGGGATGGGAAAGATAACTAGTAGATGTATGGGACACCCCCTCCATATATGATTTATACCTTCGTACCATGCTCCTCGGAGATGGTCGATTGCAGAGCTACCCGTAAGTCCGGGGGCATACGACACATATACTAGCCAGTCACCACGATTGGTGAATTACGTCAGCGTATATCTAGCCATGCATTCCCATGCGTTCTACAAGTTCTTTACTTGTATTTCACTTAGATGGTTAGCACCCTGTATTTATTTTCTTTATTCAGTATTTACATACATGGCATGTCATTTTCTGTATCTTGTTATGTCCCACTGAGGACCTGGTTCTCTGCCAGATCTAGACGAGGCTTTCTACCCCACTGTGTACGGCCCTGATCAGGAGGCTAGATGTGCTACCGAGGAGGAGCTCGAGGAGACACCCTCAGAGTATGCTTGACCCTAGAGGCCTGCCACCTGGAGATGGAGATGTTTTCATCAGATAGACACTGCTTAGTCTATCTGATTTTTCTGCGCTATTATCAGATTTTGTAGTAGGCTTGTATTCTCACCAGTTGTGTACTGTATCAGACTCAGTTTTATATATATTCAGCACTTGCTTTTCTGACATTTTGTTGTGGATGAGATATATTTGACTGTGTTTTACATGTAGTATTTTAGGACAGCGTAGCACGTTCCTTTGGGTCCATTCAAAATGGATTAAACCCTTAGTGACGTGTCAGCTGGCCAGTGACACGTGGCCTAGTTCCTGACATTTTGGGACTGGGGCGTGACACCCCCTCTCCTATAAGTATTTGTTCTTTCTTTCATTTGTCCCATCCTTGCCTGTATCCTTCCTTTTTTGTAGGCCCTAAGCTACTAGCAAAAAATATACAATCACAAATAAGTTAAGTTATAATCGGCCAAACAAAGTTACGACTTGTTATGTGGAGTCTGGGGCTATCCAAGAAAATAATGCATAATAAGTATCCTCAGATCGTGCCTTATCAAGCAGGGCTAACCGAGCCAAGATTATACAGGCAGGCAAGAAGGATCGCACCGGTTCCCCATAGGGCCATCGCGCTAATAAATTAGTAACAGTTCGCTATAGGGAAGTATTGGCTCAGTTTAATATAAAAGTCGAATATTACACCCCACTACATACGGATGATATACAATATTCGTAGTGGCCATCTTTACATGCCACAAAAATTATCAAGGGGCGGCCATCATGCACGATCTCGGGATACCACTCCCTCCTATTGTTCTATTAGCTTTTAAGTTGCCTAATTTTAGCCCTACAGTTATATAGAATTTTATGCCGTGGCTACTTGAAAATTCCTCTTAATGATGTCATACAAAGTATCTACATGCTTGGTACAAATCCTTATAACTACCAGGAATCAAATATGGATTCACCAAAGTGTAGTGCAACATACAATCAAGCAATAACCTAGCCATGCTATGGTTCTGACCAATTATTATTTTCGTGCCAAGAAATTAGGAATATATAATATCATACACCGATGCAGGATCTCATGTCACATCTTAATGTACATGTTGGCCAATGTTCCACGCTTAGTGTATAATTAAGCCAATGTAACAAGCAAGCAGGAAAAGTGTATCAGCACGGATACAATAACCAAGTTAAGATACCAGGCCTAGCAGTTGGTCTCATGAATCATATCTTGATCAAGTCAAAAAACATAATCAGTCAGGAATCTTTCATTCTCATGGAATTCATATAATCAAGTGATCAAGTAGTCATGTAATCATGTCAGAAAGATTGTTCAATGCCATGGTAGCGATAATTCATATAGACTAATAATACGGGACACAAGTTGTCACGCCCCAGTTTCGTAGAACGATTCGTCCTCGAATTCGGTTCCGCAGAACCGATCATCCTCGCTGGGCATAATGCTGTACAAGTCTTGGGTTGCACTTGTACAAGGCAAGAACGTGCACATTATGTCAAAATTTTTTGTAAACAGTTCCACAACACAGTAACAGATTATAAATCACACATTTATATAGGAAAAAATATTTTTTTTTATTGATTCATTGCAATGAAGTACAATTTTCTCAGCACCGAAATAGAAATGCCTGAACGGCTTATGTAGCTTTGCATAAAAGAAAGACTGATAGGCTGACATGAAATAATGTTCTTATCCTATACATTATGCCCCTTTATTACTTCTTGGAAACATAAAAGCAGCTACTAAAAATCTTTGAAATACTTTAAAAATAGGAAGAAGCTTGAAAAGACTGCAATAAAAGCTTTAATTCCCTTGAGCGCCCCCGGTATCTCGGTCACCTGGTTTTCCACAGAGACATAGGTTAGTACTTAACTTGTACAGGTGAGAAGAACTGGCCCACTCACCTAAACTAATGCTTCTTGAATAAGGCATCAGTTAAAAAGGCAACATTGTAAATGCAATATTTTAATAGACAATAGTTTATAAGCAACAGTTCATGTAGTAAAATATATAAGCTTTGCACATATGGAATTCTTACCCCAGCCAATTATTGTTCCCGTATAATTTACATGATTATTCTTACCTCCCCTGCATAAGACATCATTAATATGAAACTCATTCTCACTGGGTCATTTATGGTGTAGCACCACGATGGTCATGCCATATAGAACTTCGATGGGCATGCGATACGCCATTCAAAGCACGTAGCAAGCCTCAATGAATGTCTCGCTTATACTCGGCGCTACCAAAGCGCTACTATTTCCCCCGGACCGAATGATCCCCAGTGCCCCAGGTTCCGTTCGAGAAAATTTACTACCTTATGCACATGTTATCCATTACCATACAATGCATCTACGACTATATGATAAGCATAAATAGCACTGTAAGGTATTGAAACAATTAGAGCAGCAATGTGTATTTCTCCATTCTTATTTCAGCATACTTATTCATTTGATTCGATTGGTAGTTCGTAGACTCCAATTTGCCACTAAGTTATGGCACCAAACTACGACATAATGATTATATCCTTTCCCATGTTACATAATTAAACTTCTCTCTTATCAATGCAATTCCATTGATTTATAATAATGGTATAAAACTTGTGGCATTAGTGGCTTTATCGATCATTGGACTTAGCAATGTTATAAGAGAATATTATTAATTATTGGAATAAAGGAGTAGAGAAGAAGGGACAGAATCGCTCATCAAATAGAGAATGTCGAGCAAAAATGATGCTTGCTCGTTCAGGCTCTGGTCACACGTCTATCTGTATTGGCACCAATATTTGGTTAGACTACCATCTTTATTTCTCTCAGAGTTCTCTAGAATGAATGCATGCAATTGATATAAATGGGCTAAACAATCAATCATCGAAAACCTATCACGAAAATGCATTCATCAAAACCAAGCAGCGAAAATCCAAGAAAGCCAATCAAAAATCCAATAAAAGCTATTGAACTTATTCCAACAGAAGCCGATCCATCAATTGAAAAGGTTTATTGCATTGTACATGATCGATTCCGCCGTAAGGTTTACCCATACTCAATTTTGACTGAGTCAATCGAGCCACAAGACTTATATAGTGCACCGCTAAGAGCGAGGTACTATATAATATACTACTAAGAAAAGTTTTGTCCTCAAAACTTAAAATAAAGGTTCTACCTCTAGGTTATCGAATAAGGAAGGGTACTGCTTTCGTATCACTTTCTCAAGCTCCCATGTCAATTTCTCAACTACATGATTCTGCCATAACACACAGACTAAAGCCACTGATCGATTTTGTAGGGTCTTCTCTTTCATGTCTAGGATTTGAACAGGTTCTTCCGAGTAAGATAGGTCAACACTCAGCTTAAGCCGATCGAAGTTCACTACGTGACTCGGGTCATGCATGTATCTACTTAGTTAGGAAATATGGAAGACATCGTACACTTCCGCAAAAGTAAGAGGTAGTGCAAGTCGATAAGCCACTAGTGCCACCCTATCTAGAATCTCGAAAGGTCCGAAAAACCGTGGACTCAGCTTCCCTTTGACGCCGAACCACATCACACCTCGCACAGGTGTCACGTTTAGGAACAAATGATTACTCTCCATGAATTCTAAAGTTCTTATATGTACATCTGCGTAACTTTTCTGATGACTTTGGGCAACTCGAAGATTTTCCCGAACCATGCAAACTTTCTCGATGGCTTGTTCAATAAATTTTGGTCCGAGTACTTGTCGTTCATCGACTTTCTCCCAATATATCGGTGATCGACATTTGCATCCGTTTAATGCTTCATACGGGGCCATCTAATACTCGCTTGATAACTATTGTTATAAGCGAACTCTGTCAGCGATAGATAGGTATCCCAACTTGCTTTCAAATCTAGCACGCATAGTCGCAACATGTCTTCTAGGATTTGGTTTACTCTTTCGGTCTGTCCATCAGTCTACGGATAGTATGCCGAGATAAAATGCAACTTGGTGCCCCTTGCCATTTGAAGGCTTTTTCAGAATTGAGACAAGAATCGCCCATCCCTATCTGACACAATTGAGACTGACACTCCATGTAATCGGATAATCTGATCTAAGTAAATTTGAGCCAAACAGTCAGCTCTCCATGTATTTTTTATTGCTATAAAATAAGCCAACTTGGTCAGTCTATCCACGATGAACAAAATTGCATCATTTCCCTTTGGCGTCCTTGGTAAGCCCACTATAAAATCTATTAAGACGTCCTCCCACTTTTATTCTGGAATAGCGAGATTCTGTAACTCTCCGTCAGGTTGCTGGTGTTCTGCCTTCACACATTGACAATCCAGACATTGTGACACGAACAATGCCACATCTTTCTTCATGCTATGCCACCAAAATATTGTGCAGATCCTTATACATTTTGGTACTTTCTGGATGCAAGGTGTACTTAGTATAATGAGCCTCAGTCAGTATTTTCTTCTTGAGTTCATCATCCTTAGGTACACATAATCTGCCCTTAAGCCACAATGTTCCATTCTTGCATTCCACGAAATTTGTTGCCTTTCCTGCTGAAATTAACTCGTGTATCTTCTACAAGAATATGTCATCCTTTTGCACGGATTTGATCTTTTCAAGCAAGTTTGGTTCTAACTGCAATTGAGCCAGCTGCGCTCCCTATGTACGGACTTTGTATTGAATGCCCATTTATTCCAACTTTTGAAGTAGCCTGCTTGACACAGATAACGATCTGACAAATTTTTGACTCAATGCAGCTGCTACAACGTTTGCTTTTTCTGGCGTATAAGCAATCGTCAAGTCATAATCCTTTATCAATTCCAGCCATCGTCGTTGCCTCAATTTTAATTCTTTTTGCGTGAATATGTACTTAAGGCTTTTGTGATCCATGAAGATCTCACAGGACACTTCATAGAGATAGTTTTGCCACAATTTTAACGCGAACACAATTCCTATAAGTTTTAAATCATGCGTCGAATAATTATTTTTATGTTGTTTCAGCTGTCTTGAGGCATACACAATTACTTTTCCATGATGTATAAAAAAACATCCCAATCCGAGCCGAGATGCATCACTATAGATCTGAAATTCCTTAGGTCCATCTGGAAGATTAAGAATTGGAGTCGAGACGAGCTGTTGCTTTAGTTCCTAAAAATTGCTCTCACAGTCATCTGTCTATTTGAATACTACTCCCTTTTGGGTGAGATGAGTTAGAGGCGATGCAATCTTCGCAAAGTTCTTTATGAATCCCCGATAGTAGCCAGCCAAGTCGAAAAAACTTTTGATCTCACTAGCCGATTTAGGTTGTTTCCAGTTCACCACTGCCTCTATTTTCTTTGGGTCAAATGATACACCATCTGCTGAAATAATATACCCAAGAAAAGCCACACTGCTCATCCAGAACTCGTACTTGCTTAACTTCGCATATAACTGATATTCATGAAGTGTATCCAATACGGTCTTTAGATGTTCAACATGAGTTTCTCTATCTGTCGAGTATATTAAGATATCATCGATGAACATGACGATGAACATGTCTATGAAAGGTCGGAATACTCGATTCATCATATCAATGAAAGCCACTAGAGCATTGGTCAAACCCAAAGGCATAACAAAAAACTCATAGTGTCTATATATTGTGAGAAAAGCCGACTTCGGAATATCCTCTGGTTTGATCTTCAACTGGTGATACCCTGAACGAAGATCAATCTTTGAAAATACTGTAGCCCCCAGAAGTTGGTCAAACAGATCATCAATTCTTGGCAATGGATACTTGTTTTGGACTGTTGCTTTGTCTAATTTTTGATAATCTATGCAAAGATGCTTTGTGCCGTCTTTCTTCTTTGTAAATAGTACTGGAGCTCCCCAAGGTGAAATACTGGGATGAATATAGCCACGATCTAGTAACTCTTGTAGTTATGACTTCAGTTCTTTCAATTCGGCAGGAGCCATCCAATATCAAGCTTTTGATATCGGTTGAGTATCCGAAAATGTGGCAATACTGAACTCAATTTCTCGGTCTGGAGGCATTATAGGTATCTCCTCTGGAAATACGTCGATGAATTCTTCTACGACTTTGGTTTCACCCGAGTCTGCGTTGTAGTGCCCCACTCCGTGTAGGCACTATGTACAAGTGATATCGCCTTGCTTGCTCGAACGAAAGTCTTCTCGGAAAGGTCCCGACCAATTGATCAATGTGAGTGGGCAAAACTGCATTCTCTGATTCTTGCACGACTTAATAATGAATCAAAGTTTTTGAATGTTGATTGCTTAAGAAGATAAGTTCATAAGAGATTGATAGAACCGACTCAGCATGCTTAATAAGAGAACCTACATAGCTTGTCATTGAAATGCATCTGCTTGCTTGCCTAACTAGATAACTGGGAATGCTGGTCTGAAATGAGATAGAAATATTGCTTTGCATAAGAAGAGTATAAGAAATATTGCATGCTTAGTTACACTGACATAGCTATCAAATGAACCTTTGCCATGCTAAAAAGATAAGTATAAGAATCGCTCGAATATGTCCCTTTGCAATATGCTAAGAAAGAGATAGTTATTGCATGTTAGATATAAAATCAATCGTGCTTGCCTTTATATGTTTTGATTGTCTGTTTGCTAAATTGAACTGCTATAAGTAAAAATGTGTGAGTGCAGTGACTAATAGTACGCCCTGAGGATACGGCCTGCAGGGGTCTAGTGGGGTATGCTATTAGATATGTGAGAGATATGCTTTGTTTGACAAGATGTGGTTTACTAGACCGCATATGTTTTGCTTGATCATTATTTTGCTCGCATAATGTGTGTTCATGTCATTGCATTGGTCTCAGACTAACTTGTGCACAAGGTCTTATCTCTCGAACGGTTCCTAGGGCACTGGGAACCGCTCGGTCCGAAAGAAATTTTTGAATCGCCCTGAGGGTACGGCTCGAAAGGGTCTAGTGGGGAGGTATCTGTCTATTAGTGTTCTGCGAAATCCATGATGTCACAGCTGCTAGTACTCGGGTGTGTTGGTGAAGATCTGAACCATGAGTCACAGCTGCCGACACCCATGCGTGCTACTGAAGAGCTGAACCTTGGACAACCGCAGCTAATTATGGGGCTACTCATGGACCATCATATAAGTTAGGGCGCATGCTAGGCTACCCTTCTTGCATACCTAACACTTGATGCCTAGATTGATTCTTGAGTTATGAATATGCAAATTGTGGCTAACTTGTGTGTCTGGTACAGGGATAACTGTTCGACAAGGGGTAAGATGCATAAGATTGTATGTATATAGCTTGTTCGTTCATTTTGTCTGTATTATGGAGTTTATCTGATAGTGCTTCATATATTCGCATCGGTCGGACAATGACTATTAGTGTAGAGCGAAACCTTGGCCACAGCTGCTAATAGAATTATAATATGAGTCATTGGTTAGCTGGATTACCGCTACCAATCCTGAGTTTCTCGGGGACCGAAATCATATAGATAGTTCTGCTTGTGTGCTTGAAAATGTGATAGTCAAATAAAAGTTTTCTTGATTGGAAATGAATCAGTCCACTAGAAAACTTTGCCTTGAAGAGTTAGATTATGAAGCACAATACATGCTGCGCACTGCACGATAGAACACTGCCCCGATCGTATGCTTATTGTTTGAATATGCAAAACTATTTCAAAGTTATGTTTTCAAAAGATGTAATCTAACTATAGTCCTGAGATGCATAAAATAAACTTAGGTAAAAGTAGCAAGATCACTAGTAATATAATATTTTGCCACGTGCTTACTTAGTGTGGGTTTCAGGGGGTGTAGCTTCTGTTCAGTTGTTTATACTCACCAGTACATATAAAAGTGCTGACCCACCAACAGTTTGCTTGTTCTCAGGTGCTTGATTGTCCGAGGAAGCGATAGCAGTGCCTAATCCCAAGGAGCCAAAAATCTGGAGTCTATGCCTTGAGCCGTATCGAGTTTGAGGTACTTTTATATAGAGGGACATAATGTATGAAACTGTGTCATTGTAATCGAGAGAAAGAGTGCTTGAGCAATCTTTAATCTCGGTCTTGCGCCGCTTGTAACACTTTCGATCATCAATAAAAGAGCTTATTTATCATGTGCCATTATGTTCTTTACTTTTCTGTAATATATGTGCCGCTGCTTCAGTATTGAATAGCTTACTTGCCCTTGTCCAAAGCTCTACCTTATGCAAATGCACTTTAGGCTTGCACGGCATTATGCCCGTGCGAGGACGATCGGTTCCGTAGGGATCAAAGCGAGGACGAATAGCCCGGCGGGACCGGGGCGTGACATAGTGGTATCAGAGCAACTCGATTCTTTGTCCATTCTGTTGCCTCCGACTCTGAGTTGTGATTGTGTTATATTGAACGTTCCATACAATAAGTCCATAGATATTCTCAAAGATGCGTGTAAAAATTTTCTGGATTTGATTTGTTGCTTGAGAGTTGTGCCTTTGTGCTTGTGATTTGCTTATGTTTTGATTGAGCATGGTGAGGGATGAGGACTATCCCTGCTCTGTATTTTGTGAGTTTCTCCTTGAGTTTTGAGGACGAAACTCTTTGTTGGTGGATAAGTACGTAGTGCCCCACTCCGCGTAGGCACTATGTACAAGTGATATCGCCTTGCTTGCTCGAACTGAAGTCTTCTCGGAGAGTTCTCGACCGATTGATCAATGTGAGTGGGCAGAACTGTATTCTCTGATTCTTGCACGACTTAATAATGAATCTGAGTTTTTGAATGCTTGTTTGCTTAAGAATATAAGTTCATAAGAGATTGATAGAACCGACTCAGCATGCTTAATAAGAGAACTCACATAGCTTGTCATTGAAACGGATCTGCTTGCTTGCCTAACTAGAGAACTGGGAATGCTTGTCTGAAAAAAGATAGAACCATTGCTTTGCATAAGTAGAGTATAAGAAATATTGCATGCTTAGTTACACCGACACAACTATCAAACGAACATTTGCCATTCTAAAAAGATAAGTATAAGAATCGCTCGAATATATCCCTTTGTAATATGCTAAGAAAGAGATAGTTATTGCATGTTAGATATGAAATCAATCGTGCTTGCATTTATATGTTTCGCTTGTCTGTTTGCTATATCAAACTGCTATAAGTAAAAATGTGTGAGTGCAGTGACTAATAGAACGCCCTGAGGATACGGCCTGAAAGGGTCAAGTGGGGTGTGCTATTAGATATGTGAGAGATGTGCTTTGTTTGACAAAATATGTTTTGCTAGACCGCATATATTTTGCTTGATCATTATTTTGCTCGCATAATATGTGTTCATGTTATTACATTGGTCTCGGATTAACTTGTGCACAAAGTCGTCTCTCGAACGGTTCCTGGAGCACTGGGAACTGCTCGGTCCGGAAGAGATTTTTGAATTGCCCTGAGGGTATGGCTCATAAGGGTCTAGTGGGGCGGTATCTGTCTATTAGTGTTGTGCGAAACCCATGATATCACAGCTGCTAGTACCCGGGTGTGTTGGTGAAGTGCTGAACCATGAGTCACAGTTGCCGATACCCATGCGTGCTAGTGAAGAGCTGAACCTTCGGCAACCGCTGCTAATCATGGGGCTATTCATGGACCATCATATAAGTTAGGGCGCATGCTAGGCTAACCTTCTTGTATACCTAACACTTGATGCCTAGATTGATTCTTGAGTTATGAATATGCAAATTATGGCTAACTTGTGTGTCTGCTATAGGTATAACTGTTCGGCAAGGGGTAAGATACATAAGATTGTATGCATATAGCTTGTTCGTTCATTTTGTCTACATCGTGGAGTTTATCTGATAGTGCTTCATGCATTCGCATCGGTCGGACAATGACAATTAGTGCAGAGCTGAACCTTGGTCACAATTACTAATAGAATCAGAATGTGACTCATTGATTAGTTGGATTACCGCTACCGATCCAGAGTTTCTCGGGGACCGAAATCATATAGATAGTTCTGCTTGTGTGCTTGAAAATATGATAGTCCAGATATTTTCTTGATTGGAAATGAATCAGTCCACTAGAAAACTTTGCCCCGAAGAGTTAGATTTTGATGCACAATACATGCTGCGCATTGCACGATAGAACACTGCCCCGATCGTATTCTTATTATTTGAATATGCAAAACTATTTCAAAGCTATATTTTCAAAAGATGTAATCTGACTATAGTCCTGAATTGCATGAAATGAACATAGGTAAAAGTAGCAAGATCACTGGTAATATAATGTTTTGCTACATGCTTACTTGGTGTGGGTTTCAGAGGGTGTAGCTTCTGTCCAGTTGTTTATTCTCACCAGTACTTATAAAAGTGCTGACCCACTAATAGTTTGCTTATTCTCAGGTGCTTGATTGTCCGTGGAAGCGATAGCCCTGCCTCATCCCAAGGAGCCAAAAATCTGGAGTTGATGCCTTGAGCCTTATCAAGTTTGAGCTGGTTTTATATAGAGGGACATAATGTATAAAACAGTGTCATTATAATCGAGAGAAAGAGTGCTTGAGCGATCTGTAACCTCAGCCTTGCTCCGCTGGTAAAATTTTTGATCATCAATAAAAGAGCTTGTTTATCATGTGCCATTATGTTCTTTACTTTTCTATAATATATGTGCCGCTGCTTCAGTATTGAATAGCTTACTTGCCTTTGTTCAAAGCTTTGGCCTTGTCCAAGTGCTCTTTAGGCTTGCACGGTATCACGCCCGTGTGAGGACGATCGTTTCCGTAGGAACCAAAGTGAGGACGAACAGCCCTGCGGGACCGGGGCGTGACATAGTGGTATCAGAGCAACTCGATTCTTTGCCCATTTCGTTGCCTCCGACTCTGAGTTGTGATTGTGTTGCAATGAATGTTCCATACAATAAGTCCATAGATATTCTCAAAGATGCAAGCAACATTTTTTTGGATTTGATTTGTTGCTTGAGAGTTGTGCCATTGTGCTTATGATTTTCTTATGTTTTGATTGTGGATGGTGAGGGATGAGGACTATCGCTGCTCTGTATTTTGTGAGTTTCTCCTTGAGTTTCGAGGACGAAACTCTTTGTTGGTGGGTAAGTATGTAGTGCCCCGCTCCGCGTAGGCACTATGTACAAGTGATATCGCCTTGCTTGCTCGAACGCAAGTCTTCTCGTAAAGTTCTCGACCGATTGATCAATGTGAGTGGGCAAAACTGTATTTTCTGATTCTTGCACGACTTAATAATGAATTTGAGTTTTTGAATGCTTGTTTACTTAAGAAGATAACTTCATAAGAGATTGATAGAACCGACTCAGCATGCTTAATAAGACAACATACATAGCTTGTCATTGAAACGCATCTGCTTGCTTGCCTAACTAGAGAAGTGGGAATGCTTGTCTGAAATAAGATAGAACCATTGCTTTGCATAAGAAGAGTATAAGAAATATTGCATTCTTAGTTACACCGACACAGCTATCAAACGAACCTTTGCCATGCTAAAAAGATAAATATAAGAATTGCTCGGATATGTCCCTTTGTAATATGCTAAGAAAGAGATAGTTATTGTATGTTAGATATGAAATCAATTGTACATGCCTTTATATGTTTCGTTTGTCTATTTGCTATATCAAACTACTATAAGTAAAAATGTGTGAGTGTAGTGACTAATAGTATGCCCTGAGGATACGGCCTGCAGGGGTCTAGTGGGGTGTGCTATTATATATGTGAGAGATGTGCTCTGTTTAACAAGATGTGTTTTGCTAGAACGCATATGTTTTGGTTGATCATTGTTTTGCTCGCATAATGTGTGTTCATGTCATTGCATTGGTCTCGAACTAACTTGTGCACAAGGTCTTGTCTCTCAAACGATTCCTGGGGCAGTGGGAACTGCTCGATCCGGAAGAGATTTTTGAATTACCCTGAGGGTACGACTCGCAAGGGTCTAGTGGGACGGTATCTGTCTATTAATGTTGTGCGAAACCCATGATGTCATAGCTGCTAGTACTCGGGTATGTTGGTGAAGAGCTGAACCATGAGTCACAGTTGCCGACACCCATGCGTGCTAGTGAAGAGCTGAACCTTGGGGAACCGCTGCTAATCATGGGGCTACTCATGGACCATCATATAAGTTAGGGCGCATGCTAGGCTAGCCTTCTTGTATACCTAACAGTTGATGCCTAGATTGATTCTTGAGTTATGAATATGCAAATTGTGGCTAACTTGTGTGTCTGCTGCAGGGATAACTGTTCGGCAAAGGGTAAGATACATAAGATTATATGCAAATAGCTTGTTCGTTCATTTTGTCTGCATCGTGGAGTTTATCTGATAGTGCTTCATGCATTCGCATCGGTCGGACAATGACTCTTAGTACGGAGCTGAACCTTGGTCACAACTGCTAATAGAATCAGAATATGAGTCATTGATTAGCTGGATTACCACTACCGATCCTGAGCTTCTCGGGGACCGAAATCATATAGATAGTTCTGCTTGTGTGCTTGAAAATATGATAGCCCACTAAATGTTTGCTTGATTGGAAATGAATCAGTACACTAGAAAAAATTGCCCTGAAGAGTTAGATTGTGATGCACAATACATGCTGCACACTGCACGATAGAACACTGCCCCGATCGTATGCTTATTGTTTGAATATGCAAAACTATTTCAAAGTTATGTTTTCAAAAGATGTAATCTGACTATAGTCCTGAGTTGCATGAAATGAACTTAGGTAAAAGTAGCAAGATCACTAATAATGTAATATTTTTCCACATGCTTACTTAGTATGGGTTTCAGGGGGTGTAGCTTATGTTCAGTTGTTTATACTCACCAGTACTTATAAAAGTGCTGACCCACCAATAGTTTGCTTGTTCTCAGGTGCTTGATTGTCCGAGGAAGCGATAGCCGTACCTCATCCCAAGGAGCCAAAAATCTGGAGTCTATGCCGTGAGCCGTATCGAGTTTGAGCTACTTTTATATAGAGGGACATAATGTATGGAACAGTGTTATTGTAATTGAGAGAAAGAGTTCTTGAGCGATCTGTAACCTCGGCCTTGTGCCGCTTGTAACATTTTCGATCATCAATAAAAGAGCTTGTTTATCATGTGCCATTATGTTCTTTACTTTTCTGCAATATATGTGTCGATGCTTCAGTATTGAATAGCTTACTTGCCCTTGTTCAAAGCTTTGGCATTGTGCAAGCGCACTTTAGGCTTGCACGGCATCATGCCCGTGCGAGGACGATCGGTTCTGTAGGGACCAAAGTGAAGACGAACAGCCCTGCGGGACCAGGGCGTGACATAGTGGTATCAGAGCAACTCGATTCTTTGCCCATTCCGTTGCCTCCGACTCTGAGTTGTGATTGTGTTGCAATGAACGTTCCATACAATAAGTCCATAGATATTCTCAAAGATGCGCGTAAAAGTTTTCTATATTTGATTTGTTGCTTGAGAGTTGTGCCTTTGTGCTTGTGATTTGCTTATGTTTTGATTGAGGATGGTGAGGGATGAGGACTATAACTGCTCTGTATTTTGTGAGTTTCTCCTTGAGTTTTGAGGACGAAACTCTTAGTTGGTGGGTAAGTTTGTAGTGTCCCGCTTCGCGTAGTCACAATGTACAAGTGATATTGCCTTGCTTGCTCGAACAAAAGTCTTCTTGGAGAGTTCCCGATCGATTGATCAATGTGAGTAGGCAAAACTGCATTCTCTGATTCTTTCACGACTTAATAATGAATATGAGTTTTTGAATGCTTGTTTGCGTAAGAAGATAAGTTCATAAGAAGATTGATGGAACCGACTCAGCATGCTTAATTAGATAACTCACATAGCTTGTCATTGAAACGCATATGCTTTCTTACCTAACTAGAGAACTGGGAATGCTTGTCTGAAATGGGATAGAACTATTGCTTTGCATAAGAAGAGTATAAGAAATATTGAATGCTTAGTTACACCGACACAGCTATCAAACGAACCTTTGTCATGCTAAAAAGATAAGTATAAGAGTCGCTCGAATATGTTCCTTTGTAGTATGCTAAGAAAGAGATAGTTGCATATTAGATATGAAATCAATCGTGCTTGCCTTTATATGTTTCGCTTGTCTGTTTGCTATATCGAACTGCTATAAGTGAAAATGTGTGAGTGCAGTGACTAATAGTACGCCCTGAGGATATGGCCTACAAGGGTGTAAAACCCCTAATTTTTAAACTGTATTAATTATTTAATTGATTTATAGCATTTATTAGCTAATTAGAAGTAATAAAATTTATTTAATTTTTATTTTAGGTGTTTGTGCATTTAGAGGATTTATGGAGCAACTGTAATTTTTTCCTAATTATTTACATGTAGGAGACCCTAATGGTTAGATGATAGATTTATTGTACGCACTAAATAAATTTTCTCGAGTTATATATATATATATATATATATATATATATATATATATATATATATATATATATATATATAAGGTTATTAAAAGAAATAAAATAATTAGAAAAGAAAAATAAAGAGAAAGAAAAGAATAAGAAAAAGAAATTCTTAACGGACTCTAAACCCTAAACTCATACCTACCCTACCCAATACAACCCAACCCAACCCGTTAACACCCAAAACCCCGGCCCGCACCTTTTAGAAACCAGCAGCAATAGCAGCGGCTGCAAAGCCCCCCCCCCCTGCGACCGCGTGAAAGCCCCCCGCTATATACCTATATATATGTAACTTATAACTCACAAACCCTAAACCTAAATCTTTTCCAACCATCTTGACCGTGCCGCCGACTTCCCAGCCCCAGAGCCGCCACGACATAGCCGGAGTAGCCGCACAGCCATGACCGCGGCCCCGCGTCTCGACAGAAATACACTGCAGCGTACCCCTGTTCAGGCTTCGATTTTTGCGCCATCGCTCGACCAAACTCGATCCCGTCTTCACCGGTACGTTCATGACATATCCCCCTTCCATATCTGTACATTTGTTTACCTCGAACATTGCGTAACCCAAGCGAAAACATCGACCAAGTTGGCCAAAAACGATAACTTTTTGGATCGCAGAAAACTACGGTAACCACCCATGTTCACGGACTCGTATCTCCCACCCAGAGGTCCGAATCTAGTGTTTCTTTTTGGTATACGAAGACCACCTTACCTAGATTATTTTCTATCAAATACAATAATTTATTAGTTGCTGTGTGCTGAATTAAATTAGGTTAAAAATCCATAAAAAATTGTTTTTTGAAACACAAAAATTTGTGATACGGAGCGCGCTCCGCCATACGGGACCACCCTGTCGTGTATCAAGTGTACCAAAATGTGCAAACGGTATAACCAGACGTGTGAGCGTTCGCGAAAACTGATTTGGACGCGTGTACGCGTCGGAATCACTTCGTATCCGCAAAAAGTCCCCGTATCGCGACTTTTGTAAAATATCGTACCATTTAGTGTACGCTCGTCAGAATACGACAAAACTTGCACCATTGGACTCATAGTATAGCACTGGTCATATGACCCGAGTTTTATGCGATTCTGAGACAGTTGACCAAGCTGCCTATTTGCGGCCCCACAATTGACTTTTTGGGCGAATTTGTGTTCGGCTCACCGGAATCCAAAATTGGACGTACCGTTGAGTTTGTATTGACGTTTAGAATTGGTTTAACCTATAATTTGTCCCATTTAGATACCTTTATCTCTGGCTCATTTTTCGGTACAAAGTGGGCCACATGAAGACCCCGCTTTGACCCAAAATTATCGTTTTGCCTCTGTGTCCAAATTGGACGAAAAGGTAGTGTTTTCTGGCTATCTCGCTTATTCTGGGAACATTGGTGATGTTTATTTCAGCATCCGGAGACGCTCATTCTGAGGCCGTGGTTTCTTATCCTATGTGCTTGACTCGTAGACGTTACACTTTGCAGCTTTCTTGCCAAGCAAGATACATTACCAAATTATTTACAATACTTTGCATGCTTATTATATTTTTGTATATTCATTGCATTTTTGTATATTCATTGCATGTGTAGTTTCTTTTAGTCGTTACTATATATTAGATATGTTGACACACACATGACATTTAGTATCATGAGAGGACAATCAGTAGGCGTATGGGCTTTAACCACAATAGTGAACCGTAGTAACTAGCACGCACTATGGTAGTCGTGTCCGATGGTCACTACTCCCATGGTATGTCGATTGATGGAGTCACGAGGGACGCTACCCCCGCGGTATATCGGCTGATGATGTTCTAGACGGGTGTGTGAGTTGTGAGGCTTAGATCGAGTAGCCTACCCTTGCCCATACGTCGAAAAGTTTTCCTCATTTGCATTCATATAGATTGTCTTATACAGCGTACTTATATATTTTTTGTCTATATTGCATGTTTACTGTATTTAAATTAGCATGCTTCTATGTATCTTGTTACGTCCCTCTGAGGACCTGGTCCCTTTCCAGGTGTAGATGTTCATGACTTTTCGTAGGAGCACGGATCAGGACTTACCACTTATCTCTTCCGAGGAGGTCTTACCTTCGAAGCATCTTTGATTATCTCTAGCGACGAATTGCTTCGCTGATACCTATATATCATCATCTTATATATATTGGAGATTTACCCTTCTCCCTCATTCTAGTATTAATATAGTCATTGGTAGTGGATTTGTCTCCACCCGACTATCATTTATGGATTATTCAGACTCTTTATTCTAGTTCAGTTATTTACTTTCTGTGACTTATTGTGTGGATGAGATTATTATACATGTGACTTGTGACACTATATTTATACCACATGTGAGTTTATATTCATATTATAGCGTACGTGTGTATTATGGTATCCATATATTGGAGTTGCTATATACATATGGCTGGCATGCTTACGTGTTCCTAGTCCTACGTATTTTGGGACTGGACGTGACATATTTTTGTGGTGGCCCATGCAGGTTTAGAGCATATTATCTCGGTTACGTTACTGTACCGAGCAAGCCTGCACATAGAATTAGAATATAGGATCTCATCCACTTATTTATCACCTCCCTTGATTTTATTTCGCATTCTCATTTGATTGCTTGCATTGCATCTTGCTTGATCCCTTCTCAACGTCAACCTTCTCTCGTGCTTGATAGAGGTTAGGAAGATGACTTGTACTAGGTATATACTCTATAGTATTCAATAACACTATTAGTTAAATTATTGTAAGTTGGATAGTATGTCTCATAACCTAGTAACACATAGTCCTGTTGACTCATTAATGAAGTATAAATGAATGACACCAACTATAGGCTTGCATAAGAAGATAGTGTTTATTTAGACTATATAACTTTAGTGTTTATCTAGACTGTAGAACTTAGAGGCTCATACACCCATTTGGTAGACTTTAGACTTAGACAAGAAATTAGTATAGCAATTGTAGAGGCACAACACCGTTCTTCTTGGTGAACTTAAATTATTCTGTACCTTCCTCCATCATAATCAAGCGTACTCATTTTTTTTTCTACCTCGACTTATGCTGCTATTATAGCCTAGTTTTGCAAGCTTATTCTTTTATTGAGCTTGTTCATGACACATGTATTATTAGGGGCCCACACTAATACATTGTCTAAATTAGAATCGGTGTATTATGGTCTGATCAATCTTAGTGTGCTTGGTTCGATCTTTGTATCACTACTTATGTGGATTGAGATATAGTTGACTCAACTTGTTAGACGAATATACTTGTCCTCTAGACTGGTCAGAGCATATTATGTCGGGTACATAACTGTTCTGATATGAACATACATATAGGAATTTACCAAAATAAGATTTTAATTCACAACTGCCTTGGCAACTCCCTTTCGAATTCTCTAATCCCTTTTGAATCCCGTACTTGTATTATATCACCTCCTCCTTGAATTCTTTATTATTGTTTTTCGTCTTCCCCTATTTCGGAAAGACAAACATTCGTGCTTAATATAAGTTGGTACACGAATAGTACTAGGTATACCCCATAGGCCAAGCACTCATGATGACAAATAAGGAGCGCAGGCACAGGAAGACGTAGATACAGGTATGACCTTAGTTATATGTGTTATTTCATGCTCATGACCCCATTGTGACACGAGGTCTTAGGTGCATAGTAGCCATAGAATTATATATGGTGGTTTAGCAGTTATGAGGATATATTGATATTCTACCCAGATGGCATACACGCGATGCTAATAGATGACGCGAGTAGCAGTAGTAGTATTATTTTCATATCACCATCTCGCCCCTTAGGGTAGCTCATCTTTTCTTCTATATCCATTCCTTATCTCATGCGTAACTCTTCATATCATAGTCGTATCCTTTCGTGCCATTATGAATTATTTGATTTACTTCAACCTCACCCTTATTTTGTTAGTTAAAACATAAATGGTTTATTAAATGATTAACAACTAAAGGATGAGTACATAATTATAACCCTTATGTATATGCACTATAACAAACATCTGTATCCTTTTACTATTTTTAAAACCATGTATAACATCCCTTAGTCTAATAGAAATTAGTTGGATTGTTGAATTAGTTCATACTTCTAATAGTTTTATAAAGTTAGTCAAGACCTTAAGTATTGTCCTAAAACTTAGACTAGGCTTAGGAAGGAATTGATGGCACTTGTTACGAACTGACAACTATGACAATTCGCTGGCGAAGTAGCGACAGCTGCAGCTAGACCGTTGTAAGTAGAGTAGTAGAAGTATTTGCAGACATATTGGTCAGGTGGCATGGCAGTATTAGACTACGATACTTGACGGTTACAAAAAAAATCATGGTTGTAAGATTCAAGACAAGTACCCCAAGATTCTTGACCCAATAAATATATTCGTCTTATAACCTAGATAATAGCCTCAAGAGACTGTGACTACTAGTAGAACTCTTGTAAGTTGGGTAGTGTAGACGAGTTAGAGGATAATAGGATAGTGTATGGATAATAAATAAGAAGCGTTAGAATGGCAGACCATGACTTTAGGAAGCACTGCTAGATAGCAATGTAGTGTAATAGCTATAGTGAATATTATGAATATGGGTTAGTATCAATTTCGAGGACAAAATTTTTGTAAGTTGGGTAGAATATAAAATTCCTAATTTTTAAACCGTATTAATTATTTAATTAATTTATTTATAGCATTTATTAGCTAATTAGAAGTAATAGAATTTATTTAAATTTTTTTATTTTAGGTGTTTATGCATTTAGAGGATTTATGGAGCAACCGTAATTTTTTCCTAATTATTTACATGTAGGAGACCCTAATGGTTAGATGATAGATTTATTGTATGCACTAAATAAATTTTCTCGAGTTTTATATATATATATATATATATATATATATATATATATATATATATATATATATATATATATATATATATAAGGTGATTAAAAGAAATAAAATAATTAGAAAAGAAAAAGAAAGAGAAAGAAAAGAATAAGAAAAAGAAATTCTTAATGGGCTCTAAACCATAAAGTCATACCTACCCTACCCAATACAACCCAACCCGTTAATCCCCAAAACCTCGGCCCGCACCCTTTAGAAACCACCACCAGCAGCAGCGGCTGCAAAGCCCCCCCCCCCCGGCGACCGCGACCGCGTGAAAGTCCCCCCGCTATATACCTATATATATGTAACTTATAACTCACAAACCCTAAACCTAAATCCCTTCCAACCATCTCGACCGTGCCGCCGAATTCCCAGCCCCAGAGCCGCCACGACATCGTCGGAGTGGCCGCACAGCCGTGACCACGATCCCGCGCCTGACAGGAATACACTACAGCGTACCCCTGTTTAGGCTTCAATTTCCGTGCCATCGCTCGACCAAACTTGACCCCGTATTCACCGGTACGTTCACGGTCTATCCCCCTTCTATATATGTACATTAGTTTATCTCGAACAACGCATAATCCTAGGCGAAAATAGCGACCAAGTTGGCAAAAAACAATAACTTTTTGGATCGCAGAAAACGGCGGTAACCACCCATGTTCACGGACTCGTATCTTCCACCACAGAGGTCTGAATCTAGTTTTCTTTTTGGTATACGAAGACCACCTAACCTAGATTATTTTCTATTAAATACAATAATTTATTAGTTGCTGTGTACTGAATTAAATTAGGTTAATAATTCATAAAAATTTGTTTTATAAAATACAAAAATTTGTGATACAGAGCGCGCCCCGCCAAACGGGACCACCCTGTCGTGTACTAAGTGTACCAAAAGGTGCGGACGGTATACCCAGACGTGTGAACTTTCGCGAAAACTGATTTGGACGCGTGTGCGCGTCGGAATCACTCCGTATCTGCGAAAAGTCCCCGTATCATAACTTTTGCAAAATATCGTACCATTTAGTGTACGCTTGTCAGAATGCAACAAAACTTGCGCTATTGGACTCATAGTATCGTTCTGGTCCTATGACCCAAGTTTCACGCGATTCTGAGACAGTTGACCAAGCCGCTTATTTGCGGGCCCCACGATTGACTTTTTGGGCAAATTTGTGTTCGGCTCACCGAAATCCAAAATTGGATGTACCGTTGAGTTCGTATTGATATTTAGAATTAGTTTGTCCTATAATTTGTCCCATTTAGAGACCTTTACCCCTGGCTCACTTTTTGGTGCGAAGTGAGCCACATGTGGACCCCGCTTTGACCCGAAATTACCGTTTTGTCCCTATGTCCAAATTGGATGAAAGGGTAGTGTTTTCTAGCTATCTCGCTTATTCTGGGAATGTTGGTGATTTTTATTTCAGCATCCGAAGACATTCATTCTGAGATCATGGTTTCTGATCCTGTGTGCTTGACTCTTGGACGTTACACTTTGTAGCTTCCTTGCCAGGCAAGATATCTTGCCAAATTGTTTACAGTACTTTGCATGCTTATTATATTTCTGTATATTCATTGTATTTCTGTATATTCCTTGCATGTGTAGTTTCTTTCAGTCGTTACTATATATTAGATATGTTGACACACACATGACACTTAGTATCATGAGAGGACAATCAGTAGGCGTATGGGCTTTAACCACTATAGTGAACCGTAGTAACTAGCACGCACTATGGTAGTCGTGTCCGATGGTCACTACTCCCATGGTATGTCGATTGATGGAGTCACGAGGGTCGCTACCCCCTTGCCCATACGTCAAAAAGTTGTCCTTATTTGCTTTCATATAGATTGTCTTGTACAGCGTACTTATATATTTTTCGTCTATATTGCATGTTTATTGTATTCAAATTGGCATGCTTCTATGTATCTTGTTACGTTCCTTTGAGGACCTGGTTCCTTTCCAGGTGTAGATGTTTATTACTTTTCGTAGGAATACGGATCAGGACTTACCACTTATCTCTTCCGAGGAGGTCTTACCTTCGGAGCATCTTTAATTATCTCTAGCGACGGATCGCTTCGCTGATACCTTTATATCATCATCTTATATATATTGGAGATTTACCCTTCTCCCTCATTCTACTATTGATATAGTCATTGGTAGTGGATTTGTCTCCACCTGACTATCATTTATGGATTATTCAGACTCTTTATTCTAGTTCAGTTATTTACTTTCTGTGACTTATTGTGTGGATGAGATTAGTATACCTGTGACTTGTGACACTATATTTATACCACATATGAGTTTATATTCATATTATAGCGTACGTGTGTATTATGGTATCTATATATTAGAGTTGCCATATACATACGGCTAGCATACTTTCGTGTTCCTAGTCCTATGTATTTTGGGACTGGGGCATGACAAAGGGTCAAGTGGGGTGTGCTATTAGATATGTGAGAGATGTGCTTTATTTGAAAAGATGTATTTTGCTAGACCGCATATGTTTTGCTTGATCATTGTTTTGCTCGCATAATATGTGTTCATGTCATTGCATTGGTCTCGGACTAACTTGTGCACAAGGTATTATCTCTCGAACGGTTCCTGGGGCACTGGGAACCGCTAGGTCCGGAAGAGATTTTTGAATTTCCTGAGGGTACGGCTAGCAAGGGTCTAGTGGGGCGGTATCTATCTATTAGTGTTGTGAGGAACCCATGATGTCACAGCTGTAAGTACTCGGGTGTGTTGGTGAAGAGCTGAACCATGAGTCACAGTTGCCGACACCCATGAGTGCTTGAGAGATCTGTAACATCGGCCTTGCGCCACTTGTAACACTTTCGATCATCAATAAAAAAGCTTGTTTATCATGTGCCATTTTGTTCTTTACTTTTCTGTAATATATGTGCCGCTGCTTCAGTATTGAATAGCTTACTTGCCCTTGTTCAAAGCTTTGGCCTTGTGCAAGCGCACTTTAGGCTTGCACGGCATCACGCCCGTGCGAGGACGATCAGTTCCGTAGGGACCAAAGCGAGGACGAACAGCCCTGCGGGACCGGGGCGTGACATGCGCCCTTCATCCGAGTGTCCCGTACAGAAGCAAGGTACGCTTTGTACCACAAATATAGCATACGTCTTGCCGTCATTGCCGATACCACCATCACTGTTTTAGCCACCGGACTACACGAATAAAAGAATTATGCCTCGCCAGGAATACGGAACATAACTCTCTTCTCCGCACAGTCAATTATCGCATTACACGCTCCAAGCCAATCCATGCCTAAGATAATGTCATTATAGGCGATGTCCAGGACTATTAAATCCAAGGACACGTACTTTTCTCCAATGCAAATGTAACCATCCCTGCAAATGAACTAGCAGGAAAATCTATTCCGGACGGAATGTTGACACTAAGATTCATATCTAATGGTGTCTTACAAAATTTGTGTTCATTAGCAAATGCAGATGATATGAAGCTATGTGTGGCACCAAAGTCAAATATGTAAACCCCCTCACCCAAAATAGATATTTTGTGTATATTTTATATTATTATAGATATTGAATTTCTTTAGAGTATTTTGTTATTTAATTAGCAAATGAATTTCTTGATATATTTACTTATATAAATATTTATTTAGAATCATTTTTAAGTTATTTTAGATTTTTGAAATTAATTAGGATTTATTTGGATATATATAGTCTTAATATTAGATAGATGCTAATTTAGTGTTAATAGATATTAATAAGATTTTATAAATTATTTGTATTATATTTAATTATATTCAAGATTATAAATTATTGAGATAGATTCAAACTCTACTTTAAATTAATTCAAATCCTGAACCTACTAGGAAATCAACTTCATGCATATCATATCCTTATTTAAATTCATCATAATCCTATCCAAATTAACCAATCCTAGTTGTATTTAATTAAGTAGTCTCCACCATTATAAATACCTCATCCTTCATATTTTTTTTCCCCAAATTCCTCTCTTTTTCGTCCAAAAATAGTCAAAATTCGTCATAAATTCAGCCTCATTTTCTACTAGTTATGACGAATTAAAAAGACGATATCTCCTAGCTCCGGACTCCAAACGCGCACCAATTTTTTTTGTTAGAATGATAATGAGGTTAGATTTCTGATTATATAAATTGTTTTTCTAAATTATTAGTATTAAATTCTGAAAAATTCGTAGAGCACAGTATGTCCGAAAATAGATGTGTTTCGATGTATTCGCGATTTCGGGAGAACCAGGAATCAGAATCATGAACCGTTTAAAGTTTCGAAAAGCTAATGTCGAGATAATCAACATATATTTTTCTCAGAATTTATTTCGAAGTATTTATATACTGTTAATTCTATAGAACTTCTAGGTTAGAATTTAACCATCGGTGCACAATACAAAATTTGTATGTGCCATAATTCTCAAACGAATTTGAATTCAGATGAGCTGTAAATTCCAGCATGTTTTTGATGCTGAAATCTACAGGAATTCATGCATGAAAATTGAGTTTGTGTCGGTTGATTTTTCGGTCAACAGATCGCCTCGATTTGCGTGCCATGAGTCTCGAGTTGATAAAATTCAGTTTCTTTGGACAAAATTTAGGAATTAACATAAAATCAGAATAATAAGATTAAAATAGGATTTTAGAGTAATTATTCCAGAATTAAATAAATTAAAATAAATTATCTTTTGACGTGATAAATTTGTAATACATAGGCTATTTGGACTGTGACTTGGACTCTGATTCATACCAGCAGCAGGACCCCAGGCAAGATACCTTGCCAAATTGTTTACAGTATTTTGCATGCTTAGTATATTTCTGTATATTTATTGCATTTCTGTTTATTTATTGCATGTGTAGTTCCTTTCAGTCATTACTATATATTAGATATGTTGACACACACTTGACACTTAGTATCATAGAGGACAATTATTAGGCGTATGGGCTTTTAACCACTCTGGTAAATCGTAGTATATAGTTCGCACTACGGGCGTGTGTCGCGCTGGTCGCTACCCCCGCGGTATGTCAATTTCTGGAGTCTCGCTGGTCGCTACCCCCGCGGTATGTCGATTTCTGATGTCCATTGACGTGTGTGTGAGTTGTGAGGTAGATCGAGTAGCCTACCCTTGCCCATACATCGAAAAGTTGTCCTCATTTGCATTCATATAGATTGTCTTGTACAGCGTACTTATTTATTTTCAAATTATATACATATTTACTGTATTCAAAGTGGCTCGTATTTTCTGTATCTTGTTACGTCCCTCTGAGAACCTGGTCCGCTGCCAGGTGTATCTTTTCTTGAGTATTTACAGGAGCGCAGATTTGGATGGTTACATATGATCCGAGGATGTCTTCTCTTCGAGCTGTGATGGATAGCTGGTATTCTTATATTGTGTTGTGGTGTTGTACTCATATTGTATTTGCTCTTATATTCGAGTTGGTAGTAGATTTGTTTCCATCCAACTATCATCCTTAGATACTTCTTATTGAGATCTAGTTTCATAGATACTTGTTATTTATTTCTATATAATTTTGGGTAGATGAGATTTAGATTTTACCCTGTGACTTGTATTATATTTTATACCACTTGTGGATTTTATTTTCATATTACAGCGTACATATGGATTTGGTTTCCATATATTGGAGTTGCCATATCCATGCGGCTGACATGCTTACGTGTCCTAGTCCTACGTATTTGGGACTGGGGCGTGACATGTTTTTGTGGTGGCCCATCCAGGTCAAGAGCATATTGTCTCGGTTACGTTATTGTACCGAACAAGCCTGCACCTAGGACTAGAGTATATGATCTCATCCATAATTGACTGTGATTCATCTCCTCCTATCTGTTCTATTTTGAACAATTGTATCCTGCTTGATTCATGTGCTTCCCTAATAGTTTCTTGAGTATAGTCTTCTGCTAGAATATAGGAACCCATGTTATTAGGATGATAATTAGAGTAGCATACCTATTAAGAATACAACGAGAATATAGACACACCACTAAGTTTAGAATATCTAGTGAACCTAGAATTCCTTATCTTTAGATTGTTATACCATTACCCCTTGATGTATTAAGAAGACTTGAGAGTAGTATAGACACTACTAGAGTTAGTTAGAAGTTTTACCATAATGTTTGACACCTAGTATCACATAGTCTTTTGACCTATTAATTGAAGTATAACCGAATGATATTTATCGCATGCTAACAAAAGACGACAGTGTTTATTCAGACCATAGAATTTAGAGGTCCTTGCCCTATTTGGTCGACTAGCGACTTAGATAAGGAGGTTGTATGATAACTGTAGAGATTGTAGAGTCTTTTATTATTATTGCTTATGTTATTTTTGCTTTTGTGAACTTAAATTATTTTGTAACTTCTCACATCATAATCCAGCGTTATATTTTCTGTGCTACCTTGAATTATGCTGCTATTATAGCCTAGTTTTTGCAAGCTTAATCTTATATCGAGCTTGTTCATGGCATATGTGTTATTGGGGCCTGATCAACCACACTAATACAAATTGTCTAATCAGAATCAGTGTATTATGGTCTAGCTAGCCATAATGCGCTTGATTTGCCCTTCACAATAGTATTTTACGTGGATTGAGATGTATAGTGGACCAGTAGACAAATATACTTACCCTCTAGATACGATAAAGTATATCATATCAAGTACATAACTGCACCGATGTGAGCATGCAAATAAAAAATTACCAAATTAAGATTTCAATCCACAACTGTCTTGACAATTCCCATTTGAATTCTTTAAACGCTTTGATTCCCATACTTCCATTCTATTACCCCTCCTTGAACTCTTTTCCGTTGCTTTCCGTCTTCCCTTGTTTCGGAAAGACGAAATCTCGTGCTTGGATATAAGTGATACACGGATAGTACAAGATATACCCCATAGGCCAATCACATTATTTGGTGACTATCTTTTATAATTGATTAAGGGCATATCACATATGGTATAGTTGGTGTTAAAGTTTTGAGGATTGAATGACATGAGAAAATAAATTGAGGAATATTTTTCTTAAGTGTAAGAGCCTTATGTGATAGATGGGTAAATTCTAAGTTGGGTAGAAATTATATTATTAAACTTGAGGAGAATTCTTTTAGATTATGATCAAGTGAGATTAGATAGAGAGAAACCATGTTCTATTTTAATTTCGAGGACGAAATTTTTGTAAGTTGGGTAGATTGTAAACCCTCTCACCCAAAATAGATATTTTATGTATATTTTATATTATTATAGATATTGAATTTCTTTAGAGTATTCTGTTATTTAATTAGCAAATAAATTTCTTGATATATTTACATATATAAATATTTATTTAGAATCATTTTTAGGTTATTTTAGATTTTTGAAATTAATTAGGATTTATTTGGATATATATAGTCTTAATATTAGATAGATGCTAATTTAGTGTTAATAGATATTAATAAAATTTTATAAATTATTTGTATTATATTTAATTATATTCAAGATTATAAATTATTGAGATAGATTCAAACTCTACTTTAAATTAATTCAAATCCTGAACCTACTAGGAAATCAACTTCATGCATATCATATCCTTATTTAAATTCATCATAATCCTATCCAAATTAACCAATCCTAGTTATATTTAATTAAGTAGTCTCCACCATTATAAATATCTCATCCTTCATATTTTTCTTCCCCAAATTCCTCTCTTTTTCGTCCAAAAATAGTCAAAATTCGTCATAAATTCAGCCTCATTTTTTACTAGTTATGACGAATTAAAAAGACGATATCTCCTAGCTCCGGACTCCAAACGCGCTCCAATTTTTTTTGTAAGAATGATAATGAGGTTAGATTTCTGATTATATAATTTTTGTTTTCTAGATTATTAGTATTAAATTCTGGAAAATTTGTAGAGCACAGCATGTCCGAAAATAGACGTGTTTCGATGTATTCACGATTCCGGGAGAACCAGGAATCAGAATCATGAACCGTTTAAAGTTTCGGAAAGCTAATGTCGAGATAATCGACATATATTTTTCTAAGAAATTATTTCGAAGTATTTACATACTGTTAATTCTATAGAACTTTTAGGTTAGAATTTAACCATCGGTGCACAATACAAAATTTGTATGTGCCATAATTCCCAAACGAATTTGAATTCAGATGAGCCATAAATTCTAGCATGTTTTTGACGATGAAATCTACAGGAAATCATGCATAAAAATTGAGTTTGTGTCGGTTGACTTTTCGGTCAACAGATCGCCTCGATTTGCATGCCATGAGTCTCGAGTTGATAAAATTCAGTTTCTTTAGACAAAATTTAGGAATTAACATAAAAATCAGAATAATAAGATTAAAATAGGATTTTAGAGTAATTATTCCAAAATTAAATAAATTAAAATAAATTATCTTTTGACGTGATAAATTTGTAATACATAGGCTATTTGGACTGTGACTTGGACTCTGATTCATACCAGCAGCAAGACCCCAGGCAAGATACCTTGCCAAATTATTCACAGTATTTTGCATGCTTAGTATATTTCTGTATATTTATTGCATTTCTGTTTATTTATTGCATGTGTAGTTCCTTTCAGTCATTACTATATATTAGATATGTTGACACACACTTGACACTTAGTATCATAGAGGACAATTATTAGGCGTATGGGCTTTTAACCACTCTGGTAAACCATAGTATATAGTTCGCACTACGGGCGTGTGTCGCGCTGGTCGCTACCCCCGCGGTATGTCAATTTCTGGAGTCTCGTTGGTCGCTACCCCCGCGGTATGTCGATTTCTGATGTCCATTGACGTGTGTGTGAGTTGTGAGGTAGATCGAGTAGCCTACCCTTGCCCATACGTCGAAAAGTTATCCTTATTTGCATTCATATAGATTGTCTTGTACAGCGTACTTATTTATTTTCAAATTATATACATATTTACTGTATTTAAATTGGCTCGTATTTTCTGTATCTTGTTACGTCCCTCTGAGGACCTGGTCCGCTGCCAGGTGTATCTTTTCTTGAGTATTTGCAGGAGCGCAGATTTGGATGGTTACATGTGATCCGAGGATGTCTTCTCTTCGAGCTGTGATGGATAGCTGGTATTCTTATATTGTGTTGTGGTGTTGTACTCATATTGTATTTGCTCTTATATTCGAGTTGGTAGTGGATTTATTTCCATCCAACTATCATCCTTAGATACTTCTTATTGAGATCTAGTTTCATAGATACTGGTTATTTATTTCTATATGATTTTGGGTGGATGAGATTTAGATTTTACCCTGTGACTTGTATTATATTTTATACCACTTGTGGATTTTATATTCATATTACAGCGTATGTATGGATTTGGTTTCCATATATTGGAGTTGCCATATCCATGCGGCTGGCATGCTTACGTGTCCTAGTCCTACGTATTTGGGACTGGGGCGTGACAAAATAGTACATGAGCAGGTATTTCTTTATAAAGCAATATACCTGTTATGATAGTATTTGAGGCAAGCACTTCTTCTTGAGTCAGTGCAAACACTCTAACATGTCCTCATAGTCGTGGGTTCTGAGCATTCACAACTGCCGCCTGTGGAGCTCGTGGCATTTGTCCATGATTCTGATTGTACCGTTGATCACGATTTTGATTTCGATTTTGATCGTGATTTCCACTATTGTACCACGCAGCCTTGTGATCCAAACTGCCATACTGAAAACATCCAGCCCGATACCCGTCTTGATGGTGTCCAATCGGCTTGCACCTGTTACAGTACGGTCACTGATAGGGTCCCCTGTTGTCATTTATGTTTTGACGCTTGGAAGTATCAGACCCGCTTATTGTCATATGACGTTTGTAGCTATTACCCCGGTTGTGCTGTGTTGCCCCTCGAGGATTAATATTTTTTATCTCGAGAGCCACTTCATAAGCTTTCCGGTATGTCACACACTTCCGGTTGAGAACATCATGCTGTAAGCCTTTATTCAGACCTTCAATGAATCATATTCATTTTTTCTCATCATTTGGTATCATATAGCTGTCAAACTTGGATCGCTTTAAGAACTTTGCTTCGTAGTCGCTAACGGACATATTGCCCTGCTCGAGCGCTACGAACTCTTTTTTTCTTCCTATGACGGACAGCTGGTAGAATTAACTGTGCGATGAACGCCTGCTTAAATATCTCCCAAGAGACTTTCGTTTCTTGGTTGGAACTGCACAGTGCTTGTCTCTTCGACTCCCACCTGTCTTCTGCTTTAAGATGCAGCTACAAAGTCGTACAATCCACCATTTTGGTGACTTGCACATCCAACATACGGAAGATGCCCTCTAAAGTCTTTAGGAAGCCTATTACTTCCTCTGGTTCTGCCTTGCCATTGAACTTAGGCAGATTGCAGCTTTTAAATTAAGAAAACTTGAATGTCGGTCGCCTTCTTGGAGGCTATTCCATCTTCCCTGCTTCTACTACCACTCTCTCTTTTGTGACAGCCACTTCAGTCTCGTTGTTATTCTTAGTTAATGTAGCCACCAGTTGAGACAAGTGATCAACCTGCTGCTGTTGTGCGTTAAATTGTGATTGAAACTAGTTTGTTAGCTGCGCTTGGAACTTACGATATTATGCTTTAATCATCTTATGATGTCCATCGCTCTACTTCCTTTGCACCTCTAACATTTTCATTACTTTGTCCATTGTGTCAGACGACGATATCGCCTTGGCGCTATCACCCTTAGTCATCTGGAAAAGAAATAACTTTCATTAGCAGTCATAAAATATTTATGGGCTTATTGTATGGAGCATTATTATATATAGCACTATCGAAAAGCAAATCGTTTAAGAAAATCGTTATTGTTGAAAACTTCCATTATAAAACCAATTTTTAAAATCCGAGGAAGTTTAAACCGTGCTTTGATACTAGCTTGTCATGTCCCGATTTCGCAGAACCAATTCATCCTCGTATTCAGTTTCGCAGAACCGATCATTCTCGCTGGATGTTATGTCGTACAAGTCTGGGGTTGCACTTGTACAAGGCAAGAATATGCACATTGTATCAGAATCTTTTGTAAACAGTTCCACAACACAGTAGCAGATTATAAATCACATATTTGTATAGGAAGGCAATAATTTTTTTATTGATTCATTGCAACGAAGTACAATTTTCTCAGGATGGAAATGGAAATGCCTGAAAGGCTTACATAGCTTTGCATAAAAGAAAGACTGATAGGCTGACATGAAATAATGTTCTTATCCCATACATTATGCCCCTTTATTACTTCTTGGAAACTTAAAAGCAGCTACTAGAAATCTTTGAAATACTTTAAAAAAGGAAGAAGCTTGAAAATACTACAACGAAAGCTCTAATTCCCTTGAGCACCCTCGGTGTCGCGGTCACCTAGTTTTCCCACGGAGACACGGGCCAGTACTTAACTTGTACTGGTGAGCAGAACTAGCCCACTCACCTAAACCAACACTTCTTGATTAAGGAATCAGTTAAAAAGGTAACATTTTAAATACAATAGTTTAATAGGCAATAGTTTATAAGCAATAGTTCATGCAGTAAAATATATATAAGCTTTGCACATATGGAATCCTTATCCCATCCAATGGCCATTTCTGTATAATTTACAGGATTGTCCTTACCACCTCTGCCCCTACATAAGACATCATTAGTATAAAACTAATTCTTATTGCGTCATTTGTGGTATAGCACCATGATGGACATGCCATTTAGGACTTCGATGGTTGTGTTATGCGCCATTCAAATCAGGTAGCAAGCCTCAATGAATGTCTCGCTTATACCCGGCGCTACCAAAGCGCTATTATTTTCCCTGGGCCGAATGGTCCCCAGTGCCCCAGGTTTCGTTCGAGGAAATTTACTACCTTGTGCACAAGTTTTCCATGACCATACAATACATCTACAGCTATATGATAAGCATAAATAGCAGTATAAGGTATTCAAATATTTAGAGCAGCAATGCATTTTTCTCCATTCTTATTTCAGTATACTTATTCATTTGATTCGATTGGTTGTCCGTAGACTCCAATTTATCGCTAAGTCATGGTACCAAACTATGACAAAATGATTATATCCTTCCATGTGTTACATAATTAAACTTCCTTCTTATCAATGTAATTTCATTGATTTATAATAATGGTATAAAACTTGTGGCATCAGTGGCTTTTTCGATCATTGGACTTAGTAAGGTTACAAGAGAGCATTGTTGATTATTGGCATGAAGGAGTGGAGAAGAAGGGACAAAACCGCTCACCAAATCGAGAATTCTCAGAGAAAATAATGCTTGCTCGCTTAGGCTCCGGTCACGCATCTATCTGCATTGGCACCAATATTTGTTTAGACTACCGTCTTTATTTCTCTCAGAGTTCTCTAGAATGAATGCATGCAATCGATGAAAATGGGCTAAAAAATCAATCATCGAAAACCAATCATGAAAATACATTCATCAAAACTAAGCAGCAAAAATCCAAGAAAGCCAACCAAAAATCCAATGAAAGCTATTAGACTCATTCCAACAGAAGCCGATCCATCAATTGAAAATGTTCATTGTATTGTCCATGATTAATTCCACTGTAAGGTTTCCCCATACTCAATTTTTACTGAGTCAATCGAGCCACATGCCTTATATAGTGCACTACTAGGAGCGGAGCACTACACAAGTCATGAGTACGGGTCACTTGTCCATGGGACTTAGTCAGCTATCATCTAGTTCATATTTCATTCACCTCTTCAAGGGTCAAGTCTAGCACATGAGTAATTAAAAGAGATCATAATTTTAGTCATTCAAGCTAAACATGCACATTGGGTCGAGTTGGGGCACAATCAAGAACAGGCGCACAACGAAAGAGAAAGGAGAAGAACTCTTGTAAAGAGAAAACACGCGCACATTGCCACTAGTTTGGCATATCATAATGCAAATATGCGAAGCTGGCGTAGAAGAGAAAATATACAGCCAATAAGATTGGCACACAAAATAAGAAAATATGCCAACAAACCAATACGCCAACCAAGACGACAGGCTAAAAGACAAAATACACAATCTGAGGTCAAGCACGACAGTCGAGAAACTCGTCTGTCGAGGAACATACAAAATGAGAAACCAAGCAGCCAAAGCTTCGTTCCGAAGGAAACGCAGAAAAGAGAGAAAAATGTGCCTAAAGCAAGGTGCAATGACTAAGAAAAGTGCGCCAATTAATCAAAGTTGATGAATAAGGTTGGCGTGATTTCCTTGGTCAAGAAAATCTCTGAAGGAATACACTCCAAGAGTGCGCCAAGAGCTTTTCCTCTCAAAAGTGCGCCTAAGGATAACTCTTAGAGTCACTAGCGCACAATTGCTAGAAAAAGGGTATAATACTTGAGTATACAGGAAAAGTGGGCCAACACAAAGTGCGCCCAAAGGGCTTTGACGAGTTTTTGCGCCAATAAGGAAAATGCACACTTTCTGCATCAACTATTCTTCTTCCCTGGCCACCAACCGTGGTTGGTGTACTCTTCAGAGCTTTCAGCACCGAACTCAGTTGAACTCCAAATCCAACAAAATCAAAATCAACGCTAAGTAAAATGTAATGCTTCATAATATGAGACAAATAGTTTTCATAAATACAAAATTTTAGGAGATCAAATCCTTAAGAAATATCAAGAAACCTTTATGGAACTCATAGATCAAGAACTCAAATCTATGACATTCATGCCATTAAAATCGAAATCAACAAGAACTAGAAATATGAAGGAACATGGTACAAATAATATAAGCTAATTAATAATGTACAAGAAATAATCAAAAACGAAAATCATGCAATGATCCATGTTTCTTTATGTGTGCAAGATGTACTTGCCTATAAAGAAAAAGAAGAAGAAAAGAGGAATGAATGAGGAGAGAGAAGTAGAATATATAGGTTTAGGGTTGATATGTGGACCGTTGGATCCCACCTAACCGATCCAAGCCACACACCAATCCAGCCTAACCGAAACATGAAGAAAGTACGTCGGCCAATAAAACTGACCGTGCACAAAGAGAACACGTCCAAGTGCGCCAAGCAAGAAAATGCACTAAAAGTGCGCCAAAACTAGGTCCACTCAAGTATACCGGGAAAGGGGAGTGACACTCCTTCTCCTCTCTATCCAGTTCCCTCCTACCTTCCCCCTCCTCTTCTCTAGCTACCGCTATGAGCCCCCTCTCTCATCATAGACCCCCTCCTCCTCATGCCACTGATACAACGAAGCCCCATGACCGATGCAATATGCTATACGCACTTGTCCATGCCATACGAGGCTTCCATCTTCTTCTTCTTCTTCTTCTTCTTCTCCATTAAACGGTAATCCCCTTTATATATTTTTTTTGAAAAATAGAAATAACAAGGCAACACTGATATTAAATCCTGGTATAAAGTATTTCTTGATTCTCATTGTTTTTTATTTTAATAATAAGTGAGATTTCTTTTAGATATACAATTTCTACCGTGTCGTATTATGTCAGACACGAAACAGACACTCTAAAGAATATAGGAATTAGTGATCAATGTTAAAGATCTCAAAGTGACTAAATATATAATAAAAACTATTATAGAAAATAAAGAGTCGGTCATGATTAAAGCGATTGTAATTATTGTATTTTATTTATTTGGCATAAAAATCAGCCAGGTGGCATCCAGTCCTTGATTCGTGCAGGGACGTTCAATGCGCTAGAAGAATAGTTATGCAGAAGAAGGGGAAGTGACATGAAAAATTATTTCCTTCATTAGATCAGCCCGTGCAAAAATTAGCAAAACTATTCAGAATTGCTCATTTTCGATGAAACGTAAATTGTCAGCCCTTTTTGCGTATTTAGCTATAAGTATCCACAATTTTTTAGACAACCAAGGATCATACCTGAGTATTTAGAGCAACATTTACTAGAGTACTCTTTCCCAACAATGTTTGTGAGCACCGAGAGCACTTAGCAACTTTCTTTCTTTGCATCGGATAGTCAATGGAGTGAAGCAATCACGTGCCAATCGAGCTTTCCAGCGCTGCACTCTCCATATTTCTTTCTTGTGTTTTGAATTCTTTATGTAACTACATATTGTAATAGGAATTCTTTATTATACACAAGTTATAAAAAGTTTTGTTAAAGAGAATTAATAGTAGGGCATGGCATAATCGTTATTTGTCAAAGATGTTGTGAACAAGTGTAGGTTTTGCATTTTACGCAACATAGACACCGTTTGCCTAAGTTCAACCATACTTTGATTGTATTTATTTCTTCATTTAAGATGTTGACTAGTTTTCTTAACACAAAGAGTTTGTTATTCTTAAAAGTTTGGATTGTGCTTAACATACATCCTAAGACATGTTATTATTAATTATGGGATTGGCATCATGGTTCAAAAGAAAATCGACAATCAACTATGAAAAATATTTGTTGCTATTAAGATAAATTTGTATATCTCATACCTAAATTTATCCTAACGTTGTCATTTATGTCACTAACTTTTTCGCTAACCTAGTGCCAGATATATATGTCACTAGTTCGTAGATGTTTTTTCTGTTGATATATTCGTCATTATTCCATCGAAACCGCAATGTCAGAGCATGTTGTGTGTGCAAGTATCCATCAACATGGTATCTGGGACATCGGGCGGTAACTTCAGAGCAAGACTTCTCAAACGTTCAATGAAGTCATACACTGGCTCCTTCCCTCTTTGTTTGGTGGACATAAGTGTTGATGTCGTCATGTCCATGCCACCTTCGTAGAAATTGGCAAGGAACAACCTCTCCAAGTTCTTAAAAGTTTTGATGTAATTGTCCGGTAGGCTACAAAACTATTTAAAGGCTACCCCTGCAGGGTACCAACAAATAATTTTGTCAGAAGTGCATCATCCCTTGGCATATGAAGTCTGGGAGTCAAAGTATTTTTTTTGTTGACAGCGCGATCTTATACCGTCAAATGGTATCAATGACTGCGGTTTATACTTGGGTGGATAGACTATTTTGTCCCACTCTGGAGGGTAAGGTTGTCATACCCCCAAGTTTTCTAATTAATTCTTATTATTCATAGAGACGACTTGAGCTTCTAATGCACGAAAAGCCTCAGTATTAATGGGTTGTGTTGTATCGGTTGGTTGTAAAACTGTACGTCAGGTACCCATCGCTTCCAGTACGAATGCTTGGTATGCTCTTGCCCAAGATTCGCTGTAGAGTTTTGATTTTCTCCTACTTCTAGAACATGTTGCATCTGAGGTACTGGTGTGGTTGTCACATTCGCAACTAGAACTTGGTGGACAGTTTGTAATGTCACGCCCCTGGCCCGGTAGGGCCGGAACGTCCTCGTTTGGGTATGATGCCACGCGAGCCTGAGTTGCGCTCGTGCTAGGTCAGGTCTGAACAGGTATTTTATAACTAGTTCACAAGTTCGTCATTGTGGAAGCATTGAATAAACGCAAGTATGGAATGATCTTTATTGATATTGAATATAATGTTACAAGCAGCACTAGACCGAGATTACATGTCGCTCATACTTTCTCTCTCAAAACAATAAAATGTGTCAAGAACCTTACAATTTTAGGATGATACATAGGCGATGTTCCAATATATTAAGTCCTGTATAAGTGCTTTAGACCCGGATGTAATGCTCCAAGGATACAGAGTTAGCTCCACGCCTTAGCGTGCACGAGGGGACACTCCGCACCGAACGAGGTTCTTCCATACCCTACAAGTAATTTGGTGGGTTATCAGTACATGAATGCATTGGTGTGGAGGCTTTTCGCCCACTCAACAAATCCATACATGTTAAATAAGTTCCGTGCACCATCTATTAAGTTGTGTTTCTAGTCTTTCCTTAGGATCAGTTTTATGGCAATGATGTAAAATCTAACTCCTGTTGCAGTGCATCGTGCGATATAAGGGTAACACAATAGAACTTATCAACTTACCATTCATCCTTCCATGTCCATGATAAACCAAGTTAACCAAACACAATATATGTAATAAACGAATAGATCGCATACGAAAACACAAGTGTCATAAGCGTGGTTCTGTCTCATATGAACGAAGTATTCATATTACTCAAAATATGCTATGTTCAGGTTACACAGATGTGTTACATTCAAGTTACATTCCAATTACTCAAATGTGTTATACTCAGATTGTTCATATTGTGTTCAAATTTCTTATATTCATCTTGTACTGATTACTTGTTTCAATGCAACTGAACTCGTATGCAGATTGCCATAATCGAGCCAAACTTAATCTATTTGAAACGGGTCTCTAGCATTCACAAGCTATTTATGGACTACGATAGATAAGGCCTTCGACGGTTGGTACGAGTGACCCCGAAGCGTCGAACTACGGTATATCGCGCAATCACCCTCCCAGTAGCTCTCGTCCCAGCTTGGAGGGCCTGCGATAATGTAAATCCCCTCAACAAAATTTTAGGTAACTTGGTAGGATGAGAAATTTGGTTTAATTTTGAATTGATTAGGATTAAAAATTAGGGTTTATATGTACCTGTTCATCAATTAAAACTCTTGGTGCACCTTATCTATACTATAATATTTGGAGCACAACAATAGCCATTACCTTCCAACAAAATTTGCACTCTTTACCTAGACAAGCCAACCTAGGTCCTGGACTCTTCTGTCACTCACAAACATATTCTTTTATGCTCTATTTTAATTGTACAACTTTCTAGTCATAAAAATTAATTTTTAATCATATGCCTTGTACCTTTGTCGTTGCCATCGATTTTTGGGACCCAGACTCAACCCATTTTGCCTAATCAATTAAAGGGCTCCAGACAAATACCAATCCTAAAACATCCATGACATTGGTGTCACTTTTAAATAAATTTCTACATGCTTCCAACACGTTGACAAACACATATACAAAAATTCTAGACCTAAGGGAGACCCAACATGTAACTTAACCCCAACTAAACCCTCACACCCAATCATGAGGCTCATACAAAATACCACACACCCTCTCCATCCTATAAAACACCAAACACCATCTTTCCTACATCAAATCCTTTTTTCCTTCATTTATAAATCCTAAAACTCTTAGGGACCCAAATAAAAAAGGGTTGCTAGGTGTCAAACTCCTATTGGAGGAAATCAAATGAAGAGCCCTATTCCTTTGGTCATATGACAGGTCACTCATATCACTCTCTCCCTTGCATAATACTATTTACCCTACTTTTGATCCTAGCCTTTGATTTAAACTTTCATCCAATCACCACCCTCTATCCTTACATGTGAAAACCTATCCCTAGAAATAAAAGCTAGGGCCGGCCCTAATCCCGAGGAAATCCCCTCACTCTTTCTCCTCCTTTTCCCTCAATTCAGCCGATCAACACCCCATTCTTCTTCTCCTCTTTTTCAACCAACCCGACATCACCACCCCCTCCTCCCTCCGGCCATCACCACCTCCTCTTCGCCTTCATCATCACCATCATCTCCACCTCCACCTTCATCCGCTCCACCTTACCAACGAGCAATACCAGCACCACCACCACTGCCCCGACTATCTCTCCTCCTCTTCGACCTCCATCTCACCACGACCACCTCCTCCTCCCCATCACCGATAGCAGCAGACACCATCACCACCACTACGGCCAACACCGAGCACCACTACCACCACCACTATCATCACCATCACCACCACCACTGTCATCACCATCACCACCACCACTGTCATCACCATCATCACCACCACCACCACAGTCACCCCCTCTTGCAACAACAACAGCCGCAGCAACACTGCTGCCACCACCAACAGCCACCACCACCCTTGGTACCACTTCTTCTTATTCATTCTTTTCTTTTTCTTTACTCTTGAATGCTTAGTTAGGTTCTACATTTCCATTAAATAATCCTTGTAAATCTGGTTAAATAATCCTAGTTAGATTATTTTTAGATTTATTAACATCAATGCCTAGGGCTTTATGTATGTGTGAATGCATGAGGGTGATATAATTATGTTCTAGAAATATATGGATGTCATGCTAGGTCATATACAAGATTTGATTAATGTGCATTATGTAGTGAGTTAAGAAAAATTGGATTGATGATTAGACCATGGTTAATTAAATTCATATTTGGAAATTTATATATTTACATGTGATGATGGTTGATTTCTTAGTATGGATAAATTGTATGAGTGTATACATGATAGTGGTATTAGCATGGAGACATATTGAGGAGTGTATACATGATAAATGTTATTTGTTTAGTGTTTGGGTTCATGCCATGTGTAGAATATAATTTCAGATTTGCATATTTTACATGTGTGGAACAGGTTGAGGTTGTTCTAATAAAATATTTGTTAGTAATATTAATGGTATAATTAAAATATAAAAATGTGATCATTCTGTGTATTAAGATGTGACAACTAATTTATGACTGATGCACTTATGTTTATGGTTATGTGGATGACATGGGTTGAGGATGGACATTATTTGCAATTGACCAAATCCACACTTGATGAATACTAGTGTTTGAGGATAGTATTTGAGGACATTATGCCATTTGATAATTTCGTATTTATTAGAATACTTTCTTAGTCAACCTTGGTCAACACCCTAGCTAGTACGCTTAGTCATGAGTTATAGCTATAACAACCCTAGGTTAAGTTCTCAATGTCATCTTTTCATTAAAAAATAGACTTTGAGATAATTATTAATTAATTTCTAAATCATCTTTAGGTACTTTGGGATCCTCGAACTTGGACGTTGTACCGGAGCCCCACCTTCAGCATCCGAATCCAGGCAAGTGAACCTTGCCATAATGTATTTCAGTTCCAGATAGATTCTCTATTATTTTATCTTGTACATGTACGATGCCCTTGGACCGTATTCGATACTTAGCATCCAGATCATATCCGGGTACAGATGTATGAAAGTGTCGTCTGGTATTGATTTTAGAGATTGGTCTCGATACCCTGGCTGTACTTTTTAGTTACATCAGTTCCATAGGACACATGTCACACGTCTCCATCTAGACAAACTTACGTATGTGAGGTTGTCAGTGAGACCGGACCTTATGAGGTTATATGAGCTTGGTTGTACATTTTATGATTTGATATGACTCGACTGACTTAGTTAGGGGATCTGGCTGAGCGTATTACAGATATGATTGACAAGGTCGTATGGGCGGGGAAGACAGTTATTAGATGCTTGGGCTACTATGCACATATTTACTATTTACGTATTTACTATCTACGTACCAGAAGATTCCATGTCTGGAGCTACGGAGTTTCTCTACGCACCGGGAGATTCCTTGTCTAGAGCTATAAATATTTATATTTATATTTAAAAAGCCCACGTGTCGAACATTGTCTTCAGGTTGTCTTTCTTAGGCAATTATTCTAGATTATACCTGGCGTATCATATGGTTCATTTTTGTTTTACTTTGGCATGCTATTTTTTGTACCTTATTACGTCCTCTGAGGACCTAGTTTCCTGCCAGATTGTAGGATCGATTGTTGTTGGGAGGCTGGAGCTGTCGATGAGTATCGTACATGTATGCAATTATTATTATTAGATATTTGTATCACTTCTTTATTGTCCTGCTATTATGATCTTTTTGCTTATTTTCTACTAGTATAGCTCAGTATTTGTAGACTCATATTATTCCCTTCGACTCTATTTAGACAAGTGTAGTTTGGGATGTACACCATGATACATGTTGTTCTTTCTTTATTTTATTTTCTTATGAATTGAGACATAGATATATATATCGTATTATCTAGATAGTAACCCGCATATACAGCTTATACATATTAGAATTGGACTGGAGTCCACTTTGTACGTAGTTGGCAATTGCCACGTGGCCTAGTCCTGTGTATTTTGGGACTAGGGCATGACATAGTTTTGTGGTGGCCCATGCAGGTCCAATTTATCATTTCGGTTATGTTACTGTACCATATGAGCCTGCATTAGGATAATTGAGTTAGGATCTCAATCCACAACTACTATTGGAACTTCTTTTTTATTTCTCTATCGCCTTTGACTCTCGTATTATTTTCGATCATACTCTTCTTGAACTCCTTATTATTGTTTAACGTCTTCCCCTATTTCGGAGAGACGAATGTCCGTACGTGATAATTATTGCCAAAAGCAGATCCTCGTTAAGGCGATGAATGTATACTTGATTGAATGTTTTATAGAAAGATAGTTATCCATAGTCAGGGAATGTTAGGCTAGATGCTTTTTCAGATACTGAGCTAGGGTTGATAGTCTAAGGCTTAGTGTAAGTTTGAACCTAGGAACAGAAGCCTAGAAGCAGAAAAACTCTGCCCATTGCCTAATCCAGAAGCATTTTAGAAGGACTGAATGCTAGAAAGATTATCGGGTTGTAGTAGTTCAAACGCTACAAAATAATATATTGAAATACATAGTGGATGATAGGGATAGTCACAACTTATAGAGGTATGAGTGAAAGTGTTGTGGGCTCTAAGAAACATAACTTAAGACTCTCACTTTGGAAAAAGTTATCTGATAACAAAATTGGATGAATTTTTATAATTATACCATGATGACTCAGAGTAATGACAATGGAAAGAAGAAAATTGAGGAATATAAGTCTAAAGAAAATGAGTTGTGTTAGATATATGATGAAGAGGATTAACTTGAGTGTAATAGTCGGTGACGTTATACAAGGATAAATTCCGAAATTGATATTGAGATTGGACTTTTACAAGGATGGTATTGGTTGACAACTACATACGATTTAGAGGCTTATGCTTGGGGTTATAAAAGAATGAATACCTAATAAATTTGTGCATATGACAGAAGTGAATAGTAGCATTTAGTAATATCGAATAAGGACTAAACGAGAAATAAATTAATGATTAAGAAGTGATACAAACAAAATCTTGAAGGATTAATATTGGAACTAGAGAGAGGTTGGAACAAAAAAAATGGAGGAGAAGATTGGTTATACAATGTAAGAAAAACATATCAAAGAGATTTGTAATAGAGTTTAATAAATTGGTACAAGAGAATCTATTTTTAGGTTTGAACCTAAGGTTATGATTAGAGTTAATGCTTGGTGAACAAATTAGATGTTAGGGTCATTATGAAACCATAAGAGTTGTAAAACGATGAGATCAAATATGGTTATGGCACTAGAGATATGTGGAAGGAAATTTGACTCAGGAAAATGGAACTCTTAGTGGTAAGTACATAGTGGTACAAATTTCTAACTACCTTAAGATTCTATTATCAGACTCAGATATTTACTACCTCCTTAACTATTGATAACTAAATGACTAGGCTAAAATAAATAAATAGTTGCTTGATTTGTTGTTTGAATAATTTTATGCTTGGTTAACTAAATGGTGTAGCTTTTGAATTCAGATTAGATATACTTGATTGTGCGTTTAGTAGGGTTAAATATAAATAGTTGAAGCTCAAGAATTACCAAATTTATTATATGTCTAAGATGGAGTAATGGATTAATTAGCGAACGATATATTGAAGGTTGAGAAATGTTCGTAGATGTTCTAGATCAGATATAATGGGTTGCCTACATTAGATGGCGAATTCTACCAAGGTTGACCATATATAGTCGGATAAGGAGTATACTGGAGATGAACTAAAATTGAGGATCCTCAGGCTTAGGGTAAGGCAAAGCACTTAATGACAAGTAAATGTTCCTCAAGGATTTATATATCTTGAGAATATCAAATTAAAGAAATGATTTAAGGTAAATTGGTAAGTTCATAAATCATCTTCGATGATCGATGGTTGGTTGGGGATCTATACTTGGAAGTTGAAAACTACTACACCATGATTGGCGAGACTCATAGGGGATACCAAATTTTAGGTTTTCAATCTTGGAGAGATATACGTGCTTGTAGAAATGATGATAACAGAAAGATATTATGGCCGCGCGATATAAAATGCAAATATGGTGATTAGAGAAATATGGTTTTGAGTGATAATTAAATAGATGTAATCTTAAGCTTAAAGATTTTTTGAGATTCTAGTATAAGTAAAATTGAAGACTATGTATTGAGGTTATACATATTGGAGGAGTAGAAAATGACTTTGGACTATATGCTGACTCATTGATCGTCCTTAGGGAATAAAATTATGAGACTTCAAAAGTTGGAATTTATTACTGGAAAAGATCCAAAAAAAGAAAGAAGAGAGAAAAGAGAAAGGAAAAAAAAGAAAAGAAAGAAGAAGAAGAGAGTATACACTAGCGATCAAGCAAAAACTATTTTAAGAATTACAACCCATAAGACTTCGAGGTTTTAGTGATCCATAAATAGAAACATTTGACGAAAAAAATTTGGGGCAGGGGAAAGCAGAGTTTGAGGTACATCTGACGTTTTGATATCTTGGAACTAGTTAGAGTAGTCGCCTACCGACTAGCATTGCCACCGTCATTAGGGGGTGCAATATGTATTTCACGTATCGCAGTTGAGAAGGTACGTGGCAGACCCTAGTCATGTGCTCGATCATTTAGAGATTACTGTTGGCCGAGTATAACTTATGATGAGCAGCCAGTTGAGATACTTGACCGCAGCGTGAAGGTGTTGAGGGGGAAGACTATTCGACTAGTCCGGGTTGCTTGGAAGCACCATTCACCAGACGAGTCTACCTGGGAGCACGAGGATTCCATGCGGCATCGTATTCCTTACTTGTTTGAGAACCAAGGTACGAACTTACGTACTGCATTTCAATTACAATTTAACTTTTTATTTCTTGCAACTCTTATTCGTGCTTTACTTTAAATTTCGGGGACGAAATTCTTCCAATTTGGGAAGGATGTAAACCCCCTCTATAAATTTTAGGTAACTTGGTATGGTGGGAAACTTAGTTTAATTTCGAATTGATTAGGATTAGAAATTAGGGTTTATAATACATGTTCATCAATTAAAACTCTTGGTGCACCTTACCGTTGCTACAATATTTTGAGCACAACAATAGCCTTTACCTTCCAACAAATTTTGCACACTTAACCTAGATGAGTCAACCTAGGCATTGGACTCTTCTGTCACTCACAAACATATTTCCTTGTGCTCTATTTTAATTGTACAACTTTCCAGTTACAAAAATTAATTTTTAATCCTATGACTTGTACCTATGTCATTGCCATCGATTTTTGGGACACAGACTCAAACCGTTTAGCCTAACCAATTAAAGGGCCCAAAACAAATACCAAGCCTACAATATCCATGATATTGGTATCATATTTAAATAAATTCCTACATGCTTCTAAAACGTTGACAAATACATATACAAAAAATTTAGACCTAAGGGAGACCCAACACATAACTTAACCCTAACTAAACCCTCACACCCAATCATGAGGCTCATACAAAAAACCACACACCCTCTCTATCCTACAAAATACCAAACACCATTTTTCCCACATCAATTTCTCTTTTTTCTTTATTTGTAAATCCCAAAACTCTTGGGGACCCAAATAAAAAAGGGTTGCTAGGTGTCAAACTCCTATTGGGGAAAACCAAATGAAGAGCCCCATTCCTTTGGTCATGTGACCGGTCACTCACCTCACTCTCTCCCTTGCATAATACTATTCACCCTACTTTTGATCCTAGCCTTTGATTTAAACCTCCACCCAATCACCACCCTTCCTCCCTACATGTGGAAACCTATCCCTAGAAATAAAAGCTAGGGCCGGCCTTAATACCAAGGAAACCCCCTCACTCTTCACTCACCTTACTCTCTCTCCTACCTTCCCCTCAAGTCAGCCGACCAATACCCTATTCTTCTTTTCCTCTTCTTCAACCAACCCGACATCACTACCTCCTCCTCCCTCCGGCCATCACCACCTCCTCTTCGACTTCATCATTACCATCACCTCCACCTTCAGCTGCTCCACCTTACCAACAAGCAACACCACCACCACCACTGTCCCGACCATCTTCCTCCTTTTCGACCTCCATCGCACCATGATCACCTCCTACTCCCCCATCACCGATAGCAGCATAAGCCATTACCACCACCACTGCCACCACCGAGCACTACTACCACCACCACTGTCATCACCATTATCACCACTACCACAGTCACCCCCTCTTGCAACAAAAGCAGCCACAGCAACTGTAACGCCCCACTCCGAACGGTTACTTATGGAACACTAAGCTGCTTCGACTTGGTTGAGAATCGAGTCTCGGGGAAACTTTACTGCCAAATCAACACGGACGAAGTGCAATGAACCCTTTGAATTAATCGAACAGCTTCTATTAAAATAAGTCCAAGAGTTTTTGTTGGTTGCTTTGCTTATTGGTTTTGTGTTGCTTTATGTTTTGAGTTGCTTTCGATGACTTGGTTTTCATGATTTCGTTTTCTCGCTTGCGCGTTCTTTTCGAATCGTAAGGGAAAGAGATTGAAGTATGCTAACCAAGTATTGTTGCATTTTCAGGATGCATAACCAAAGAGTGAACGTTGCCTAAGGCTTCTCCATCCTCTCGTTCGATTCATTCGGTGAGTGGCTTAGGCCCTTCGATGAATCTTTCAGTTCACATGCCTAATGAAAAGAATCTCTAGTTTACTAAATGTTGCCTCACTAAAAAGATAAGCTAAAGAAATGAACTGTATGCTTAAAGTATTAGAATTATGCTTTTGCTATCAATTATGTTGCATGTTCTTAGTCCCTACACTGCATGACCCAATTTATGGCAAGTCCCTATGTTTCGAATGTGTTATGTGGGAAAAGAGTAAGAGATGGAAATTGTGTATTCGTTTCTTTGGACTGTGCATTGTAGTGTTATATCTGTTAGATGTTTCATGTCATACATTGGTCTCGGACAACTTGTACACAAGGTCTCGTCTCTCGAACGGTTCCTGGGGCACTGGGAATCGCTCGGTCCAGAAGAGATTTTTGGATCGCCCAGAGGTATACGGCTCGTACGGAGGTCTAGTGGGGCGATATGTCTATTAGTGAGATGGGCTTGTATGTCCCAACTGCTAATCATGGGGTGACCCATGGATCGTCATATAGATAGGGCGCATGCTAGGTTTATCTTCTAGCATACCTATCATTTGTGACACCAAAAGATAGATACATGAGATTATGCATATATACAAATTGTGCCTAACTTGTATGTCTGCTGCAGGGATAACCGCTCGGCCGTGGGTAAGATTACCATATGCATATGCTATATATTGTCTATGTTTCCTTGCATGAATTGTTAAAATAAAACTAGACAACCAGAAAGACCACTTAATAATGCTAGCTTCATATGCTTACTTAGTGTGAATTTCTAAGGTGAGTTTGGCCATGGTCGCTCACCAGTACATGTGGTAGTACTGACCCATATTTGTGGGCAAATATCCAGGTGCTGGGAGCGAGAGTTTGGCAAGCATCCTGAACCTGAATCAGCGTGTGTGCACCCTTCCTTAGGACTGTGTTCGTGCTGCTTCCTCTGCTGCTTACCTCTCCAGTGGGCTACTCTTCTTCTGCTAGATGTTTTGGTTATTTTGGTCCTACTACAAGGACATAATATAATGGACGTTGTGGCTAATTTTGGGAATATAAAAAGAGTTGTAAGCCTTCTAAGGCATATTTTGTAACTCAGCCAAGCAAGCACTTTGTAATCCAAATCTTCAGTATTCAATAAAATGAAAGTATTTTGTGTGCTATCAAATGTGTTCAACTTTGGTTCTCTGTATTTTTACTCTGTGTCTATATATGTACATTTCGTCTAATTTGTGTCTTGTGCAGGTACGTGCCTGGTGCAAGCGCAACTTAGGCTTGCACGGCATCGCGCCCAAGCGAGGACGAATCGGTTCCGTAGGGACCAAGCGAGGACGATCGGCCCGTACGGGATCGGGGCACGACAGGTGGTATCAGAGCATGGTTTTACGCCCTTGGCCTCTTCAAATATCGTTTTCGAAAATGATATAAGTTTTCAAGCGATTTCAAAAAGTCCCAAATTTTGAAAATTGATTTCGAATCTATAAGAAGTAAATTGAGAGTATGAAAGGTCCCTAAGAGTATGAAAAACCCAACGTTCCATGCAATAAGTCCATAATACATTATGAGACTAATGCAAGCTACTCTCTTTTGCAGCAAAGATGACAAAAATAGGTGCTAGTAACCCTGAGACATCGCGCGCAGCTAGCGTGAGCGATGATCAAATGGATAGACTGATTGCAATGTTACAGAATCAAAATGATCATCATGCTGCACAACAAGAACGATTTGAGGCTCAGCAGCAACGAGCTGATGCTAGAGCCCTGGCACAACAAAAGCAGCTTGACTCTCTAACTCAAATTGTGACAACACTAGTAGCACACAGTGGTGCATCGGAAACCGCCGCAACACCTGTGACTGCCCCGACCATGCCTCAAGACGCAGGATTAGCAGAAACAAATGAGCCTCATCGCGCGGCTGGAAAGTCTATCTTTAAAGGCGCTGAGTTTCTGAAGTTGAACCCTCCGGAGTTTGAAGGCAGGACCACGCCGGATAAGGTGATGGACTGGATCGCAAAGATGGAGAGCTTGTTTAGCTTTGCTTTAATACCTGCGAACAAGAGGGTGGCGTGTACAGATATGCAGCTGCGGTTACGTGCACACGATTGGTGGAAAGTCAAGAAAGCAGACCTTGCCACCAAGCATCAAGATGGCAGGATCACTTGGGGAATGTTCAAGGAAGCATTCCTTGCACATTATCTTCCGCTAGCTGTCAGGCAGAGAAAAGAAGACGAGTTTATTGAACTTAAGCAAGGGAACATGTCTGTCGAAGATTATGAGTCCAAATTTTCCAAGCTTGCTAAGTTCGCTAACTCGATGATTCCCGATGAGGGAGCCCGCACACATCGGTTCATAAAAGGCTTAAACGATAATGTGAGAAAAGATGTCATGAACCGGGAGTGCAAAACGTACATCCAAGCATTTGAGGCAGCGGTGCAGAATGAGCAGTTTACGTCACTAAGTGCTCCAGAAAGGGCACCGGCTCCTCGAAACCCTCCTACAAAAAGATACCACAATGGTAAAAAAAAGGCCGAAATAGAGAAACAGGCTAATGTGGGTGAGAACCGCGGGAAAGTGTGCAGCTTCTGTGGCCGTCAGGGTCACACCAAGGAGACGTGTCGCCACATTACTAAGGGATGCTTTAAGTGTGGAAAATTAGATCATATGATCCATGATTGTCCAACCCTTAAGGCCTTGGCAGCAGATGGTGCTAAAACTCATACCCCTCCGGGTCCTGCTCTGGAACCAACTGATCAGATATGAAGGCCTAGAGTGTATCAGTTGAAGATTGAGCGTGATGAGGGTGGATACGATATTGGTGAGTCTGTTTCCTTTGATCTCTTGATGCATAGTATATCGCCTCCTTGATCTCTTAAGTTTCGAGGACGAAACTTTTTCTCAGTGGGGTAGTATGTAACGCCCCGCTCCGAACGGTTACTTATGGAACACTAAGCTGATTCGACTCGGTTGAGAATCGAGTCTCGGAGAAACCTTACCGCCAAATCAACATGGACGAAGTGCAATAAACCCTTCGAATTAATCGAACGGCTTCTATTGAAATAAGTCCAAAAGTTTTCGTTGGTTGCTTTGCTTCTTGGTTTTGTGTTGCTTTATGTTTTGAGTTGCTTTCGATGACTTGGTTTTCATGATTTCGCTTTCTCGCTTGCGCGTTCTTTTCGAATCGTAAGGGAAAGAGATTGAAGTATGCTAACCAAGTATTGTTGCATTTTCAGGACGCATAACCAAAGAGTGAACGTCGCCTAAGGCTTCCCCATCCTCTCGTTCGATTCATTCGGTGAGTGACTTAGGCCCTTCGATGAATCTTTCAGTTCACATGCCTAATGAAAAGAATCTCTAGTTCACTAAATGTTGCCTCACTAAAAAGATAAGCTAAAGAAATGAACTACATGCTTAAAGTATTAGAATTATGCTTTTGTTATCAATTATGTTGCATGTTCTTAGTCCCTACGCTGCACGACCCAATTTATGGAAAGTCCCTGTGTTTCAAATGTGTTATGTGGGAAAAGAATAAGAGATGGAAATTGTGTATTCGTTTTTTTGAACTGTGCATTATAGTGTTATATCTGTTAGATGTTTCATGTCATGCATTGGTCTCGTACAACTTGTGCACAAGGTCTCGTCTCTCGAACGGTTCCTGGGGCACTGGGAATCGCTCGGTCCGGAAGAGATTTTTGGATCGCCTTGAGGTATACGGCTCGCACGGGGGTCTAGTAGGGCGATATGTCTATTAGTGAGATAGGCTTGTATGTCCCAACTGCTAATCATGGGGCAACCCATGGACCGTCATATAGATAGGGCGCATGCTAGGTTTACCTTCTTGTATACCTATCATTTGTGACACCAAAAGATAGATACATGAGATTATGCATATATACAAATTGTGCCTAACTTGTGTGTCTGCTGCAGGGATAACCGCTCGGCCGTGGGTAAGATTATCATATGCATATGCTATATATTGTCTATATTTCCTTGCATGAATTGTTAAAATAAAACTAGACAACCAAAAAGACCACTTAATAATGCTAGCTTCATATGCTTACTTAGTGTGAATTTCTAAGGTGAGTTTGGCTACGGTCGCTCACCAGTACATGTGGTAGTACTGACCCACGTTTGTGGGCAAATATCCAGGTGCTGGGAGCAAGATTTTGGCAAGCATCCTGAACCTGAATCAGCGTGTGCGCACCCTTCCTTAGGACTGTGTTCGTGCTGCTTCCTCTGCTGCTTACCTCTCCAGTGGGCTACTCTTCTTCTGCTAGATGTTTTAGTTATTTTGGTCCTACTACAAGGACATAATGTAATGGGCGTTGTGGCTAATTTTGGGAATATAAAAAGAGTTGTAAGCCTTCTAAGGCATATTTTGTAACTTAGCCAAGCAAGCACTTTGTAATCCAAATCTTCAGTATTTAATAAAATGAAAGTATTTTGTGTGCTATCAAATGTGTTCAACTTTGGTTCTCTGTATTTTTACTATGTGCCTATATATGTACATTTCGTCTAATTTGTGTCCTGTGCAGGTACGTGCCTGGTGCAAGCGCAACTTAGGCTTGCACGACATCGCGCCTAAGCGAGGACGAATCGGTTCCGTAGGGACCAAGCGAGGACGATCGGCCCCTACGGGATCGGGGCGCGACAGCAACCCCGCTGCCACCAACAACAGCCACCACCCCCTTGGTACCACTTCTTCTTCTTCTTTATTCATTTCTTCATCTTCACTCTTGAATGCTTATTTAGGTTCTACGTTTCCATTAAATAATACTTGTAAAATATGGTTAAATGATCCTAGTTAGATTATTTTCATATTTATTAACATCAACGCCTATGGCTTTATGTATGTGTGAATGCATGAGGGTGATATAATTATGTTCTAGAAATATATGGATGTTATGCTAGGTCGTATACATGATTTAATTATTGTGCATTATGTAGTGAGTTATAAAAAAATTAGATTTATGATTAGACCATGGTTAATTAAATTCATATTTGGGAATTTATATATTTACATGTGATGATGGTTGATTTCTTAGTATGGATAAATTGTGTGAGTGTATACGTAATAATGGTATTAACTTGGAGACATATTGAGGAGTGTATACATGATAAATGTTATTTGTTTAGTGTTTGGGTTTATGCCATGTGTAGAATATAATTTTAGATTTGTGTATTTTATATGTGTGGAACAGGTTGAGGTTGTTAGAATGAAATGTTTGTTGAGCAATATTGATGGTATAATTCAAAGATAAAATGAGATCATTCTGCGTATTAAGAGGTGATAACTAATTTATAACTGTTGCAGTTGTGTTTATGGTTACGTGGAGACATGGGATGAAGATGGATATTATTTGCAATTGACCAAATCAACACTTGATGAATATTAGGGTTTGAGGAGAGTATTTGAGGACGTTATGATATTTGATGATTTCGTATTTATTATAATGCTTCTCTAATCAACCTTGGTCAACACCCTAGCTAGTACACTTAGTTGTGAGTTATAGCTATAACAACCCTAGGTTAAGTTCTCAATGACATATTTTTATTAAAAATAGACTTCGAGATAATTATTAATTAATTTCTAAATCATCTCTAAGTACTTTGGGATCCTCGGACTTGGACGTTGTACCGGAGCTCCGCCTTCAGCATCCGGATCTAGGCAAGTGTACCTTGCCATATTATATTTTAGTTCCAGATACATTCTCTATTATTCTATCTTGTACATGTACGATGCCCTTGGACCGTATTCGATACTTAGCGTCCAGATCATATCCGGGTGCAGACGTACGTCAGTGTCGTCTAGTATTAATTTTAGAGATTGGTCTCGATACCCTGGTTGTACTTTTTAGTTACATCAGTTCCATAGGACATATGTCACACGTCTCTATCTAGACAGAATTATGTATGTGAGGTTGTCAGTGAGACCAGACCTTATGAGGTTCTAGGAGCTTGGTTGTATATTTTGTGATTTGATATGACTCTATTGTCTTAGTTAGAGGATCTGGCTGAGCATATTGCGGATATGATTTGCGAGGTCGTGTGGGCGGGGAAGACAGTTACTAGACGCTTAGTCTACTACGCACATATTTACTATTTACACATTTACAATTTACGTACCGGGAGATTCCGTATCTAGAGCTACGGATATTTACATTTATATTTGGCAAGCCCGCGTGTCAAACATTGTCTTAAGGTTGTGTCTACTTAGGCGGTTATTCTATATTACACCTTGCGTATCATATAGTTCATTTCTGTTTTACTTTGGTATGCTATTTTTTTGTACCTTGTTACGTCCCTCTGAGGACCTGGTTCTCTGCCAGATTGTAGGATCGATTATTGTTTGGAGGCTTGAGCTGTCGATATTTATTGTACCGATATGCAGGTATTGTTATTAGATATTTGTATCACTTTTTCATTGTCCTACTATTATGATCTTTTTGCTTATTTTCTATTAGTATAGCTCAGTATTTGTAGACTCATATTATTCCCTTCAAGTCTATTTAGACAAGTGTAGTATGGGGTACACACCATGATATATATTGTCCTTTATTTATTTTATTTTCTTGTGAAATAAGACATAGATATGTATATCGTATTATCTAGATAGTGACCCTCATATACAGCTTATACTTATTGGAGTTGGACTGGAGTCCACTTGGTACGTAGATGGCTATTGCCACCTGACCTAGTCCTGTGTATTTTAGGGACTGGGGCGTGACAGATACCTAGTTCCTCCCTGGCCGAACGATACCAGTACCCTGGTACTATTGTTCGTTCAAGGAATAAAGCCTTTTGCACAAGTTTTTCTCGACCATGAAATCTCTTTTCTTTATTATTATTAACGGACTCCTAGAGCCATTCTCTATTCTTATTCATAATGGGCTCCTCGAGCCATATCAGATTATTGACTGGGTTGGCGGCGCTCCATTCAGCATGGGTAGCGAGTCCCGCTACACGTTCCTGACATACCCGTCTATAATCTTACTTTCGTTTTAGTCTTTCTTTCATTATTTATTTCTTTCATTCTTTTATTTTATTCTTTTATATTACGCGGTTCCCGGTTCGGGAACCGCCTTGGCGACCTTATGGTCCTGAAGCTTTTCCATGTTTTCATTACTTTATTTTACTTGAAACAACTATTTTGATAGTCTTTCTGCCTCAACAGAGTGAATCATTTTTGTGTTGTGCATCCAGACTGTGGCATAAACTAAGTAAAATTTATTGCATCGGTGCACATGTTAAACATTATAAGAGCAAGCAAGATAGTCTAATCAGCACATAAGTGTGTGCAATTAATGTAAGTTTAAGAAACTTTTTCTTAACAACCAACAAAAAGTACAAAGGAATCCTAGACAAAAAATCTAAGTATAATATTTTTGATCTCGGGAACGTGACGATGGAGATCGAGTACTGCAGTGACTCTCCTTTACTCTGATGATAGTCTGACGAGGGAATGATAATGCTCTCTTCTCTTTTCTCTCTTTTGAGCCTGTGTGCACGTACGTGGCTAGCCGATGGGGGGGGGGGTATAGTCTCTGAAAATAGGACCCTGGGAATGTCTATGTTCCTTCTATTTAAATCCATCATGCTGATGGGCTTTAGGTTCTGTATATGGCTCTGTTTGGTGGTCGCAGGGGGCTCATTTAACAGAATACGGTTTCCACTGTAGCCGCATACTATGGCAGGTTGCCACGCGACCTCAGTTGGAATATGTTGTTGATAAGATCTTGGGGTTGTTTTTAACTCCGTTGTATGCGTGACTTGGTCAGCTGGATACGTAATCTGTAGTAACTGTGTGAAGATCCTTTCGGTTGTAACCGAAATATCTTGCAAGCTGAGAGTTGCATGGTGTCGTGGACGTATAGAGTCGTGGCCGCCTACGTACTCTCCTTTGGCCTTGGTCTTATGGATACTTCGACCGCATGGCATTGTGGCCGCATGCAAGTTCTCGTCTGGCCTGGGTCGATTGGACACTTTGGCCTCATAATAACAAGGCCGCATAGCATCTTAGCTGCATATGTGCTCTCCTTTGATCTTGGTCTTATGGACACTTCAAAAATATGGCGTTGTGGCCGCATGCAAGCTCTCGTCTGGCCTTGGTCGATTGGACACTTTGGCCGCATAATGACAAGGCCATATAGGGCCATAGCCGAATATCAGGGAACACATGGCTTGGCACATCTGACAAAGTTATTAATGCACTGATGTAATTTTTTGTCTTTTTATAAGTCGTCGCCTATTTCACGATTCTCGAGGCACTCAGGGTGATGAATGGTGTGTTAGAACTTCTGACAGGCATTGAATGCCATGTCAGGGGATCTCATGAGCCCTTACTTTATGGCAGTTCAGCCTGCATGAATTCTTCTTATGCGGCTTCCAACTCCTTGGTTATTCGGGCCACATGGGATCTATGTGGCCCCTCTATAGCCTGCTTTCACTTTGAGGGGGCATGAGCTCTATGTGGTCTGCATGATTTTCATTCTTCTACAAGATCTCCTTCAAAGTTTCTAAACTTTGTAAGTTTTTAAGTTCATAATACTTTGAACAGAAGCATGGAAGAAATAACAGCAGGAATTACAATGACGCATCTTTGAAGTGTCCTTTCGCTTAGAGCCTGAGGATGCTTAAGGGAGTAGTGGCGCATTGCACTGCTGGCGCATGCGGACACTAGTACTTAGTGGCATATAGCACTAATGGCACATGGTAACACTAGTTACTTAGTGGCACATGACATTGCTGTTACATAAGAATACTAGTTATAAAACGGTCGGCGCATGATACTGGATCATTATGGCGCAGAGGACTTGATTACTACGGCGCATGGCCTTTGATTACTGTCGTCGCATGGTAGAGATTTTTAGGTTTCTATAAGCCCCCCTTCAAAGTTTCTGAATTTTAAACTTTGTAAGTTTTTTAAGTTCAGAATACTTTGAGCAGAAGCATGGAGGACATAACAACAGGAACTAAAATGTCACATCTGTGAAGTATCCTTCCTCTTGGCATATCTATTCATTTGGCGCATCGGGTTGTGTTGGCGTATCAGATGTGGCTACTTAATTTGGTGCAGCTGACTATTTGGCACAGCGGACTTGGTCTTTTTGTTCGTGCTTTGAGATTTCGGAATGAGCGTATTTTATCAAAGGGCTTTCTCGGATTGCTCGAGTCCGAATAGAGCATGGAAGGATATCATAATTGTCGTTGCTCCTGATGGACAAACACATTACCCGAAGGATTATCCTCGATCTTTCAATCTAGCTCACTTTAGCTTCTCTCTGCATGCGTCCATAATGTGTGGAAGTAGCTGAAGGACTGTAAAGCAACTCTAGGAGGGTGAATAGAGTGCAACAGAATAATCTACCCAATTTAAGATTATCAGAATGAAGGCAGTTACTAACTAACAGTGTATATAAAGACAGTAAAGTAAAGCAGTAAAGTAGAAAGAGAAAGAAACCGCGAACACCAAGATGTATACTGGTTTCCCTCTGAGAGGACTAGTCCAGTACCGAGAACTTAAGATCAGAGTTTTATCCGCTATAATAACCAATAGTAAATCCCAAGCTTTGATCCGTAGACTTGCCATTTCTTTACACCATGATGTTTGATCCGAAGTCTCGCAACTTCACAGCTAGAGAGAGAGAAACTGATAGAGCCTAGATCTTTACAACCCTGTAGACTTCTAGATCGAGACCGCACTTGGCACTAGGAAGGCTAGGAAGTTACTCTTGGAGATGGAAAAGTTAAGGCTCAGATGTTTGCTCACAATAGGATAGAAGGATTAAGAATGGTTGAGTGAGTAGGAATATAGAAATCCAATCCTATTTATAGTGTATTGGCAAACAAATTTTGTCCAGAATTCAGATGTGGTTCAATTCAAATTTTCGAACGTTGGGCCAAAAAATTAGGGATATTACTACTGTGCTGATTTTATACCAAAGGGGTAACCGAGTTCGGTCTGAGTTTAGCATGAATTTGGCCCGAGTTCGATTTCAAAGTATGGTAGACTTTATTAATGAATGTGTCCTGATTTGGTGGATAGGTTCGTTGGTTTATTTGAGTGGACTAGGTATCTGGGTATAGGTACTTTGATTTTCCAATGTGACTCAGCTTACATCAATCCTAGACTCAAATAAATAAAAGATTATATTTGAATAGACACAATACAGACGATATGTAATAGCAGTGTTGAGGCTTCAGATCGCGATATATAATTGCATGGTTTAGTTAACTATCAAAATTAAGTTGACTGAGACCGGATGGGCCAACAATCTCCCTCATTTTGATAATTAACAAACTATGAATGATACTGCAAGTCTTTGATATGCAAGGCTCCCCCGTAACTATGGAGCAGTTAACATGCTGAAGGCAACGTCTATCAAGTATCATATTGTATGCTAGTATCATGTATGTCTTTCTCCCCCATTGTCATTTGATCAAAATGGCATGCTCCCCCGAAATCGGTGAGGTGACAAGAAAACAAGAGTAAAGTGTATACATGATAACATATAATAAAAAAAATTGCTTTAAACTTTATTCATTTAAAAAAATATACAAAAGAAGATGTGTTGTGGAAACATCATAGTAGAGCAACTAAAAGTAAACTTTTTAAACATTCAAATCCAATGAGTAACTAGTTGTCATTTTTTTCAGCTTTATCATCAAGTTCAACTATTCTGTTTGGATCAAAAAAGGCATCAGCTGGATCCAAATGTCACTGAACATAGGGGTGATCAATGCGAAAACCTTGTTGATTTGGATTTCGGAGAATCAAAAAAGGTCCAATTGGGTGCTTCGATAGGGTATACTGGATGTCTATCAAGGTATTGCTAAGAGCCTGAGTCTGAAGAGTTTGAAGATGATTAGTAGCATGATTGCGTATATTTTCTTTGTGGAAGTGATCAGGCAACAAATTAAAAATAGACTCTAAGTTTTGTGGTTGTTCAACAACGGAAGGGACGAAATCAGCAGGATGTGTGTTGGAGTTTGATGATGAGTTATATGGTAGAAGCATAGATGACTCAATTATTTGAATTCTATTGAGGGATAAAGGTTCCTCAAGATGTGGACAAGTATCTAATAGAATGTTGAAATAGCTGAAAATGGTTGGCAAGTACATGTATAGAGTAGTGGATGCCCTTTCTTACGATATTGAACCATTTGAGATAAGATGGTCTGGGGAACATTGAAGTTAATGCCGAACTACAAGTGGTATAAAGCTGACGTTTCAAGATAAGAGACCTCATTAAAGTAAGTCTTCTTAGGTAGAAATGTTGAAAAGATAATACGATGCATTTCAAAGAAGTGATCATTCAAATATCTAGCATAAAACTTTCCAGGTGGACATCCAAGAGGATGACAAATGATATTTTTGAAAGAGTCTAGAGTTAAGCAATGGTCTAATTGAACTTGCGTGGTGTTGACTAAGGTTTGTCCATTAGCGGAAATGCGTAAGATCTTGCCCAAGTAGTTCGCATCGAATTCAATTAGAATGCCACAAACTCTAGATGAAATAGTATTATGTTCATATGTTAAGTTACAATAGAACATTTAAATAGCATTGGTGTAAATATTGGTACGGGTCATAATTAGTTCTTCAAGTTGGAGTTTTTGAAGAATAAGTAGATAGTCATTGTGTTGGAAGGAAAAATTAATACGATGGACAAGATAAATGTATCTCTTAGAGAAGTCATTAAACCAATTATTTGAAATTTTGAGGCTTCAAAAAGTAAAATCGTAAAATTCTCCTATGTTTGGCATAATGGGACAGAAAAGAGAGTCAAAAAAGGAATATATTTTCTTTTTAATGGCCACTGGGAAAGGTTGTAGGATGAAAAACTAAGTTTATTTGTGGATGAGGGGATATTTTTTGTTGGTCTGAATGAATGAGCCACGAAAAGATGTATAAATAGAGCAGCAGAAATCTAAATTAGGAAGAAGATTAATGACATAGCATATTCTAAAATTAAACTAACCGAGTTCGTCCGAGCTCGGCCCGAGTTCGGTCCGAATTCTGTGTACATTTATTTTTAGAATCTCAATGTAACTTTAATCGATATTATGACTTTCTTGACTTGATATAAATACAGAATAATAAGTGTTGAATTTAAATCGTATATTTTTAAGAGTTTAAATCATCTCGGAGTAGCTGTAGGGGTCGGATCCTAGCTAGCTGTGGTCCGAAGATACTTAAATACCGTGTCGCTTAAGGTTATTTACACCTTTTTTGACAGAAGGGCTCTTTCGGCTTGTATCCAAAAAAAATTAAAACTTTTGAAAAATGTGACCAAAAATTTATAAAGCATCTTATGATTCTTTATATTTTATCAGAATCCAAAAGACCTAATTCTCGACGGATAAAGTTGAATCGATCTTCAGCTAAAGGTTTAGTAAAGATGTCTACTAATTGATGTTCCGTGTCCACATATTCCAAACAAATATCTCCGTATAATTGATGATACCTTAGAAAATGATGTCAAATTTCTATGTACTTAGTGCGTGAATGGCATACTGGATTTTTGGTGAGATTAATGGTGCTATTGTTATCACAGAGAATAGAAATATTCTTATAGTGTAGATTAAAGTCTTCTAGGATTTGCTTTATCCATAAAATTTAAGCACAATAACGTCCTGCGGCAATATACTCAACCTCAGTTGTTGATAATGCAACATAATTTTATTTCTTGCTAAACCAGGAGACTAGAGACTTTCCTAGGAAATGATAGGTGCCGCTGGTGCTTTTTTGATCGACTTTTCATCCAGAAAAATCCGCATTCGAGTAACCAGCAAGGTCAAAGGACGTAGTTTTGGAATACCATAAGCCTGCCGACAAATTCCGTTTAAGGAATCTAAAGATACGCTTAACTGTGCACAAATGTGATTCCTTAGGATTAGCCTGATATCTAGCACATAAACATACAACAAACATAATGTCTGGGCGACTAGCAGTTAGATATAATAAACTACCAATCATACCTCGATACTTACGTATGTTTGTTAGTTTACTGCTTTCATCAAGGTCAAGCTTAGGATGTTGCCATTGGAGTTCCGATAGGCTTTACATTTCTATGTCAAACTTTTTGAGCAAATCCTTCGTGTACTTAGCTAGATGGATAAAGGTTCCTTGCGAATCTTGCTTGATTTGCAATCCTAGAAAGAATATCAGTTTTTCCATCATGCCCATCTCAAATTCACTCTGTATACACTTAGTAAACTCGTTATATATCATCTTATTAGTGGATCCAAAATATATATTTGCACTAATAACAAAGAATCAGCAGAAAATTTTATAAAAATGGTAGTATCAATTTTTCCTTTTGAAAAATTGTTTCCAAGTAGAAAAAAGCTAATACGTTCATACCAAGCACGTGAGACTTGTTTGAGTCCGTATAGAGCCTTTCGTAGCTTGAATACGTAGTCAGTGTATTTGAAATCTTCAAAACCAGGGGGTTATTTGACAAAAAATATCTGCTTTGATAACTCCATTTAAAAAAGCACTTTTAACATCCATTTAAAAAAGTTTGAAGTTATGAAAACTAGCAAAAGCGCAAAGCATTCGGATAGATTCAAGTCTAGCAACAGGAGCATATGTCTCATCGTAGTCAATACCTTCCTCTTGGTTGTAACCATGAGCTACGAGACGTGCTTTATTACTTGTAACTGAACCACATCCTCATTTAATTTATTTCGGAAAACCCATTTAGTACCAATGATCAGATAATCATTAGGTTTAGGTACGAGTTTCCAAACTTGATTATGTTCAAATTGGTTGAGTTTCTCTTGCATAGCAGAAATCCAAAATTCATCAACAAAGCTTCAACAGTATTTTTAGGTTCTATTTGAGAAATAAAAGCAACATTTGTAATGGTATCTCTATTTGAGGAATGTGTACTTACATCTTTCGATACATCACCTATTACCAAGCCCTCAGGATGATCTGTGGAGAACTTTAATCTCCTTGGCAGACTTTTCGGATGACTTGTACTGTTTGTATCTTCAGATGTCTGGTTGGTTGCGTGTTGACTACCTTCATCGTCGCTGTCTTTTAGTACTTGGGTGTTGTGTTCATCAAATGTAACATTGATTGATTCTTCAACAGTCAATGAATTCTTGTTGAATATCCTGAATCCTTTACTTTTGGCGGCATATCCTAGAAAAATACCTTCATTGGCCTTAGAGTCAAACTTTCCTAGGTTATCTTTGGTATTGAGAATAAAATATTTGCAGCCAAAAACTTTAAAGTAACTAATTGTGGGAATTCTACCAAACCAAAGTTCATAGGGGATTTTCTTCAATATAGGTCGAATAAGCACCCTATTTAAAATAAAGCATGAAGTACTTACAGCTTCAGCCCAAAAGTATTTCGGAAGGTTATATGATTTAACATAACTCTAGCCATATCGCCAAGAGTTCTATTCTTCCGCTCCACAACATCATTTTGTTGAGGAGTTCTAGGATAAGAGATTCATGAGAAAAATAATTTTTATTGCAAAATCTTTTGAAATCACTATTTTTGAATTTGCCTCCATGATGACTTCGGATAAGAGTAATCATGAAACCTTTTTCGTTTTGAACCTTTTTGCAAAAAGTGACAAATTCAGAGAATGCTTTATTTTTGTTTGTAAGAAAATAAATACATGTGTATCTAGAAAAATTATCAACAATAACATAAGCATAAAGCTTACCACTAAGACTGGCGACTCTACTAGGTCCAAACAAGTCCATATGCAAGAGTTGTAGAGGTCTAGAGGTACTTATAGAGTTGATTGATTTAAAGGAAAATTTAGTAGCTTTATTCTTTTCACAGTCAACACATACCATATATTTCTTGAAAGTAATCTCTGGTAAGCCTCTTACGAGATTCTTTGTGGATAGTTTTGCAATAGTGTCCATATTTGCGTGTCCTAGACGCATATGCCAAAGCCAGCTGTCATCTTTGTTGGTATATAGACATTTTCTTGCATTGTTTGTGTCTTTTGCAAGATAAAAAAAATATATATTATCTTCCCTGATCCCTTCAAAGATAACCTTAGTTGTGGATCTTTTATAAATAGAGCATTTATTTTTAAAGAAGTTAATACCATAACCATAGTCAACTAGATGACTGATGCTGAGTAGGTTTTGTTTTAATTCTGTTACTAGACAAACGTCTTTAATGACATGATAGGAAGGAATACCTATATTACCATTACCAATAATATATTCTCTGAGGTTATTGTCGAATGAGACATAACCTTCTTTCTTCATCGATAGCATTGCAAATAGGTTAGCATCACCATTCATATGTCTTGAGCAACCACTATCGAGAATCCACTTGCTTCTAGCATGAGAGGGTTGGTCTACTTACAAAATGAGTTGTAGATGTGACCCTTGGTATCTATTTCTTTGAGGGTCCTGCTGTGTTAGTTTTTTGTACCCATGCATAAATATTCATATCTACTAACTTTCTTATTTTACAGAATCTAGATATATATTCATTCTTACCACAGTAGTGACATATAGCTGTGTGGTTGGTGCTTTGTGTAACATGATAGATATGATTATGTGAAGCAGTTCTTTATGGTCTATGTGGATAAAATGCATGATTGTGTGGGATATTTCTTTGTGGTCTTCATGGATATCTATAATATAATGCATGATTATGTTTGGTTCTATGTGTATAATGTGTTCTCAACATATGATTGCATGAACTATTATGCATGTAAGTAGGAGCATAGCTGTAAGTGTTCTTTTGTCTTGCTACGTGTCTCTTGTTAGGTTGGGTAGAGGTTTATTTGACCTATAATCTCTAATCTTTTAGAGGTAGCATATACTTCATCATATTTAGCAGTGAGGGTATCTATTCTTCGTGTAATAATGGTATACATCTTTTTTTCAGATTCAAGTTCTTCCTTAAGTTTAGCGTTCTCCTGAGAGCGCTTGTTAAGACTGGCAAGTGCCTCGTAGAGATTAAGCTTTAGTCTAGAATTCTCATCTGAATTGTTAGAGGTATCATTTACTTCACTTAGTAGAGATGTTAGTCTTTCTATTTCAGTCTGACATTCTTGAACATCTTTCTTAGCATACTTGTACTTATTTTTAAGTTTCCTAAATTAATCAAGCAGATCACTAAAAGTATTACCTAGTTCATTAAAAGTAAAATCATCATAATAGTTTTTATCTGTTACCTGATCAGCTAACATCATGAAGCATAGGTTTGCTGCTTCTCGAGGATTCTCTTCTTCGGATTCACTAGCTTCACTTTCGTGCCAGATACTAGTGTTTGCATATTTTCGTGATGATGTTCTTCTGGATGAGTGATTGTGGCAATTTTCTTTTCTTAGGGTTGGACAATCTTTCTTTATATGTCCTATCTTTTTATAGTTGTAGCATATAAGCTCTTCATTACTGTTGTCAGTGGGCTCCTTCTCCTTTGATCTCTTAAGCTTTAGAAATTTTCTAAAATTTCTAGTGATAAGGGCAATTTCCTCTTCTTGAGACTCATCGTAGTCGGAGTTATAGTTGGTGACCTTTTTATGATGTGCCTTAAGAGCGATCGTCTTCTCCTTAGGAGTGGGTTCTTCAAATTCCTACTCGTGAGTCATCAACTTGCCCATGAGTGTCTCGAAGGTCATCGTGGTAAGATTATTTCCTTCTATGATTGCAGTGGCCTTGGGATTCCAATTCTTGGTGAGTCCCCTGAGTACCTTGCGAATCTTCTCGTGATTGCTGTACTCATTGCCAAGTGTTAATAGAGGGTTGACGATGTAGAGGAATCTTGTGAACATTTGAGTGATCGTCTCATTTTTCTTCATCTTGAATGCTTCTTACTCTTGTGTTAGACGACTTATTTTTTATTCCTTCACTTGAGAGGTTCCTTCATGAGTGACCTCAAGAAGTTTTTATACTTCATGTGAAGTTCTGCAAGTGGAGACCCTGTTAAATTCAATCCTGTCTACAGCACAAAATAGAGTGTTAATAGCTTTAGCATCAAGACTAGCTTTTTTTTTTTGTCTATGTACTTATCATGATATTTCTCTACAAGGTTACCATCTATGACTATTCTAGGTGGCTTCTTGTATCCTTCTACTACTACAGCCCAAAGGTCAAAATTAAGCGAATTTAGGTAGAAACTCATACGTTTCTTCCAGTATGTGTAGTTAGTACCATCAAATATGGGTGGCCTATTTATGGACTGGCCTTCACCATTGTTGGTGTGGATAGATCTAACAGTTGCCATAAGTCTCTTAGGATGTTAAGCCAAATATCAAGAGAACTTGCTCTGATAACAATTGAAGGACCGTAAAGCAACTCTGAGGGGGTGAATAGAGTACAACGGAATAATCTAGCCAAGTTAAGTTTATAAGAAAGAATGCAGTTGCTAACTAACAGTGTATATAAAGACAGTAAAGTAAAGCAGTAAAGTAGAGAGAGAAAGAAAACGCAAACACCAAGATGTATACTGGTTTTCCTCTGAGAGGACTAGTCCAGTCCCGAGAACTCAAGCTCGGAGTTTTATCCACTATAATCACCAATAGTAAATCACAAGCTTTGATCCGAAGGCTTGCCACTTCTTTACACTATGAGGTTTGATCCAAAGTCTCGCAACTTTAGAGCTAGAGAGAGAGAGAGAGAAACTGATGGAGCCAAGCTCTTTACAACTCTGTAGACTTCTAGATCGAGACCTCACTTGGCACTAGGAAGGCTAGGGAGTTGCTCTTGGAGATAGAAAAGTTAAGGCTTAAATGTTTGCTCACAATAGGATAGAAGGATTAAGAATGGTTGAGTAAGTAGGAATATAGATATCCAATCCTATTTATGGTGTGTTGGCAAACAAAATTCGGATGGGGTTCAATTCAATTTTTTGAACGTTGGGCCAGAAAATCAGGGATATTACTACTGTGCTGATTTTATACCAAAGGGGTAACCGAGTTCGGTCCGAGTTTGGCATGAATTCGGCCCGAGTTCGATTTCAAAGTATGGTAGACTTTATTAATGAATGTAGCCTGATTTGGTGGATAGGTTTGTTGGTTTATTTGAGTGGACTAGTTATCTGGGTATAGGTATTTTGATTTGCTAGTGCGACTCATCTTATATCAATCCTAGACTCAAATAAATAAAAGATTATATTTGAATAGACGCAATACAGACATGTATAACAGTGTTGAGGCTTCAGATCATGACATATCATTGTATGGTTTAGTTAACTATCAAAATCAAGTTGACTGAGACCGAATGGGCCAACAGTAGCGGTACTAGTCATTCCACCCGGGACTTCCTATTTAGAACTCTTCTTGTTGCTGTGGATATCTTGGCTATGAGTATTTATACTAGAGTAATATGGACGTAGTACAACATTATAACAGGGATAACACTAAGCCCTATCAGAGGTAGTATGAACGTGATAGGTAAAAGTAGTTCCATTAAGGAGGTTCGGTAGAGACATTATCTGTGATGGTAGGGATATTGTGGTGTATAATCGATAGTCAAGCAGATTTGATAGGTACGATCATGGTGGGGTATTTTTATGGAAGAAAAAGGAAATGAGCCAGAGATAATATGGGCATGGCTGTTTTCTTTGGATGGGGAGCATGGGTAACTCATAGTTTAGAGGTAATATGGACGTGAACTGTTTGCTTTTGTTGATGACATCCCACTGGGGATCTTTGGTACACATATTACTTTGCGCACTAGTGTGCAAGTAATACGTTCAAAATGAAACCCTATCAGAAGTGATATGTATGTGATAGATTTTGTGGGCTCATTACTTCTTGAGCACTTGAGTGCAAGTAATAAGTTCGAAACGGAACCCTATCAGAGGTGATATGGACGTGATAGATTTTGTGGCCTTAACATCGCTAGCGTACTTAGAGTTAAGTACGGGTGATAAGTTTAGATAACGACCGATATCAGAGGTATTATGGACGTGATAATCGATATTCATATAGAGAGGTTTGCTCAGAGGTAATATGGACATGGCAAACCCAGCTGGGTGAACTGTTAGGAAAGTAGTTCAGAAGTGATGTAGACATGAACTAATTGCTAAGAGAACTGATTATGAGTGGTCTACCCAAAAGTGTGGATAGACCTGAAGGTGGCTCCGCTGGGGAGCTTTTGAGGCTCCACTGTCTATTGTGTATTCAGGATTCCTAAACACGGACAATGTCTTTTATCAAGATTTTATGGAAAGAGGGTGTGTATTGTGCGTAGGCACCTACTGGAAAAAATAATATATATCTTGATTGTCCCGCTGATAATAAGGGGAGTACAAGCCTAGCTTAGACATAGTATTTTTTGAGAAACTTCATGTTGATAGGCATCATGAGCAATTCGCCATTAGGTTTTGCGAGCCAGTAGGACCCGTTGGACAACACGAATTCCACGATGAACGTCCTCTCCCATTTAGGTTAAAATTTACCCAGCTGTCTTGTGTGTCATAACTATCGGCCTTCTTACTATCAAGAAGAGGTCACCCACTTAGTAATTTCTCTCATTGACCCATTTTTGAAGGCTCCTGAGAGGCTTGTTTAGTACAACTCAATGCGTTGTTGAGCTAAAAGACGTTTCTCGTCGAGTGCTTCTAACTCTTGTAGCCGTCGGCGGTGATTGTTATCAACGGTCAATCGGTTGGAAAGAGCCACTCGGAGGACAGAATTTGGATCTCGAGTGGGAGGACCGCTTAGCTTCCGTAAATCAAGGAGAATGACGTACTGCCAATAGGTGTCCGGACCATTGTACGATAGGCCCAGAGACATTCATCCAGCTTCTCATTCTAGTTGCGCTTATTGGATGACACAAACTTCTTGAGTAGCTTTGTAATGATTTTGTTGAATGCTTCCACCATTCCATTTACTGCTGGGTTGTAGGTAGTCAAGGCCACGTTCTGGATTTGATTTTTGTCACAAAATCGTTAGAAATCATGACTTGCAAACTATGGACCATTATCGTGGATGATCCTCCGTGGCAGGCTGAAGTGATATATGACATGATGCTTGACAAAGCTGATCACGTTTGAGGTATTTACTTCAGCGAGTGGAACAACTTCCGCCCACTTGGAGAAGTAGTCGGTGATAGCCAAGATGAACCGATTTTCTTTAGAAGAAGGTGGACTAATTGACCTGATAATGTCCATTCTCCATGCTTCAAACTGCCAAGATGCTACCGTTGGGTCTTTATTGTAACGTAAGAAATGTAACTGGTCAATGTACTGAAAGCCAAATGCGTACACCAAGGTCACTTGGTTGCTAGTCAGCTCCCAAGACCCCAACAACATTCTCGTACCGCCATTTGCAATGCTCTCGCAGTGGCACATCGGCATTATAATCATATAGCTATATATAAAATATATAAATTTCGTTATTGCTAGATATGAGAAAAACATGTAATCATATACCTAACACAATTAAAATTTAGTATATTTGTTCAAAAAAATATCAAACTAGATATATGTGTCTTACGTTGATGGGTAATAAAATATGTGGTGGGCCAACCTGGATACGCCCATCATTTTGGCCAACCATCTGTAAAATAACCATTGTGAAAATAACTATTGCTAGATATAAGATTATGGAAGGTTATGATTTCAGGATTAAGGTTAAGGTTTAGGGTGATAGGGTTTAAGGTTTATAAGAATTAGGATTATGGTTTATGGTTAAAATTAAATATATATTATCTAATTCAATAAATAACTTTGAATTTATAAACAATAAATTTTACTGAAATAAATGAAGTTAATTAAAAAAAACATGTTGATACTCCTCTTCTTTTGTTTGTTGTTGCTTTTGTCTTCTCGTCTTCTTTCTTGCTATTCCTTTTTTTTTTTTTTTTTCTCTTCTCTTCTGTTCTTTTCTCTTTTCTCTCTGTGTTATGGTCTCTACCCACCCTCCTTCTCTTACTCCCTATATAATAACAAAGTAAGAGAATCATCAGATCGTTGGCCAACATGCGTTAATTTTAAAAAAAAAAAAAAAATTATATACACGAATTCTGCAAGACTGTTTAACGGAATGTATCATGACTCGTAATTTCTCCAAACTTCTTTTTTTCCAACCACTTTATTTGAACTTTTCTCTGTAACAAATTATTTGAAATTATATTGCTAAAAAAGTTTTGTTAAAGGGCATACCATTTTGAATATTGTCTATAGTCCATTTTAGACACCAAAATGGCTTAGATGGGGATTTGCCTGTCCAATGTTCTTAGTATGGACTTCTCTCTATATTTCTAGAATTTTCTTTCAAGAAAGCGCATAATATTTTAATAGAAATAGGTCATTATAGTTATGTGTTAGGTACATGATCGTCAGGTTTAATTGACGGGAGCCTACATGAACCTTCATAAGGATAGTAAGTTAAAAAAAGGGAGGGGTTTTTAAGTATAAATTAGCTATATATTTCCCAAAATGTAGCCCTATCGTTTTCTCATCTTCCAATGCTGTGACGCCATCTGAAACTTGTTAGATTATGGTATAACTGATCATTTACCAACCAAAAGATTAAAACTTATAAAATAACAATTGACAACAAATAATAGTAATGTGTAGTCAACCAACGCACTATGCCCAAAAGCAGACATCTTTGTTTCGTTCTTTATTTATTGATTGCCAATCTAACTAGTTTAGAGTAATGCTATTAATTCATTTCAAGTGTTTTTTCAAATTATTCCTCCAAAATATATGATGTGATAAATTAAATAATATTTTATAATATCTAATATTACAGTTAATACGATAATTTTTAACTAAAAAAATTAATTATTCAATTTTTTAATTTTAATTTTAATTTTAATTTTAATTTTAATTTTAATATTAATTTTAATTTTAAAATTTATTATATCAGCTGTGACATTTGGCGGAAAAATAGTTTAGAAAAAAAGCTTTGTATGGATTAATAAATTATTCTATAATTTAAGTTGAATCCAATTTTTACATATTTTTATATTTAACTTGTCTACAAAAATTAATATATGGCCTAGCTGCCCTATGACAGGCAGCCACCCAAGTCTCTCTCTCTCTCTCTCTCTCACAAGAAATCCCAACCTCCACCCACTGACATTAGCTGATTAAGAAGAAGAGTCATCAACACCATGCGTTGAAGTAGAAGAGATGATAAAAAAGCTTCCATAGGCTCCTAGCACATCCATACTCTTAACACAAGCTAGCTAGCCAATTGATCCATCAATGGAAGAATCACTCAAGTCCCTCTCCATGGACTACCTCAACCTCCTCATCAACGGCCAGGCCTTCAGCGACGTAACCTTCTCCGTAGAGGGCCGACTCGTCCACGCCCACCGCTGCATCCTCGCCGCCCGCAGCCTCTTCTTCCGCAAGTTCTTCTGCGGCGCCGACTACGACCACGGCCTCCTCCACAGCCCCCGGTCCGCCCAGCCCGGCTCCTCGGGATCCCCGGGGGCCCCGTCGGCGATACCGGTGAACTCGGTCGGCTACGAGGTATTCATGCTGATGCTGCAGTTCCTCTACAGCGGGCAGGTGTCGGTCGTGCCGCAGAAGCACGAGCCGCGGCCCGACTGCAGCGAGCGGGGGTGCTGGCACGCCCATTGCACCTCCGCGGTGGATCTCGCGCTCGATACCCTGACCGCCTCCCGCGCTTTCGGGGTTGAGCAGCTGGCCTTGCTCACTCAGGTCCAATTAGTCCTCTTACTTAATTTCCACACACATACTGTAGTAACTAGTTCCGTCTTCTTTTTTGCTTCCTGGCATTGTTTAGTTAGGGTTAGCAACTCCTTCCCTTCTCCCTTCCATTTAACAAGACTTTGTGGATCATTGAACGGTCACAGTTCAATCAACATGTTCACAAATTCTTCCGAGTTCCGAAACATGTTCTATGAATTTTGATTCACTATTTTCTTTTCTTTTTTCTGCTTGATTAATTTCCGATCTTCATTATTCCCAATCAATATTAAGCATATTTACAACTTCATCTCCACAATATTGAATTGTTCTATTCATGTGTTAGGGACTTCCACTCTTGTCTTTGGATCAATCATAGGTTTCCACTTTGCATACTGTTTGTGTGTGTGTCTTCAGGTTAGAGATTTTTTGTTGTGGCTTGTGAATTATTGGGCACTTGCATTATTTGCTGCTGCTTCCTTTTGCGACTTGTGGTTGGTCAACATTTTTCACCTCTTTCCAAACCTTCATTAATCATAATCACTGTTGCGATCTCTCTATATAGATTTGTTGCACAGTTCTTCTATTTCTCAGTCACTCCGTTCTTGAGCTTTTCTATTGCTTTCATCAGTAATTTGTTTGATAAAAACTAGGGTTTCCATGCATGCATAAAATTAACGCCATCGCTGTAATGAAGTGTTAACCTAAAATTGAATTGGTGGGTGAATTGGTGCAGAAGCAACTGGCCAGCGTGGTGGAGAAGGCGTCGATTGAGGACGTGATGAAGGTCCTGACCGCGTCGATGAAGCAGGACATGCAGCAGCTCTGGACCACCTGCTCTCACCTCGTCGCTAAGTCGGGCCTCCCGCCCGAGGTCCTCTCCAAGCACCTCCCCATCGACATCGTCGCGAAGATCGAACAGCTCCGCCTCAAGTCCTCCCTCCTCCGCCGCCACCCCTCCTTCAACGTATCCCACCACCACCACCACCACCACCACTCGCTCAGCATCGACACCGCCGCCGCGGAGCTCGAAGACCGCCACCAGAAGATCCACCGCATGCGCCGCGCGCTCGACTCGTCCGACGTCGAGCTCGTGAAGCTCATGGTCATGGGCGAGGGCCTCAACCTCGATGACGCCCTCGCCCTCCACTACGCCGTGGAGAACTGCAGCCGGGAGGTCGTCAAGGCCCTACTAGAGCTCGGGGCCGCGGACGTCAACTTCCCCGCGGGCCCCAACGGGAGGACCCCGCTGCACGTCGCGGCGGAGATGGTCTGCCCCGACATGGTCGCGGTGCTCCTCGACCACCACGCCGACCCGAACATCAGGACGATCGAGGGGGTGACTCCGCTCGACGTCCTGCGGTCCCTCACCTCGGAGTTCCTGTTCAAGGGGGCGATCCCGGGACTGACGCACATCGAGCCGAACAAGCTCCGGCTCTGCCTCGAGCTGGTGCAGTCCGCGGCGCTGGTACTGTCGAGGGAGGAGGCGGCCTCGGGCAATCCGAACGTGCAGGCAATGTACGCACTGGAAGCGCCCCGCGGTTCGGACGCGGCTAGCGCGAGCAGTGGCGGCATGGTTAGCCTTGGTTTGGATTCGAGGATGGTGTATCTGAATCTAGGAATGAATGCTTCTCATCCTCCTCATGGCCATTTGGGGTGCGACGAGGGAGGGAGGGATCAAGATGATGGCATGAGCAGCAGTAGTAGGTCTCAAGGAGGTAGTGGTATTGGTTCATCATCATTGTATTCCACACATGATCACTTCCAATAGCTTAGCTGCTACCCACTTAAATTTGTCATCCTCTCCCCCCCTCTCTCTCTCTCTCTCTCTCTCTCTCTCTCTCTCTCTCTCAAATTGGTGAAGCATGCCAAGGAAAAACAAGGCAAAATCTAGAGAAGGGAACAAGAATTTAGGTGGATTTGAAAGTTTTTTATTATTATTATTTGTTGTTGTTTTTGCTTATATGTTTGTGTGGTCGATGGGTTGCTTTGTAGACGGTAAGAATTAAGAATTATTGTTTGCATTATGGTTATGCTAATTTGAATTAAAAACATGTCCTATATACATATGTATATATATACATGGAAGCAAGAAGGACAAGGTACTAAATGGGAATCTTGCGACTCCCGAACATATATTTAGTTACAAAACGGAAGTTTTGTAACACAGGGACGTGTTCTTTATACCTGCAATGCAATCGTACTATTGGAAACGCACAAGTGCACCGTGTTGTACATGTGCAACACGGAGGTGGACGGATTAGTAGAAGAAAGGACGGAGCAGTAAAGAGGGAGGCGGGAGGCATTGATGGAGGAGGAGGAGGAGGTAGCGGCAGCGGTACAAGAAAAGGAAGGAAGGCGGCCACGAAGCAAGAGGGAGGAGGATGGCAGTGGCTCCGTCCTCATTCATCATGCACGTGCATCGAGTGATACTTGTGTGTTTAAGCAAATTTATGTTTTGTTTACGTAGGAAAAGAGTGGGTCATGTGCAATTTCATTTTTGCAGAAGGAAGACTGGCTTGCAATTTCATCTTTGCAGAAGGAAGACTATGGCTTGATTTTTGTAATTTTGAGTTTGACCTGCGAGGGGAACACGAGCATGTGGAGGGATTTCAAGAGGGGACAGCAAGAATCTAAGTAAAAAAAAAAAAAGGGGAAAAGAAATTGAGTGGTAGAGGAAGATACAGGTCAAATTCTCCACTATAGCCTCCTTGCATGTCTCAACTTCCTTTTGTGCCATTGCTCCCGTTTCCTAACATTGTGTCATGGTACACAAATGGTCTCCTTTCTTCTGCTTCTTCTATGTACCCTCTCTCTCCTTTCATATTTCCTTCCAATATTGCATATTGTACGTAATCTATTTATGGAGGAGCAGGTTTCCCTTTCCACTAAGAGGCTTTGTTTGGAGCATATGGTCATGGACCATTGAATGAAATGAGTTGTCTACTCCTGCCCAGAGCTTCAATAGTACACATCATTGGTTTTTCCACTTCCTTCAATGAAGTGATGAACTCTACACAAGGGTTACATTCTACAATGCACTCTACTACTAATGTCCATCTTAACTAGTACAAACAATCTAAGATAAAAAAATTCACATGTTCGTTATATAATCAGGGTCGGTCCGAGGATTGAATTATCCTAGGCGGAGCTAATTTTAGTTGTTTATGGTATATTTTGTCCCACTGCAGTCAACGATGCATCAGTAGTACTATGTTAATTAGATGTAAATTTGTTACGCTATGATCAACTATTTCTTTTTGGGTTGCATGAACAGTCCATGTTAACATAAGTTTGGATATACATATTATTTAGCTATATTATATAGTTTTTCTCTAATTTGAAATGCTTGTCATGCCATTGTTGGAGAGGTTGCCTTGTGGAGGGGGTTGTCCTAAAGGTGTGAGTGAGCCTGTATAGAATTTGGTGATATAAAATGTTCAATGGATTTAACTAAGTTATGAGTGAGCTTGTATTTGATTGAGAAAGGTAGAATGTTGTGCTTGAGTGATCTTTAAGTTATGAAAGGCATATTCAAGATGAACAAGAATTAAGAAGCTTTGTGAAGTTAATTGAGTTTATTTGTTTGAGTATTGTGATGCTGTTATGGATTGGAAGAGCATGCATAGGCATATGAGGAGAGAGTTGTTGCAGGTATATTTTTGGTTTGTTGAAGGATTTACTCAAGTGTTGATATGAGATGAGAGGTATTTTTTAGGGTTATTTAGAAACTGGATATCAAATATATTTAAAAATTAGGATTTTGGTCTCCAAAGTGTCCGGCGTTAGACTTTGGGTCTCGAAATTACTGTTCACTAACCTACATGAACAGTGATTTCGAGACCCAAAATCTAACGTCGGACACTTTGGAGACCAAAATTCTAATTTTAACTATTAAATGAGACCCTATTACTAAATAACCATTTTTAAAGTGTTATGGGCCTTAATCTGCGTGTTTACTCGAGGAATCATCTTGGGAGTTTGGATGAGAGATTGTATAATAAGTTTTCCTTATTGGTCAATTGATGTAGAGGAGGAGCATATTCTTGTAAGTTTCGAGGATAAATTTTTTTCTAAGTGGTGTATTATTTAATGCTCCATTTTTCCGCGGTACATTAGGTTAATTTTTAAAAACCCGTAGTAGGTTCATACACCGAAAGGATCTTGTAAGTCACAAGGGGTAAAATGTTTATCTAGACCCCAATAGACCTATCCAAGACAAACAAGGGTAAAGAGAGATTAAATAAGATAATTACACACCGTGTACAAAGTTAGCTAAAGCGTAGAAGGCTAGCTCTGCCGTACGTTCAAGCTAACAAGTTGTTTGCCATTGACACAACTTTGAACAAGCTTTGTTGTTTAACAATAAAAAGAGTACAAATAAATCCTAGACAAAATATAAGTAAAATATTTTTTGATTCTGGGAATGTGACGATGGAGATCGAGTACTGCAGTGACTCCTTTACTCCGTTGACAGTCCGATGAGGGAATGAGAAATGCTTTATTTTGTTCTCTCTCATGCGCCTGACTGTGTGTATGTTTGTCCTTCCGTCCCTCCGTGTGTGTGGGTATGCTACCCTACTATTTATAGCCATCCATGCGGGGTGACTCATGCGCGGGCATATGCTATGCACCTTTGTTTGGTGGCTACATGGGGCTCCTTCAAAAGAATACGGTTGCAATTGTGGATGCATACCATGGTCAAACTGTCACGTGAACTTGGTTGGGATATATTGTTGATAAAATCTCGGTTGGGAGACAGTATCTTTTTCAACCCGTTGTGTGCGTAACTTGGTCATCTGGACACGTGCTCAGCACTTATTATGTGAAGATCTTCTTGGTTGAAACGGAAAGATTATGCAAGCTGAGGGACACATGGAGTCATGGCCGCATACGTGCTCTCGTCCGGCCTGGATCTTATGGACACTTTGGCTGCATGGCATCGTGGCCGCATAGAATCGATACCGCATATGAGTGAACACGTGGCACTATACGTCTGACAGAGTCATTAATGTACTGACGTGACTTTATATCTTCTAGTGCCGCCTTTTTCATGCTTTTTGAAGCATTTAAGACAATAAATGCCATGTCAGAACTTTACGCCAGGCAATAAGTGACGTGTCAGAGCTTTATGTGGATCCCAACTCTGTCGATGTCTGGGTCGCATGTGTAACACCCCGTTCCGCTCTAGCGGACTGCCGTCTCAAACGGCAATAGTGCAACTGTCCCGACCTGCTTTGCCTCAAACAAGAAGCAAAGAATATCCAGACTTGTCCCTAAAGTTATCCGGCTCAGGCTTTCAGAGGCTCGCTCAGGCGTATCGCTCTACCGAGGCGAATCATCGCTAAGGTGGGTGGCTACGGTAAACTTGTCTTTGCTTAGCCAGCACACATAAAATCTGGAATATTCATGTTAGTCGCTAGGTGATTCACCCCCTGCATGCTAATAAATCCAACGCACCTAGCTAAGGGAATAATCCCAACTTGTATTGCTTGCTAGAACATGGAAATAAAATACTGCTTATATGTTCAGACCCTCGCATGCTAAGTCCCTTAAAGGTTTCATCTCTCGGACTACCTTCGGGCCCGAGCAAACGTGCTGATTATGTTCCTTAGAACGCATGCTTGTCTGCTTGATTGTTACCGTATTTTCATCCAAACCCCGGGAGACTACTACGTAGTCGTTCCATGCCTGAATGAACCTGCAAGTATTCGGGACCGCTAGGTCACCAAGGCAATCTCCGCCCCAGAAGAATTGCATCAAGGCAAAAGATAGTCACTGAACAAAGAAACGGGCAATGCATCTTGTCTTGTACTATTGTTGCCTCAACAGCTTGCCTCTTGTCTTGTACTCTTGTTGCCCCAACCAAGGCCCCGTTCGATCATGGACAACCAGTGCACAGGGAAACGGTCTCGCGGGCGATGCTGGGGCACTGGCATCGACCCGGTCCGGGCGAGACCAATTGTTCTTAGTCTCTTGTTAGGCGGAATGGCTTGCAGCGCCTCTTGTACTTTGTTGCAAAGCATTCTCGTCTAGACTAAATAGTCTCTTGTTCGTCGGAATGGCTTGCAGCGCCTCTTGTTCTTTGTTGCAAACTATCTCATCTAGACTATACCGTCCATATGGCATACGCCAGTGATCGCCTTGTATTGAACTTGTTGCATGCTTGCTGGTAAAGAAATAAAAGATAACAAGTAATCCTCGCTTAGCGGCTATCCGCGTGCGAGGCACTGTATCGCATCAAGAACAACTAAACACCTAAACGATCTTGAAATAAATACTCTTGTTTGCATATGCTATGCCTCCTGAATGTTTATACATGCCCCTGCTTAAATTAACAATGTTTGCCTTGGACAGGGACGGAGATGGTAAGTTGGTAAGTCTCGCCGTGTTTCCTCTAATATCGCACGGCGCACTGTCCGACACGTTAGGCTATTCAATATCTGCATGAAACTGATCCTAAGGCAACTAGAAAGACAACTTAATAGTTGTGCACGGAACCTGTATTACGTGTTTGGATTTGTCGAGCGGGCGAGTAGCTTCCCCACTAGTGCATTCAATGTACTGATAATCCACCAGTTTGTATGCAGGGTGCGGGAGAACCTCGTTCGGTGCGGATGCCTCCAACGTACGTGCTAAGGCCAGGAGTTCCCTCTGAAGCCTTGCAATGGTGCGTCCGAAACTGAAGCACATATACAAGACATAATGTTGGAGCATTGCCTGACCATCGCCTGTACATTCATTCCACAGTTGTAGCCACTTGGCACGCTTTTACTGTTTCAGAGAAAGGCTTGAGCGACTTGTACTCTCGGCTATACGCCGCCTGTAACACATGTTTATATCAATAAAAAGAGCTTGCTTTACTTCAACTTGTGTTTCAATGCTTCCGCTATATTGTCGACTCAGTGAACCTGTTACCAAATCGCTATGCGTTCATGACTCCGCTGCACTCGGACAATCTGTGCGACTCTGTGGCTTAGAACTCTTGCCGCCAGCCAATGAACCATGGCCTTGCACGGGCGTGGATCACGCACGTGCGGCATCACGCCCGGATGGGTCAAAGCGATCGTTCCGCGGGAGCGCTGGCGAGGGTGATTCCCGCCTAGCGGGAACGGCCGAAATAGCTTGCGGGAGATCGGGGCGTGACATATTGGTATCAGAGCCTGGCTTCTACGCCTTTGGACTTCAATTTCGATATCCCTGTTTCGAAAGCTCGTTCGTGGGTTATGTGCACGCTCTCTCTCAATGCCTCGATGGGATATTCCAACAATAAGTCTAAATACTTTCAAAATGCGTTTTGAATGATATGCTTGCTTGTCTGGTTGTATGCTGCGAGTGGCCTTTGTACCAACCTGTGCGAACCCTTGAGAGTATCGCTAGTAGCTTGTCCGATTTTCACTAACCCTAAGTTTGGTTGAATGCATCTATTCGAGGGACGCCTTGAACTAGTGCACCATCCAAGACTTAAGAAAAGGTGAAACTCGAGTGCTGAGACTTCGCTATCACTAAGCTGGTTGACGTGTTCACGCTAGAGGGGCCCTTCGAAAGTGCGCACGATCCAGTCTAAGCGATATGCTGATTTCGAAGCTTGTGCAAGTGAATATCCAAAAGAACAAGTACAACGACTTGTCTAGGATTGCCTCAACCCTAGATTACTGCTTGTCCTCAGTAAGTCTCGAGGACGAGACTTTTTCTAAGTTGGGTAGGATGTAACACCCCGTTCCGCTCTAGCGGACTGCCGTCTCAAACGGCAATAGTGCAACTGTCCCGACCTGCTTTGCCTCAAATAAGAAGCAAAGGATATCCAGACTTGTCCCTACAGTTATCCGGCTCAGGCTTTCAGAGGCTCGCTCAGGCGTATCGCTCTACCGAGGCGAATCATCGCTAAGGTGGGTGGCTACGGTGAACTTGTCTTTGCTTAGCCAGCACACATAAAATCTGAAATATTCATGTTAGTCGCTAGGTGATTCACCCCCTGCATGCTAATAAATCCAACGCACCTAGCTAAGGGAATAATCCCAACTTGTATTGCTTGCTAGAACATGGAAATGAAATACTGCTTATATGTTCAGACCCTCGCATGCTAAGTCCCTTAAAGGTTTCATCTCTCGGACTACCTTCGGGCCCGAGCAAACGTGCTAATTATGTTTCTTAGAACGCATGCTTGTCTGCTTGATTGTTACCGTGTTTTCATCCAAACCCCGGGAGACTACTACGTAGTCGTTCCGTGCCTGAACGAACCTGCAAGTATTCGGGACCGCTAGGTCACCAAGGCAATCTCCGCCCCAGAAGAATTGCATCAAGGCAAAAGATAGTCACTGAACAACGAAACAGGCAATGCATCTTGTCTTGTACTATTGTTGCCTCAACAGCTTGCCTCTTGTCTTGTACACTTGTCTTGTACTCTTGTCTTGTACTCTTGTTGCCCCAACCAAGGCCCCGTTCGATCATGGACAACCAGTGCACAGGGAAACGGTCTCGCGGGCGATGCTGGGGCACTGGCATCGACCCGGTCCGGGCGAGACCAATTGTTCTTAGTCTCTTGTTCGGCGGAATGGCTTGCAGCGCCTCTTGTACTTTGTTGTAAAGCATTCTCGTCTAGACTAAATAGTCTCTTGTTCGTCGGAATGGCTTGCAGCGCCTCTTGTTCTTTGTTGCAAACCATCTCGTCTAGACTATACCGTCCATATGGCATACGCTAGTGATCGCCTTGTATTGAACTTGTTGCATGCTTGCTGGTAAAGAAATAAAAGATAACAAGTAATCCTCGCTTAGCGGCTATCCGCGTGCGAGGCACTGTATCGCATCAAGAACAACTAAACACCTGAACGATCTTGAAATAATACTCTTGTTTGCATATGCTATGCCTCCTGAATATTTATACATGCCCCTGCTTAAATTAACAATGTTTGCCTTGGACAGGGAAGGAGATGGTAAGTTGGTAAGTCTCGTCGTGTTTCCTCTAACATCGCACGGCGCACTGCCCGACACGTTAGGCTATTCAATATCTTCATGAAACTGATCCTAAGGCAACTAGAAAGACAACTTAATAGTTGTGCACGGAACCTGTATTACGTGTTTGGATTTGTCGAGCGGGCGAGTAGCTTCCCCACTAGTGCATTCAATGTACTGATAATCCACCAGTTTGTATGCAGGGTGCGGGAGAACCTCGTTCGGTGCGGATGCCTCCAACGTGCGTGCTAAGGCCAGGAGTTCCCTCTGAAGCCTTGCAACGGTGCGTCCGGAACTGAAACACATATACAAGACATAATGTTGGAGCGTTGCCTGACCATCGCCTGTACATTCATTCCACAGTTGTAGCCACTTGGCACGCTTTTACTATTTCAGAGAGAGAGGCTTGAGCGACTTGTACTCTCGGCTATACGCCGCCTGTAACACATGTTTATATCAATAAAAAGAGCTTGCTTTACTTCAACTTGTGTTTTAATGCTTCCGCTATATTGTCGACTCAGTGAACCTGTTACCAAATCGCTATGCGTTCATGACTCCGCTGCACTCGGACAATCTGTGTGACTCTGTGGCTTAGAACTCTTATTGCCAGCCAATGAACCATGGCCTTGCACGGGAGTGGATCACGCTCGTGCGGCATCACGCCCAGATGGGTCAAAGCGATCGTTCCGCGGGAGCGCTGGCGAGGGTGATTCCCGCCTAGCGGGAACGGCCGAAATAGCCTGCAGGAGATCGGGGCGTGACAGCATGGGCCCCCTTGGTTGCATGGACTCTATGCGGCTTGAGTCAAATTTTGAGGGCGCATAGGCTCTATGCGGCCTATTTTTACCAAGTTAGGTTTAGAGGGTTATTTTGTCTTGGGTGCATGGCTTTAGATTTTCTATGCTTCTACATAAGCCAAACTGGCAAGCTTCGCCATAACAGTAGGCTCAAATAGTTGAACTATCTAACTAGCCTCATTGTCAGCTAGCCTCACTACATATATGGTCATGTGACCTAGTCACGGCTAGAGTCTTAGGGATGTGAGATTCCCTTCCTTTGTGAAAGGAAAGATGACCCCTAGAATGTCACGTCTCAGTCCTGTAAGGACCGATCGTCCTTGCTTGATCCCTACGAAACCGATCATCTTCGCTTGGATGTGATGTCGTGCAAGCCTAAATTGTGCTTGCATAAGGCCAAAGCTTTGAACAAGGGCATATAAGCTATACAAGACAGGAGTAGCGGCACATATGTTGCAGAAAAGTAAAGAACACAATGGCATATGAAAATAAGCACTTTATTGATAATCAAGATGTGTTACAAGCGTCGCTTTGCCGAGATTATAGTTCGCTCAAGCTCTCTTTCTCTCGATTACAATAACATCGTTCCATACATTATGTCCCTCTATACAAAAGCAGATCAAAGCAATCTCGATACATCTCAAGGCATCGACTCTAGATTTCTTGGTCCCTGGGATGAGGCACGGCTATTGCTTTCTCGAACGATCCAACACCTGAGAACAAGCAAACTGTTGGTGGGTCAGCACTTTGGAGAAAGTACTGGTGAGTATAAAATTAACGAACAGAAGCAACACCCCCGGAACCCACACTAAGTAAGCATGCGGCAAAATATTACATTACTAGTATCTTGCTACTTTTACCTAAGTTTATTTCATGCAGCTCAGAGTTTGAGTCTGTTTACTTCTTTCAAAAATATAGCTTTGGAAACATTTTTGCATATTCAAACAATAAGAATACAATCGGGACGGTGTTCTATCGTGCAGTGCACATCATGTATCGTGCACCATATTCTAACTCTTAAGAACAAAAGTTATCTTTAATGGTCTGATCATCTCGAATCCGAAAACAAGTGTATCAAGTGGACTTTCATTCTTTCAAGCAAACGAGAAAAACTAGCTATATGATTTCGGTCCCCGAGAAACTCAGGATCAGTAGCGGTAAACCAGCTAACTAATAACTATTTTATCTGATGCTATTAACAGCTGTGACTCATGGTTGCTGTTCACTAACATAATAGCATCCGGGACCAAGGTTCAGCTCTGCATTAATAGCCATTTTCCAACGGATGCGAATGCATGAAGCACTATGAAATAAACTCTACGATGCAAAAAAAATGAACAAGCAAGCTATATATATATATATATATATATATATATATATATATATATATATATATATATATATATATATATATATATATATATATATATATATATATATATATACTCTCTGTATTTTTTATCCCTTGTCGAACGGTTATCCCTGCAGTAGACATACAAGTTAGCAACGATTTGCATAAACATATATGTATAAGGTTCTCTATTTTTTTGTCTATCTCTGCATCAAACAGTTAGGTATGCAAGAAGGCTAGCCTAGCATGTGCCCTAACTATATGATGGCCTATGAGTTACCTCACTGATGGACAACAACAACCCCTTAGATCCCGTGGGACCAAAACATCGGGGTGCTCTAACAATCTCCTCCGGATCGACCGATTTCCAGTGCCCCAGGAATCGTTCGAGAGATTATTTTCTTGTGCACAAGTTGTCCGAGACCAATGCATGACAAGCAACATCTATCAGATAAAACTATCAGGATGCACTAAATATGAACAAGCATTTCATAATCTAATAGTCACACCCCCTAGATCCCGTAGGACCGGAACATCAGGGTGGGCTACTAGACTCTTCTATTTCATTCTTTCAAGCAAAACACATCTTTCACATATCTAATAGCACACCCCCATAGATCCCGTAGGACCGGAACATCAGGGTGCACTATTAGGCTCTTTTTATATGAATCTAAGACTTATAGCAGTTTGATATAGCAAAACAGGCAAGCAAAATAGGCAAGCAAAACATATAAAAGCAAGCACGATATCGATTTTATAGCAACTAGCATGCAATATCTATCTCTTTATTAGCATATAACAAAGGAACTTGTTCAAGCAATTCGTTTACTAATATTTTTAGCATGACAAGGTTCGTTCGATAGCTGTATCAGTGTAACTAAGCATACAATATTTCTTATACTCTTGACTTAGCATGGCAAGGTTCTATCTCTTTTCAGACAAGCATACAAGTTCTCTATTTAAGCAAGCAGGTTTGTTTCAAAGATAAGCTATACGAGTTCTCTTATTTAGTATGCAGAGTCAGGTTCTATCATTCTTCTTATAAAACTAACTTCTTAGAACAAACATTCAAAAACTCATATTCATTATTAAGACGTGCAAGAATCAGATAATGCAGTTCTGTCCACTCACTTAGATCAATCGTCTTGTGGTTCAATTGAAAACTCTCCGAGAAGACTTTTACTCGAGCAAGCAAAGCGATATCACTTGTACATAGTGCCTACGCGGAGCGGGGCACTACATAGAAATGCTAATAGCTTATCACTAGGCTATCACTAGACATTATTATTAACCTTCCTTTAGCCTTGTAGTATAGGCTATCATTATCCTTCCTTTAGCCTTGTGGGTTAGCCTCGTCGTTGTTTTTTTAGCCCCGTCATATAGGTTGATTATCCCCGCCATCTGGATTTTAAGGGACAACTATATGCCTAGATAATGTTATAAATAGCTCATAGTTGGGCTTAATTGGGGGTCTCCCTTTTAGCATGAATAGACCCCAAGAGTTCTCTTATTAGCCTTTTGGCTTCCGTTAGCTCCTTGAGCTTCTCGACTCCTAGCCCATTAGCCTCCTTCTGAGTTATGTTCTGAGCGACCCCGATCCTCCCGCGACTTCTTAGCACTTCTTGGACTCCTCCAAAAAAATTTGGTCCAAGGTCCCCAACTCTTCCTAAGCACCAAGTGATGCTTATACACACAATGGTACCATGAATCCCCAACTACTTGAAGAGCTCCCCCGCATGATCTTTCATGTTCTTGGCCTTCGGGCTATATTGGAGAAGATTGGCCCTAGGTGTCCCTGATTCCCTCAAGAATTCTTAGTCACCATAGGCTTCTACGTCGTAGGATACGCCCCACAATGGGCCGTAGGCTAGGTCGGTCACTAGGTCAAGTACTACGTTAGAAGAATACGCAGAGGCAGAAGACCTGTCTTATCATAAAATGGTCAATAGAACAAAGTGGTCGCATGTTGATCCGACTTCTAGCAACATATTTTCCCCGAATTCAACTTCATAGGAGATCTCATTATAAACTTATCATGCCCCGATCTCCCGCCGGAATCGGCCGTCCCCTCTAGGCACGAATCACCGCGCCAACGCTCCCGCGGGGCGTACGTTTCCATCGAGACGCGATGTCGCGCGAGCCTGGGGTTGCGCCCGCGCAAGGCAAATACCGAAAGAGCCATTGATAACTAGTTCACAGAGTCGACATAGCAAAAATATAAAATAAACACAAGTATTGAATCCAAATCAAGCTCTTTATTGATATAAATTAAAGATTACAAGCGGCGCTAGGCCGAGATTACAAGTCGCTCATGCTCTCTCTCTCTCTCTCTTACAATGAACATGCCCTTAGGCTCAGAACCAATACAAACGATCTGGATGATGATGTTCTCATACATTATGTCTCATATATGCGAGCTCCGGGTCCGTGCGCCACGCTCCAAGATACCAAGTGCGGTCCGGTGCCCCATTGCGTTAAATAATCTCCGAATCTGTACGAGTTCCCCCTGCACCTGCATGCAGATTGGTTGGGTATCAGTACATTGAATGCACTGGTGGGGAGGCCTCTCGCCCACGCTATAAAACAAGCACGTTCATTAGTTATGTGCACCGACTGGTTTCGTTGTCTTTCTATTCCTTTGCCTTAGGATCAGTTACATGGCAATATAAGAAAGTAATCTCCGTGTCAGCTCAAGAGTGTCATAATAATGAACAATTGAGTTCAACTTACCACTTCTTACCATTCGGTCTTCCATGTCATATGCAGCAATATAAATAATAATCTACGAAATAACAAGAAGCAACTATGAAACCCAAGTGTTATACCATGCCTCTGCCTCACAAGACCCATTTTACTAAAACTATGTGTGATACCATGCATCCATTCTACTTATGCAAAATATCGTGCAAACGCCCTCCTTCCCGTTTCTTCTTTTCTCAATGCGGATAGCCGCTATACAAACATGACTTATCTATATGAAGGTCACTGGCTCTGTTAGCCATATTGGACATAATCTGCGATGGACGGCCGTCTTCCCAGCTCGGTTGCTAGCCTTGCTGGGCCTCCTAGCCGTCTAACGAGTCGACGTCCATCCAGGTCGGTAGCAAGCCTTGCTGGATGTCCCGCTCTCGCCCGCTAGTCATCAGCTAGCGTATCGCTAGGACTACACTGACACTGTCCTCCCGGACCGACATGATTCGGATGCCTCAGCAATCGTGTCGAGGACTCTCTCTACCTGGTGCGCAACCAGTTGTCCGTGACCATGCAACTACTCCCCCACTTCCAATCCTAGCCGAGGACAACTCTCGGATCAATCTTTGCCGAGGACTACACTCGGATCTTTTCTCCTTTACGCAGCTCCCTGATTAGATACTGCCTCGGTGATCTGCATATCCCGAGTACCTTCCTTACTTTCCATCTCCTGACTCGGAATGACTACTTGATAGCCTTCCTCGTCTATGCATGCAACATAATTTTACTCCATCCCGTGTCATGTTCCGTGCGATGCAACGCCTCAGTATGAACTCACACTACTTTATAGCATATATAAAGGAAATTACTACATTCCAACTCAACAATCCCGACTACGCAAATAGCAAGTAAAATCTCCATGTTCTATACAATGATAAGGCGGGGTTATCCCCTTAGCTATGTACGTTCATCTCTTTTATTAGCATGCAAAGATTATCGCCTGTAAACTAGCATGTAACATTCATTTTCTTAGTGTGCAGCTAAGTAGAGACAGGTTTACCGGGGCCACCCACCTTAGTGATGTATCGCATCGGTCGAGCGAGACTCCGGACGTGCCTCTGATAGCCTAAGTCTGACTCCATTGAAGATCCCAGCATAAATTCCTTTGCATCGAATGAGCCATCTCGCTGAGCAAGGCGGTTGAATAGCTACACCTGTGCCGTTTGAATCGGCCCTCTGGGTTGAGCGGAGTGGGTCGTTACAAAACTTGTCTAGAAATGTTCTCTCTCTCTCTCTCTCTCTCTCTCTCTCTATATATATATATATATATATATATATATATATATATATATATATTTGGAAGAAGGTAATTTTAGTGATAAAAAATTGCTCACTAACACCGCATTTATGCAGGAAAATTTGCATCGCTCATAGGGCACATAATAGTCGCATCATATTCTATATTTTTAACAATACCTATTGGAGGAGTGCTAAGTCCTTTAAAAATTTGATTATTTCTTTCCTTCCATATATGCCAAACAGCTGCAGCTAGCCTAATCCTCACCACGCTAAACCATGTCGCTCTCCTTCTTTGTTGTTGCTTGATCACTTCTATCACCTCATGTGTTTTTCGCGTACCAACGGCGTCTAACTGCATATTCTTATACTGGTATTGCCATACATACCATGATAGTGGACAACTGAGGAACAAATGATATACCATATTCTGTTTTTATTGGCATAATACACAATATTGACTTGGCATATGAATACCAAATCTTTGCATCCTGTCCACGGTAAGAACCCACCCATGTAGAACCTTGTACATACATAGGTTCATCTTAGTTGAACCTTTCTCCACCCAATGAATTCTTTGTTAGGCATTGTTGGTTGACAGGGCCGAACTTGGGGTAAGCCTGACAAGCCATCGGGCTTGGACATGTTAGGAACAAAAGTGTAAAAATTATTTCCTAAACCAAAGAGTACCTGCGAGAGAACCGAGCAAAACGCACAAACCAAAAATGTCAAACACAAATCGTAGACACAGAAATTTTTACGTGGAAAATCCAGATAAAAAAATTTATGGGACGATCGGAATCCAACCTTGAAGAACCTCCACTAATGGAATAAAGAGATTACATCCTCTACAAGCTCTTCACCGATCTAACACGGATCACCGCAAATCTTTGGAACCGAAAAATAGAATACAACCACGAAGAAGAAAGACAAAAAAAATACCCAAAACTGATCTCCTTCTTTGAAACAGCCTTCAATTCTTCTTTCTCCTCTCCAATGTTACAATGACACTCTTGCCATATTTTCTCCTCTCTCTCTTATCTTTTTGTTCTATATTGCATGAGCCTTTTTATAAACTCTTGCATGAATTAGGCTTTCCATGTATTGAAAATCTATATATGGAAGCCAAAAATATTTATGAAAATCCAATTACATTCAATCATATATTTAATAAAAATTAAATCATAAATTGGCTTGCCATAAATTAAAAATCTAATTATATAAAAAGTTAATACATAAAAGATCCAATCATAAATATATAATTAAAGTCAAATATAAAAATCTAATATAATATTTGTTTACCATAAATGTTCAAATATACGACGCTCGATACACTTTTTGAGCTTTTTTGATACACGGATGGCGCTCGTCGCACTCCGGGGTGTTCTCCACATAGGTTGGAAATCTCACCCACTCCAACAAATCTCTCCCTTCACAACTATGTGGAGGAGATCGTCATCCCGACGATCCTCTTGCAGTACTCAAACTTTTTTCTTGGTAGAACCTTTGTGAACATGTCTGCTCTGTTGTCATCTGAATGAACATTCTCAAGCATCGCTTTCTTCTTTTCCACCATATCCCATATCTAATGATACCAGATATCAATGTGCTCGAACCCGTATAAAATAACTGGTTCTTCATAAGGTAAATTACACTATGGCTATCACAAAGAAAAGGATACTGCTCTTGCTTTAGCCATATTTCCTGCAACAGCTTCTTCATCCACAATAATTCCTTACAAGCCTCCGTCGCCGCAATGTACTTTGCCTCTGTCATTGACAAGGCAACATACTTCTGTAATTGTGCCTGCTATAATACTGCTACATCGGCAAACATCATCACATAGTCCAAAGTCGATCATTTCGTGTCTACATCTCCAGCCATATCAGCGTTGGTTTATCCAACCAGCTTCGGCTCGTCATCACAAAAAAAAGTCTCAAATCAGCAGTGCCCTAAAGGTATTATAGAATCTACTTGACAGCACTCCAATGTACCCTTCCAGGATTGGAAGTATACCTGCTAACTGTGGCAACTGCATAAGCGATGTCTGGCCTCATACACACCATAGCATATATGAGACTCCCCATAGCTAAGGCATATGGAACCCTCTACATATCTTCCTTCGCATCCTCAGTAGATGGACACTACTCCTCACTAAACTTAAAGTGAGCCGCAAGGGGGTTACTCACTTTCTTTGATTCGTCCATCTCGAAACGCTGAAGTACCCGGTGAATGTACTTCTTTTAGCATAATTATAGTAGCTTGGACTCTCTCTCTCTCTCTCTCTCTCTCTCTCTCTCTCTCTCTCTCTCTCGGTTCATCTCCATCCCAAGAATAGTCTTTGTTTCGTCCAATTCCTTCATAAAGAAGGTCGTGCCTAGTTGTCACTTCAACTCCACTATCCTAGTGACATTCAAATCCACCAGTAGCATATCATCAACATAGAGAAGTAAAATGATAAAATTATCCTCGGCAAAGTATCTCATAAATACATAGTGATCCGGCGTCGTCCGTGCATAACCATGTTCCCACATAAATGACTCAAACTTTTTGTACCACTTTTTCGGAGCCTGCTTCAGACCATACAAGCTATTTCTCAACCAGCAGATCAAGTGAGACTTGCCCTTCTCACAGAATCCCGCTGGCTGCTGTTTGATAATAAATGAAAGATGTAAAACGAGGTTTATACGAAACTCGCTCTTTGGTTTACAAACAAGAAGTATAATTAATCTTATACGAGGATGTCAAGTAAAAATTTTTAATCTGGATAAATATTGCTATAGGAGTCTGATCTGCAGTCGATCACTTTGTCCCTTGGACCACACGATGATGAAGAAATGTCGTAGAAGACAGAAAAAGCTTCGAAGGTTGCAAAGGAGAGTGGACGCTCGATGCCAAAGTCGTCGCTCACTACTCTTTGTCTGAGCTCTGGATTCTTCTCTCTCAAAGACTCTTCGACTCTTAGTTCTTCGACCTTGATTCCTTAATTTCTTCCTTCTTTTTCTTGACCCTGGACCTCTGTCCATAGAGGTCTCTATTTATAGGGTTTTAGTGACAGTAACCTTCCAGTCGGCGTAGAAGCCGGGTAGTGGAAAGTATGGCACCTTTTACGCGACGGTTACAATAACCGTTGTCCACGTATAAATGATCTCCTAAATAAGCGTATGACACGTGTCCCATTAAAAGATAATGCGTATAACTGCTGCAAAGATCACGACATAAAAGCCACGTAGATAGTTATCCCTCGCATAGAAAAGGTTGGCGTAGAAGCCAATAACTGTCACCATGGCGTAGAAGCCAAAGAGTTATCAAACCGGCGTAGAGGCCAGGCAGGCGTAGAAGCCGAGCAGGCATAGAAGCCAAGTAGGCATAGAAGCCGAGTGGGCGTAGAAGCCTGATGCTGCATAGACAGGTTAGCTAGAGTAGAAGATAGCTGATCCTCCTTCATTGACTAAGGCTTTGAGCGAATTCTGGACCGAATAGCTTTAATACACACCAATGCAAATGTAGCCTGAGTTGGCATATTTCAAGAAGATAGCGTACAACGTGCTCCTTATAGCTAAAAATAGCCCGGTGGCGTAATGTGCAAAAGTGATAATGTGGACGTTTTAGCCGAAATTATGGCTTTTGGAGATTTGATCAAATCTCTTGCATTAAATGTAGAGATCTGCCCCCATCTTGCGCATTAAATGCAGAGGCGTGTCTTGAAGATCTGCCACCATTCTGCGCATTAAAAGCAGAGACGTGCCTCGAAGATCTGCCACTATTCTGTACATTAAATGCAGAGATGTGCCTCGAGGATCTGCCACCATTCTGCGCATTAAATGCTGAGACTTTCCTCGAGCCCTGTACGAAGAGAAGCTTTTGACGTGGCAGCCTGTTTGTCTTCTGTGGAGCGTAAAGAGCTCACGTTTGCCTGTGTAAAACTAGGCAGCGTATTCCTTTGTATACGTAAAAGCAGTTTACGCCAAGAAAATATCACTAAACGACAGTTTGGGTCGCTGTGCCGCGTCATCATTATAGTCGTCGTCGTCTGCATAGTCGTGCAGTACTCTTTGTCAGGAGTCAGATGTCAAGTTCACTGCATGATTTGACTGGTTCACTAGAGGAATACGAAGCGTTCCTCGTACACTTCAATGCTGCATTAAAAGCGGATGAGTTTTACGCCATAAAGGTGATATAGCACCCTTTTTACGCTGAAGCGGCCTGGACATACTGGCACTATGCGGGTTGTACTTGATCTTATATTTTACGTTGTACTTAGCGGAAAGGCTCTGTTGTACGCCGATGGCTCTGAAGTCATATTTTACGCTGCCCAGCACTAACATGCTGCGTATAGCTATTTAGCGTATTTTTCATGCTTCTACAAGACCCCCTTCAAAGTTTTCAAATTCCTCGTAATTTGAAATGCTTTGAATGAAGCATGAAACGGTCAAGTCTGACTCGTTCTTCAAGGCTGATTTCTTGGCTGATTATTGGGGATTTGTTGGGATTCGGTGTGTTCTTTTTTGCCTATATAAAAGCTGAGGAGTTAACCTATTCTTCCCACATTTCCTTCACCACACAGAGATGATCGCCGGAGTTCGTCGGGTCGACTTGAGGAAGAAGAAGACCATGTTCTTCCAGCATGTAAGGAGCCAAAAAAGAAGGCATCTTCGAGCAAATGTCCTCTGCAACAATGGATCATAGAAGGATATCATAGCTTCCTTTGCTCGGGATAATCAGCAACTTCATATGGCGGTTCGTCCAAGAGAGGAAGGGTCACATTCGACCACTCAGCTTGCAAGCTGTATTTTCTCCTGTCGTTCGTGGACGAGAGCAGAAAAACTAGCTCTGTCCTCGAGTATTGAGTTGGGTCTAAAACCTCAACTCAATCTGTCATGGCGTATGGAGGATAGGCTCTGAATAATTTAGGCAGGCCCAATTTTGTATCCTCCCACCATTAATCATTTTCTTATTAATCGATCGCAAAAACCGACTAACTGCTGAAGAAGACGGAAGAAGATCTCCACCAATACGAGAACCTGGCAGAACAGATTCTGGGGGTGGCCTTCCGATGAAGATGAGGAAATCCTTTGTAGACAGGATTTTCCTCATATGTAATCATGAAGATGAAGAAAAATCCTTTGTAGACCGGATTTCCCTCATATGTAATCATGATTTAATAAAATCATCTTCTTCTGTGCATATGATTATCTTGCCATATATTTTGCTGTGATGAAGTCTGAATATGTGTAGCTTCGACAAGTCTGGTAACTTTACGCCGACTCTGATAGAAAGAGTATTAGGTCTCGTCCTGTCTTTTACACATAACTAAAGATGCGCAGAAAGCCGCTTAGCATTTAAGTCGAGTATTCGAACTGTCCTGCTGTTAGGAATGGGGGGACCTGCATAGAATTCTGAACCGTTACTTCTGATAAAAAGAATTTTTTGTTCAGACCATCATCTTCAAGAATGATTTCCCAAAAATCTCTTGAAATAGGGCGAGAAACGGCTGTCAAACTGAGTCGCCATCTTGAACTATAGATGAAATATTCAGAGACTGGGTTCTGGATGAACTTCCAATCGACCCAAGAAGAAGAGTAATTTTCAAAGCTGAACTCTGTATGCTTTGGGTACTTGGGATATTTTGAGGTCAAGAAGGAGTATCTTCTGCGTGAACCCTTGTAATTGACCGCCTTAGGATTTGTTCATATATATATACGCATGCTCTGGCCTGCGTATTTTTCAGATATACAGAGAGTCATAGATCTGTAAATGTGGATGAGAGTAAAATCATCAGTTTGTAGCCTCTCGAGCGTAAAAGCTGCTGAGCATAAAAGCATTCGGGCGTAGAAACTGTAGATTTGTAGCATTTGAAAAGAAAATCTTCCGAACGTGAAATTATGGATCTGTTGCCTCTGAGCGTAAGAGCCACCGAGCGTGAAATCATAGATTTGTAGCTTCTGAGCGTGAAGTCATAGGTTTGTAGCCTCTCGAGCGTAAAAGCTACCGAGCATAAAAGCATCCGGGCGTGAAACCATAGACTTATAGCCTATGAGCGTAAAACCGTAGATTTGTAGCTGCCGAGCGTAAAAAGCTCCTTGGCGTAGAACCACGAATCTGCTTTGCACAAAAACTTTTCGAATTCGCTGACTGTCCGCTTTCCCTGAGTAATAGGCTGACGTAGTCCTCAATCATAACCGAATATTAAATATCAGATTAGGTTAGAGATTCGAGGAGTCCATCCGAACTCTATATATACCCCAAGGCTTTCAGAAAAAAACTTTTTATCTGTCTTTTTGTAAAAGAAAGCCTTCGACTCTTCGAGTTCTCTCCTTCGTTTTCCTCTCTGAGAATTCTAAGTTTTTAACAATGGCCCCGAAACCAATCTCCTCCACTAAGGAAAAGAAGGCTGACTCTTCTTCTCGCTCCTCTGCCCAAGCAAGAGCGACTTCCGTCGGGCAAGACGATCTTCATTCTGAACGATGTATCCCACCGACGATCTGTGCACCAGGCGTTAAAGGTAAAGCTTTTGGGACGACAAGAACGACAAAAATCCTTCGCACACGTTGTACGTGAACGGGCTAGGTCATCTTCTGTACTGATAGCCTCTTCGAGGAAGATGATGCACAGAGATGTTTCATCTTTTACGCCCACATTTCTAATGTGTCAGCGTAAAAACTCCATATTTTCGCAGTCCGGCGTAAAAGCTTTGACTGTCGAAACTTGGCGTATACTATAAAATTGGAGTGTTTTACGCTTCTGGATGATAATTCCGGCATAATAACTCAAACTTTGGCAGTCTGGCGTAAAACACAGACTGTCAGGTTTTTTTTTTTTGTATACTGCCAACCTTGAATTTTATGCCTTGGAATAAGATTTCAGCGTAAAAGCTCAAGTTTTTACAGTCTTGGCGTAAAGCACAGATTGTTGACTTTTGGCATATGCTGCAAGATTGTGAGGTCTAGTATAGAAACTGACGTATTTTTCTTGTACTTTGTAGTTAACTTGCATATGTCTCCGCAGGCCGAGGTGATGGGTTCTGCTGTCGGGATGCTGCATTCCAACTACCTAGAGGATTTGTCCCACGTGACATTTCCTATCTCCGGACCCCAGTATCCTGAAGGAAGGGGAATCCTGATATCGTCTCAAGGCGAGCGAATATTGTTGAACATGATCAACGGAGAGCCCCTGACGTCTATAGACGGGGTCCAATATATAAAGCCGGCTTTTCTCTTCGGGGACATGATTGACAAACAGTCCCAAACAAAGCCCAAGAAAGAACTCTGGGTTTTCCCTGCCATAGGCTTGGTCATGTATCTGTCCAAGATGCTGAGAGACTACCCTATCTCGGCATTCTTCCATGCCACACATCACAGGAGGATGTCGTGGACGCTGACTCCCAATCTTCACGGCCAGCCGGGGAAGATATTTTACCAGAAAGGATCTGACCAAGGGTCATTTGTCAGCCGCCCTTCCGGCTCTGTGATGCCGTTCAGGGGATTGTATCCGGGCAGTGTCCCGAGTGAAGACACTTTACCACTCCAACCGGTCCAATTACCGACTTTCTGTAATGATTTCATGGGGCATGGAGGAGTATACCCCAAGGTTAATCCTTGGACCAATGGATGGATCACCCCTACAAATCTTCGATGGGCTCGTTTAGCTGACAGGGCCCTGAAGCATTTTCAGACCGAGCTGAAGAGCATTGGTCTATACGCAGTTGTGAATGCTACCAGTATTGGGTTACCTCTCAACCCCAGCCTGTTTCTGGCTTTGATGGAGCGATATATCTCGCTCACCGGGACTTTTGCCACTCCACTGGGGGAGTTAGGATTGGCCCTTCACGAAATGATAGAGATTTTGAGACTGCCAATGGGGGATACTCCTTATGAAGAGTATGTTCCCATAAACTGGGAGCTGGGGGATTCAGACCCTCGGGTAGTGGCTGTGTACCAGGAGCTGATGTGCCACTACCTTGCTTTCACCGCCTTTTATAATGAGCCCTCTGATTTGGCTCATACCAATAAATGGGCGTCCTACCTCTTCTTTCAACGGGCCAGGGCTGCTAAGCTAGAGAAAGTCTTGGATAGCAAGGATCAGCCTCTGAGCTTTCTGAGCGTGCTTAGTACTCAGGTAGTCGATGATCTTATGGAAGACGCTGGGGCTCCAGATCAGATTCTCGACGAAGGGATAAGGAAATATCCTGCAGGCACTAAAGCCTACAGTTATTTGAGGCATTGTCGCAGGCCTCTGTCCATGGAAGGTCAACTGGCTGGCTTTCTCTCTATATGGCTGCGCCGACTGGTAGTACCCAGCATTGCATCTGCGGATCGCATTTACCGCAACACCGTATGGCCTGCAGTGCGTTTGGTGTTCGGGGCAAGACTGGGTTTGCTCCCTGTCATAGTGTGCCGCATACAAGCTGGCCTGAGGTCCATTACTGATGGGCTGCTTGCCGATAAAACTCGGTGTGATAGCTTTCCTAGGGTAGAATTACTGTACCTGTATTTGATGGGATGGTTAATTCTCCATAACCCCAGGGTGATGTCTCCCGGATCTGGCAGTAGTTCGGGGAGTAGTTTCTTGCTGAATTACAAGAATTCCTCCTAGAACGTGACCACAGTTTTAGACTGTCGGCGGGCACTGAATTTCAGTCACAGCTGGAAGCTCTTCTGCACTGTCCCCTCTGTACATCTCAATCAACAGGGGCACAGACTTCAGGATTTAGGCGACGGGAAGACCGTTCTTTCTCCTGAAGCTTTTAATTGGTTGGTCTGCATTAGACCTTCCCATTTACTGTACAGAAGTAAAGACCAATGCTTCTTGGAACCCTACCTGCCTAGTCGGTTTGCCAGGCAGTTTGGGTATGACCAATTGCATGTGGGCAATGCCGTCACCAGCTTCAAGTCCAGGGGTGGACTCATCGATGGAGCGAGAGGATGGCGATACTTTATCATGGGTTATACTGAAGCAATTTTTACTGTGCCCGTCATTTCACTCTCCACGGAGCTGCGCATCGTCCACTCATATGCCCAGTTTTATGTGGCAACCAACACCTTCTATCATGATTTTGATATGCGTGAAAGTTTTAGGATGCCCTCCTCCAAGTCCGCAGGAAGAAACGAAATCCCCTCGGTCTCCTATGACGAGGGTGAAGATTCCGTCAATCCAGATGAGCCTCTGTTGGCGGTACCGAGGGACGAAATACCTCCGCCTGCAGGGCCTCTGGTCATCTCTGGTAAGCGAAGGGCTCCTGTTCTGAAGGAGACTTCCCCTCGCAAGAAGAAGAAGACGTTAGTCGTCCTGTAAGGACTTTCCACCCTGAGGTTCCTAGAAGTGAACCTGCTGTTTCCCCTGTTGGGGATGATTCTTCGATTAGAGGTTCCTCGCCTTTTAGAGAGGGAACCTCCACAGTTCCGGCTGGCGGTGCCGGAGAATTCCTGCTTGAGACTGCTGTCGCTGCTACCGCTTCAGGTAGTGGTACAAGATCGCCTACGAGGCTGAGCCAAATAAGGATATCTTTATCCAGGCCGGCAACGGGAGAAACCCCTGCCGCGTCTGTAAGTATACCCAGCGAGATTCCACCTGATGAACCTCGATTGGATCTGGGTGAAGATTCGGAAGAATACATGTCGATGTCAGTTAGCACACCCCCTTCTCCAGGTATGACAGCTCGCTTAGCATCATTAAGAAATGATTTAGCTGTATGGCCGCAGACGCGACATATATACCATCGGCCATGGGTAAATATCGTCTTTACGCCTCTTTTTAGAAAAATTAACATCATTTTGATATTAACTTTCTTTTGTCTTCTTTTCAGGGGAAGACATCTACGGGGAGGGCAGTGTTGAAGCGCCTTTTGGCTCTGTTTAAGCTCCTGGCGATGACATGGAGGTGCCCGACTTCGAAGAGGAAACATTTTCGGGTGCCGGATCGCCCGAAATGGTTCCGATATCTCAAGAGGAGGATGAGCCTATCATTGCGACAATGCCTCCTTTGAGTACGCCGGTCACTTTGTCCGTTGTTGGCGCATCTTCTTTTGTCGCACCATCTGTTGAGGCGATAGCTGTGGCAACATCATCTGCGGTCATTCCTGGAGGGCGGTTCGCCAATATTGCAGCCACTCCCAGCGTTCATTCGGATCTAGCCATGCTGAGTGAGTAGTATACTAGTATCTTCTACACCACCTTGAAAATACTAATATCAATGGTGTTGGAGAAGAATCTAAGCTTCGAGGCTCTGAGGAGGTCCTCTCAGTTTGCGATAGTGCCGATCAGAGAATTCAACGATACTGGGATAGCTGACATACTGGAGCAGATGGTTAATGGTTTGGAATAATCCTTTAACGAATATTTGCAGCTATCTCGAGGCAGCATTGACGGTCTCGTTCAAGCTAGGTATGACTCCCTGACTGCAGAGCTTGCTGGGTAAATAAAAGCTCTGGACAAATTCGTCCAGGAACAGCAACAGGAGATGGATCATGAGCGTACCAAATTGGAGTATGTCATTCCTCAGCTGACTCAGTGCGAAGTCGAATATGAGGAAGAGACAGTGAGGGTCCGCAGATTGAGAGATGAACTCGCTCAAGCGGAGGAGAAGGCTCTCTCTTTGTCAGCATCTCGAGATGTGCTGAAGCATCGAATGGAGACCGCTCAATAGAACCTGACGCATGTGGGTGTCATCCATGCAGGTTTTACATATGCTCGGTCCGAGCTATATGCTTTGAACAATGATGCGGTAAGATTGGAACGGGCTCGCATCGACGTCTTGAACTCCAGGGATGAGAGAATGGTTGCTCTGGTGTAGCAGATTCGCGACCTAACCGCTCCCCCAAATGATGTACTTTTTTTGCTTTTTAATGTAATTTTGCTCTTTCTGGGAATAGTAAAGAGGCTTTTATCTGACTTTGTGGACCCATCATTTTGGAATATAAATGACAGATTTGGGTGAAAGTGATATCAGAGGTAATATGGACGTGATATACTCTCGGTAAGCTTCAGCATGACATATCTATTCAGAGGTTATATGGACGTGATAGAATATTCTCCAACTAAAATTTGTACACAAAACACTATCAGAGGTAATATGGACGTGATAGGTCTTGAAGTTCCAAATTAGTTAAACATATCTATTCAGAGGTTATATGGACATGATAGAATATGCTCTAGCTACTTTTATTTTGGAAGTAGTATTGTCAGAATGAGATCTTCACCATACTCCATTCGAGCAAAGGAGGTTAAGCGTAGTACCTTTTCAGGAATCTGCCATTGATAGGAGCCATCAACAAGTCTCTATTAGGCTTAGCTAACCTGTAAGCGCCGTTTGAGAACGTCGTCTCGATCACATAAGGGCCTTCCCATTTGGGCTGGAATTTACTCTTACTCTTGTGAGTAATAATCATTGGCCTTCTCACAGCTAAAACTAGCTCGCCAACTTTGAACACTCTTTTCTTTACTTTTTGATTAAAAGATCTGGAAATGCGTGCCTGGTAGAACGCGATGCGCTGTTGAGCTAGGAGGCATTTCTCGTCTAATCCTTCTAACTCTTGAAGCCTTAATAGGTCATTCTTTTCTTGAGTCAACTCATTAGCCACTATTATCCTGAGTGACGGTATTTGGACTTCGATGGGGAGAACTGCTTCGCTCCCGTAAACCAATAAGAATGGGGTACAACCTGTCGGTGCTCTTACCGTTGTACGATATGTCCAGAGACATTCTCCCAGCTTCTCATTCCAAACTCTCTTGTTCGAAGAGACAAACTTTTTTAAGAGATTGATAATGATTTTGTTGAAAGCTTCCGCCAAACCATTAGCAGCAGGATTATATGCCGTAGAGACCACATTTTGTATCCGATTTTTATCGCAAAATCGATGAAATGCTTGGCTGATGAATTGAGGCCCATTGTCGTGAATTATCCTCCGGGGTATCTCAAAGCGATAAATGATATGATGCTTGATGAAGCTGATCACATTAGATGTCTTTACCTCAGCAAGAGGGATCGCCTATGCCCATTTGGAGAAATAATCTGTGATGGCCAGTATGAACCGGTGACCTCTGGAAGAAGACGGATGAATAGGACCAATGATATCCATACCCCATGCTTCGAAAGGCCAAGATGCAACCGTAGGATGTAGATGTTCAGAAGGTTGATGTATAGGCATGAACCTGACATGCTTTGCATTATCTTGCATACTTTATTGCATCCGTGATCATAGTAGGCCAGTAATATCCCATTCTCCTGATAAGATCCTGTAGCTTAGGACCGGGTTGATGCGCTTCGCATATGCCGTCGTGAGCTTCACGGATAATTCGCTGTGCCTCGTCATCAGAGAGACATCTCAATATCAGTCCATCGTAGGTCCGGCGATATAGACACTGTGAAGACGCATCAAAACAGAAGCGTAATGATCGTCTTTTGACGGATACTGCTTCTTTAGGGTCCTCCGGCAAGATTTCGTATGCCACGAAATCTATAAAGGGACTTCTCCAGTCTCTCTTAGGAGGATCGGTGTTCACAGCGTAGCTGCATTCTATGTAAAAGTTATTTTTCATACAGAATAAATCTCTGTTAAGAAGGATCACCGAATTCTGCCTTCTTATAGGAATAGCTAAATCTGCAGCTAGACTGGCTAGGGCATCAGTTTCCAGATTCTGAGATCGAGGCACATGTTCTAGGAAGAATCCTTTGAATGTCATGGCTATCTCGACCGTTGCTCGATGATAGGGGATGAGGTCTGGATTTCGGACTTCATATATTCCTCTGACTTGATTGACGATCAGCAGAGAATCACCGAAATCTTCCAGAGATTCGACGTCCAATTCTTTAGCGACTTGGAGCCCGATTAGTAGAGCGTTATACTCCGCCACATTATTGGAACAGGGCTCGCTAAGAGAATATGCTCGATAGATGACGAGTTTATCAGGAGTAACCAGGACAATTCCTACTCCTGAAACCACGTTTCCCCTGGGACCAGTCCTGGAGGCACCATCGAAGAATAGTTGCCATGCATCACTTTCTATTACGGAATTACATTCTGCAACTTCGTCGGGAATGTCCTCGTATAGTTTGGAGGCCTCCGGGATCGGATGAGCAGCTAGGAAATCAGCCAACGCTTGGCCTTTGATGGACTTCTGAGGGACGTACACCATGTCATACGGTGTTAATAACATCGCCCAAGTCGCGAGTCAGGAATTAAGAACGCTTGGCTTGTTCATCAATACCCGAAGAGGATTGATCCTGGAGATGATATGAATAGTCTGGCCTGTGACATGGTGTCGCATTTTCTAAATAGCGAACATCAGAGCCAAGCATTCTTTTTTTACTGGACTGTACCGGTGTTCAGCTCCGACCATCATCCTGCTTAGATAGTAGATAGACTGTTCATGACCCACATCGTTCTTCTGTGCGAAAAGAGCTCCCAGAGAATGATCCATCGCTCAAACGTACAGCAAGAATGGTCTTCCTATGGCGGGAGGCACCAGAACTGGAGGATGAGTGAGGTAGCATTTGATATCATTAAACGCTTGCTAACAGGCTTCGTCCCATACGAAGGATACACCTTTCTTCATGAGACAAGAAAAAGGCTGACATCTCCCAGAGAGGTTGGATATGAATCTCCGGATATAAGCCAGACGACCTTGAAATCCCCTGAGTTCTCTCAGATTACGGGGCGGTCGTATTTCTAAGATGGCCTTGACTTTATCAGGGTCCACTTGAATGCCTTTAGCGGTAATGACAAATCCCAGGAATTTGCTACTAGATACACCCAGAAAGGACTTTGTAGGATTCATTTTGAGTTGATGTTGGCGCATCAACTCAAATACTGTCTTCAAGTCTTGGATGTGATTATCCTTGAGGTAGCTTTTGACAGCTACATCGTCCACATAATATTTCACTGTTTTGCGTAAATGCTCATGGAATATGTTACTCATAGCCTGTTGGTACGTAGCCCCGGCATTCTTCAATCCGAAGGGCATGACCGTATAGCAATATACCCCCAATGGTGTCCGAAAGGCAGTATGCTTCTCGTCTTCAAGATGCATCTTGATTTGATTATATCCTAAAAATCCGTCCATGAAAGACATACGTTCAAAACCGCATGTATTGTCAATCATGACATCTGTAATGGGAAGAGGAAACTCATCCTTGGGATAGGCTGCATTCAGATCTCGGTAATCGATACAGACACGTACTTTTCCATTTTTCTTTATGACCGGGACAACACTGGCGACCTAGTCGGGATGTTGTTCTTCCCGGATGAAACCGCAGGCTATCAACTTCTTGATTTCAGCTTCAATGGCATCCATCATATCCGGGCGGAACCGGCGTTGGTGCTGCTTCACAGGCTTCGAATCGGGCAATATATTGAGTTTATGAGTATCCACCTTTGGATCAAGACCTGGCATATCCTCATAATTCCATGCAAAGACGTCGATATATTCTTTTATCAGCTGGATAATTTCTTCCCTTTCTTCTTCGAAAAGATTGTTACTGATAAATATCGGCTTTGGCAAAAGTTCATCCCCAACATCAATCTGGATAACTTTATCTTCAGTGGGAGGTTCTCTCTGCTTGAACCGGAGTTCCCATTGTGTATCCATTTGTTGAGCCCAAGAGTCATTCTCAAACGGTTCGGATTTTTGTTCGTCTGCTTCGAAGGAATCTGCCACTACCGTATTTACTAATAATGTTCATTCGAGAGCATCAGATGAGTCGGAAGGCGACGAGCCATTCTGAAAAGAGGAAAAGATATCCTCGTTTGGCTCAGAAGTTACAAGGGAGGTGGTGTACCCTAACCCGAAATAAGTTCGTTGACAGTAGGGATCGCCGTGCAGCGGCATTCGTCTGCATTTTCCGTAGTTGAGACCTGGTTCCAGCTTCAAGTCATAACCCATACTTTGCATAATCTTCAAAGCCTGTGGGCTGTATCTGTGAACTTGTATTTTACCAGCATCGTCATCGAAAGAATCTTCTTGTACAATCGGTTCATTGCGCATGTGGCCAAAGACTATTGAATACTGACTGCTGAAGGCAGACGGGAAAATGAAGATAGAATCCTCATGTGGTCCATATGTCGTGATGACATTGGATGATGACGTTACTTCCCACACATACGGATGATAGGAATCTATAGCTTCCAAGAATTTTTGTGCCATAGGTTCTATATCGTCATGGGAAGAGGATTCCTGATTTAGAATTTGAGCGTCAATATACTGGAAAAGAGGATCTTTATTATCATCAGAAAGCACGTTCCTGGTTGTATTTGCATCAATGGCTGCCAGCTGCATCAGAGTAGTAGGATTCTACCCCTTGAAACGGGTTCAGGTCTGCAAACTCCGTTTGTACTGTTCCTTGGGCATCTACATATTTAAAGCATTGATGTAGGGTCGAAGAAACGATGTTATGGTCGTGGATCCAAGGTCTACCCAGCAGAATATTGTAGGACACCTCTGAATCAATGATATAACATGTAGCTACTGATCTGAGGTCACCAATCTGGATCCTCAGACGAATTTTCTCCAACGGCTTACTTTTCCTGGCATTGAAACCCACGATTGTAGTGGTGGTGTAAGCCAATTCGCTGGTAGGAATCTTTAGCGGTCTGAGTAGACTATGCAGAATGATGCTGATCGATGATCCCGGATCTATGTGAATCCGGTCGACCTCCATGGAACCGACGTACCCGGTGTAATAGAGGGGTCTGTCATGCCTGTTATGCTTTAACAGTATGTCATCTTGAGTGAAAGTGATATTCGGGACCACCTCCATCATACTGTGGCATTGAGGACATGCCACCGGTTCTTCGTCAGGGGACTTGAGCTAGGTCAAGTATGCATCCGCCTGCATTAATGCTTCACTCAGGGCTTGACGAGTGTCTTGAGAGAGCCTGAGCAGTTCGAAGATGGACAACCTGGCTGGTGTATTGGCCAATTGGGCCAGGATGTCGAAGTTGTATGGCTTCTCTAAACCTTTGTTTTGAATATTTTTCAAAGGTTTATCGAAGCGCACTTCTTTTTGCTTCCTTTTGTCCGCCGAAGTTGGTCTCGAAGGACCGGCCTCTGGTATGGCGGGTTCCGGTTCTGAAGGCTTGGCAGCTGAAACGTCTGCCGATGCATCTTCCTGACTTGCTCTATAGTCCTTGAGGTAAGCTTTCCGTGAACGGGTTCCAGTAGCCAAGACCTCGTCTTCTGATGCCGAGTGCACCGTAACCATGTGACATGGTTTACGCTTCAAGTTCTTCTTAGACTTAACCTTAGCAGCTTTAGTCTCTTTCTCGATCTCTGACACCAGATCTGGATGAACCCATATGATCTTGCCCTGCTGGGTAGTTAGGGGTACCAGGTCATGATTTTGACCCCTAGCTGGAGGGAGATTAACGATGTTCAACGTTGTCCAGAAAATAGGTGTAACACCGTCCGGGACTTCTTGGGGAGGCAGATTGCCAAATTACAGAGAGATTATGTTGGCTGTGACTGTCTTCTCGCTGTTGCGCAGAGTGATGGCCTTAGCATCGATCAGCTCCTGGATCTTCCTCTTCAGTACATAACATACTTTTGTAGGGTGGTGTATGTATCTATGGAAGATGCAGTACTTGGGGTTATTAGTACTGCCGACTTCATTAGGCCGCTTCTCCTCAGGAAGGGTAATCTTGCCACTCTTGACGAGACACTCGAATATGCTCGGAATATTGTCGTCGTCGAAAGATTATACTTCAATGGGCCTGGAAGTCCCAGGTTTTGTCTTTGTGGTTGCCGCAGTCTTTTGCCTGGACGTATTAATCGCCAGAGCTTCTTTTTCTTTGGCACCACGAGGATGGTCGCTGTTGGAGGATGACCTCTTGCCTCTATCGGAGGCAGAGATCATGATGCCATTATCACGCGTCTTTCGACTGTCGTCCTTGGTGGCTACCGTTGAGATGATGAACGAGGGCCAATCATGAAACTGATATGGTCCTGTGAACACCGAGATTACGGGAAGAAGGTTCTTCCTGCAAATGTCCACCAATGCCGAGTTTGGAACTCCGGGAGGCATTTGCAAAGTGGCTTAACAAAAATGTTCGATGAAAGTGCGAACGTCCTCTTTTTCCTTCTACTTCACTTCGATGAGAGAGGACATAGACATGTCCATCCCTCCCTCGTAGAATCGTGCGAAGAATAAAGTCTTGAAGTCTTCAAAGGAAGTAATGCAGTTGTCCGCCAGACTACGGTACCACTGATAAGCCACTCCCGAGAGACAGCCCTTGAACACCCGAGTGAGGAGGGCATCATTCCCCTGTAATAACACCGTCATCATACTGAAGTAGTTCATGTACTGACTCGATGATGTTTTTCCCTAGAACAAAGCCATAGTCTGTGGTTTGTATTTAGGAGGGAAAGGGGCCTCATCCCAGATAGCCGGGTAAGGCTGGTTGATTCCCAATTTCTTGAGCTGATCTTTGTGCTTCAAGGCATCAAATTGGGCTTTCAACTCCCGTACTGCCTGAATCAGATTTTCAGCCGGTAGCGGGACCACGGAGTGGTGAGGAATCAGTTGCATCGTGACTCCAACGGGAGGTAATACATTCTCCGAGTGAAGAAGAGGAGGAGCTGCTGACTCCTAATCTAGAGCAGGCTCTTAGATCACGTTGGATGGTGGTAAGTCCACCCCCACACGTATCTGAGTTGGAGGGACCGATGCTTGAGCCATAGCAGCTGTGTGTTGAGTCAGCATCATCTGGTGCATGTTCTCCACCATGGATTGCATCTCTTTGAGAGATGTCTCTAGTACAGCAATGCGTTGCTCAGTGTTCCCGAACGGGGAAGCTTCCTCGCGTTCATCTCCAATGGCATAGACTCCCATCACCCTGGGTGTCATTGAAGGATTAGTATAGGTTTCTGTAGAAGTTGACTATATACTTTCAGCATCTGATTCGGGAGACTGGCGACCCCCAGCATCGGAATCAGAAGAGTACGAAGCCGGTTGTCGCGACCTCGAACAGGTATTTTGGAACACCCCAGCTTCAGTGTTCCTAAGGAGCTTGTTGAATCTCCTTCGGCTTGGAGTTCTAGAGGGATGACGTCTTGAGTTCGATCTTCCTCTAGGTATGTGTAAAGCCATGTTCACTGATGCATGTGTGGGCTCTTCTTCCTGGAAAGACGGAGAATAGCTCAACCGGTCAAAAATTGACCATTTTGCTTCAGAACAACAATAATTAACTACAATCCTATGACTATTACAATAGTGCTCCCTAGGAGGCGTAATAGACATGCTGGAAGATCCCCTATCCTTGCGTTTCTGGATCAGATACTCACGCAGGTCAGGAGAATTTACAGAAGAAGAAGATGGCTTGTTTCTTCTGTTCACCTCAGTGGGCATGCAGATGTTGGGAACCATAGTTCTCCCTGTGCCACCCGTATACAACAGGTTGGCCATCTGGGTAGCGGATAATCCTCGAGGAGTGTGTCTTTCCGTAAACTGAGCCTTCTTTACGCTGAGGGGCTTCACCTGGCATAATTTGGAGCTCTGCTCAGGTTGGCGTAAAGCTGAGGAGGTCCTAAGTCGGCCATCAGCTCCTCGCATAATCCAGAGGGCGGGCAGATTCTTCCCTTGCTGGCGTAAAGGTCGAGAAGTTGAGCAGTCCGCCACTTGCTTTCCCTTGCGTAGATTGCAGGGATCATCTGCTTTTTCGCGGAGGGCAGATACATTTTTACGTGCGGAGTGCGTTTGGAATTTTTGATTTGGCGCTAAGGCATTGTCAGAAATTCTGTCTGCCACGTCATCGACGGGAGACTGGATTTTATGCGCAGAGCGCGGAGTAGACTTCTGGACTAGCGCTGAGGCATCGTCGAAAGTTTTGTCTACCACGTCACGGACGGGAGACAGAGTTTTACGCGCAAAGCGCGAAGGTTGTGCTTCTACAACCTGGCTGGTCGGAGAGATCGGAGTGTCAGTAGGAATGGTAGGGAATGTCCTGGGCATCCAGACCTTACGCAGCTTCCTGTTGTCTTGGACAGAGAGAGAGTGAGAGCTACCCCCTGCTCGAAGCATATCTTCGTAGGCAAACTGGTCGAACTGGACGACCAGGGTCTTCTTCTCGGATCCTATGGATACCGCATCGTGTTGAGCAATTGCTTTCTCATCAGAAGAGAAAGACGTCCCCAGCAGAGTCGCCATCTTGTGTTTGATAATAAACGAAAGATATAAAATAAGGTTTATACGAAATCCGCTCTTTGGTTTACAAACAAGAAGTACAATTAATCCTATACGAGGATGTCAAGTACAAATTTTTAATCTGGGTAAATATTGCTATAGGAGTCTGATCTGCAGTCGATCACTTTGTCCCTTGGACCTTACGATGATGAAGAAGTGCCGTAGAAGACAGAAAAAGCTTCGAAGGTTGCAAAGGAGAGTGGACGCTCGATGCCAAAGTCGTCGCTCACTACTCTTTGTCTGAGCTCTGGATTCTTCTCTCTCAAAGACTCTTCGACTCTTAGTTCTTCGACCTTGATTCCTTAATTTCTTCCTTCTTTTTCTCGACCCTGGACCTCTGTCCATAGAGGTCTCTATTTATAGGGTTTTAGTGACAGTAACCATCCAGTCGGCGTAGAAGCCGGGTAGTGGAAAGTATGGCACCTTTTACACGACGGTTACAATAACCGTTGCCCACGTATAAATCATCTCCTAAATAAGCATGTGACGCGTGTCCCATTAAAAGATAATGCGTATAACTGCTGCGAAGATCACGGCATAAAAGCCACGTAGGTAGTTATCCCTCGCGTAGAAAAGGTTGGCGTAGAAGCCAATAACTGTCACCATGGCGTAGAAGCCAAAGAGTTATCAAACCGGCGTAGAGGCCAGGTAGGCGTAGAAGCCGAGCAGGCATAGAAGCCGAGTAGGCATAGAAGCCGAGTGGGCGTAGAAGCCTGATGCTGCATAGACAGGTTAGCTAGCGTAGAAGATAGCTGATCCTCCTTCCTTGACTGAGGCTTTGAGCGAATTCTGGATCGAATAGCTTTAATACGCACCAATGCAAATATAGTCTGAGTTGGCGTATTTCAAGAAGATAGCGTACAGCGTGCTCCTTATAGCTGAAAATAGCCCGGTGGCGTAATGTACAAAAGTGATGATGTGGACGTTTTAGCCGAAATTATGGATTTTGGAGATTTGATCAAATCTCTTGCATTAAATGCAGAGATCTGCACCCATCCTGCGCATTAAATGCAGAGGCGTGTCTTGAAGATCTGCCACCATTCTGCGCATTAAATGCAGAGACGTGCCTCAAAGATCTGCCATTATTCTGTGCATTAAATGCAGAGACGTACCTCGAGGATCTGCCACCATTCTGCGCATTAAATGCAGAGACGTGCCTCGAGCCCTGTACGAAGAGCAGCTTTTGACGTGGCAGCCTGTTTGTCTTTTGTAGAGCGTAAAGAGCTCACGTCTGCCTGTGTAAAACTAGGCAGCGTATTCCCTTGTATGCGTAAAAGCAGTTTACGCCAAGAAAATGTCACTAAACGACAGTTTGGGTCGCTGTGCCGCACCATCATTATAGCCGTCGTCTGGATAGTCGTGTAGTACTCTTTGTCAGGAGTCAGACGTCAGGTTCACTGCACGATTTGACTGGTTCACTCGAGGAATATGAAGCGTTCCTCGTACACTTCAATGCTGCATTAAAAGCGGATGAGTTTTATGCCATAAAGGCGATATAGCACCCTTTTTACGCTGAAGCGGCCTGGACATACTGGCACTACGCGGGTTGTCCTTGAGCTTATATTTTACGCTGTACTTAGCAAAAAGGCTCTGTTGTACGCCGATGGCTCTGAAGTCATATTTTACGCTGCCCAGCACTAACATGCTGCGTATAGCTATTCAGCGTATTTTTCATGCTTCTACAGCTGCTTCATGTATAACTCCTCCTCAAGATCACCGTGGAAGAATGTCATCTTTACGTCCATCTACTAGACCTCCAAGTCAAAACTGGCTGCCAATGCTAGCACCACCTGAATAGACGACTGCTTAACGACTGACAAAAAGATCTCATCATAATCTATGCCCTTTCGCTGACCGTAGCATTTAACTACCAGACTCACTTTGTATCGAGGATGAGTCACATCATATGTCTGCTTCATTCTGAATACCCATCGGTTCTTCAAAGCCTTCTTATCCTTTGGCAACCGTACCAGATCATAATTGGATTAGCCTGTAAGGAACTCATCTTCTCCTGCATAGCCTTCATCCACTCATGTTTGTGTTCTGTAAAATTTTGGTCTCTTCCCCGTTAGTCAGTAGCACATACTCATCTGGATGAGAATCTGGTAGATGGTCGACGCTCTCTATCCCTCCTCCTCAATAGAACCACCGGTGCTGGTTGTGTATCAACATCCTCCTCCCCTTCAGGAACTACCTCCTCGGAATGCCCATCCTCCTATGGATTACCCGGACCACCATCAGCAGGCTGATGATCAAGATTAGGAGCAGCTCCATGTATTGGCTCCCCCGTAACTAGATTATTTGCGATGTACTCTAGAAACTGCTCGAAACAAATAACTCTGACTCAGATAATTTCTTAGCCTCATAAGGCATCTCAAAATCCTGATTGTTGGTCATATTCTGATCCTCGACGAATAATACGTCACTGCTTTCGTATAGCTTTTTTCCACTGGGTCGTAGAGCCTATAGCCAAACTCATCTCGACCGTAGCCGACAAATATGCACCGCCTCATCTTCGGCTCAAGTTTGGATCTCTTATCATTTGGTACATGCAGAAGGCCTTGCAACCAAACACTCATAGGTTATTATATGATGGCTCTTTGTCGTACCATACTTTGTCAAGCACATCACCCTGCAAAGAAGCACTAGGAGATAAATTAATAACATAAGCAACTGTGTAAAATGCCTCATCCCAATAGCTGTCCGACAAGTTTGCTTCTGACAACAAATATCGTATCCTCACCATCAGTGTCTTGTTCATCCGCTCTGCTAAACCATTGAGCTGAGGCATCTTTGGCAGAGTCTTCTGGTGTCGTATCTCTTTCTCTCTACAGTATACATCAAATAGACCGATATACTCGTCGACATTGTCCGACCGAACACAAAGTAGCTTCTTCCCTTCTCTCTTTCAAAAGAGGCCTAAAACTCTTTAAAAGTGGGCAGCACATAATCCTTGGTCTTTAAGGCATAGACCAAACATTTTTGGAACAATCATCAATAAACGTCATAAAATAAGAAGCACCACCGATGAATTTTACCTTCACAGGACCGCAACTATCCGAGTAAATCAACTCGAGCAACGCTGGTTTCCTCGAACTTGGGTAACTTTGGAAAGATATCATATTTTGCTTCCCAGCCAAACAGTGAGTGCACCTCTCTAGCTTTCTAAACTTGAGCCCTAGAATCACCTTCATGTTCACCAAGTAGCTCATCCCCTTCTCGCTGATATGGCTGAGCCGCATGTGCGATAACTCGATAGATGTATAGATGTGTTTACCTCTTGTGCCCCATGTGCGCCTCTATATAGTAGAGATCGAGCTTCTTACTTCCTCTAGCAATCATCATCGAACCTCTGAAAAGCTTCCACTGACCTTTTTGAAGAGATTGAATAAACCCTCATCATCCAATCTTCCAACCGATACCAGGTTGAAACAGATATCAGGGACATGACTGACATCTTTGAGAACAAGAACTGCACCCGTCTTTGTCCTCAAATGCACATCTCCAATGGCAACTGCCTTCAACACTCCATAGTCGCCTATTGTTAGCAAATACTGTCATGTTTTGAGATACGTGCGCTGAAGCACCTGAGTCCACTAACCAAGAGTTTTATCGCATGCGAGGTTCATTACTACCTTATCACCTACAATGATCGCATATCCTCCATGTGTCAAGGTCACCGTTGTAGTGTTCTCACTTTGCTTCCTCTTGTCTCCCTTCTTCACCCTCTATCAAGTGAAACAGTTTCGCTTGATGTGGCCCTTCTTGCCACAATGGTAACACTCTGAGTCCTCGTACCGACCCTTGGTCTTTTCCCTGTTTTTGTCTCTGCCTCCGCATGGACCCTGCTTTTACCCCTTTCGCGGTTCTCTAAAACAAGCGCCTCTGAGTGGGATGTGGATGAAGTGCCCTGAGAACGTCTCCGCATCTCTTCATTTAGTATCCCGCTCTTGGCAAACTTCAGACTGACCACGTCTTCCTGAGTAGAAGTGATCATAGACACTCGTACAGTCTCCCACGAGTCTGGCAATGTACATAACAGCCATAGTCCCTGAACCTCGTTGTCGAACTTGACTCCCATCGAGGATAGTTGGTCAACCACTCCCTGAAACTCACTCAAATGATCCATAATGAACACCCCATCTTTGTACTGTAGACCTATCATCATCCGGATCAGGGATAATTTATTCATCCCGGTCTTCTTCGCATACAAAGATTCCACATCTTATCCCACAGTGTCCTCGCGTGCTTAATACTGACAACGTGATTGTACACGTTCTCTTTAACGAACTGTCTGATATATCCACACACCTGTATATGCTCAAACTTTCAGTCCTCTTCGAATTTGTCACTGGACCTCTCGGAAGCAAATACCGGTAGATGCAGCTTCTTGACAAATAATAAATCTTTTATCTTGTTCCGTCAGTATTGATAGTTAGTACCGTTCAGGTTTACCATGCACACCGACTTTGCGTCCATCTCTCCTCCATAGTTTGCATGTCAACCCTGACACCCTACTAAAATTCTAAAACCTGGCTCTGATACTACTCTGTTGAGAACGAAAGTGCGAAAACGTTCCCCAAATCAGAGAGTACCTATGAGAGAACCAAGCAAAACGCATAAACCAAAAATGCCAAACACAAATCGCAGACACAGAGATTTTTACGTAGAAAATTCAGATGGAAAAAACTACGGAACGATCAGAGTCCAACCCTAAAGAACCTCCACTAATGGAATAAATAGATTACACCCTTTACAAGCTTCTCACCGATCCAACACGGATTACAGCAACTCTTTGGAACAGAAAAATAGATTACAACCACGAAGAAGAAAGACAACAAGAAATACCGAAAACTGATCTCCTTCTTCGAAACAGCCTCCAATTCTTCTTTCTCCTCTCCAATGTTGTAATGGCATTATTGTCACATTTTCTCCTCTCTTATCTTTTTATTCTATATTGTATGAACCTTTTTTATAAACCCTTGCAAGAATTAGGATTTTCATGTATTGAAAATCTATATATGGAAGCCAAATATATTTATGGAAATCCAATTACATTCAATCATATATTTAGTGAAAATCAAATCATAAATTGGCTTGCCATAAATTGAAAACTCAATTATATGGAAAGTTAATATATGAATGATCCAATCATAAATATAGAATTAAAGTCAAATATGAAAATCCAATATAATATTTGCTTACCATAAATGTTCAAATACAGATACACTTTCCGAGCTTTTTCGACACACGGATGACGCTCGTCGCACTCCGGTGTGTTCTCCACATAGGTTGGGAACCCCACCCACTCCAACAGGGCAACCCCTGGTTAGGGCAACCCTTAGGCTCCTAAGTCCCCACCTCTCAGCCAATAGAGCCTCCGCGGTCCACACAATCTCCTTTATGTCAGTTGAACTATCAATCCACCTGATCCATAATTTGAGTTTTCGCTAGAAATGTCTCGAGTAGCTCAAGGAGGAGAACTCAGAATCCGAGCTCCACGTCGCCGTTAGAACCGGAGGCTTCGACGTCGCCGCCAACTTTACTCGCCATCAATTTGTTGGTATTTTGTTTGGGTACAAGAGGCAGCCAAATTTAGTTCCGACTAGGACAATCCAATATCCTCGACTGACCACTGTAGCTGTAGCGAGCAGCATTGTTTATAAGCTAATTTTTTGCTTCAAATTTTCCGGTGCTAGCTTAGTCCCCTCTCCATATATCTCTGTTGACTGCAGTATTGCTAATTAGCTTCCAGGACCTTCGGCCAAAAAAATTCTCATCCCTCTCACAGCAAATTTTCCGCACGAAACAAACTATAAAATGACACTTATAACTAAGGAGTACTACATCTTTTTCGGCCCACAAGCGAGCCAAATGGGCAAGAGATCACAAAGTGAAAATATGATTGTTATCAGTACATAAAGGCTACGTACGTAGCTTGTGTGAAGGTAAATAACATATTACATATGTGCTTTGCTCTGGTAATTATCGAATCATGATTGCATGTGAAGACAGCATTACGGTCTAGCCATATATGCCAAAGTGATATGTACGCATTGCTTCTTCGTATATTTTGAGACTATAGCCAACCAATATTCTACCCAAGTTGCGGAAGTAATTTAACTTTTTCCTCCTCTTTACTTTCTCTATCTGCAGCATGGCCATATGTGTGGCCAGTGTAGATTTATTATCGTTGATTGATATAAATAGAACAAAGAGATCATTCAACTTGTTTTGGACAGAAAAGAAAAAGTAAGTGCATGAACGCAACATTGAATGTGACTACACGACGCACATTAAGGTTTTCCTATTTCTCCCTGGTCAGTCAGTGATCTGTATTCTCTCTCTCTCTCTGTGATCCCACTTCACTTTGACTGCTCTTTTATGTAAGCCGTTGATAGATAAAAGGCACTACAAAATAAATACCCGAGAGAGTGTGTTTAATTTTTTTATAAATTTTTTACTCACAAGTTTACTTATGACTAGGTCAGATATTTATTAGAAACGTCAAAATTTTGACAGTCCTTTTCACATCTTGTACTCTCAAAATTTTAATAGTCCTAAATAAAATATACAGTTCAATTAGAAGGACTGTCAAAATTTTGATAGTACTAATAAATATTTTTGCTAGTCCTGAGTAAATTTTTGAATGAAAAACTAGAAAAAAAATTATGCCAGCTCCGAGTGTTTTTTTTAGTGCCTTTATACACGACCTTTATATATTGGACTTGATAGGGGTGAATATTTGTTTCAACCTAAACAAAATAGTCAAAACATAATAAATCAAAATTCTAAAAATTCAAAATAGAAACTGATCGAAACAAAATTAGACATAAGAAAAACCGAACCGTAAAATCGATTCGGTTTATTCGGTTGAAATATTTCTATTGTTTAATGGATTGAACTCAAAGTTGGAATCGTAATTAAATTATATTAAAATTTATAATTTTTTTTACGCGTATTTGATATATTTCAAAGTTGAGTCCAAAGTTATACTTTGTTAAATTATCAAAGTTTGACTTCAAACGCATACGTAAAATTATTATTTTTGAAATATATACAAAAATATACACATTTTAATCATAAAATTTGTATAAATTAAGAATATTTACACAATTGCATAAGTCTTATTCAGTTTTCGATTTTGAACCGAAATCAAAATCGATCGAACCCGAATAAAAAAAATTAGTATTTTCAAATCCGAAACTGAACCATTTTTTTTTTTTTCCAAACAGATTTGATTCGGTCAAAAACCGGATAATGCTCACCCCTAGAACTGGGTGGGTCTTCTCTTTGGAAATGACTTGGTATATATATTGTATCTATGTAGAACTTGCTCAGTTATACATGTCTTACTGTTTTCTACATGAACTCTATGCAATTCTGTAATGAATATCCTCACGATGCAATTATGGACAGAAATCATAATACAGATGAGCTACTTCGAGGAAATGTACGCTCATGTTGGAAACTAAAGAGGGGGGGATCAATTCTTGTAGAAATATATAGAAGAGGCTAATTTGCATTTGAACACAATGCACTTTTCCTAATTATCACTTAATGTCATTAATTTCATTTACGTTTCGTATCAATAATGCGAACTTTGTATTCTTGCACTTTGATGATAGTTTGGAAAGCATATTTAGGACCATTCATCCTCCAATGATCAAAAAAAATTATAAACACTAATCCTAGCCTTGACCTTATTATTTCAAAACTAATATTCAATCGTATTTATTTACTACGTTAGCACTAGCAGAAACACGACATGTATGAGTTAATAGTTTGTTATGAATATTTATCATTTGCTTCACTCAAGGGATTATTCAAATTGAACACAAGATAAGATATGTTGATGCTTTGGATAAATAAAATAACCACAAGCAATTATATAAGAAATTCGGATTTTGTGAGATAAAAATTATAGATTAAACATATAGAACATCTGGTTCTCAACATGCAATATTTTAATTTTAGAAAACTAAGATTCAGACATATATATGAACTTCATGTTCTATTCTCATGAGCCAAGCATATCTACATATGGCGAGCCTATGCCATAGCCTCTATCAGCCAGTTGCTTGCTTCGCTTTGGGAGGAGCGGCGGTGCTTGGATCTATCAATATATGGCCTTTTTATGGCAAAGCTAGCAATACGGTGAGACTAGTCCTATGTCAATATTGAGTTTTGCTTCTTGTGAAGCTAATATTGACTAACGCCAGCGAGTCTAAATGTTGCTGACATTACATGAGGTTGTGACCTCTGTCGAGTAGGTGCACGTTTCGATTCCGTCAAATCAATAAGTCATCAACAGACATGATATCGTACAAGTCTAAGTTGTACTTGTACAAGACGTAATCGTGTGCATTTTGAAAACACCCGATGACGGTGTTTATATTTAATTTTTAGTAAAGGGATATAATGTATGGAACGATGTATCTCATTTTGTTATTCAAATTTTAATCCAGTTCAAACCCCTCTTACTTAATTAGTTGTAAATTATTGTAAATTATCAATAAAAAGTTATTTCTTCTATGCCGTGATGTTATTCAATTTCTCTGCCTAAATTTTCTGCAAACTTCTATAAAACAAAGAGATTAATTTCAAAATACACATGATCACGTCTTGTACAAGCACAACTTAGACCTGTACGATATCACGTCTGGTGGCAACTTATTGATTCGACAAAATTGAGACGTGACATAATGATACCAGAGCACGACTTTACTTTCTTGGATTTCTTGTTTTGAAAAAAGATACAATAGTTTTCTTGATTTGAACCATAAACTTCGTATTATGAAATAAGATGTTACTTACAGTAAATTCATAATCTTTTATGAGACTGATATGAGTTACTCTTTTTTGCAGAAATAGAAGAAGGGAGCAGTTCGGATACTTCGGATAGCTCAAGTAGCTCCAACAAAGTAGTCCCAATAGGTCCGATGGAAAGAATGCTCTGTATAATGGAAGTACAGTAGAAGCAGACCGACACTCAACAGAAGCGAACCGAGCAACAACAAAGGTAGTTTGAAGTCCGGTTCAAAGCTCAATTCCAAGTGCAACAGGAACAGTTAGATACGCTACAGCAGATCATTCAAACATTAGTGGCCAACAAAAATCTACGATAATGGCTGTCGCAGCGGAGCCAATCAAAGTTGAAGCCGAGGAATCCCAACCTGCAAGGGAGACAAATTCCACCTTCGACGTTTTAGAATTCAATAAGGTGTGCAATATCTCGTTCAAGGTGATCGAAGATCCGGTTGTGGCGATAGAATGACTGACAAAATAGAGGACCACTTCGAATTACTCGACATTCATAAGTCAAAGAGAGTAGCGTGCCCACAACTTTAGTTGTGCATGAACAAATACGACTGGTAGAACGTGCAAAAAACGATCTATCCTCGGTGATGATAAGAATATAAAGATCTTTTGGACCATATTTCGGAAGGAATACTTTCCTCCAGCGGTTCGACGACAAAAAAGAATGAGTTTGTTTACCTCAAGCAGAAAAGCATGACAATGCGACAGTATGTAACAGAATTTAACGTCCTTGCCAAATTTGCTAGCTTACAACTAACAGTTGACCAGTTGTGGGTATAAAAAAAATTCCGTTAAGATATTACAGGTGCATTACATGACTGGTTGGTATGTAGAACGAAACATCAAGTTGGGTGGTTCATAGGAATCCAATATTTAGGCATGCAAATAGGGCAACAAAGAAACAGAGCAATACAAACCTTGATTCTAGTTTCATTATTTAAGACTGTACTTTCAACTTTCTCATTGAAAATAATTCTCTGGAAAAATAAATTCCAATATTTGGTTGTCAACGATTTTTTTTTTAAATGATTATATTTACTAGTCACGTGCACATGCATTGCATGTAAAATTATTATTCATATGATATTATTGAAAAAAGTTCAATTAAAATTCGTTATAATATAATTTTAATATATTCTAATTAAAGTTTGTTGTAGCTATAATTTGAATATTTTTTAATTAAAATTTGGTATAGATATGTTTATATTTTAATTAAAATTTACTACAAATATACGTGCATATAGTTAGATAATATAAGGTAGTTAAGCTATTAGTTAGGATTTATTTATTTTCTCAATTTTTAATTATATGAGAATATACATACTGCTTAGGCAACTCGTTTTCAGATGTTTCAATCATCTTTATAATAGCAGATATGTTGTTTAATTATTATTAATTAACAAAAAAATAATATTTAAAAAATTAACTAAAATTATTATTATTATTATTATTGTAACAAAGAATTTATTTAATAGTTTTAAAATAATCAATATTAATAAACTATTTATTCAATAATTAAAATACTTAATAATTTAGAATAACTATTATAATAAAAATTATTTAATTATCATTATTTATAATAATAAAATTATATTTTTTTTATCTTTTTCAATTTTCTGGAGGTAGTGGATAGTACTTAGTTTGTGTTTAATTTTTGCTATTTCCATATAAATATGGTATTAGCAAAAATGAACTCGATTTCCTTAAGTTGTGCTTGAAGTGTGTTTTGTTCAGTGATGAAGATGAAGAAAAAGAAAGGAAAGTAAAAGTAAATCATGTAGAAATATGATCCCCTTTATTCATGATGAAGTTTTTTACTCTTATTTTTCTTAGTAACCAAACGCAGCTTTGGTGAGCCCACTTGGAACACAGGTAAGCTCGGCTATAATTGGCTTCACTTCCGTTACAACACATTTTTTTTCTTTTCAAAATGGTTAGGTTGGTATTTTGAATATCTATGACAAGGTTCTAAATGTACTATTTAACATTTTATTCTATCAAATAAAAGGTTAACTCTACTACTTTCGCGAACAAAATTCTGAAGCCCACTCCTTTGAATAATAACTGAATTAGGATTGTAGACTTGAAGTTCCCTTCAAAATACAGTAAACCAACTCGAAAAAAAAATTCATCTCAAAAAAAAAAATTCTAAAGCTATACAACCAAACCAATGTACCAACAAATCATTTACATAGTTCAAGCATAATGAAGAAGAATCTAAAGAGAGTTGTAGTCTCCTACACCTCAGCTGATGTTCCCACCAAAGTTTATTTTTGTTTCTTTTTCAATAATTGAGCAAATTTGTTTGCAATAAAAAATAATTTAAAATTCTTTTTCTTCTCTTTATGGCGAGAAGGGGCCTGGTTTGAGAGTGATGCTAAAGCAACAAGAAAAATTATTTTTATTGCAACTTCCTAAGTGTTGTCAAAAGTTGTTCAATATTTACCTTAAAATATAATAAGTTGTTCTTACCAAGCAAGTTATGGGATTGCTTTTCGAAAAAAAAAAAAAAACCCGCAGAAACAACTATGATAAGCTATCCCAAATCTGATCTAAAAGGATTGGTTTAGTATTATTGCTTTTCAGAAACAGAAGGTAAAGTTGCTTGGAAAACGGATTTTTTTTTTCCTCTTCTTTTTCGAAATATTGTCCTAAAAATAAATTAGATTTTAAAAAGCACACATAACAACAACAACAACAACAACAACAATAATAATAATAATATTTTTTACTATTAAAAAAAGGTTTGAAAACAGTTAAAAATGAGTTGGCTAAGCTGTATATTCACATAATTAATAAAAGAATTTAAAATCCTTCTAACTATCACCTCATGTATATTCCTCACATAAGCAATATCTTAAAATCCTTATAATTAACTTAACATATATCCAAATTATTATAAACATATATATATATATATATATATATATATATATATATATATATATATATATATATATATATATATATATATATAATATTTAAAGTAAAATATATTTAATATTTAAATTATATTTAAATTAAAAATATGGTATTATTTAAACAAAAAATAAAATTATACCTAATTTTTCATATATATATATATATATATATATATATATATATATATATATATATATATAATCTTATTTCAAATATATTCAAATATTTAAAAAATATCCAACAATATCAGGAAAAAAATTGCACACGTGAATTTACTACTAATAATAATAATAGCTTATTAGCTTTTAAAAAACTAAGGCCAAATAAATTGTATACACATCCTGAATTCTCCTTGCTCCAAATAGATCAAAGTAATTGGAAGAGGATTAAGGGATTACTGGTTAACGGTGTTTTCACCGATTTCTCAGTATTTTTGAACCAATCATTTATGAAAATCTCTGCTTGTTAATTTTGCTGAGGCACTGGTTTTTGTCGGCTCAAAAATCCTCCAAAATCAGCGTAATATAATTTTGGGTGTCTTTATAAACACCCCAAATTGATGAATTTTAAAAAAATTTATTATTCTATTCTATTTATATTTTTACCAAAAAATATATAATTATAACTGCTAATAACCTATCTTATTTTTTTCTCATCTATGTTTTTCTTCTACTTCTTCCAAACTACGACTATTTTTTCCAGTAAGTTTCTAAAATCTCTCCTAGTTTTATCCAGACGTTAATATTATTTTATGTGTTTCTATTACCAACTATTGTTCTTAGTAATATGAAATTGACTGATACTTGCATCATAGTTTCATCCACCAAGCAACATATCTTACTTGACATTCTCCTTATAGAATAAAAGGTTAACATATATATGCAATGGTCGATATAAAACACAACCAAATAAAAAAAAAATACTACATAAAAGAATTTAACATATGTATGCAATTGTTGAACATTATATGATATACATCCATAAAGACATATTCAAGAATCTTGCATCAAGCAAATTTCGATATCAGAAAAGAAACTTTGTGAGAGCTTTTGTTTATATATGGGTATATAGGTAATTTTATTCTTGTAAAAAACTTTCAGAATCGTTCGTTAATGAATTACCAAATATGAGTTGGACTGATTTAAAAGTCGCTACTTGAAACCACCCAAAATTGGACCCCTCATAACCGTTCATAACCGGTACTCTAAAAATATCTCATAATAGCTACCCGACAATTGCCAAGCAGACCCTAAAGGCTCTGCATTGAAATGAATGCTTTGCAAGTTCAATGTTCGGCTCTGACCATTATTAAGTACTTTCCTTTTTTTCTTTTTTTTTCTTTTTAAAATTTTCGGCATAACGCTCGGGATCCGACGTAATGTTCGAATTTTGTGCACACTGCATTGTATGTCTTTGGGTCTATTGTTTTTCAACTTCCACCATTTTATAAATAAAAAATAATACGTCAACGTGCCTCGATCCACTGTCATTATTAAGTACTTGAACCATATACAGGTATTAAGAAATTAATAAAACACACAAAAAGGACATCAAAACAATTTGGAGGAGTTGATCCCATGTATTAAGTAGTTACAAAGCAATTTATTGACCATTAGGTAAACCCATTAACCATTAGTGATAAAATTATATTGCTACTGTATTTGTTTTTGCTTGCATTTTTTCTGACTAAGATTCATGGATCCGCCCTTGATTAGGATTCAATAAACCTACATAAGTATTGGTACTAAGAATAAGAAGAAAAAAAAATGGACTTTTGTTATTCCATTGGTATCGAATAACCCGTTTGCGGTGTGAAAGCAAATCAAGAAACCTTATGGAATTTTGAGTCATGTCCTTCGAGAAACTTGTCGCCAACAGACGCGAAGATTAACATTGTCATTCTCATACCGACTAGCAAGCATGTGAGCTCCACTGATTCATTGTGACGTACGTGTTGTCGGTTAGGAATGAACGTAGAAATACCGTTTCCTAAATCAAAATATATATATATATATATATATATATATATATATCAAGTACCGAAGTGAAAGCACAACTCAGATACAATTTAAAAAAAAAAAACACACACACACAATGAGCACAATACAAACATAGTCGATTTTTCTGTGAAAAAATCTGACGAAAAAAAAATACCTAAGAGACAATCGGAGTCTAATCCAAAAAAGACTCTGCTAATGGAATAAAAAATACATCGACTCCTTACAAACTTTTTCAAATCTCAATGGAAAGAGATTACAATGGGAAATAGGAGTTACTTAGACGAGAAGACGAGGAAATATCAATGAAGAACTCCTCAAAGCAGTCTTATTTCAAATCAATCCTAGACCCTCAAAATCTCTCTTCCTCTTGGTTAAAGCATTTCACTTTTGAGAAAATTCTCTCCTTTCTAATTGATACGATAAGATTAGGGTTAGAAAAATCCTATTTAAGTTGTCCAAATCTCGAGATAATCTGGACTGTTGATTTCGATCCAATGACCTTGATAAACAAATTGGACTTGCATCCCCGACCCGGTATATCGACAGTATATCGCCGGTGTACCGCTAAATGGATACTTGGACATATAATGTAGCTCTCCAGGTACCGGAACAAAAACATGTATCATCTGTGTCCGACGGCGGTATTACCATCTGTGCACCATTGGTACTGGTACGGCTCTATTCTAAGTATGATACGTGCTCAAATTGGGATGTCTTCATCGTCATCGACTTCCGGAGGTTTTCGATACACGAATGACGTTCGTCACAATCTTTGATGAATCTCATATCTCTCTCTCTCTCTCTCTCTCTCTCTCTCTTTTATTTATCAACGAAGAATCCGATCCCTTAACCAACAACGAAAAAAAGGAGTGGGCGGTGAAATTAGGAATCGCTGCAGTCCACAGAAAAGCTAGCCCGACCCTATCCTTTCGAGAAAGGAATGCGCAAATGGAAGTTCTTTCATGTCAAAAGGTTTTGATATAGTAAGCCTTCAAGGTCAAGACACGGTATAATGTGCTTGCTTTCCGAAAGGGTGTGGTGGTGGATTTGTTTGATCTTTGCGGAGAGAGGTTGATTACCTGTTCACATTGTTGAAGCATCAAAGATGTGCAGACCTTTTCGTGTTATATATACTTGTCGAGCCTTTGCATGTGTATGAAGCAACCAACCATCTGCAGCTTAATATTTGTCGTGATCCAACCAATAATCACTGATCTCATGGACGGCAAGCAAGGAAGATCCCAGCCTCCCCCAGGTCTGTCCCTCTCTCTCTCAAACGCACATACATGCACATAATCACGGAACGATGCTGGTTTTATGCTAATTACACCTTGAAGATCTTGCCTATTATGTTTCTTGATTTCTGCAACTAGTTTGTTGATATCGTAGGAATAATAACATCGAACGATCTGTCGATCATCATGAGGTTAAGGCACACTTCTTTTTCCTGTAATTAATTGATGGTATATGAAGCTCCAATATTAATTTTTCCAGTTAAACCAAATATGTATTTGCGTAGACAGTGGTATCAAGGTTTAAGCCAATTTGCTTCTTCTGACTATTGCTACTGGCAGTAAATTCAACGGCTTTGATTTGTAGTATCAGATCAGTTTGGGTACTTTAGAACTTTTCTTGATATATATAAGATTTAAGTTTAAATATTATTTTTGAACTACTCAAGATGGCTTTTGTTCTTTTAGGTGATTAATTGCATTACTTTATTGAGCTACAATAAGTACAGAAAGTAAACGAAACTTACCGTATATTAAAGTCATTCTAGTATGTGAAAAAAAATAAAGGTAAAACTAAAACTTCATCCATTTTTGTCCAAGTTCGAGAAAGTTTTAGCCAATTTTTGTCCTTTTTCGGAAGTTTCATCCCGTTCGAGCCAATTTCAAAGAACTTTGAAGATTTTGCGGTTTTGCGTTCTTTTCTTTTTTTTTCTTTCTTCTTTTGACAGAGACTCCTTCCCGGGATAATTTTTCTCACCATAAAACTTTACATTATGGTTTTATTTTCCATAGTGGTAATCACTAGACAGTAGCTAGTTCTTTCTGATCCATTCTAATAAGCTATTAATTAGAACTTAGAACTTACATCAAACTACTGAACCTGATCCTTGTTTCCCTACGAATGTTTTGATGATTGAAAGGATACCCAACTTTGCCGACGGGAAAACGAAAGAAGTCATGCCCATGCTGTTCCCGCACCGCGAAGAAAGGCGACAAAAGCTTCCTTGAAGGATGGTAATTTATGCTTTTAACTAATTTGGAGTTCTTCTTCCAACTCTTAATTCTCACAAATGGATATTTTGTATGATGTGTTCTGAAAATTCAATTTACAATGACCAAACAACACATGTTTAAACAGTCTTAATTAGTATCCTATATTCTCAGATTTTATTTTTTCTATTTTCTTTTGAAAAGAGTACCCGAGGTTCAAGTTGCGCTTTTATTACCTATTTTTAGCGAGAAAAACAAATATGGATATAAATTATATAAAAATAACAAAAATTCTAGAGGAACAGATACATGTAATCCAACGACTTTTCATGACCGAATTTTAAAAATTAAGAACTCATGAGTTCCTACTTGAGTTCAAGTAAAATTAGTACACTTTCAATGTTAATAAAATCCACGTGTCACACCCATATCGTAAGTTATTATGTCAAGTTCTTAGTTGAGTTTCTGTAGTTGAATTGAAAAAAAAAAATCTGGTAATTCTACTGACTTTAATGTTTTCCTTTGTAGTCTTGCTGCACTCTGCTGCTGCTGGCTATGCGAGATTTGCTGCGATTGAGCTCGCTCAATCAGAAAAAGTACTGGGATAATGAATGTTATGCAGAGGGGGGCACAAACAAAAGACTAGAGATTTATATGTACTGGTGTAATATGCAGTTAAAAAGGATCATGTGAGCTCCGTATACATACTACAATGCAGAATATAATATATATAGAATCAGAAATAACTTTGTATTTTCGATCGGTACGTACTTGTATGATATATATGGTTTCAATGAGAACTTAATGTTCAAAGAACCAAATTAGTACATTTGTCAATGTTGAAACTCCTGAGCACAAAAACCAAACGTGCAGTTTGCTCCATGATGTTTAAGGCATGAGAGTGACTTATCTACTGCTTAAATTCAACTAGGCTAAGAATGTGGCAGAGTGGCCTTCTCCATTGATTAGCACTTTAATACCAAACATATGAGGCTCAGGAGTCTTCTCTATGTGGCCAGCATATAAATCTATTGCTATGATCTCCCTCCATAACGTCCTCAAAGACGTACGAAATCACAAATTCCTACTTTGGAATCATTCTCAGCCATTAGAAAGCATCTTTACTTTTTCTTACTTATTCATAAACAACTAGAAAGCATAAATCAGCATATATACATCAAGGTTCGCATTATCGGGATCGGACCTTTCCTGTGGGTATCAGGATTGGCAGTATCGACGGTTTCGGTTCAAAATATCAAAAAAAAAATTGTATCGAAAAACAAATCATTATTAAAACATTATAAAATTTTAGAAAAATTATTTTTATATATTTAGGCATAATTTAAAGTATTTCATGTGTTATTTTTTAGTAATTTTGGAATTAAATAAAAATTGTATTCACCATTGCCGATTGGTTTACCTACGATGGATAAATTTTCTGCTTTTACATGCTTTTACAAACTTACTATATTTTTACACCCTTGTTGATTGATCTTTTTTATTCAAATTTTTTTGCCGGATTGGCTGAAAAAGAGATCTCTGATGTCTGTATGGTCAGTATCGGTATCGGTCGGTATCGGATCGGGACATGCCAAACCGTATCGATATAGGTCGTATCGGATCGGTATCGGCCAATACTACAAACTATTATATACATGCAGGCCGATTTTGAGGGAGTGCAATGAGTACGACCGTACTAGGCCTCCCGAATTTATAGGCCTTATATATATATATATATATGCGTTGCACGTATTTTGCTGATTATTATTAGGAAGACTAAAAGATAGTTGTTGTAATTATTTTAATCTTTATTAAAACTACTTAGAAAGGCTAGAAGACAGGTGACTTAATCATTATAAATTTATTATTATATTAGTATTACCTAGTTATCTTAATTATATAAATTATTTTATGTATGCCTGCAAAACTATTCCGCAAACTAAAAGATAGCTCTCGAAATTGTCTAGTTGTTCCTATTAACTTTAATGAATAACTTAATTAGTAAACATATGCAAGAATATATTTGAAAAAAAAAATTTACTGTAAAGATAAAGTTTTTTAATTATATAATAGTATAGATATGTTATATTTTATATTTGTTTATATATAACAACATATAGAAAAAAGCTAGTAAAATAAACTTTTGATCCGTATTAGTTAAGTTTTTGTTACAATCACTATTCCACACGTCCAACTATTCTAGAAAACTTAAAATTATAATTATAGGATAAATGAGAGTTCACATCTCAATTGAAAGATAATGTAGTTGAATGATTTTTTTTTAGTTAACGTTAATTTTGGATAATTTAGTTTATGTTTTTTGACATGAAACCCCAGCCAAAATATGACTTTTGCGGTTGCGTGGATGTAGATTTTCCAAGTTGTATATTTTCTTGGTGATTTGACTATTCTCGTAGTGAAGAAAAAAAGTTCGAATTTAAAGCGCAACCCATGTCAATGACATAGTTACGTTGAGGGCAACCCCATTGCGTTGGTATAGCTTTTCTTAAGCTTACTCTTCGACTTCATTTGCATGATGGAAATGCATTCAATGTGAAAAATGTGACATCTCCTTACGTTTACATAGTAATAACTCTAAAATCTTTATCTCTATTATTACTTAGTAACGTGACCTATATTTAATACTAAATATTGTATTTACTTACGGTCGGACGGATAAGAGGGAAGTTGGTTTAGATTTTTATTTCTCTCTCCTAAGTTTTTTTTAAAAAAATTAAATTAATTGAGTATTTACTTTTTTAATCTCCTGTATGTTTTTTTTTTAAATTTCTTCAAAAAAAAAAAAACTTAAATTAAATTGGTTGTATATTTACTTATGGTTTTAGATTTTTTAATCTCCCGTAAGATTTCTCTCTCCAGTTAGGATTTTTGTTAAGTAAATTGGTTTAGTATTTATTTACGGTTTGGATGGATAAGAAAGAAGTTTGTTTAAGGTTTTATTAATCTCCCGTAAGTAATTTTTTAAAAGTTTAATTTGTTTAAAGTTTTATTTCTCTTCCGTTAGTTTTTTTGTTAAGTAAATTTGTTTAGTATTTATTTACGGTTTGGATGGATAAGAAAGGAGTTTGTTTAAGGTTTTATTAATCTCCCGTAAGTACTTTTTTAAAAATTTAATTTGTTTAAAGTTTTATTTATCTCTCCCGTTAGTGTTTTTTTAAGTAAATTGGTTTAATATATTTATTTGCTGTTTGGATGGATAAGAAAAAAGTTAGTTTAATATTCTATTTTTCTTTTCCATTGGTTGTTTTGTTATGTAAATTGGTTTAGTATTTATTTACTGTTTGGATGGATAAGAAATAAGTTGGTTTAAGATTTTATTAATCTCCCGAAAGTTATTTCTAAAATATTTAATTGGTTGAGTATTTCCGACGGCTTAGATGGCTCACTTTTGAACTGTTTTGATGCCACATTATAATAGTAGAGATAAAAGGCTTGAAAACGGTTCAAAATGAGTTGTCTTAACCATATGTATATCCTCGCATAGTTAAGAAAAAAAATTCTAAAATTCTTTATCGTGTATGTATGTCCTCGCATAATTTAAAAAAGATTATAAAATCTTTTTAATTGCTTAACATATATCCAAAACATATATATAAATTTGAGCAGTCTAAATCGTTTGTAAATATTCAATTAGTTATTTTAAAAATATTAACTAATTATTTAACTACCTAATATGATTTATTTATAGCTAAATAATTCTAACTCAAGTGATTAAAGAATGAGACATTTTCTTCCATTTCTAGGGATGACATTATTTATAATAAAGTTATATTTAATTTTTTCCAACAATACGCATGTACATTATGCACATTACTAGTTATTATAAAGGGGTCAGTCGTATGTATATCATCAAGTAACTAAGAGAAAAAATTCTAAAATTCTTCAAACTATCGTGTATATATGTCATCACATAATTAAAAAAAAAAAAACTTTCCAACTACATGAACATATATTCAAAACCTAATAAACATATATATAAAAAAATTAATTAAAAATTTTAATATTTAAATCATATTTAAACCACTAGGGGTTTTCTAATACAAGTTTTTTTTTTATATAGAAAAGTTAGTTTACATTACATCACCTATATGTTAAATTCATTTTGGTACCATTAATTTTTATGTTCATTTTGACCCCTTGAATTTTTTTTTTATCACTTTGGCCACCCTTTTGGTGTTAAATGAGGGTAAAATGACAACTTTATCTCATTAGTCCCTCTCTATTCGGTATGCCTCCACCATTGTTGTTCTTGACGTTGATCTTATGTGATGTCCCCACTTTGTCCCTTTCTCAGCTTTGGGGTTAGGGGCTGTAATATCTCTGCAACTGTTAGCGAAGGAGAGGGACATAAAAAGGGAAAGAGTGCGACGGCATTAAAGCTCGTTGGTTCCCGAAAAGAAAAATGAAAAAAAAAAAAATTGTTCTTTATTTTTCTATGTAAAAGGTAGAAAAGTAAATTTTTGATTGGGTGGAGAGAACTATTTTCTCACCTATTTTTTTTATTGAATTTTTTTTTTCTTTTCAATTCTAAAAAGTAGTAACTTTTTTTTTCCAAAATCTATGATTCCGCAAACCAAACTAAACAATACTATGATGGATAGGAAAAGACAAAAAAAATCTTTGTGGTTAATGGTCATTATTCACTTGTCAAAACAATCCAGCTACAGATTAACATGGGTAGTATGCTGAATAACCCGAATGGCTTAAGAAAGTCCATGATAACAGAGCGAGATAAACAAAGTTTATATCACCGAAGTGATTACAGATGAAACTTGAAGGTACTTTAATGCAAAATTATCAAATTTGAGAAATTCAAATGCCTACCAGCCTCAAGTTTTAAGTGTTGGAAATAATATATTTTAATGGTTGTATCTCTTTGAAGAAAAACATTGTGTCTATTTCTATTTGTGTCTCTTCGTCATTTATAAAAAGAGAGTCATGTTAGTGTTTTGATCACTCACACATTCATTCACTCGTATATTCAAGCATCAAGTCTAAGAGAGAGACAATCATCATTGCTTCGTCATTTCCTGAGGTGTGAAGTGTTGCTGTCGGATGAGAAGTACCGTTGTATCCTGTGAGACTAACGTTATTAAACCGTAAGTATCTGTACGGGACGAATATTGTGTTAAGGACATTGAATCAAGTTCAAGTTTCGATTTCGATTTTTTTTTTTATATACGTTATTTATGTTTCTGAATTTTCTATACATAGTGATTCAAATTTGATAACAATCTTAAGACAATATACCTTTTGTTTTCACTACTATGTATTTGGATCAGAAAGTCAAACGGAAACAGATATGGCATTTCAATATGATTGGCTCATTGTCTTCTGCTTATGGATTTAATTCGTAGTGTAAATTGGCTTAATAGTTCTCTGGTTGGTTTTTAATTTAATTACACTAAAGCAGAGACCATCCAAAATATAATATAGCTGTTTAATACATTTAGTTTTCTTTTCATTTTTTGTTGTTTTGATAACTTTCATTACTATGGTTTTGGTTCTGAAAGTCATTGGTTCAAAGTCCTTCATCTTAGGGCATGTTTGGTTAGTTGAAAGTGAGCCTAAATTGAAAACTTGGCTTAACTCCTCCGACTTTTCGTGTTTGGTTAGTTAGCTTGAAAGTTGGCAAAAGTGTTGAGGTGACCTCGTTGTAGTTCCTGTCCCCCTCATTATTCTTCCACTTTCACCATCGAAAAAATTGGTTGAAAGTGGCCGAAAGTTTTGCTGTGATGTACATTGAAAGAGAGAGAAAGTGAAGTTTCTTTCCAGAAAATTTGGAGCAGAAGAGCTTGGAAGTCCTCGACCGTGTTCCTAGACTCTCCCGCCACTCTTCTGCTCTGTAAGAATTGAAAAAAAAAATTCAATCGATGATTTCTCATTTTCGACCATATTTCTTCCTTCTGTGACTGTATTCTCTATATTTTGCAACGATTTGTGAAGAACTGGGAGTTTTTAGCTCTGATATAAGGGTTTCGACCTTCATTCTTCTAGATCTGGGGGTTTCGAGTCTCCCCACATTCTTCTGCTACTGTTTTTACATGCCAAAAATTTGACATTAGATACTGTGACGTTCTACAATTTGGCCAGATCTGGAGATTTAGAGCATATGTACATTTTTACATAATTTTTCTACATCTATCTTGTTTTTCCTAAATTATCACATATTTACATATTTAAAAAAAGGGTCTGCACATTTTTTCCTACTGGTCGATCTGAACACATGCATATTTTTTTGCAGAAGTAAATTTATTATAAATAGCTACACATACACCTGAATGTAGGTATATTGGAACTTTGTATAAAGATGCTTTTACGAAAATATGTTTGTTTTCCTAGTGTAGATTTTAGAATGAGTATATGTTATATTTTAGTTTATCGAAATGATTTGTCTTGTAGATGGATTTATCAAATCCTAACGGTCCGTTGTTGCGAGCTGCCACACAAGCAAGTGGCATATTTGTTTGGGAGGAGGTGGTGTTGTGTTGTGTTCTTTCTTATAGTTATCATGTGGCGGTTTATGTAATATTCAGTACCTACGTTACGTTTTGTATGTGGTTTGATATGCAATACATGAAACATGTATCATATCTAAGGGCCTACTCGAATGTATATATTCTAATTAATGAACTTTTATGTAAATATTTCTCATATTTGTATGGCTAATTTGTGTATTATTTACACTTCTTTCATGCAGGAGAAAGCCGAAAATGCAAGAGAGTATTATACAATTATGAAATAATATGAGTCTAAATCACAACTTATGGCAATGATGACTATATTTATGATTGCTTGGAGCCATATGTGGTATGTCCCTACAAAACACATGTTATGCGTTTGATGGCAGCCCCTTTCACTTTTGCGAAATGGCCGGAGGTAATCAATGTATTATTTTTTAGTCCCATGCGTTCTAAAATCTATACGAATGATGGCAGCCCATTTTCCATTTGTGAAATGGCCGGAGGTAGTCAACGTATTAGCTAAGATTTGGACAATGATGAGTGGGATGAATACACTGAGTCTAAATAAAACATATGGCAATGATGACTGAGTTGGATGACTCCTTTGAGCCATGTCTTTCATGTCCCTTCACACTTCGGAGAGGAATAATGTTGGTTTTGTATCCTATGAGTATCAATTCTCAGATTGCCTATGCTTGAGCTATGTTGGTTTTCAGCACACTTTGTTTCTCAGTTCTCAGTTTTCTGAGCTTCAGTTTTCTTTATCCTGGTTTTTTGGGGTATCCTGGGTTTTTATGTATGCTGGGATCTATATGCTCTGCAGAGTTCAGCCGAGTTTCCAATATATGCTCACTTTCAACCCAGTTCACTCCAACCAATTAACATCCAACCAAACAAACCCTTTGTTTACTTCTGGATATTGGTTTTCTCAATTCTCGGTTTTCTGACTTTAAGTTTTATGTATCCTGGTATTTTTGGAGTATCCTGGGTTTTTTCGAGTACGCTGGGTTTTATATGCACGGGATTATGATGACTTTAAGTCAGCTGCTGACTCTACATGCAGTTTTGTGAATAAGTTGATTTAGTTTTTTGAGTATGCTGGAATCTGATGCTTGAGAGATACTTGGTATTTGCTGCTTGACTATATTGCTGCTTGACTATCTACTCAATCGAGCAGATTTGTGAGTATATGTTGCTGCTATTATGTCTCTTTCATGATACTTTCAGTATCATTTTCTTCACTGGCCTTAGAGTAATAGTGATAGCAATGCTTCTGTGAGAGAAATTTTTCATGAATTTTTCTGAGTCCATTTTTCTCCAATTGCACCACACTTTCAACGAGCCAAACAAGCCCTTGGTATATGTGGGTATCAGTAGCAAATTTGCATCTATAATACTTATTTTTTCTATGATGCTGGGATTTTGACAAAATTTTGGCTACCATTTATAGTTGCTTGCTTCTAAACTTATTTTTGTTTACTGATACTACACTTGCCTCTCATCATTTTTCTGAAACCTGGTTTTGTGTTCAATTTTTTGGAAACCTGGGTTTGCTTCTAAACTTATTTTTGTTACATTTATGTAATTGGTTGCTTCTACACCTGGAATTGTGTTCCATGGAATGGTTTGTTTTTCTTGGATTTCATTTTGATACTACACTTGCCAATTTTTTACTATGTGTTATCAGTGCATTGGAGCTAAAAAAATTTATTTTGTGATACTTATTTTGAAGTATCAATTCACTTCTTTTTTACTGTGTGAGCTAAAAAATTTATACTCAAAGAACGGTTGTTTAATTCTTTTTTGTGATATACTCATTTGGAAGTATCAATTCACTTCTTTTTAGTTTAATTCTTTTCCATTGATTTTCCTACAAGTTTTGGGTACCTTTTTGACTGCTGCTAGTCTTAGTACCCAGGTTTTTTTAAGTATCACTCCTTAGTACAAATTTTTGAGTACCTAGGTTCTTTGAGTATCGCTTCATAATGGATACTTGCCTTTGAGTATACTTTTGAGTACTCACTTGGAATATATGTTTGTTTGGGCTTCGAGTCACACTTGGCTTTGTGGGGAAATTGTTGCCTGCCTCTTGGTATCTGCTGTTGCTGTTGTTTGGGCTTTGAGTCACCTCCTATATGTTGTTGCTGTTGTTTGTCTTTCATGATACTTTGAGTATCATTTTGCTTGGTATGTTGTTGCCAATTTTGAGTATTGTGAGACCCAGGTCCCTGTCAATTATAAGTATGATGCTGCCATATCCAAAATGACTATTTTTCTGCTTATGTTTGAACTATGTTATGAGTTTTTTCAATTGGCTATGATGAGAAATCAACAGTTGCCTAATATAGCTTTGGCAATAGGCAATACTTGGCAAGATTTTTTTTTTTTTTGATTTAGACAACGATGCTTTGATTTAAGTATCACTTCTATGTTTTAAATTGCATATACTTTTGTTTCAGTATCACTTGACATGCCTGTGAGTATTAGGGTCTGTCTGGTATCACTTTTGCCTTTCATAGTTTTGCAGTATTTGTAAGATGATATATGAACCCTGTACATACTGCTCTGAGCCCAATTTTTACATATATAAATATTTATAATATTTTCTGTTATTACATGAATAAGTCATGTTTGACATGCTTCAAGTTACCAGTATTATTATTACATGAAAAATCCATGTAGAATGTGGTCGATAATGAGGATGATGATGAGGATACGATCACTAGCTCGTCCTGCCTCTTGATACCACTACTATTTGGTGTTGCTGCTCCTGCTCCTCCTGCTCCTCCTTTTGGCCCAAGTGGTATTGCAATTTCAGGGTCTAAGCTCTTGTGTAATGGCATAAAGCAATTGACAATGTTTGCTTAGAATGTAGTCTATAGGGCCTGAGAATGTGGTAAAAATGTCCAAGCTCTTGTACGAAATGTGATTTTTTTTAATGTATACATGTTTTAATATTATCACGTAATTTTGTTCATTTATGAGAATTGCAATATTAGCTTTAAAAAAGTGTGACAAAATATTGGAGTAAAATATTTTTTGTAAATATATAAAGGTATTTGTAATGAAATTCGATTTATATAAAAAATTTACTTCATATTAATTTATGTCAATTAATTGTGTGAAAGAAAAATTACTATTTACTAATTAAATGACAAATAATATTGTTGGTGTTTTTGCCTTTGGACTAGTAAAGATAGTCCCACATTGGCTACACCACCAAGTGGGTATCTCAATATAATACTTTGTATGAGTTGAGGTGTGCACATGGGGTGTGATGGGGCACATGGGTGCTATGTGGGGTTATTTTTCTAGGAGAAAAAATGATTAACTCCTCATGAAAGTATTTATGCTTTTTGTCATGCTCTTGGAATTATTTTCTCGGACTCTTGCATGCGCGTGTTGGATGAGCGGGTACTGAGCGGGCGTTGAGCGGACTATGCATTGGGTTGCGATTGTGGTATATCAATTTTGTACATTGGCTTTTTAGTCCCACATCGGAAAGAAGAAGAGGATGGGCTTCCATCATTCCCTATATAAAGAGTCCTCTAGCCTCCTTTTGAGACAGACCAAAAAGTTGAGAAAGATGAGTCCAAAGGAGTCCGTTCGAGTCACACAAAGATGTGACTACGAGCGTTCCAGAAGTTATCTTGTGAACTTGCTGGCTCCTGGGAGCAGATTGTCGATAGATGACGAATCTTGCTTTGAGCAACGGTGGTCTTCATCGCCCCAGCAAGAATAAATTTTTATTATGTCTTCTTCTCCTTTTTCTTCTTGGTTCGTTCTGTCTGATTGCAACTACGTTTTGCAAGGAAGAACGAAGGTAATTTTCGTTTTATTGTAACTCCGTTCTGTCTGTCTGCAACTGCGATTGCAAGGAAGAACGAGAAGTTTGGTTAATTCTGATTCTTTTGTAATCTTGAGAGCAAGTTGTAATCAGAATCCTTATATAGTTCTTCGTGGAAATCAAGAATAGTCAGAGTGAGAACTTTTGTATGAACCTCTGATCTCGACCACGCGTTCTTCCATATTTGGTTAAGCCTCGGGACTAATAATCTCAAAGCAAGATCCGAATAAAGATGGAAAACACCCGTTCAAGTCTTCTGGACACAAGTTTTCACAAACTTGAGAAGATTGACGGAATTTACTTCGAACAATTTGATGAGGGAAGGAGTCCTCTGTCAAATGTTGAAAGTGAGTTGTCAGTACCTACCATTTTCGAGGATGGAGGAGATAGCGACTGAAGGACGCGCATTCCAGTTGGAAGAAAGATTACAAGATGACCAAGGATTGCAGAGTATGCGTACAAGGGGCAGACCTTTGCGCATGACAGGACTTGGCTCTTTGCAATACTTAGCGCATGGCAGGGCATTTGAAGTCTTGGCATCTTGGCGCATGACAGAGCTGGGCGCATAGTATCTCAATGCACATAATGGTCTCTACGCATGCAAGATGCGCATGAAGGCTTATGCGCATGGATTGGCGCATGATGACTTATGCACATAGATTGACACATGGTGGCTTATGCGCATGGATTAGTGCATGATGGCTTATGCGCATGGATTGGCGCATGGTGGCCTATGCACATGAAGGTCACAACACTATACATTACTTGACGCATGACTGAAATTGGAACTTGGAAGTAGAACCAATCCGAACAAATATAGCAAGGTATAACTAAACTTAGTTCCTTAATTACTTAACTTGGTTGCTATGATTGCACTGGTTAAGTCCTATGGCATGGTTGCTGACCAGTGGATAGAAACTAGTGCATCTAGCCACATGTGCTTTAGGAAGAGCTGTTGATCAAGGTCGAACCTTTTAGTGGTGAAGGTTTTGATGGCAAGCAAGGATCAAGCAGAGGATCTGGGGATTGGGACAATGGTTCTGAACTTTGAGAAGTTACAATCAAAGGAGTGCGTGTGTAGCAACGTACCAGTGATTACCAAGGACCTGATCTCAGGAAGTCTGTTACAGACTTGAGGGTGAACATCCATGTTTTCCAGATGGTGATATCTTGGCAGGAGACATACTTTGAAACAAGGCGTTCAGTTTCAAATGGATGTTCGAGCTTCTGCTTGTGACTGAAGTCCCATTGTAAGAGTTGTGGGACCCCAGACTAGGACATGTACTTCTTACTGCCAGATATCTAGTCTAGGGTTTATCTCCAAATGTGGGGGTAAGGAGGTAGAGAAGTGTAAGATCTGTGCGCAGACAAAGATCACAAGAAAACTGTTCAAACGGGTAAACCGAAGTACAGATCTTCTGGAGTTGGTTCACTCAGATATTTGTGACTTCAAGCAGTTCTCCACAAAGGCCAAAATAAAGTACTTCATTAATTTTATCGACGACTACTCGAAGTACGCATTCATCGATCTGCCCTAATTAAAAGACGAAGCATTCAAGAATTTCAGGGTTGAGGCTGAACTTCAAATAGGGCAATAACTCAAGAGACTCATAAGTGATCGAGGCGGATAGTATATGTCTATTGAATTCGCATTGTTGTACAAAGAACATGGAATTATCAATGAGACTGCTGCTCCGTATTCTCCTCAATCAAATAGAGTAGCTGAAAGAAAGAATAGGACGTTGACAGAGATGATGAACTCAATGCTGCTACGTACAGGTCTTCTAAACTGCTTCTGGGGAGAAGCTGCGCTTACGGCTACGTTCATTCTGAATAGAGTGTCGTACGCAACTTCTGATGTCACTCCTCATGAACTCTGGTTCAAATTCAGACCCAACTTGAATATCATTCGAGTGTGGGGGTGCCTGGCGTATGTGAAGCTTCCGAACTTGAAGATTCAGAAGCTGGGTACGAGGACTACCAAGACCATCTTCCTAGGATATGCTGAAAAGAGTTATTCTCGGAGGTTTCTTGATATTGAGTCAAATTATATCATCAAATCTTGCGATGCATAATTCTTTAAAGATAAGTTTGCAAGGCACAAAAATATTGTTATCGCAGACATTCCGAAGAATAGTATACGTGCACAAGAGGGCAACACTTCCAATAAAGATGTACTCCAAGAAGAAGTTGTCATTCCAGAGACAACGTTCAAACCAGAACTCGCAGAGCCTGTGTCTAAGTAAGTAAGGAGACACAAGGACTTCAGAGATAATTTTGTCATCTATCATGTGGAAGCAGATCCGCTTACCTATGGTAAGGCGATAAAGACCAGAGATGATATCTTCTGGAAGGAGGCTATCAAAGATGAGTATGATTCAATAACCTCCAAGAACACTTGGGTGTTGGTCGATCTACCTGAAGGAGAAAAATCGATCGGATGCAAGTGGATCTTCAAGAAGAAGATGAAGGCCGATGGAACTGTTGACAAGTTCAAGGCAAGACTGGTAACCAAAGGATTTTCTCAGAAGCAGGGGATCGACTACTTCGACACATATGCTTCAGTAGCGCAGATGACGACCATCAGGATATTGATTGCTTTAAGTATAATTCACAAGCTAGTCATTCATCATATGGATGTTAAGAAAGCATTCCTGAATGGAGAATTGATCGAAGAGATTTGCATGCAACAACCAGAAGGATTTGTCATCAAAGGGCTTGAAGACAAAGTCTGCAAGTTGGTAAAATTATTATACGGTCTGAAGCAAGCTCCAAAGATGTGGCACGAGAAGTTTGATAAAGTCATAAGATCAAACGGCTACAGGGTCAGTGAAATGGACAAGTGCGTTTACACTAAGTTCGCTGACGGGAGAGGAGTCATCGTTTGTCTATACGTGGATGACATACTAATCCTAGGTACGGATCTAGCACATTTTACTGAGACAAAAAAGTTTCTCTCATCTAAGTTCAGTATGATGGACTTAGGGGAAGCTAATGTTATCCTGGGGATAAAGATTATTCAGACAGACACCGGAGTGGCGTTGTCACGGTCTTATTATATTGAGAAGATACTCACATGTTATGGATATCAAGATCTTCCAGGGATCGATACTCTGTACAGGTGTGACAAGAAGCTGAAGCCAAATCAAGGAAAAGTATCAGGCAGCTGGATTACTCAAGCGTCATTAGGAGTCTGATGTATGCAACAACGGCCACAAGGCCTGACATAGCTTTCGCCGTGGGGATGCTGAGTCGGTTTATGAGCAATCCAGGAGTGGAGCACTAGAAATTTGTGAAGAGAGTGATGAGATATCTCAAGAGGACTCATAAGTATGCACTGCACTACAGTGGTTATCCGACAGTGGTGGAAGGCTTCAATGATACAAGCTGGTGTTCAGAAGTATAGAGCGAAAGGTCTACGAGAGAATACGTCTTCTCCATGGGTGGAGTAGCTATATCGTGGAAGTTGTCACGCCCCAGTCCCAAAATACGTAGGACCAGGAATACGTGACACGCCAGCTATGCATTCGACCCGACACTGGTCTGACTCGAATATGTATAAGTTGTAATATAAAGGGCACAATATAGATATCCCATAAATGTAAACCTCTATGTCTCAATCCACAATATACAAAAATATACAAGAAAGAGCTATACGTGCTAAAGTCGGCCGCCCAATAACACACTAACTCGAATAGACTCGAGAAGAAGTTTGAGTCTATAAAAACTAGGCTACAACAGCAGATGAATAATCAGTATAAAATAACCATAATGCCGGTAGATAAGATGTGAGTACCTAGTACCATGCCCACAAGACATGCAACTCCAACAACAACTCCAAATGCTCCGTAATCATCTATGCTGCAAAACTGGCAGGGAACCAGGTCCTCAGAGGGACATAACAAGGTACAAAAATACAGCATACCAAGTAAATAGAAAGTACAAGTGCAACAACAGGATACTCTATCATTACCAAACAAGTGTGACACAGTTTAAAGACAATATTCGACACGTGGGCTGTCCAAAATAAAGCCGTAGCTTCGGACACGGAAACACACGGGACGTACCGTAGCTCCGGGCAAAGAGTCACACGGGTGATACCACTACACTAGATACATGATCACTACATAGATACTACATAAATATATAAGCGCGTGCAGAGGAGCCCAAACGTCTAGTAACTGTCTTCCCCTTCCCAAGCGGTTAACAATGGTGCGCTGAACCTGAACCTCTATCTAACAGTCTCGACACAGAGAAATAACTCAACAGACGCGACCCTAAGGTCGTCCCAGTCTCTGGTCATGATGTCAGTATCAGGATACAGGAATCTGGCACGAACATAGTGTATGAGTGTGTCCTGGGGTGTCGATATACTCAGGTACATACATCAAGGTATTACGAATATCCAACGTTCATTCTAAGGCATTACGACGAACGTCTGCACCCGGTTGTGATCCGGACGCGAAGTATCAATCGTAAACAAAAATACGTGCATAATGTACATAAAGAAACAATAAATATCTGTAATCTGAAATACAGGGTGGCAAGGTACACTTGCCTGCGTCCGGCTGCTGATGACAGGGATCCGGTACCACGTCCAAGTCCGCAGGTCCCGTAGTACCTAGAGATGAGATACAAACCAATAATCAATAATCTATTCCATGTCAAACAGGGATGCGTCACGCATCTACACCTAAACTCAGTCTCAGTTGTGACTCACAGGGACAAGACACTAGGGGGGTTTGACCACAGTTGACTATCGGTACGATAGTCAAAACATCTAGTCATCAGTATACATCATCAAACCATCCTCAAAACACAATTAATGATTATTAACCCTTCGTTTCATTCACGAAGTACTACTCTAATTTAACCCATCATTAATTTCCAGTCTCCACATTACCGATCAATGGTTAAATACTACATATAGTTCACAATCCAACACGTGCTCTTCAGTGTTCCTAAATGTTCAAAATATCAGAATCTTAATTCTCGCTAATTTAATCCCCATTAATTAATTTAGCATTCTTTCCACCCTGTATAGTATTCATAACATCTCGTCAAAATCAAATTCTAAACCTCCATGCCAACCATTTAAATTCATTTTAATTTATGTAAACAAAAACCCTAACCTAGATTAAACCCTATTCTCCAGTCATTATAATCAATATTAACCTTAATCATCATTAGCCTTAATCAACATTATCCTTAATCACATTCATCTTAACCACATTCACCTTAATCACATAGTTCAAGTACTATAATACACTAACCTTATATATGCTAACAATATATACCCATTAAATCCTAACAACTATATATATCCAGAACATAGAGTAGGGGAGGGAGTATTTCACCTTGGCTTGGGCTGCTGGCCGAAGAACCACCTCTGGCCGGAGGGGAGAAACGGGGATGGCTGGAAGTGGTGGTGGGAGTGGTCTCGCGGTGGTGAGGGTGGTGATGATGGAAGCTTGTGGTGGTGGTGGTGGGAGTGGTCTTGCGGTGGTGAGGGTGGTGATGATGGAAGCTTGTGGTGGTGGTGGTGGGAGCCGACAGGGAGTCAGAAGGGGAGAAGGTCGGAGTCGGGTGTTCTCAGGTGCAGGCGGTCGACTCGCCAGTGGCCGGTGGAGATGGCCGGACGAGGGAGGCCGCACGGGAGTCAGGTGCAGTCGGACTGCTGCGGGTCAGGGGGAGCTGCACTGGCCGGACTGGTCACGGGGGGTGCTGCACGCCGGAGCGAGTCGGCCGACCAGGGGGTAAAGGACTGCACAGCGGTTGCTGCACGCCGCGGGTTGTGATCCGCCGGAGCAGTGGCGTAGAGGCACTACTCCGTCAGGCCGGGCTGGCTGCGGGAAGACGACCCGACGTCGGAGTAGTGGCTCGGTCAGTCGCCGGGGGGTGGCCGCACAGTCGCTGCGGGGTCGAGCTGAAACAGTCGGCCGGGGGTGCTCCTCTCCAAGAAGAAAGGAAGAAGAAGAAGAAAGGAAGGAGAAGAAATTTGTATGGAGAATAATATAGAGGAGGGAGGAGAGAGAGAGAGAGGGGGGTTTTCAATGCCTAGGGATTAGGGCCGGCTTGGGAGTTGTGAGGGTGATGGTGATGGTGATGTTTTATAGGGGGTGTGTGAGAGATGTGTGGTGGGGATGTTCCCATCTAAATTGGATGGCTAGGATTTAACATGAAGACTTAGTTTCTTCATGCAAAGGAAGGGGGAGGGAAATGTTGACTACGTTCAACAATTGGTAGCCTCTCCATTTGGTCTTGGCCAATGGGGTGAGGACACCTAAAATCAATAAATTGTAACTAAGCCCCTTAAATTCGGGAAATTATACGAACACATAAAATGATGCAAAAATTATGGAGAAAATTGTGTTTGGTGATTTGCATGGTGAGGGGGTATTGGGTGTTTGGCATGGGTTTAATTTTATGACCATCGGGATTAATTGGGGATTAAAATAGGATTAGGCAAAATTGGTATCCTCGATTTAAATAGAATTAAAGTGTCCCGCACTTTTAAATTAAATAGGGGCACTTGGGGTCAAAATTCAGAAATGACACAAAGGTCAAAAATGGTGGGGGCTTGGAGTCAGTCTTGGACCCTTTAGTTGGTCCGGCTCAACGGGTTAAGTTGGTATCTCAAAATTGAGGGTAACGACATAGGTGTCCGACACGGAATTAAATATGGATTTTAGGATACGAGAAGTTGTGCAATTAATTTAGGGCACAACGGATTTGATTTTGGGTGACGGAAAAGTCCAGTGCCTAAATTGGCGAGTCAAGTCAGAAGTACAATAGTCCGATGGATTTTATGGGCTGATATTGGGCTCCGAATAATTAAGCAATGATAGGGCACGCCAAGAGTTTAATTAAATGAATAAAACAGACAACTTTACTCTAAACCTCAATATCTGCTGCTAATCCAAAATTTTCCAAATCCAAACCTGACTATCTATAGAATTAATCGAGGGGGTTTACATTCTTCCCAACTTAGAAAAATTTCTTCTCCAAAATTAAAAGTAAAGCACGATAATAGCTAAAAGAATTTTAAAACAACTAATAATCAAATATTGTACGTAAATTCGTACCTTGCTTCTCAAATAATTACGGGAACCGCTGTCGAATAGAATTATCGCGCTCCCAAGTAGACTCGCCTGGTGAATGGTGCTTCTATGCCACTCTGACCAGTCGAATAGTCTGCCCTCTCAAAGTTTTCTCGCTGTGATCGAGGATCTCAACTGGCTGCTCTACGTAAGATAGACTGGGCCCGACTGTAATCTCCGAATGATCAAGCACGTGGCTAGGGTCTGCGACATATCTTCTCAGCTGTGATACGTGAAATACGTCATGCACTCCCTCTAATGATGGAAGCAATGCAAGACGGTAAGCCACTTCGCTAACTCGTTCCAAGATGTCAAAATGCCCGATGTACCTCGGACTCAGCTTGCCTCTGCCTCCGAATCTGATGGTACCTCGAGTGGGCGATATCCTCAAAAATACATAGTCACCCTCCTTGAACTCCAATGGCCTGCGGTGCGCATCTGTCCAATATTTCTGTCTGTCCTGTGCTACACGCAAGTGGCTCTGAATCTGCTTTACCTTCTCCACTGTCTGTGTCACCAACTCTGGACCAAGTATCTGACGCTTTTCCACGTCACTCCAACAAACTGGCGACCTACACTTCCTACCGTACAGTGCCTCATAAGGTGCCATCTGTATGCTAGCCTGGTAGCTGTTATTGTAGGAGAATTCCTCCAAGTGTAAGTGGTCCTCCCAAGATCCTCCAAAATCGATCATGTACGCTCTCAACATATCCTCTAATATATGTATCGTGCGCTTTGACTAACCATCAGTCTATGGATGATATGCAGTGCTGAACTTGAGACGAGTTCCTAGGCTCTCCTGCATACTCTGCCAAAAATGCGACGTGAATCTGGAATCATGATCCGATACGATGCTGACAGGCACTCCATGTAATCGTACTATCTGCCTCATATACATGTGTTTGTGGTTATTTAAACAAAAAGAATAGAAATGTATTCGATGTGGGGGTTTACACGGAACCCGCCTTCTTTTGTTTACAAACAAACTTGTACAATGTAATCCTATACGAGGATGTGGGAGTACAATTTATTTAATCTGGGTAGATATTGCTATAGATGTCTGATCTGCGGTCGATCACTTTAGCCCTTGGACCACACGATGTTGAAGAAGTGCCGTAGGAGACAGGAAGCAGCTTCGAAGGTTGCAGAAGAGGGTGGATGCACGATGCTGAAGTCGTCGATCCCTACTCTTTGCCTGAGCTCCGGGTGCTCTCTCTCTCTCTCTCTCTCTCTCTCTATCAATTCTCTGACCTGGTTCGATCTTCCAAATTGTCGACCTTGTTCCCCATTGATAGGGGTCTCTATTTATAGAGTTTTGGTGACAGTGACCACTCCATCGGTGTAACAACCGAGGAGTAGAAAGTACAATACCCTTTTACACAACGGTTAAAGTAACCAATACCTACGTATAGATGATCTTTTGAATGAGCGTGTGACGCGGGTCCAACTAAGGGGACACAACGCATACAAATTGCTACTAAGATCACGGCGTAAAAGCCATGTAGGTAGGTATCCATTGTGTAGCAGAGGTTGGCATAGAAGCCAAATGTCTGTCACCATGGCATAGAAGCCAAGTAGGCATAGAAGCCGAATAGGCATAGAGCCGAACAGGCATAGAAGCCGAGTAGTCGTAGAGACTGAATGGTCGTAGAGACTGAGTGGGCGTAGAAGCCGTATGAGCACAGATCCTGAATGGGCGTAGAAGCCGATGCGTACTGTGCTAGAATGGGCGTAGAAGCCGCTGCGTACCGTGCTGATGTGGATGTCTTAGCCGAAATTATGGCTTTTGGAGATATAATCGAATATCAGAGATTTGCCACCATCTTATGCATTAAATGTGGAGGCGTGTTTTGAAGGTCTGCAGCCCTTCTGTGCACCCGTCGCAGAGACGTGCCTTGAGAGAAGCTGTCACCGCTCTGTGCAATTAGACGTGGAGACGTGCCTCGAGTCCCGTACGAGGTGCAGCTTTTGACGTGGCAGGCGGTTTGCCTGCTGCGGAGCGTAAAACAGCTCATGTTTGCCTGTGTAAAACAGGACGGCGTATTCCCTTATACGCGAAAGAGTGGTTTATGCTGAGGGGACTCCAGTAAACGACGGTTTGGTGATGCTTTAACCAAATCCTCTGCATTAAATACAGAGATCCGCCATCATACTGTGGAGCGCGTCCCGAGGGGTCTGCCATCGTTTCCAGCCGTCGTCTGGGTAGTCGTGCAGCACTTTTTGTCAGGAGTCAGAGGTCAGATTCACTGTGTGACTTGACAGGTTCATTTTGGGGAAGACGAAGCGTTCCTCGTACGCATTAACGCTGCTTTGAGAGCGGTTGAGTTTTACGCCATGGAGGCGATGAAGAACTCTGTCTTACGCTGGAGCGGCCTGGACGTACTGCACTTACGCGGATGGTCCTTTGAGCTTATTCTTTCACGCTGTGTTTTGGCGAAAAAAGCTCTGTTGTACGCTTGATGGCTCTGAAGGCCTCCGTTTACGCTGCTCTGCATCAAGAGGCTGCGTAGATCCTCCCAGCGTATTTTTTATGCTTCTACAAGACCCCCTTCAAAGCTTTTAAATTCCTCGGAATTTGAAATGCTTTGAATGAAGCATGAACGACCCCTCGTAAATCGAAACGTTTCTGAATGGAGCATTGAAACGGTCGATGCTGACTTTATGGCAGATTTATTGGGGACCGCTGTGATCTCTTTTGCCTATAAAAAGGCTGGGGGGGTAAACCTGTTCTCACCACATTCCCATCACCATGCAGAGATGATCGCCGGAGTTCGTCGGGTCGACCTGAGGAAGAAGGAGATCATGTTCTTCCAGCATGTAGGGAACCAAAAAAGACGGCGTCTTCGAGCAAATGTCCACTGCAACGATGGATCATGGAAGGATATCTTAGCCTCCCTTGCTCGGGATAATCAGCAACTTTGTATGGTGTTGCCCCAGGAGAGAGGAAGGGTCGTATTTGACCACACTGCTTGCAAGCGGTGTCTTCTCCTGTTGCCTCCGGTGGCGAGAGGCAGACAGACTCGCTCTATCCCGGCTTGATCGGTGCACGGAGCATGGGATCTGCAAAATCTATGCAGGCCCAGTTCTGTATCCGTCCGTCGTTGATCATTCCCATGTCAGTCGGTTTGCGGCAACCGACTGTCTGCTGGAGAAGATAGATGAAGAATTGAATCCCAGCGAGAACCTGTCAGAACAGTTTCTGGGCAATCTTCAGATGATGATGGAAAAACCCTCGTGTCGACGGAGTTTCCCTCAGTTGTAATCATGAAAATGAAAAGAAAACCCTTGTAGATTGGATTTCCCTCATATGTAATCATGATTTTGATCTTTAATAAAATCGTCTTGCTTCTTCATATGATCATCTTGCCATACGTTGCTGTGAAGTCTGAATATGTGTAGCTTCAATACGTCTGAATCTTTATGCCGACTCTGTAGAGAGAGTGCTAGGTCCTGTCCTTTACGCATAGCGAATAGTCCATAGAACGCTGTAGAGTATTTTGAACATTTTAGAACCGTCATGTTGTTAGGACCGAGGAACCGCATAGAATTTCTGAACTGTTTCTTCTCTGATGAACAGAATTTTTGTTCAGACTTCGTCTTCAAGAGTGACTTCTCGAAAATTTCTTGGGACAGGGTCGAGAAATGGCTGTTTAACTGAGTTGCCATCTATAGACGAGATATTCAGACTGGAGTCTGGATGAACCTCCAATTTTGGACCCGAGAAGAGTAATTTCTCAATGTTTGAACTCTTGTATGCTTTGGGTACTTGGGATGCTTTGGGTCAAGAACGAGTATCTTCTGTGTGAACTCTTTGCAATTGACCGCTTTGGGGACTGTTTCGAATATACGGAAAGTCGTGGAGCGCAAAATCATCAGTCTGTAACCTCTGGACATAAAACACCATCGAGCACGGAATCGTAGACTTGTGGTTCCTGAGCGTGAAGTCGTAGGTTTGTAGCCTCTCGAGCATAAAAGCTACCGAGCACAAAGGCATCCGGACATAAAACCATAGACTTATAGCTGTCGAACGTAAAGCTGTAGATTCGTAGCCGTTGAGCGTAGAAAGCTCCTTTAGCGTAGAACTGTTTGATTTGTAGCTCCTGAAAAGAAAGTTTCTTCTAGCGTGAAGTTTGCGGATCTGTTGCCTCTGAGCGTAAACTGAGCGCCACCGAGCGTGAGATCGTCGATTTGGTATCTGCTGAGCGTAAAGTTATAGGTTTGTGGCCTCTCGAGCATAAAAGCTACCGAGCACAAAGGCATCCGGGCGTAAAACCATAGACTTGTAGCTTGCGAGCGTAAAATCGTAGATCCGTTGCTGTCGAGCGTAGAAAGCTCCTTTAGCGTAGAACCCACTGAACCGTTTTGCACGAAAAACCTTTCGAATTCGCTGACTGTCCGTCTTCCAAGGATAGTGGGCTGACGTAGCATCCAATCATAACCCATCATTTAATTTGCGAGATTTGGTTAGGGTCTCGAGGAGTTCGTCCGAGGATTCGAGGAGTCGACCCGGACTATATATACCCCAAGTTTTTTGAGAGAAAAACTTTTTATCTGTCTTCTGCGAAAGAGAGAGCTTTCGACCGTTCCGAGTTTTTCTTCATTCCTTCTCCGAGCACTCCGAGTCTTCAGAAATGGCGCCAAAACAAACCCTCTCCGCTAAGGGAAAGAGCGTAGGTTCTTCCTCTCATTCTTCTGCCCCAGCGAGGGAGTCTCTGGTCGGACAAGGCAAACTTCCTTCCGAGCAAAGTATCCCGCCGACAAGTAGCGCACCCGGCCTTAGAGGTAGAGCCTTTGGGGTGACAAAAATGACAAAAAATCCTTCGCACATGTTGAACATGACCGCGCTAGGTCGTCTTTTGTGCTGATAGCCTCTTTGGAGGAAGTTGATGCACGGAGGCGTTTTCATCTTTTACGCCCATATTTCTGATGTGCCAGGGTAAAGACTCCACATTTTTGTAGTTTTGAGCGTAAAAGCTCTGGCTACCGAAAATTGGTGTATATCGTAAAATTTGAGTTTTACGCTTGTGGGGAGGACTGCCGGCGTAAAATAGCCAGATTTGCATAATCCTGCGTAGAGCACAGACTGTCGTTTCTTCGGTCTGCATGTTCGTGCAAGACTTGTAGTGACATCTTTTCCTTGCACTTTTGCAGTTGATTTGGGTGAGTCTCCACTGGCCGAGGTGATGGGCTCCGCTGCTGGGATGCTGCACTCGAACTACCTGGAAGATCTGTCCCACGTGGCATTTTCCATCTTCGGACCCCAGTATCCTGAGGGAAGGGGGTTTCTGATATTGGTTCAGGGCGAGCGGACGCTGCTGAGCATGATTAATGGCGAGCCCCTGACCTACGTAGACGGGGAGCAGTACATAAAGCCGGCTTTCCTCTTTGGGGACATGATTGACAAACAGTCCCAAACGAGGCCCAAGAGGGAGCCCTGGGTTTTCCCTGCCGGGAATTTGGTTTTGTATTTGCCAACGATGCCGAGGGATTATCCCATCTCGGCCTTCTTCCATGCGACGCATCCCAGGAAGATGTCGTGGATGCTGACTCCTGATCTTCACGGTAAGCCGGGGAAGATCTTTCATCTCAAAGGAGCTGACCGGGGGTCGTTTGTCAGTCGCCCTTCCGGCTTTGTGACGTTGTTCCGGGGACTGTGTCCGGGTAGTGTCCCGAGTGAAGACAGCTCGGTGATCCAGCCGGTCCAATTGCCGACCTTCTGCAACGACTTCATGGGACGAGGCGGGGTATATCCCAAGGAGAATCCCCGGCGTAATGGGTAGATTGCCCCAACAAACTCCCGATGGACATGCCTGGTTGACTGGGCCTTGAAGCAATTTTGGAGAGAGCTGGAGGTTATTGGACTATATGCCGCTGTGAGTGCGACGAGCGTCGGGTTGCCTCCGAACCCTAACTTGTTCCTGGCGCTTATGGAGCGGTACATTCCTCTCACTGGGACCTTTGCCACTCCACTGGGGGAGTTGGGATTGGCGCTCCATGAGATGGCAGTTGTCTCGAGACTGCCGATGGAGGATTTGGACCCTCGGATGGCGGAAGTATATCAGGAGCTGATGTGTCAATACTTCGCGTGCACCACTTTTTATAACGAGCCTTCTGATTTGGCTCATACCACCAAGTGGATGTCCTACCTCTTCTTTCACCGAGCTAGGGCTGCCAAGTCGGAGAAAGCCTCGGGGGGCAAAAATGAGCCCGTGAATTGTTTGGGCGTGCTTAGCGCCCAGGTCGTCGAGGGTCTTATGGAGGAGGCCGCAGCTCCGGATCAGATTCTCGTCGAGGGGGTAGGAAAGTACCCCGAAGGCACTAAGGCCTGTAGTTACTTGAGGCGCTGTCGCCGGCCTCTGTCTAAGGAAGCCCAGTTGGCTGGTTTCCTTTCCATATGGCTGCGTCGAGTAGTAGTGCCCGGCACAGCGTCCGCGGACCGTATTTACCGGAACATCCTGTGGCCGGCAGTGCGCCTGGTGTTCGGGGCAAGACTGGGCTTGCTTTCTGCCATGGTGTGCCGTATACAGGCTGGCCTGAGAGCCATAACTGATGGGTTGCTCGCCGACGAAGCTCGGCGTGAGAGTTTTCCCAGGGTGGAATTACCATATCTATACTTGATGGGATGGTTAATCCTCCACAATCCCCGGGTGATGTCTCCTGGCTCCGGTAGCAGTTCGGGGGGTATATTCTTGCTGAATTACAAGGATTCCTCCTGGAATGTGATCACAGTCTTAGACTGTCGGTTGGTGTTGAACCTCAGCCAGGGCTGGAAGATCCTCTGTATTGTCCCCTCCGTACATCGCAATCAATCAGGGGTGCGGCTTGAGGATTCAGGTGGAGAGAAGACCGACCTTTCCCCGGAAGCTTTTAACTGGTTGGTCTGTATTAGGCCCTCCCATCTGCTGTACAGGAGCGAAGGTCACTGCTTCTTCGAGCCCTACTTGCCTAGTCGGTTCGCCAGGCAGTTTGGGTACGATCAGTTACATGTAGGCAATGCCGTCACCAGCTTCAGGTCCAGGGGCGGACTCATTGATGGAGCTAGAGGGTGGCAATATTTCATCACGGGCTGTACGGGGGCAAGCTTTATCGTGCCGGTCGTTACAGCCTCCACGGAGCTCCGCATTCTCCATTCTTACGCCCAGTTCTACGTGGCGATTAACACCTTCCATCGTGATTTCGACACGCGTGGAAGCTTCAGGGTGCCTTCTCCCAAGCCTGGGGGAAGAGTTGACGTCCCCTCGGTTTCTTCGGACGAGGGTGAGGAGTCTGGTACTCCGGATGAGCCTCTGGTGTCGGTGCCGAGGTGTGAAGTACCTCCACCTGCGGGGGCTTTGGTAGTCTCTTCTGGGAAGCGACGGGCTTCTACTCCGAAGGAAGTTTCTCTTCGTAAGAGGAGGAAGGAGACGGTCGCTCGTCCTCTCCGCATTCTTGGTGTTGAGTCTCCCGGGAGTGAGCCTGCCTCTTCCTATATCAGGGATGATTCTTTGGCTGGAGGTTCCTCGCCTTTTAGAGAGGGACCTTCTACAGTTCCGGCCGGCGGCGCTGGAGAATCCTCGCTAGAGGTCGCTGTCGTGGCTGCTGCTCCAGGTAGCGGAGCGAGTTTGCCTGTATTGCCGAGGCAGATGGGAGAATCTTTCCCGAGGTCAGCAACGGGTAAAACTCCCGTTGTGTCAGCGAGCGTGCCTGGCGAGATTCCAGCTGATGAACCTCGACCGCGTCTTGGTGAGGGCTTGGCAGAACTCTCGGCGATGTCAGTCGGCCCACCTCCTTCTCCAGGCATGACGATTCGCATTGCGTCATTAAGGCGTGGTTTAGCTACCTCGGGTGCAGATGCGTCGTATATGCCGTTGGCCCCAGGTAAATGTCGTCCTTATGTCTCTCTTTAGAAAGATTATCATCATACTGATATTAACTTTCTTGTCCTCTTTTCAGGGGATAGCGCCCACGGGGAGTATAGCGTTGAAGCGCATTCCGGCTCAGCTCGGGCTCCAGACGATGATACGGAGGCGTTCGACTTTGATGAGGAAGTGGCTTCGGGTGCCATTACGCCCGGAGTAGTTTCGTCACCTCAAGAGGAGGATGAACCCGTCGTCGTGACCCTGCCTCTTGTGAGTGTGGCGATGACTTCGACCGCCGTTGCCTCACCTTCTTCGGTCGTGCCATACGCCGATGCGACGGCTGTGGCCACCTCGTCTGCAATTGTCCCGGGAGAGGGACTTGCTGATATTGCGGCCAATCCCGGCATCCAGTCGGATCTAGTTGCGTTGACCGAGCAACATACCAGCCTTTTCTACACCGGTTTGAAAACAATAATATCAATGGTGTTAGCGAAGAGTCTAGATTTTGAGCGCCTGAAGAAGACTTCTCTTGCTTCGATCGTAGTCATCAGGGAGCTCGGCGATCCTGGGGCAGCTGACGCTCTGGAGGCGGTGGTTAATGGGTTAGAGCAACCCATTACCGAATACTTGCAGCTGACTCGGGGCAGCCTCGATGCTGACGTCCAGGCTCGGTTCGACCTCATGACTGCGTGGCTTGCTACAAAGCTGGAAAGCCTAGACAACTCCATCCAGAAGCATAAGCTGGAGATGGATAGGAGAAAAGGTGTCGTGGAAGAGGCTCTTGCCGTTGAGACGCAGTGTCGCACCGAGCATGAAGGGAATGCGGCGAGGGACTCCAAGCTGAAGGAAAAACTCGCTCAGGCTGAGGTATGGGCTTCTCAATCGTTGGCGGGTCTAGAGGTAGCAGCTGGTCGTCTGAGCGCAGCGCGACAGGATTTGGACCGTACAGAAGCTGCTCGTGCGGGCTGTCTTCGGGCAAAGGCTGATCTGACCCTTACGAACACTCCCGAGGCACGGCTGGAGCAGGTTCGCACCGACGCCTTGGTTCTTAGGAATGAGAGGATAGCTGCACTGGAGCGGCTGATTCGCAATCTGGCTACTCCACCATTATGATGTATCCTTTCCCTTTTTGCTTGCCCAGATGTAATTCTGCCTCCCTTTTGGGAATAAATAAAGGCGACTCTTTTCTGACTTTTGTGGACCCGTCATTTCAGAATGTAAATGACAGTTTTTTAGGCGAGAGTAATATCAGAGGTAGTATGGACATGATAGACTCTCGATAAACTTCTTAGCAGGACATATCTATTCAGAGGTCGTACATACATAATAGGATATGACCCAACTAGTTTTATTTTGGGAGTAGTTTTGTCAGAATATGAGATCCTTGCTATATTCCACCCGAGGAGGGGAGTTTAAGCATAGTACCTTTTCAAGAATTTGCCGTTGATAGGAGCCATTAACAGGTCTCCATTAGGCTGGGCTAACCTGTAAGCGCCATTCGAGAATGTTGTATCGATCACATAAGGGTCTTCCCACTTGGGCTGGAATTTGCCTTTGCTTCTGTGAGTAAGAATCATCGGCCTTCTTACGGCTAGGACTAGCTCGCCGACTTTGAACACTCTTTCCTTTACCTTACGATTGAAGGCTTTGAAAATGCGTGCTTGGTAGAGCGCGATGCGCTGTTGAGCTTGGAGGCGTTTCTCGTCTAATCCTTCCAGCTCTTGGAGCCTTAACAGGTCATTCTTTTCTCGAGTCAGCTCACTAGTCACGGCTATCCTGAGCGACGGGATCTGGATTTCGATGGGAAAAACTGCTTCGCTCCCGTAGACTAGTAAAAAGGGGGTACAACCTGTCGGTGTTCGTACCGTTGTGCGGTATGCCCAGAGACATTCGCCTAACTTCTCGTTCCAGTCTCTTTTGTTTGAAGAGACAAATTTCTTCAAGAGTTTGATAATGGTTTTGTTGAAAGCTTCCGCCAAACCATTAGCAGCTGGATAATATGCCGTAGAGGCAATATTGTGTATCCGATTTTTATCGCAAAACCGATGAAACGCTTGGCTGATGAACTGAGGCCCATTGTCGTGAATTATCCTCCGGGGTACCCCGAAGCGATAAATGATGTGGTGCTTGATGAAGCTGATTACGTCAGACGCCTTTACCTCAGCCAGAGGGATCGCCTCTGCCCATTTGGAGAAGTAATCCGTGATGGCCAGTATGAACCGGTGGCCTCTGGAGGAAGACGGGTGAATTGGACCAACGATATTCATACCCCATGCTTCGAAGGGCCAGGATACAACCGTAGGATGTAGATATTCAGACGGTTGGTGTATGAAGTCTGCATGAACCTGACAGGCTCTGCATTGTCTTGCATAGCTGATCGCGTCTGTGATCATAGTGGGCCAGTAATAGCCCATTCTCCTGATACGATCCTGTAGCTTAGGACCGGGCTGATATGCTTCGCATACACCGTCGTGAGCTTCCTGGATAACCTGCTGTGCTTCATCATCTAAGAGACATCTTAATAGCAATCCGTCGTAAGTCCGACGATATAGGCATTTTGAAGATGCATCGAAGTAGAAGCGTAATGATCGTCTCTTGACGGATACTATTTCTCTGGGGTCTTCTGGCAAGATTCCGTATGCGACAAAATCTATGAAGGGACTCCTCCAGTCTCTTCTAGGGGGATCTGTGTTTACAGCGTGGCTGCGTTCTATGTGGAGGTTGTTCTTCACGCAGAATAAATCTCTGTTAAGAAGGATCACCGAATTCTGCCTTCTTATAGGAGTAGCTAAATCCGCCGCTAGACTGGCTAGGGCATCAGCTTCCAGATTCTGGGATCGAGGGACATGCTCTAGGAAGAATCCTTTGAATGTCATGGCTATCTCGACCGTCGCTTGGTGATAGGGGATGAGGTCTGGATTCCGGACTTCATATATTCTTCTGACTTGATTGACGATAAGCAGAGAATCACCAAAAGCTTCCAGGGACTCTACCCCCAGCTCTTTAGCAACTTGGAGCCCTATTAGTAGAGCGTTGTACTCCGCCACATTGTTGGAGCAGGGCTCGCTAAGAGAATATGCTCGGTAGATGACGAGCTGATCAGGGGCGACCAGGACGACTCCTACTCCTGAAATGATGTTTCCCTTAGGACCGGTTCTGGAGGCGCCGTCGAAGAACAGTTGCCATGCGTCACCTTCCATTACGAAATTACATTCTGCAACTTCGTCGGGAATGTCTTCGTATAATTTGGAGGTCTCCGGGATCGGATGAGCGGCTAGGAAGTCGGCCAGCGCTTGGCCTTTGATGGACTTATGCGGTATGTATACCATGTCATATGGTGTTAACAGCATCGCCCAAGTTGCGAGTCGGGAATTAAGAATGCTCGGCTTGCTCATCAGTACTCGAAGAGGGTTAATACTGGAGATGATGTGGATAGTCTGGCCGGTGACGTAGTGCCGCATCTTTTGGATAGTGAACATCAGAGCCAAGCATTCTTTCTCCACTGGGTTGTACCGGTGTTCGGCTCCGACCATCATCCTGCTGAGGTAGTAGATAGCCTGTTCATGCCCTACATCATTCTTCTGTGCGAGAAGAGCTCCTAGCAAATGATCCATTGTTCGGACGTATAGCAAGAACGGTTTTCCCATAACGGGAGGCACCAGAACTGCCGGACTGGTGAGGTAGCGTTTGATATCCCCGAATGCTTGCTGACAGGTTTCGTCCCACACGAAGGATACACCTTTCTTCATGAGATGCGAAAAGGGCTGACATCTTCCCGAGAGGTTGGATATGAACCTCCGGATATATGCCAGACGGCCTTGAAATCCCCGGAGTTCCCTCAGATTGCGGGGCGGTCGCATTTCTACGATGGCCTGGACTTTGTCAGGGTCCACCTGGATGCCTTTGGCGGTGATGACAAATCCCATGAATTTCCACTAGATACACCCAGAAAGGACTTCGTAGGGTTCATCTTGAGTTGATGTTGGCGCATTAACTCGAATACCGTCCTCAAGTCTTGAATGTGATCATCCTTGAGGCGGCTCTTGACGGCTATGTCGTCCACGTAATATTCTACTATTTTGCGTAAATGCTCATGGAATATGCTGCTCATAGCCCGTTGGTATGTAGCCCCGGCGTTCTTCAATCCGAAGGGCATGACCGTATAGCAATATACTCCCAATGGGGTGCAGAAGGCAGTATGCTTCTCGTCTTCAGGATGCATCTTGATCTGATTGTACCCTGAGAACCCGTCCATGAAAGACATGCGTTCAAAGCCGCAGGTGTTGTCGATCATGATGTCCGTGATGGGAAGAGTGAATTCATCCTTGGGGCAGGCCGCATTCAGATCTCGGTAATCGATGCAGATACGTACCTTCCCATTTTTCTTCATGACTGGGACAACATTGGCGACCCAATCGAGATATTGTTCTTCCCGGATAAATCCATAGGCTATCAGCTTCTTGACTTCAGCTTCAATGGCGTCCATCATATCCGGGCGGAATCGGCGTTGGTGCTGCTTCATAGGCTTTGAATCGGTCAATATATTGAGCTTATGAGTAGCCACCTTTGGGTCAAGGCCCGGCATGTCCCCATAATCCCATGCAAAGACGTCGATGTATTCCTTTATCAACTGTATGATTTTTCTCCTTTCAGCTGGGGGAAGATTGTCACTGATAAATATCGGTTTTGGCAAAAGTTTACCCCCAACATCGATTTGGATAACTTCGTCTTTGGTGGGAGGTTCTCTTTGCTCGAAGCAGAATTCCCACTGTGTATCCATTTGTTGAGCCCAAGAGTCATTCTCAAATGGCTCAGAATCCTGTTTATCTGCTTCTGGGGAATCTGTCACCACCATATTTACTGATAGCGTTTGTCCGAGAGCATCAGGTGAGTCGGGGGGTGACGGGCCGTCCTGGGAGGAGAAAAAGATGTCCTCATCCGACTTGGAAGTCGTAAGGGAGGTGTATACCCTAACCCGAAACGAGATAGCGGGGGTTGCCGCGCGGCGGCGTTCGTCTGCCTCTTCCGTAGTTGAGGCCTGGCTTCCGCTTCAAGTCATAGCCCATGTTTTGCATGATCCTTAATGCCTGTGGGCTGTATCGGTGAATCTGTATTTTCCCAGTATCGTCATCGAAAGGGTCTTCCAGGCTGGCCGGTTGACTGCGCATGCGACCGAAGAATATGGGGCGCTGACTGCTGCAGCTAGGCGGGACAACGAAGACAGAATCCTCATGGGGTCCATACGTCGTGATGATGTTGGACGATGACGCTGCTTCCCAGACATATGGATGGTAGAAGTTTATAGCTGCCAAGAATTTTTGTGCTATGGGTCCTACCTCGTCACGGGGTGTGGATTCCATACTTGCTCAGAGGTGATAGGGACATGGCAATTTTTGTGGACTTTAACATTACTGGCGTACTTTAGAATCTAAGTACGAATGTTAAGTGTAGATGACAATCGATATCAGAGATAATATGGACATGATAATTGATGGTCGAAAGTTTATTCAGAGGTAATATAAACATGACAAACTTTGTGATTGTGACTCCATCGGGGAAGGAAGCGCATATATGCTCAGAGGTAATATGGACATGGCAATTTTTGTGGACTTAACATTACTGGCGTACTTTAGAATCTAAGTACGAATGTTAAGTGTAGATAACAATCGATATCAGAGGTAATATGGACATGATAATTGATGGTCGAAAGTTTATTCAGAGGTAATATGAATATGACAAACTTTGTGATTGTGACTCCATCGGGGAAGGAGGCGCATATCTGCTCAGAGGTAATATGGACATGGCAATTTTTGTGGACTTAACATTACTGGCGTACTTTAGAATCTAAGTACGAATGTTAAGTGTAGATGACAATCGATATCAGAGGTAATATGGACATGATAATTGATGGTCGAGAGTTTATTCAGAGGTAATATGAACATGACAAACTTTGTGATTGTGACTCCATCAGGGAAGGAGGCGCATATCTGTTCAGAGGTAATATGGACATGGCAATTTTTGATGGGACCAAATCGTTATGAAAGAAAGGAATGGGAATCCAATTGGTACGGCCCGTGCCCTTGTTCACAGATTCAAAGTGATGACCTTGGCATCGATCGTCTCCTGAATTTTCCTTTTTAGTACATAGCATGCCTTTGTGGGGTGATGAGTGTATCGGTGGAAGAGACAATAATCTGGGTGATCCACGTCGCTAGCTCTCTCAGGATGTCTGATGTCGGATAGCTGGAGCTTACGTTCCTTCCTTAATATATTAAAGATTTTAATTATGTCATCTTCTTTGAAGGAGAAAGTTCCTTTTGGTCGTGGGGCTTTTGATATCTGAGTTTCATGGTATTCCGGGAAGATAGCGGTTGTTGCGCTATCTTCGGATCCTGTGGACATTCTGCCCCTAGCCTTGGACGCTGCTTTGTTTCGTCGAGGCGAGTTACCCCCAGACACGTTGTGGTCCCTGGTTTAGAAACTAACTCAGCAGGAATTGTCTCTGGTCGTATAGGTTTAGACTTTGAAGTTTTGGGATTAGCAGCATATCCCAATCCGAAACGAGCTTGTTGATGGCGAGAATTACCCTGCAACGGTGTTCGTCTACCCTTTCCATAGTTGAGGCCTTGCTTTGATTTCAGATCATAACCCATGTTCTGTATAATCTTCAAAGCTTGTGGGCTATACCTGTGGATTTGCATTTTCCCACTCTCAGGCTCGCAAAATTCTTCCTGTTCAACCGGACCGTTCTGCTTGTGTTTGAAGATTATTGGATGCTGATCGCTGTGGGTAGGAGGGACAATAAAGGCAACATCTTCGTATGGTTCATACATCATGATGACATTGGATATTGATGCATCTTTCCATACGATCTCTCCCCGTTTGATCGTTAGGGGTCCTAAAACCTGTTTACGGCTCCTGTCTTTGTCTTTTTGGGCGAGACGGGTACGCAGGTCAGGAGGATTTGCCGAAGAGGAAGACGAAGGCTTGTATCTTCTATTCCCATCAGCGGGTACGCGGAGACTGGGCACCCCAGTTTTTCCTATACCACCTGTATACAACAGGTTGGCCATCTGGGCGGCGGATAATCCCCTGGGAGGGTGTCTTTCCGTAATCTGAGCTTGTTTTACGCCGCGGGACTGTATCAGGCGTAACCTGGAAATTCGCTCAGTCTGGCGTAAAGCTGAAGAGGTCCTTAGTCGGCCATCGGCTTCTCGCGTAATCCGGAGAGTAGGCAGATTATTCTCTTGCTGGCGTAAAGGCCGAGAAGCTGAGTATTCGCCTGTTTGTTTCCCCTCGCGGAGATCACAGCGCTCATCTAGTTTACCGTAGATGTCAGATGTTGTTTTGCGCGTGGAGCGTGATCTATACTTCCGATTTGGCGTTGAGGCACCATCGAAAGTTTTGTCTGTACCGCGCGTAGCGGGAGACTGATTTCTACGCGTAGAGCGTAGTGGATACTTCTGGGTTAGCGCTGAGGCTTTGCCCAAAATTTTGACTGTACCGCGCATAGCGGGAGACTGATTCCTACGCGTAAAGCGCAGTGGATACTTCTGGGTCAGCGCTGAGGCTTTGCCCGAAGTTTTGTCTGTACCGCGCGTAGCGGGAGACTAATTTCTGCGCGTAAAGCGCAGTGGATACTTCTGGGTCAGCGCTGAGGCTTTGCCCGAAGTTTTGTCTGTACCGCGCGTAGCGGGAGACTGATTTTTACGTGCAGGGCATGGAGGGAGTGATGCTACCACCTCATTGGTCGGAGAGATCGGAGAGATCGGAGAGATCGGAGAGTCCACAGGAACGGTAGAGGATGTCTTGGGCATCCACACCTTGCGCAGCTTCCTGTTATCTTGGACGAAGAAAGAGTGAGAGCCACCCCCAGTCCGAAGCATGTCTTCGTAGGCAGACTGGTCGAATTGGACGATCAGTGTCTTCTTCACGGATCCCACAGATACCGAATCGTGTTGAACAATTGCTTCCTCGTCAGAAGAGAAAGATGTCCCCAGCAGAGTTGCCATATTGTTTGTGGTTATTTAAACGAAAAGAATAGGAATGTATTTGATGTGGGGGTTTACACGGAACCCGCCTTCTTTTGTTTACAAAAAAACTTATACAATATAATCCTATACGAGGATGTGGGAGTACAATTTATTTAATCTGGGTAGATATTGCTATAGGTGTCCGATCTGCGGTCGATCACTTTAGCCCTTGGACCACACGATGTTGAAGAAGTGCCGTAGGAGACAGGAAGCAGCTTCGAAGGTTGCAGAAGAGGGTGGATGCATGATGCTAAAGTCGTCGATCCCTACTCTTTGCCTGAGCTCTGGGTGCTCTCTCTCTCTCTCTCTATCAATTCTCCGACCTGGTTCGATCTTCCAAATTGTCGACCTTGTTCCCTATTGATAGGGGTCTCTATTTATAGAGTTTTGGTGACAGTGACCACTCCATCGGTGTAACAACCGAGGAGTGGAAAGTACAGCACCCTTTTACACAACGGTTAAAGTAACCAATGCCTACGTATAGATGATCTTTTGAGTGAGCGTGTGACGCGGGTCCAACTAAGGGGACACAACGCGTACAAATTGCTACTAAGATCACGGCGTAAAACCCACGTAGGTAGGTATCCATTGTGTAGCAGAGGTTGGCATAGAAGCCAAATGTCTGTCACCATGGCATAGAAGCCAAGTAGGCATAGAAGCCGAATAGGCATAGAAGCCGAACAGGCATAGAAGCCGAGTAGTCGTAGAGACTGAATAGTCGTAGAGACTGAGTGGGCGTAGAAGCCGTATGAGTACAGATCCTGAATGGGCGTAGAAGCCACTACGTACTGTGCTAGAATGGGCGTAGAAGCCGCTGCGTACCGTGCTGATGTGGACGTCTTAGCCGGAATTATGGCTTTTGGAGATATAATCGAATCTCAGAGATTTGTCACCATCTTATGCATTAAATGTAGAGGCGTGTTTTGAAGGTCTGCAGCCCTTCTGTGCACCCATCGCAGAGACGTGCCTTGAGATAAGCTGTCACCGCTCTATGCAATTAGACGTGGAGACGTGCCTCGAGTCCCGTACGAGGTGCAGCTTTTGACGTGGCAGGCGGTTTGCCTGCTGCGGAGCGTAAAACAGCTCATGTTTGCCTGTGTAAAACAGGGCAGCGTATTCTCTTGTACGCGAAAGAGCGGTTTATGCTGAGGGGACTCCAGTAAATGACGGTTTGGTGATGCTTTAACCAAATCCTCTGCATTAAATGCAGAGATCCGCCATCATACTGTGGGGGGCGTCCCGAGGGGTCTGCAATCGTTTCCAGCCGTCGTCTGGGTAGTCGTGCAGTACTTTTTGTTAGGAGTCTGAGGTCAGATTTACTGCGTGACTTGACAGGTTCATTTCGGGGAAGACGAAGCGTTCCTCGTACGCATTAATGCTGCTTTAAGTGCTGTTGAGTTTTACGCCATGGAGGCGATGAAGAACTCTGTCTTACGCTGGAGCGGCCTGGACGTACTGCACTTACGCGGATGGTCCTTTGAGCTTATTCTTTCACGCTGTATTTTGGCGAAAAAAGCTCTGTTGTACACTTGATGGCTCTGAAGGCCTCCGTTTACGCTGCTCTGCATCAAGAGGCTGCGTAGATCCTCCCAGCATATTTTTTATGCTTCTACAATATGTCAGCTAATATCTCTGTGGATTGCCCAACTCTGAAGGGCAAAAAATGTGCAGACTTGGTGAGTCTGTCTACGACAACCCAAACTGTATTCTTCCCGCTAGGGCTCCGCGGGAATCCTGTGACAAAGTCTATGGTAATGCATTCCCACTTCCACTCGGGAATGGGAAGCGGCTGCAATAATCCTGTAGTCCTCTGATGTTCAGCCTTGACTTGCTGACAAACTAAATATTTTGCCACGAATCTTGCAATTTCTCTCTTCATCCCGTGCCACCAGAAATGATGTCTCAAGTCTCGGTACATCTTTGTACCCCTAGGATGAATGGAATAAATTGAGCTATGCGTCTCAGTCATCAACTCTTGGCGTAGCTTGCCACTCGGAACATATAGGCGATCTCCACACCTCAACGTTCCATATTCATGAATCCTGAGTCCCGTCTGCATACCAGCCTCTGTCCTCTCTCGTAGACGTCGAAATCTCGTATCGGTAGGCAGGGCTGCCCTGATCCTCTCAATCAGTGTAGACTGAACCTCGAGACTGGCCATCTGTCCATCCATGCCTGGTAGTACAATCTCTATCCCAAGCTTATGGAGATCCTCTAGCAATTGCCGCTGTGTCATCAAAAAGTATGCCATGGGCTTCCTGCTTAAGGCATCTGCTACGACATTCGCCTTGCCAGGGTGGTACTGCAACTCAATGTCATAATCTGTCATCAACTCTAGCCAGCGCCTCTGCCTCATGTTAAGCTTCTTCTGCATGTAGACGTACTTCAGGCTTTTATGATCTGTGTAAATCTCAACATGCTCACCATAAAGGTAATGTCTCCATAGCTTCAGTGCAAATATCACTACAGCTAGCTCCAAATCGTGCGTCGGATAGTTTTTCTCATGAACTCTCAGCTGTCTAGATGCGTAGGCTATCACCTTGCCGTGTTGCATCAGTACACATCCCAATCCGCTCCCAGATGCATCACTGTACACTATAAATCCTCCTAATCCTGAAGGTAGTGTCAAAATTGGTGCTGATGTCAAACGCTTCTTCAGCTCATCGAAAGCCGCCTGACACTCGTCGGTCCAGATAAACTCCTCGCCTTTATGCGTCAGTCGTGTCATAGTCCAACTATCCTCGAAAAGTTTTCCACGAACCTCCGATAATATTCGGCAAGTCCGAGGAAACTCCTAACCTCTGTAACTAATGTAGGGGTAGGCCACGTCTCAACTGCAGCTATCTTCTCCGGGTCAACTGATAGTCCATCTTCGGTGATTATGTGCCCCAGAAATGGTACTCTATCCAAGCAGAACTCATATTTGCTGAGCTTGGCGTACAGCCTCTCATGTCTCAGCGTCTCCAACACGATCCTGAGATGCCTCTCATGCTCCTCCTGGCTCTTGGAATATACCAAGATGTCGTCTATAAATACAACAACAAACTTATCTAAGTACTGGTGGAAGACATTGTTCATCAAACACATAAATACTGATGGCGCGTTGGTTAAACCAAACGGCATGACTAAAAACTCATAGTGGTCATACTTCGTCCGAAAGGCCGTCTTCGGGATGTCCTCTCTCCGTACCTTGATCTGATGATAGCCTGATCTGAGATCAATCTTCGAGGATATATATGTGCCGCTAAGCTATTCAAATAAATCATCGATGCACGGCATATGGTACTTGTTCTTTATCGTTACAGCCCTTAACACCATGTAATCGTTATGCCATGTACCATCCCGTCCTTCTTTGGTACACTAAGATGGGTACTCCCCATAGAGAAACACTAGCCTGACTGAAACCCTTGTCTAATAGATCCTCTACTATGGACCTTCAACTCAACCAACTCTATTGGTGCTAGTCTGAAGGCGGGAACATAACCGGCTCAGCTCTTGGAGTCAACTCTATAGCAAATTCTATCTCTCTATCAGGTGGCAGGCCGAAAAGATTCTCTAGAACCACATCCTTAAACTCTGATATAATACGGTGGTACACTAGTTCACCTCCTGTATTGTATGCCTCAAAGGTAAATAGGCACCCTGCTCCCAGGCTCTCTGAAGAAACTCAAACTCAGGGTAATCTGGTGGTCTAAGGATGACACAACCACGACAAAAATCAAGCATTGCGTGGTATTGGCTCAACCAATCCATGTCTAGGATAATGTCATAGTCTAGACTTTAATCTTAAGATAAATTCTCCTGTTCTATTTTCAACAGCAATCCTCAAAAAGAAATGTTTCCTTGCCTAATGTATAATTTCTCTTCTCCTCAAGGTTTTCCCTAAAATTTTATTCCTCGAATTTCTTCTTTTCGTTATTCATCTCTCCAAGTCACAAGTACAAAATGGTATCCCTCAAGCACATACTAGAATTCTCGAAATCAGATCATTATCTTCCAAGTGAGAGCCTAAAATTTTATCTTCTCTAATCCATAATATCATTCCTGATATCGATATCATTTGCAACAACTAATTCCTAGCATCAGGCTATGTACTTCCATAAATTATTCTAGGTCATGATCAACAATCCTTCCAGCTCTTCGTACTCGAAGATTACTGCTACCTCAAGCACAGGTAGGGCACTACTAGGTCCAACTCTCTTGCCAACCTTCCACACTAGTTCTAGAATCCAAAGGACCCATCAATCTCTCCTGATAAGGTAACAATCTTTTCAGAGAAAGGTATACGAATTTTGTCTTCTGCCGTCTGGTCTTCGATCTTCTTTTGGAGGAAAATCATCAGTCACAAGCATTCGCCTTCCCGAATAATAGGGGACGAGAAACAAGGATAGCGATATTGACGAAGATTGAACGAATACAAATTGGAAGTCCAAGGGCGATAATCACATACAAAGAGTTTTTTAAAATCGATTATGGATTGAGATCCTATTCAACAATCATAATATCTATTCCTAATTTGCAGGCTCGCTTGGCACAGTCAGGTGACCAAGACGATTTAATTCTGACCTGCATGGGCCACCACAAAAATATGTCACACCCCAGTCCCAAAATACGTAGGACCAGGAATACGTGACACGCCAGCTACGCATTCGACCAGACTCTGGTCTGACTCGAATACGTATAAGCTATAATATAAAGGGCACAATCTAGATATCCCATAAATATAAACCTCTATGTCTCAATCCACAATGTACAAAAGTATACAAGAAAGAGCTATATGTGCTAAAGTCGGCCGCCCAATAACACACTAACTTGAATAGACTCGAGAAGAAGTATGAGTCTATAAAAACTAGGCTACAACAACAGATGAATAATCCGTATAAAATAACTATAATGTCGGTAGATAAGATGTGATTACCTGGTACCATGCCCGCAAGACATGCAACTCCAACAGCAACTCCAAATGCTCCGTAATCATCTATGCTGCAAAACTAGCAGGAAACCAGGTCCTCAGAGGGACGTAACAAGGTACAAAAATACAGTATACCGAGTAAACAGAAAGTACAAGTGCAACAACAGGTTACTCTATCATAACCAAACAAGTGTGACACAGTTTAAAGATAATGTTCGACGCGTGGGTTGTCCAAAATAAAACCATAGCTCCGAACACGGAAATACACGGGACGTACCGCAGCTCCGGGCAAAGAGTCACATGGATGATACCACTATACTAGATACAGGATCACTACATAGATATTACATAAATATATAAGCGCGTGCAGATGAGCCCAAACGTCTAGTAACTGTCTTCCCCTTCCCAAGCGGTCAACGATGGTGCGCTGAACCTGAACCTCTATCTAACAGTCTCGACACACAGAAATAACTCAACAGACGCGACCCTAAGGTCGTCCCAGTCTCTGGTCATGATGTCAGTATCAGGATACAGGAATCTGGCATGAACACAGTGTATGAGTGTGTCCTGGGGTGTCGATATACTCAGGTACGTACATCAAGGTGTTACGAATATCCAACGTTCATTCTAAGGCGTTACGACGAACGTCTGCACCCGGTTGTGATCCGGACGTGAAGTATCGATCGTAAACAAAAATACGCACATAATATATATAAAGAAACAATAAATATCTGTAATCTGAAATACAGGGTGGCAAGGTACACTTGCCTGCGTCCGGCTGCTGATGACGGGGATCCGGTACCACGTCCAAGTCCGCAGGTCCCGTAGTACCTAGAGATGAGATACAAACCAATAATTAATAATCTATTCCACGTCAAACAGGAATGCGTCACACATATACACCTAAACTCAGTCTCAGCTGCGACTCACAGGGACAAGACACTAGGGGGTTTTGACCACAGTTGACTATCGGTACGATAGTCAAAACATCTAGTCATCAGTATACATCATCAAACCATCCTCAAAACACAATTAATGCTTATTAACCCTTCATTTCATTCACGAAGTACTACTCTAATTTAACCCATCATTAATTTCCAGTCTCCACATTATCGATCAATGGTTTTATACTACACATAGTTCACAATCTAACACATGCTCTTCAGTGTTCCTAAATGTTCAAAATATCAGAATTTTAATTCTCGCTAATTTAATCCCCATTAATTGATTTAGCATTCTTTCCACCCTGTATAGTATTTATAACATCTCGTCAAAATTAAATTCCAAACCTCCATGCCAACCATTTAAATTCATTTTAATTTATGTAAACAAAAACCCTAACCTACATTAAACCCTATTCTCCAGTCATTATAATCAACATTAACCTTAATCATTATTAGCCTTAATCAACATTATCCTTAATCACATTCATCTTAACCACATTCACCTTAATCACATAGTTCAAGTACTATACTATACTAACCTTATATATGCCAACATTATATAACCATTAAACCCTAACAACTATATATATCCAGAACATAGAGTGGGGGAGGGAGTATTTCACCTTGGCTTGGGCTGTTGGCCGGAGAACTACCTCTGGCCGGAGGGGAGAAACGGGGATAGCTGGAAGTGGTGGTGGGAGTGGTCTCGCGGTGGTGAGGGTGGTGATGATGGAAGCTTGTGGTGGTGGTGGTGGGAGCCAACAGGGAGTCGAAAGGGGAGAAGGCCGGAATCGGGTGTTCTTAGGTGCAGGCGGCTGGCTCGCCAGTGGCTGGTGGAGATGGCCGGACGAGGGAGGCCGCACGGGAGTCGGGTGTAGTCGGACTGCTGCGGGTCAGGGGGAGCTGCACTGGCCGGACGGGTCACGAGGGGTGCTGCACGCCGGAGCGAGTCAGCCGGCCGGGGGGTGAAGGACTGCACAGCGGTTGCTGCACGCACGGGTTATGATCCGTCAGAGCAGTGGCGGAGCGGCGCTGCTCCGTCAGGCCGGGCTGGCTGCGGGAAGACGACCCGACGCCGGAGCAGTGGCTCGGTCAGTCGCCGGGTGGTGGCTGCACAGTCGCTGCGAGGTCGAACTGAAACAGTCGGCCGGGGGTGCTCCTCTCCAAGAAGAAAGGAAGAAGAAGAAGAAAGGAAGGAGAAGAAATTTGTATGGAGAATAATATGGAGGAGGGAGGAGAGAGAGAGAGAGGGGGGTTTTCAATGCCTAGGGATTAGGGCCGGCTTGGGAGTTGTGAGGGTGATGGTGATGTTTTATAGGGAGGTGTGTGAGGGATGTGTGGTGGGGATGTTCCCATCTAAATTGGATGGCTAGGATTTAACATGAAGACTTGGTTTCTTCATGCAAAGATAGGGGGAGAGAAATGTTGACTACGGTCAACAATTGGTAGCCTCTCCATTTGGTCTTGGCCAATGGGGTAAGGACACCTAAAATCAATAAATTGCAACTAAGCCCCTTAAATTCGAGAAATTACACGAACACATAAAATAATACAAAAATTATGGAGAAAATTGTGTTTGGTGATTTGCATGGTGAGGGGGTATTGGGTGTTTGGCATGGGTTTAATTTAATGGCCATCGGGATTAATTGGGGATTAAAATAGAATTAGGCAAAATTGGTATCCTCGATTTAAATAGAATTAAAGTGTCCCACGCTTTTAAATTAAATGGGGGCTCTTGGGGTCAAAATTCGGAAATTACACAAAGGTCAAAAATGGTGGAGGCTTGGAGTCAGTCTTGGACCCTTTAGTTGGTCCGGCTCAACGGGTTAAGTTGGTATCTCAAAATTGAGGGTAACGACACAGGTGTCCGACACGGAATTAAATATGGATTTTAGGATACGGGAAGTTGTGCAATTAATTTAGGACACAACGGATTTGATTTTGGGTGACGAAAAAGTCCAGTGCCTAAATTGGCGAGTCAAGTCAGAAGTACAATAGTCCGATGGATTTTATGGGCTGATATTGGGCTCCGAATAATTAAGCAATGATAGGGCGCGCCAAGAGTTTAATTAAATAAAAAAAATAGACAACTCTACTCTAAACCTCAACATTTGCTGCTAATCCAAAATTTTCCAAATCCAAACCTGACTATCTATAGAATTAATCGAGGGGATTTACAGAAGTCGAAGAAACAGACAATGCTTTCTTATTCCTCAATGGAATCTGAGTTCTATGTACTAGCTGCTGCAGCAGATGATGCAGAGTGGCTTCGGGAGCTCATGTATGATATTTCAGTGGTAGGTGTACATATTTTGGTAGTACCGATTTACTGCGACAACCAAGCGACTGCAGCGGTGGCATCAAATAATCTCTTTAATAGTAAGAAGAGGACTATGCGCCTGAGGCACAGGGCAGTGAATGATCTTATCAAGACCGGAGTCATTGCCGTGATTGGTGTTCAGAGCCAGGAAAATCTGGCCGATCCGTTCACCAAAGGTCTTAAGTGCCAGCTGGTCGATGATACAGCAATCAAGATGGGCTTGAAGACATTCTAATATTATGTCTTTGTAATCCTACCATTTAGTTTAATTCTTTTAGTTCAAAGAGAAATCTACTAGGCATCTAGCTATTGGTTCAAGGGAGGATCATTGACTAGGAGAATATCAGGAACATTGGATAGTCCTTTGAGATATTGAGGGGTTACGGACCCAGAACCACTGTTGTCTACTAATTGTTCTTTGTGCAGAAAAAGTCCTGTGGGAGGATGGCTTAGATGCCTTAATAAGCTCTCAAGCATTTTGAATGTCTGGTGTGCTTAATAGGAAGCACGGTAGAGTAGCACTACAAAGGAGCGTAAGGTCTCCATGCTACAATGGGTGACACCACCAAGAGGTTCCTCGGTAAGGGTAATGCATCGGCTTCGCGAGCCATGTCACAACGATGTCACGCCCCAATTCTGTGGAATCGATAGTCGTCCCCCAGGCATGACGTCGTGCGAGCCTAGATTGCGCACCATACAAGGCTAAGATATTTTGCATAGTGAGCACATATTCAGAGTACGCAGATAAATTAAAACACAAAGTTAAAATATGGAAAAGTTCTCTTTATTGATAATGAACATCTATTACAAACTCTTGAACAAGTCAGAAGGTTGCCGCACGGGCTTACAAAATATTGACACAAAATGACATAGTTGTCCTGTATATTACATAATTTACTAAAACTCAAAATAAGAGACCTCCAGGCGAGATGATGGTTTGTTAGCTCTGGCTTCAAAATTATTCAAAAGATGGCACGATCAGGACGCGCCTACAGCTGGACTGGATTGGGAAAATGACTTCAGCTCCTCGTTTGGATCTCCTTAGTGTGGGTAACCTATTTCAACGAGGGTCAGTACATCGAAATATACTGGTGAAGGTGAGCTAACCCAACTATACCAATCAACACATTGTTTATATGAAGCATGCATATTATTTTTGGTCTTTCTATCTTGCCTTAGTTTATTTTACAAGCAAGCAATATATAGAAATTTCTGAAACGGACTTGCCACCGTTCGGTGACTTTTACCTGCCCGTCTGAATCACCTGCACAATACTTACCATGTCTTTCCCTGCCACGAAGACACAAGTTAGCTTTGCATAGGTTTAAATATATGTGGTGATCACTGGCTTGATGCCATAATGGATGGTATAATCTATGGACGAGGATGATATGCAACGAAAGCACTGGAGGTGCTGCATAATCCCGTCTGAAATATGAGACTATCATAAAATTTTGTCTGGATCGGATCGGTGCTAGTGCCCCAGCGACCGTCCGCAGGAACCCAAAGGCCTTATGCACAAGTTGTCCATGATCAAATAGTATTCATATTAAGTTAAACATTCATGCAGTTGAGGTAACACGAGTACAAGACAAGTAGCATTGCATGATTCATTTAGCATAGTCTTCCGAAATAGTTTGTTGCATAATAAGATGTGTTCTACACATAGCACAATTTATAGAAGAAGTAAACATTCTAACTAAAATTGAAGCATAGAAAGAACAGTCTAAACGAACTAGCATGCAATAGGTAACCATTCACAAGTTGATTGACAAGCATAATAATCTAAGTCTATTCTTTTTTATCTTGACATCTTTTAGTTATTACTTGGTATCGTTTGATTGGGACAAGCAAGAATACAATATTTTAGATGTGAAGACTTGGAAGAAGAGTCAACTAAATCGAATATAAGCCACTCACAAGTTGGTTGGAGAAGGGAAGGAAAAAGGTGCTTCAGGACTCCGCTCGCGCATCGCCTACTGCTCGTTCACCTATATTGCCACGAACAGCTGATCAATACCTCTTCCACTCTTTCCAATCTCAAAATTGAAGTATAATTCAACGAACGAAAATAATGAAATCCATCAAAACCGTTCAAGAAAATGCAAGCAAATCTAAAAATCAACTCAAAGCACGAAAGCAACAAGCGACAGCGAAAACTAGGCAACAAAAGATGCAGCGGAGAGGTCCCTTCTGACTCTGCCGCTAAGTCGATCCTGGGGGTACGGTCCACTGAATATGGGAATCGATTCCAAAGAAGCAAATCCATAACGAGGATAAGATCTTGTTTTAATCTATCCCGATCGAACGATACCGTCTTGTATTTTTTAGCCGCGCTCCCCAAATAGGAGAAACGGGGCACCATATCCTACCCAACTAATTGGAAGTTTCGTCCATAAAACTTAGGAATATAACCTACCACTAGGAAACAATGAAGAGAACCTTTCCTTCATCTCAGATTCAAGCTCCCAAGTGGATTCTTCGACCGAATGATTTTGCCAAAGCACGCGCACAAGAGGAACCGAGTGACTTCGAAGCAGCTTTTCCTTACGATCCAAAATTTGTACAAGTTGTTCGACATATGTCAAGTCTGCCTTAAGATCCAGTTGATCAAGATCTACCACATGGCTCGGGTCATACACGTAATTCCTAAGTTATGAAACATGAAAGACATCGTGCACTTCGGACAGTGACGGTGGTAGGGCAATCTGATATGCAACTGAGGCAACTCATTTCAGTATCTCGAACGGACCGACGAATCTCGGACTTAGCTTTCCCTTTGCTCCAAATCTGGTAACTCCTCGCATGGGCGAGACTTTAAGAAATACCTGATCTCCTTCTAAGAACTCAAGTGAACGTCGATGTGTGTCTGCATAGCTCTTCTGGCGACTCTGAGCTACCTTTAGCCATTCTCGAATCAAATGAATCTTTTGGATAGTCTGCTCCACAAGTTCAGGGCCCAAAATTTGTCGTTCTCCAACTTTATCCTAACAGATCGGGGATCTGCACTTTTGCCCATATAACGCTTCATATAGCGCCATCTAAATGCTGGATTGAAAGCTATTATTGTATACAAATTCAGCTAACGGTAGATGCATGTCCCAACTCGTCTTCAAGTCCAAGGCACAGAGTCGTAGCATATCTTCGAGGATTTGTTTGACACATTCTGTTTGACCGTCTGTCTGTGGATGGTAGGAGGAGCTGAACTTTAACTTTGTCCCCATTGCTGACTGTAGGCTTTTCCAAAAATACAATATGAATCGACTATCTCTATCGGAGACAATGGATACAGGCACGTCGTGGAGCCGAACGATTTCATTGAGATAGATCTGAGCTAAGCGGTCAGCACTCCAAGTAGACTTGATAGGCAGAAAGTGAGCTGACTTGGTGAGTCGATCAACAATAACCCAGACGACATCATTCCCCCGATGCGTCTTTGAAACCAACAATAAAATCTATTATTATATGTTCTTATTTCTACTCCGGTATAGCGAGGTTCTTCATCTCTCCGTCCGGCTTCTGGTGCTCGTCCTTTACCCTCTGATAAGCCATGCAATGCGATACGAACAACGCCACATCTTGTTTCAAGTCGTGCCATCAAAATATTGTACAAAGATCTCGATTCATCTTTGTGCTACCAGGATGAGAAGTATAACTAGCATAATGAGCTTCCGTGAGTATCTCCTTTCTGAGGGCTGTATCGTTTGGAACGCATAATCTTTCCTTTACTCAGATTATCCTGTTCGTACCTACCACAAAGTCGGTTACCTTTTCTGCTGAGATAAGACCTTGCATCTTTTGCAAGAACGGGTCAACCTTCTGAGCGGACTTGACCTTTTCTAACAAGTCAGGTTCGAGGCGCAATTGAGCCACTTGCGCCCCCTTTTTGTATTTGATTAGTAGTGTAATGCCCAAAGATTCAAGATCTCGATGCAGCTTGTCATCAATAGCTAAACTCCCAACGAACACTTGACTCAGTGCATCAGCTACAACATAATGGACAATATAGTCTATGGATGAGGATGATATGCAACGAAAGTACTGGAGGTGCTGTATAATCCCGTCTAGAACATGAGACTATCATGAAGTTCCATCCGGATCGGATCGGTGCCAGTGCCCCAGCGACCATCCGCAGGAACCCAAAGGACTTGTGCACAAGTTATCCGTGATCAAATAGCGTTCATATTAAGTTAAACATTCATGCAGTTGAGGCAACACGAGTACAAGACAAGTAGCATTGCATGATTCATTTAGCATAGTCTCCCAGAATAGTTTATTGCATAATAAGGTGTGTTCTATACATAGCACAATTTATAGAAGAAGTAAATATTCTAACTAAAATTAAAGCATAGGAAGAATAGTCTAAATGAACTAGCATGCAATAGGTAACCATTCACAAGTTGATTGACACGCATAATAATCCAAGTCTATTCATTTTTATCTTGACATCTTTTAGTTATTACTTGGTATCGTTTGGTCGGGACAAGCAAGAATACAAGATTTTATATGTGAAGACTTGGAAGAAGGGTCAACTGAATTGAATATAAGCCACTCACAAGTTGATTGGAGAAGAAAAGGAAAGAGGTGCTTCAGGACTCCGCTCGCGCGCCGCCTACTACTCGTTCACCTATATTACCACGAACAGCTGATCAATACCTCTTCCACTCTTTCCAATCTCAGATTTAAAGTATAATTCAATGAACGAAAATAATGAAATCCATCAAAACCGTTCAAGAAAATGCAAGCAAATCCGAAAATCAACTCAAAGCACGAAAGCAACAAGCGACAGCGAAAACTAGGTAACAAAAGATGCAGCGGAGAGGTCCCTCCTGACTCTGCCGCTAAGTCGATCCTGGGGCACGGTCCACTGAATATGGGAATCGATTCCGAAGAAGCAAATCCATAACGAGGTTAAGATCTTGTTTTAATCTATCCCGATCGAATGATACCGTCTTGTATTTCTTAGCCGTGCTCCCCGAATAGGGGGAACGGGACACCACAAATGACGTAGCATTACACATAGGCAGGTAGCCTAATGCTATAGAATGAAGAGTATAGGCAATACTATAAAGAGGCCAGTGTCCTCATGTTATAGTGGTGTGACACCACAGAGGTAAAAGATGTAAATCCTTGGCTACACGAGCCATGTCATAGCGGCGTAACTAAGCAAGGAAGTGCAAGGCTTCATGCTAGGTAGTTTGGCACTACAAAGAGGCTGGGAACTCATGCTACAGTGGCATGACACCACGATAAGGTGTAGCCTAAGCTCTGGGCCATGCCATAGCGGAGTAGCACCGCACAGAAGCTCAAGGCTTTATTCCAAGGACTCTTTAAAAGAACTCACCTAGAGTGTATGGAAAGAGATATAGGCCGTCTCTTGAGAAAAAACTTGTAGATATCCAAAATATATATAACAAAACCAGGCGTGCATAGGGCCTTTAATGTGTAACCGGAAGCACATATGATATCATTGTGTGAGTGGAAAGAATTACAGTTATGGTGCAGAATTTAAGGCTTAGTCCATTCTTGTATCATACTGTTGTTCGACCCATGCGGGAAGATTCAAGTCGAAGCATAATCTATCCTAATGCATGATGGACAGTCACTGTGGAGAATGCTCAACCCATATATATTAAGATATGTGGGAGATTGTTGGTGTTTTTGCCTTTGGACTAGTAAAGATAGTCCCACATTGGCTACACCACCAAGTGGGTATCTCAATATAATACTTTGTATGAGTTGAGGTGTGTATACGGGGTGTGGTGGGGCACATGGGTGCCATATGGGGGTGTTTTTCTACCAAAAAAATGATTAACTTCTCATGAAAGCATTTATGCTTTTTTTCATGATCTTGAAATTATTTCCTCGGACTCGGGCTCAAGGGCGCAAAGTGGCGCTTTGTTAGTGCACTTTGCACTTAGTACGTCAGCATCGTCGCAAGGTACTTGTACGCTGTTGTTGCTCTCGTACGGTCATTTTATGCGCTAGTTTTATGCTCAGGTTTCATGTGCGTGTAGCATGAACGGGCACTAAGCGGGTGCTGAACTGGCGCTGGACGGACGCTGAGAGGGTGATGGACGGGCTCTGACCGGGCTATGCATTAGGCTGCGATTGTGGGATATCAATTTTGTATATTGGCTTTTTAGTCTTACATAGGAAAAAAGAGGAGGATGGGCTTCTATCATTCCCTATATCTTGCCTCCTTTTGGGACAGACCAAAAAGTTGAGAAAGAGGAGTCCAAAGGAGTTCGTTCGAGTCACACAAAGAGATGACTACGAGCATTCCAGAAGTTCTCTTGTGAACTTGTTGGCTCCTGGGAGGAGATTGTCGATAGAGGACGAATCTTGCTTTGAACAACGATGGTCTTTACCGCCCTAGCAAGAATAATTTTTTATTCTATCTTCTTCTCCTTTTTCTTCTTGGTTCGTTCTGTCTGATTGCAACTGCATTTTACAAGAAAAAATGCATGTAGTTTTTATTTTATTGTAACTCTGTTTTGTCCGTCTGTAACTGTGATTACAAGAAAGAACAAGAAGTTTGGTTAATTCTGATTCTTTTGTAGTCTTGAGAGCAAATTATAATCAGAATCCTTATATAGTTCTTCATGGAAATTGAGAAAAGTCAGAGTAGGAACATTTATGTGAACCTCTGATCTCGACCACGTCTTCTTCCACTTTGTTTAAGCCTCAGGACAAACAATCTCAAAACAATATCCGAATAAAGATGGAGAATATCCGTTCAAGTCTCCTGGACACAAGTTTTTACAAACTTGAGAAGATTGATGAAATTTACTTCGAACATTTGGATGAGGGAAGGATTCCTTTGTCAAATATTGAAAGTGAGTTATCCATACGTACCATTTTCAAGGATGGAGGAGATAGCAACTGAAGGACGCACATTCCAGTTGGAAGAAAGATTATAAGATAACCAAGGATTACAGAGTATGTGCACAAGGGGCAGACTTTTGTGCATGATAGGACTTGGCGTTTTACAAGACTTGGCGCATGGCAGCGCATTGGAAGTCTTAGCGTCTTAGCCCATGGCAGAGTTGGGCGCATAGTATCTCAATGCGCATGATGGTCTCTGTGCATGCAGGACTCGCATGAAGGCTTATGCGCATGGATTGGAGCATGGTAGCCTATGCACATGAAGGTCACTGCACTATACAGGACTTGGCGCATGGCTGAAATTAGAACTTGAAAGTAGAACCAATCTGAACCAATATAGCAAAGTATAACTAAACTTGGTTTATTTTATTACTTAACTTGATTTCTATGATTACACAGGTTAAGTCCTATGGCTGGTTGCTGACCAGTGGATGAAAACTGGTGCATCTAGCCACATATGCTTTAGGAATAGCTGTTGATCAAGGTCGAACCTTTCAGTGGTGAAGGTCTTGATGGCAAGCAAGGATCAAGCAGAGAATCTAGGGATTGGGATAATGGTTCTGAACGTTGAGAAGTTATAGTCAAAGAAGTGCGTATAGCAACATACCAATGATTACCAAGGACTTAATCTCAGAAAGTCTATTGCAGACTTAAGGGTGAACATTCATGTTTGCCAGATGGTGATATCTTGGCAGGAGACATACTTTGAAACAAGGCGTTCAGTTTCAAATAGATGTTCGAGCTTATGCTTGTGACTGAAGTCTCATTTTAAGAGTTATGGAAACCCAGACTAGGATATGTACTTCTTACTGCCAGATGTCTAGTCTAGGATTTATTTCTAAATTTGGGGGTAAGAAGGTGGAGAAGTGTAAGGTCTGTGCGTAGATAAAGATCATAAGAAAATTGTTCAAACGAGTAAACCGAAGTCCAGATCTTCTGGAGTTGGTTCACTCAGATATCCGTGACTTCAAGCAGTTCTCCACAAAGGCTAAAAAGAATTACTTTATTACTTTCATCAACGACTACTCGAAGTACGCGTTCATATATTTGTCCTAGTTAAAAAATGAAGTATTCGAGAAGTTCAAGAAGTTCAGGGTTGAGGCTAAACTTCAAATGGGGCAACAACTCAAGAGACTCAGAAGTGATCGATGTGGAGAGTATAGGTCTATTAAATTCGTATTGTTCTGCAAAGAACATGGAATTGTCAATATGATAACTGCTCCGTATTCTTCTCAATAAAATAGAGTAGCTGAAAGGAAGAATATGACGTTGACAGAGATAATGAACTCAATGATGTTAACTGTAGGTCTTACAAACTGCTTATGGGGAGAAGCTGCGCTTATCGCTACGTTCATTCTGAACAGAGTGTCGTACGCAACTTTCGATGTCACTCCTCATGAACTCTGGTTCAAAGTCAGACCCAACTTGAATATCATTCGAGTGTGGGGGTGCCTGGCGTATGTGTAGCTTTTGGACTTGAAGATTCATAAGCTAGGTACGAGGACTACCAAGACCATCTTCCTGGGATATGCTGAAAAGAGTGATGCTCTGAGGTTTTGTCACTACCACATTTTCTAGGAGAGAATATTTTGGTTATTTTATAATTAATTAAATATTGTGCATATTGAATAATTATTTATTGTGTTATTTAATTATTCCTAGATATTAGTTTATGGTTTTGGACTTGTGTTAGTGGACCTAACTAGTTTAGTTTAGACTCATGGACCAACATTTATTATTGGTTAGAATTGAGCCCAATTAGAAGCCCATTGGTTAGGAGGATGATTAATTTAATTAAACTATTAGACTAGAACCTTCCTTCCTTAATTATTTCTTCGTGAGAGGCCCCAAGGGGTATAATGGACATTACATAGTAGCTTGGGGAGGGGTCAAGTAGACGGTGTAAACCCCCTCACCCAAAAATTAGGTCTACTTGGCTTAGATAGTGAAACTAGGGCTAGTTTGAACCCAATTAGAATTAAAATACGGTATTTTATGCAATATTTATATCACTTAGCGTGCCTTACCGTTGCTTAGATAATTGGAGCACTACACTAGCCACTGTCTACCTACAAACTTTACACTCTTGCCCTAGACATGACCGCCTTCTATTCTGACCTTGGTGTAACTTATAATTATACTCTCTTGTGCTATATTTTAGTCGCACAATATTCGTCGCAGACGTCATATTTAATTCTAAATAAATTCTAACTTTGTACCCTTGTGCGTTCCAATCAAAATTGGAGACACAATCTTGACCCGTTTTGTGGAACCTAAATTATAATAAATTCTACTCTGAGCCCTCTACGTCCATGATACTTGTGTCCCACCTAATTTTAATTACATGTACTTCTAATTAATTCCAGAACACCTTGCGAATTAATTTTAAATAAATTAAATCCAATTTTCATCTTTATGCAATTTTCCTAATTGTTGGACATTTTTATGCAAAAAAGCGTTAAAGTGTCTACACCATTGGACAATACATGAAAAAAAATCCATTTTTCTCTTCATACGAATTTTTCCCATAATTTTTGGAATGTGTAACGCACAATATCGTGCCCTCATTAAATCTATCCTTGCATTTAAACAATGCAATTATGGCCCTCCAAACATCCTTATGGCATGCCAAGGCCCACTCCAAGGAATGTTGACCAAGCCCAAACCCTATGTCAAACATTAAACCCTAGGTCCACATGTATAAATATACATAACTCTTATTTACTTCTTTATTTTCCCTTTTTCATCAAAACCCCAACCCTATTCCTAGCCGACTACTATTCACCTCCATCTTCCCCGAGCCTTCCCTACTAAACCCGATCTTCCTCCGGTGAGCCACCCCACCAGAGACAGCATGACACCGCTCACCTGGTCGTCCCCGACCGCCTTGCCATCCCCTTTCCTTCAGCCTCGCTGATCGGAGCAGCCAGTCCCGCCGGGATCCCCCTCATCTTCATCCTCCAGACCCGAGCGCCAGAGCCGGTCATCCTGAGCCGCTTTGCCCCGCTCGACGAACTCCACCACCGACATTAACGCCCTCACCACCTTCCTCTCCGGCATCATCACCACCCTCGTCGACATCACAAACCACCACCATTGCCATCTCCTTCTTCCACCTCTCCTCCATCTTCCCCGAGCCGACCGATCAGCCTCCACCACTGCCCACCGTCACCACTCCACCGCCCTCGACGAACTCGACCTCCACCAACCCGAGCCTCCTGTGCCCTCCTCCGTACGACCGCATCCCATCTCCTTCCGACGACCACAGCCCACTGTCATCAACCTCCCCGGCCAGTCCCCATCACGACCACCACACCACCATTAACCCCGGCCATCTCCCTGTTAGTAACTCCTCTTCTTCTCCCTGTCCTCTCCTCCTCGACCAGCCTGAGCATCCCCGGCCGTCCCCATCTCTTCCATGTCCTTCTCCTCCTCCTTGCCGGACCTCCCCTCCCCCTGGCCGGACTCCGACAGCCTCCATAACCACAACCATCATCATCATTAGCATCATCATTATCACTCCATCATCCTATCATCATCCTCGTCATCACCATCATCCCAATCATCGTCCTCGTCATCACCATCGTCCAAATCATCATCCTCGTCATCACCATCATCCACATCATCATCCTCATCATCACCATCATCCCCATCATTATCCACATCATCACCATCACCCTATCATCATTATCACTATCACGTAATCATCATCATAATCATCACTACTATTACCCTAATCATTGACCTAATTGCCACCATAATCATAATTATTATCATCATTATTACCCTCGTAATCATCACTGTCATTGTCGTCATTATGGACCCGTCACCCTTGCCGAAGATAACCCACAGCAGACACCCTCGATTCTCGTGCCTGTGCACGCTGACCCCGAGGACATTGGATTATTCTACGCGACTTCTGGAGCAGGTTATTGGGACTACATAGCTTCTTGCCAGGCAAGTATACCTTGCCAAATTATTTACCGTATTTTGCATGCTATTTATATTTCTGTATATTCATTGCATATGTAGTTTCATTCAGTCACTACTATATATTAGATATGTTGACACACACTTGACACCTAGTATAATGAGAGGAAAATCATTAGGCGTATGGGCTTTAACCACTCTGGTAAACCGTAGTATCTAGCTCGCACTACGGTAGTGTGTCACGCTGGTCGCTACCCCCGAGGTATGTCAATTTTTGTAGAGTCGCGCTGGTCGCTACCCCCGAGGTATGTCAATTTCTGATGTTCTAGATAGGTGTGTGAGTTGTGAGGCTTAGATCGAGTAGTCTACCCTTGCCCATACGTCGAAAGGTTGTCCTCATTTGCATTCATATAGATTGTCTTGTACAGCGTACTTATATATTTTCAAATATTATGCATGTTTACTGTATTCAATTGTCTTGCTTCTATGTATCTTGTTATGTTCCTCTGAGGACCTGGTCCCTTGCCAGGTATAGACGACCATGAGTATCCGCAGGAGTATGGACCCGGACCTGACGTATTACTTTCTGCCGAGGAGACCTTACCCACTGAGCATCATTGATTATCTCTAGTGATGGATACTTTAGCTGACACACTTATATCATTACCTTATTTTATATTGGTGATTTACTCTTCTCTCTTATTTTAGTCTTGATATAGTCATTGCTAGTGGATTTGTCTCCATCCGACTATCATTGTTGGAATATTCATACTCTTTATTTTAGTATAGTTAATTCCTTTCTGTGACTTGTTGTGTGGATGAGATTAGTATTTTTATGACTTGTGATAGTATATATACCACATGTGAGTTTTATTTATATTAGAACATACGTGTGTATTATGGTATCCATATATTGGAGTTGTCATATACGTACGGCTGGCATGCTTATGTGTTCCTAGTCCTACGTATTTTGGAACTGGGACGTGACATATTTTTGTGGTGGCCCATGCAGGTCGAAAGTATATTGTCTCGGTTACGTTACTGTACCGAGCAAGCCTGCACCTAGGATTATAGTATATGATCTCATCCATAATTGACTATGAACTATCTTCCTTCCTATCCGTTCTATCGCATCCCGCTTGATTCCTGTGCTTCCTTAATAGTTCCTTGAGTATAGCCTTCCCCTAGATCATAGGAACCCTTGTTGTTAGAATAATAATTAGGGTAACACACCTACTGAGAATACAACTAGAGTATTGACACATCACTAAGTTTAGAATATCTAGTGAACCCTGTCATTCCTTATCTATAGATTGGTTTACCATTATCCCTTGAGATATTTATGAAGGACTTGAGAGTGGTGTAGACACTGCTAGAGTTAATTAAAAATTTAACTATATTGTTTGACCCTAGTATTGAGGGACCACTAAAAATCCAAGGTCGAATATTAGGGCCAACCCTAACTTTTATAGTGAGATAGTATTATAGAACTATACATTTAGATTCTTGTCTTGATATTAGCAGACAGTACCCTAGGAAGCCAAGAGGAATAAAATAACATCTCTCTAGATTATACCTCAAACACAGAGATTAGCATACCACCTTCCCCTTAGTCAACCATGATATTATCTAGAGCCTTTCTATTTAAATTCAAATCATGTTCCTTTGAAAACTTAGCGCTCGCAATTTGTGCGACGACTAATTATGTTTCTCTTTTCTTTTAACTCATGCCACCTACCATTCCATACTTACTATTAACACTTGTTCTATAAGCACTGTGATTAAGACTTAAGATGACCAATATCTTTTTAATGCAATAGGATACCCTAATAAGTACGAAGTCCCTTCCTCGTAACCCTTAGCAGAAGTTTCTACTATATCCTTAAGACAGTATAATATTAGTTAATTCTTTTGAGTTGGGTAGTATGCCTCACCACATAGTATCACTTAGTCCTCTTAACCCATTGATGAAGTATAACCGAATGACCCCAACTATAGACTTGCATAAGAAGATAATATTTATTCAAACAGTAGAACTAAGAGGCCCATACCCCTATTTGGTCAACTAGCGACTTAGACAAGGAGTTAGTATGACAACTGTAGAGACTGTAGAGTCTTTATCTTTTTATGACCTTGAATTATTGTGTACCTTCTCTCATCATAATCTAGCGTACTTATATTTTTTGTACTACCTTGACTTATGCTGCTATTTTATAGCCTAGTTTTGCAAGCTTATTCTTTTATCGAGCTTGATCATGATATATGTATTATTGGGGATGCCTACTAATACATTGTCTAATCAAAATCAGTGTATTAAGGTCTAGTTAACCTTAGTATATTTGGTTCTCCCTTCGTAATACTACTTTACGTGGATTGAGATATATGGTAGACAAATATACTTGCCCTCTAGATATGTCAGAGCACATCATATCAAGTACATAACTGCACCAATGTGAGCATGCGAATAAGAAATTATCAAATAGTATTTCAATCCACAACTGCCTTAACAATTCCTATTTGAATTCTTTAAACGCCTTGATCCCCATACTTCTATCCTATGACCTCCCCCTTTGAACTCTTTATTATTGCTTTTCGTCTTTCCTTATTCCGGAAAGACGAACGCTCGTGCTGGGTATAAATTGATACACTGATAAGTACTAGATATACCCCATAGGCTAATCATATGACCTGGTGACTCCCTTTTATAATTGATTAAGGGCATATCATAGATGATATGTTTGGTGTTAAAACCTTGAGGATTAAATAACATGATTAAATAATTTGAGGAATAGCTTTCTTAGATATATAGCCTTAGATGATAGATGGGTAAATTCTAAGTTGGGTAGAAACCGTATTGTTAAAACTTGAGGTAAATTCTTTTAGACTGTGACCAAGTGAGATTAGATAGAGAGAAACCATGCCTTATTTTAATTTCGAGGACGGAATTATTTTAAGTTGGGTAGATTGTAAACTCTCTCACCCAAAAATTAGGTCTACTTGGCTTAGATGGTGAAACTAGGGCTAGTTTGAACCCAACTTGAATTAGAACATGACATTTTATGCAATATTTATATCACTTAGCGCGCCTTACCATTGCTTCGATAATTGGAGCACTACACTAGCCACTGTCTACCTACAAACTTCACACTCTTGCCCTAGACATGATTGCCTTCTATTCTGACCTCGGTGTAACTTATAATTATACTCTCTTGTGCAACATTTTAGTCGCACAACATTCGTCGTAGACGCCATATTTAATTCTAAATAAATTCCAACTTTGTACCCTTGTGCGTTCTAATCGAAATTGGAGATACAATCTTGACCCGTTTTGTGCAACCTAAATTGTAATAAAATTCTACTCTGAGCCCTCTATGTCCATGATGCTTGTGTCCCACCTAATTTTAATCACATGTACTTCCAATTAATTTCAAAATATCTTGCACATTAATTTTAATTAAATTAAATCCAATTTCTATCTTTGTGCAATTTTCCCAATTGTTGGGCATTTTTATGCAAAAATGTATTAAGGTGTCCACACCATTGGATAATACATGAAAAAAATCTATTTTTCCCTTCATACGAATTTTTTCCATAATTTTTGGAATGTGCAACGCACAACATCGCCCCTTCATTAAATCTATCCTTGCATTTAAACAATACAATTATGGCCCTCTAAACATCCCCATGGCATGCCAAGGCCCACTCTAAAGAATGTTGACCAAGCCCAAATCCTAGGTCAAACATCAAACCCAAGGTCCACATGTATAAATATACTACTCTCCTTTCCTTCTTTATTTTCCCTTTTTCATCAAAACCCCAACCCTATTCCTAGCCGACTACTGTTCACCTCCATCTTTCCTGAGCCTTCCCTGTTGAACCCAATCTCCCTCCGGTGAGCCACCCCGCCAGAGACAGTACGATATTGCTCACTTGGTCGTTCCCGACCGCCTTGCCATCCCCTTTCCTTCAGCCTCGCTGACCGGAGTAACCAGTCCCGCCGGGATCCCCCTCATCTTCATCCTCCAGACCCGAGCGTCGGAGCCGATCATCCCGAGCCGCTGTGCCCCACTTAACGAACTCCACCACCGCCATTAACGCCCTCACCACCTCCCTCTCCGGCATCATCACCACCCTCGTCGACATCACAAACCACCACCATTGCCATCTCCTTCTTCCATCTCTCCTCCATCTTTCCCGAGCCGACCGGTCAGCCTCCACCACTGCCCACCGTCACCACTCTACCGCCCTCGATGAACTCGACCTCCACCAACCTGAGCCGCCCGTGCCCTCCTCCGTACGACCGTATCCTATCTCCTCTCGACGACCACAGCCCACTGTCATCAACCTCCCCGGCCAGTCCCCATCACGACCATCACGACCACCACACCACCATTAACCCCGGCCATCTCCTCCCTGCCAGCAACTCCTTTTCCCCTCCCTGTCCTCTCCTCCTCGACCAGCCTGAGCATCCCCGGTCGTCCCCATCTCTTCCCTGTCCTTCTCCTCCTCCTCCTTGCCGGACCTCCCCTCCCCCTGGCCGAACTCTGGCAGCCTCCATAACCACAGCCATCATCATCATTAGCATCATCATCACTACTCTATTATTCTATCATCATCCTCGTCATCACCATCATCCCCATCATTATCCACATCATCACCATTACCCTATAATCATTATCACCATCACGTAATCATCATCATAATTATCAGTACTATCATCCTAATCATTGACCTAATTGCCACCCTAATCATAATTATCATCATCATTATCACCCTCATAATCATCATTGTCATCGTCGTCATTATGGACCAGTCACCCTTGTCGAAGACATCCCGCAACAAACACCCCTGATTCTCGTGCCTGTGCACGTTGACCCCGAGGACATTGGATTATTGTACGCGACTTCCGGAGCAGGTTATTGGGACTACATAGCTTCTTGCTAGGCAAGTATACCTTGCCAAATTGTTTACAGTATTTTGTATGCTATTTATATTTCTGTATATTCATTGCATGTGTAGTTTTGTTCAGTCACTACTATATATTAGATATGTTGACACACACTTGACACCTAGTATCATGAGAGGACAATCATTAGGCGTATAGGCTTTAACCACTATGGTAAACTGTAGTATCTAGCTCGCACTACGATAGTGTGTCACACTGGTCGCTACCCACGAGGTATGTCGATTTCTGTAGAGTCGCGCTGGTCGCTATCCCCGAGGTATGTCAATTTTTGATATTCTAGACGGGTGTGTGAGTTGTGAGGCTTAGATCGAGTAGCCTACCCTTGCCCATATGTCGAAAGGTTGTCCTCATTTTTATTCATATAGATTGTCTTATACAGCGTACTTATATATTTTCAAACATTACGCATGTTTACTGTATTCAATTGGCTTGTTTCTATGTATCTTGTTATGTCCCTATGAGGACCTGGTCCCTTGCCAGGTATAGACGACCATGAGTATCCGCAAAAGTACAGACCCGGACCTGACGCATTACTTTCTGCCGAGGAGACCTTACCCACTGAGCATCATTGATTATCTCTAGCGATGGATACTTTAGCTGACACACTTATATCATCACCTTATTTTATATTGGTGATTTACTCTTCTCTCTTATTTTAGTCTTGATATAGTCATTGGTAGTAGATTTGTCTCCACCCGACTATCATTGTTGGAATTTTCAGACTCTTTATTCAAGTATAGTTAATTCCTTTCCGTGACTTGTTGTGTGGATAAGATTAGTATTTCTATGACTTGTGATAGTATATATACCACATGTGAGTTTTATTCATATTACAGCGTACGTGTGTATTATGGTATCCATATATTAGAGTTGTCATATACATACGGCTGACATGCTTACATGTTCCTAGTCCTACGTATTTTGGGACTGGGGCGTGACAGACGGCCTAATAAAAGAGGGGGGGAGTTTTTCTCTCCTTTTTTTATTTCAAATCTTGATCTAGAATTTTTTCAACCAAATTTCTTCTTTCCCACATCAATTCTCTACCAAATTTTATCCTAATTCCTTCCCAAATCACCATTGGAGACTAGTAGAGCAAGGATCTAGAAGAAGAAGAAAGCAAGGATCTACAAAGAGGAGCAAGGATCTACAAGTTGGAGGCCAATTTTATCAAATTTGGAGGTTGTATTGGGAATCTATCTTCCAATAGGTACAATTCAGTTTTTTTTTCTTTATTTAGGTTTTAAATATGAGATTTAACCATAAAAAACTATCCCATATGCATAGGCTACCCAAAGGAATTGGAATTAGGCTCATAGGAGGCCTATTGAGAAAGTTATGGTACTTTTTGTGTCAATTTTGGAGAAATTCTGAGATTGACACTTGTTGTGTTTGTCAATTGGTCATATAGACCAAATTGATATATGGTTGTTTGTTTATAGCTAGTATCGTATCCACAATTGGATACGTATAGGTTGTATCCCAATAATTTGGTGATACATGTTGATTTGAGATTTTTCCTCCGACATGGGCTTTGTGTATGTCACATTTTGATATGGACACGTAGATGTATATTTTACTCCTCGTATTATTCATATATAGTATTTTAGACTTGCTTGTGTCCTTCGGGGTACGTTTGGTTGTGTGGTGGACTCGTATAGCAAGCGTATCATAGATCTAGTGTGATACGGGTGCGATACACTCCACGTGTTTGTTGTGTTATATTTCTAGATCCAATCTCCATTGTTCATAGCTACTAGTATATTAATTATCCATATATATATATATATATATATATATATATATATATATATATATATATATATATATATATATATATATATATATATATATATATATTGAGTTTTATGTATCCTTGTGTTGTTCATATGTTATATATATATGAGTTATAGATACATACTATATACATAGCTATGTATGCGATTGATGCCTATATATATATATATATATATATATATATATATATATATATATATTGGTATTTGTATATGGATACATATGTATGAGTATATCTATATAGATATAGATAGATACCTATAGATATATATGCATGTTGATGGTTGTATACGTATATATGCATGTGTATATACATAGATATGTTGATATGTACTTATATGTTTATATGTAGGTTTATATATGTACTTGTATATTTGTGTATGTTTACACATGGTTACCTATATATATATACATATAAATATAAATATATATATATATATATATATATATATATATATATATATATATATGAATATATATAGGTGTATCTACATATATGTATTTATTAGTGTTGAAGAGATGGTTGTGTGTGTGGTTGTGTGTATGCAAGAAGGGGGAGCTCGAAAGGAAAGAGTAGTAGCAGCAGCTCGACAGGAAGAGTAGCAGCAGCAGCTCGACAGGAAAGAGTACCAGCAGCGGCTCGACAGGAAAGAGTACCAGCAGCAGCAGCAATTTGGAAACCACTAGCAGCAGCAGCAACTTGGAAACATAGTAGCAGCAGTAACTTGGAGACCTCCAGCAACAGTAGCAACTTGGAGACGAGCAGCAGCAACTTGGACATGAGCAGCAGCACCAATATTATGTATCAGCAAGGTATTGGTGTCAGTGAGGTATTGGTTAGTTGAGTTGGGTAGTGTTTGAGTTTAGCTTGAGTTGAGTAGTTGGTTAGCTAATTAGTTTGACACCTATTTAATTAGTTATCTAGTTAGTATATATATATATATATATATATATATATATATATATATATATATATATATATATATATATATATTAGTTGTAATGATAGTTAGTATATCATTGTAGTTAGTATTAATATTCATTTTAGTATATACTAGTAGTTGATATTAGTGAATACTGGAAATTATATTGGATTAACATATACATGTATTAGTATATATATAGTTAGTGGGGTAGTTAACTATATGCTAGAGTGACATTACCTTGAGATACCAAGGTAAGTCTCAAGGTATTGAGGATATTCAAGGTATTTGGGTTCGAGTATCAAAATAGGTGTTTAGTAGTGCGATACCGAGTTGGTTCAAAGCCAAGGTATCCACTTAGTAATTATAATTAGGATTAATGTATATATTATTGATTGAATATGCTTATATGCTATTTCCATCTCTCTTGTTTGAGTATCCTGAGATACGGTATCTTAGAGTGTTCTTAGTATCTTAGATTTAACTAGTGTGGCCTAGATTCTTAGTGTATGGACCCAATATCATAGAGATAGACTCATACAACCTAGAAATAGGTAGTTTGACCGGTTTGACTTAGAGTTGACCTAGTTTGACTATTTTGACTTAAAAATGACTCTTTGACCTAGAAGTTGACTAGTTTAGCTTTTTTTTTTTCAAAACCTTGTATTGATGTTATATTCCATATTTAGGTCTTCTAGGCACCGTATCGGATATCTGTGATACTATTCATCGGACTACAAACGAGTACATTCTCTGATAGTTTCTTATTTATGATATCCTCTATGTTTATTGTATCTAGTGTAGATATCCTTGATTTATTGACATGATAGTTACACGGATTGGTATATCTGGATATTGTCATGAGATGTTATTCCTTGGTATATATGGTGTATCTTGTGCAAGCCTTATTTCCTTGTTACTTGTACATGTACAGACACTGATTCTCGGGGAGACTAGCTATCTTCTTAGAGAATCCCATGCCATAGCGTACCATAGTTGGATCCCCTATACCAGTCGAGGGTGGAGAGTATTTTAGTATAGATATGTGATCATACCCTCCTTGTGCATGTCTTATTCCTTGTGAGTGTTGGTCATACACCGCACGTATGACTAGCCAGGCCCTTATCCTTATGCAAGTTCCTTGTGCAAGTTCCCAAGCCGATCACATGTTAAAGCTAGTACTCATAGACATAGTCATTAGTATTCTTGTTTATTGCCATATTGTTCATTCTTGTATTTATTTCCAGTATTTTCTTTATTGTATATCTCTTGTATCTATTGTTGTATCTTATATATTCATATCTATTTACTGTTACATAGTTTATATCATTGATTAGAACTATTGGTAGAGATGTACTATGCTCCTTTCCTAACTGGATATTTTTTTTCCATATGACACTGAGGAGTGGTACCCTACTCATTACGGGCCTCAGGATATTGTTGGCTTAGAGCCAGAGACCCTAGTTCAGAAGGGACTCATCTCGACTAAGACAGATAACCCGGGACTTGTAGCTTCTTAGTTCTTCTCTTGTACTGGATTTGTCTCCAACTTATTGTTTAGTATTTCTCTGACTCATTGATGTTATTATTTGACTCATGAGTTGTATTATGACTATTCCATTCTTTTATCATATTCGTGTTATTCTCTATCTTAGATCTGTTATTGAGTATATTAATATTATTTGTGGCTTATTATATTGCTAGATAGATTACCCAAACAGCGTTCTACCGCCGATTCTGCGGCGTAGGCTGGACATTGTTCCCGACTTGCATCCTTACACCGGGTGTGGGTCGTGACAGGTTTTTTGATATTAAGTCAAATTATATCATCGAATCTCGTGACGTAGAATTCTTTGAAGATAAGTTTCCAAGGCACACGAATATTATTATCGTAGACATTCAGGAGAATATTGTGAGTGTATAGGAGGGCAACACTTCCAATAAAGATATAGTCTAAGAAGAAGTTGTCATTCCAGAGACAACGTTCAAACCAGAACTCGCAGAGCCGGTGTCTAAGAGAATAAGGAGACACAAGGACTTCAGAGATAATTTTGTCACTTATCATGTAGAAGCAGATCCGCTTACCTATGATGAGGCAATGAAGACCAGAGATATTGTCTTCTGGAAGGAGGCTATCAATGATGAGTATGATTCAATAAACTCCAACAAATAATTCAATAACCTCCAACAACACTTGGGTGTTGGACAATTGGATGGTGATTGGAGATGGGATAAACCTAGGTATGATTACCTCCAAAATATGATGAGGCGATGACGACCAGAGATGTTGTCCTCCTACAAAATTTGTTTCAAAAACTTGGTTATGTTCATCACAGAAAATCATATTAAATCACATAATTTTTCTTCTTCTTCATTTGTATTAAATAGAATACAGATTGAATAACGAAGTTCATCAAAGTACAATAATTAGTTTATTAAATAAAATTGTCATAAAATGTGTTCTGGATCATCCCAGAAGTGTATTAGGTTTTGATTTTCTTTAGACTCTCAACTTGGTTCTAATTTTTTCTACTAAACTAGAACATAAAATAACACTTCTCCATTCTAAATTTTATTTATTCTTCTCACTTACTAGTCTGTACTACTATATTGTAACAGACAAGATGACCATTATTGAGAATATTGTGATGATCACTTATGCTCCTATCCATATCGGATAAGGAGAAAAGCCAAAAAAGTTCAATGAAACTTACTTCAAGTGCTGGCAGCAGAAGATGTTGTTTTATCTAACAATTTTGAATCTGACAAAGATTCTAAATAAAACTGTCCTTATTCAACAAGAAGGTGAAACTGGCAATAATATTATTACAAATGGTGAAAAATGGAAGCATGCGGATTTTTATGCATGAATTATATATTAAGTGGACTGGACAATCATCTATTAAATATTTACTGTGAGACTCGTCTCACCATTTTCGTATTTGTATCCAGTATACGTGTACCATTGTTTTATATTTGTTGTATATTTGTTCCTGTGAATTTTTCTGGATTTTTAGGCTGCTTTTATGCAATTTTTGGTTTTTGTCTATATATATATATATATATATATATATATATATATATATATATATATATATATATATCCCTCCTTTTCTCTCTCTTTCTTATTCTTTCAGTTTCTTCTCTTTTCATTTCCTTCTTCCCTCTCGTCTCCCTTGGCCGAGAGCAGCCCCACCGTAAGACAAGGCCCCTTGGTAGTTATGGTAGTAGTGATAGTGGTGTGGGTTTAGGCAAGTACATTATGCCAATGAGGAAGAACTTGCCTATTTTTTGTTTCTCATGGTTTCTTGAATTTTATTTTCATATAATGTATTCCATAACCTTCTCTACTTTCATAGTACTTAGCATTTTTTGTTTTGATGGCTTGAATAGAATAGATTTACATTTCTATGTTAAGGTTTTCATGGGTTCCTTGACTTTTCCTTGGTTTTAATCTACTAAAACTATTTACTTTCGAAAACTAGTTGTTCTATGTGTTAGAGCTTTTTATTTCGAGCAATTTGACTTTTGAATGGAGTTAAACTAAAGTTTTTATGGCCGAAACAAATTTTGGAGCTTTATTCTCGGACCTATCTGGCAGGAACGATGAACAGTGCTGCACGCATTATGCCGTGCACAGACATTTGGCCATGCATAGTACACCGCACATGGATTTCTTGCCGCCATGTGCATCGATGTGCAGCACACATCACTCTCTAGCCGCGAGCAATGCGCCACGCGCATCACTCTCTTGCCGCGAGAAATATGCCACGCATAGAATTTCTGCCCCGTGGAAGTGCGTCGTTCATAGATTTCTTATCGCTACATGCATCGCGCGCATCATTTCCTTGCCGCGTGCATCCCTTTCTTGCCGTGCAGCAGTGCGTCGTGCATGAAATTCTGGCACGCGCAATGCATCGCGTCATGATGACCAGAATGATCCATTTTTGCCTGTTTGTTTAGCTATTTTTATAGCTAGAATATTATAAAACTCAAAACATGAAAGTTTTATATCTTTGTATTTCCTTTCCAAATCTTTTTGGATTTCTATATTTGGAGTTAGGATGAGAAAGTTATGCCAAGTTTCCTAAAATGTGTCAAAAATTCAATTTTGTGCAATTTGACATATTTGATTATTTTGTCCATTGTTGTTATATTCTTCAATTGTTTTGCTTTCTTAACTTAAATTTGGAATTTAATTGAATGCAAGTTTCCCTTAAATACTTTAACCTAAATTTGATACTTATAAGAATATGGATACCTGAGCAAGGACTATGACTATACTGAAATCGTGAACTCCCAGAAGCTGACATGTACTGATACTCCTGATGGTGGATCGACGAAGCACACTCCTGATATGCAAGGATTTCCGAAATATAATTACTTGAACTGTTAAGATAACTTTTCGTGGTTGATTTCTTGTCCCTGTATTGAATGTACTTGTCAAGCTCTTGTCCAGTCTTGCATCATGTCTGAGGCAAAATTCCTGAGAACCACGGTAAAAAATTCTTGATAAATTATCCAGGCTAATAAATAGAATAATAATCTATAAAGCATCTAGAGAGATTTTTTTGGCTACAAGCAATCCCGGTATCCCAGCGACACCTGATGGATTTGGAGTTCTCCGTCGTGAGAGGCACACTTCCAGCATATCGTTGAGTGTTGTACTACTAGAAAAATAATTATACCTGATTTAATTCTATGCTATGTATCCTTATGCTTGGATAACCCGGATAGTCTGTAGGGCATGTGGTTGTATGGAATCTTAACCTACATGTGCTAGTAATTAGGGCTATGATAACCCTAGTTAGCTAATGGTAGCAAGCCGTAGGACATGATTGGCCGTGATTGCATGATTTCTAGTCTAGTATTGTCCTGATTTATCAAGTAACTGATCTGGAAATTTGAGCATTGTTACCTGAACACTGATTCCTGAATACTTCCCCAGAACTGGTTTAACTGCAAGATTATACCTGTTGCACTTAATTGCTGTTTTCATTTTGCCATTTCTTATTGATTTGTCTGGATGCTGGTTTTAGTTCCTAAGTTGGCTCCCTTGTGGTACTTTGTTGTTTTAGGGTCTGACCCCACTAGTTTTGTATGGCAGATTTTGGAACAATACCGCAGGATCTCTCGTACTTCCCTCCTCAAGATAGTGAATACGAGGAGCACCCGAGGACATGAGTGAGTTTCTCCTTCATCGCCTACTTAATCTTGTATAATTATTCTTTTGAGGCATTTAGCCATTGAGCACGTATTTAGCTTGCATTTTAGAAACCTTAATATTGCCGCCTGTGGACCTACATGTAAAGCATATTCTAGACTATAACTAGATCTGATCATGTAATATTATACTCTGTTAGTTCTTCATTTTGATAACTAACTTCATGATCATCTATGTATGTATAGTTTGGGACGCCTTACTATTATATATTTGGTGATCACAAATCTTGTAACTTATTGCTTGCTTGAGATTGAGACACTTAGGATTCTTGACCTAGGAATGACTGTTGGATTGCAGAGTAAACCATCACATATCAAGACAGCTGTGACCGTATCTCGGGATATAGAGTACTCTGGTGTACGTAGCTGGCTTTATTTTCCCTCCTCTCTAGTATTCTGGTTTTGGGACGTGACGAGGTTTAAGTGGTAGCCTATGCGGGTCTAAAATTCAGTAGTGTGGGGGTTTACCAGTGTTTAGATGTCTCAATCATGTTACCCCTTGATCTCCTCCAATATCGACTCTATATCTCTGAATCTTGACCTGATAACTGCCTTCATCCTCGATCACTCTTATCCTTCTGATTTGATCCTTGTGTCCTCTATCTTTCAGGGATACTGTTCCTGGTCCTTTCGATCATCCAGCCCGAGTTCCTCTAGTGGCAGGACAATATCCGGCCGACCAACAGACCTTAAGGTTCAGCCTCAATATTCGGGGGTCGGGTCAAGAACAACTTAGAATGAGGAACCCCAGACCCAGGCAGTACCTCACGTTATGGTGATTCAACCCGTACAACCAGTACCTGATATAGGAGGGGACAAAATAATGCTACTTGGTATCCTCAGAGAGTTGCTAGCATCTCAAGGACATCAGGATGACACCCTCACTCGGTCATTGCATGTGGCTTTGGAAAGAGGCAGACATCGTGCCAATAACTCGGCAAGCAACTTCAAGCGCCTCCAACCCTCATATTTCTATGGCACCGAGGATGTGATTACATCGGATGCTTGGCTTCAGGAAACCGAGGCTATTCTAGAGGTTTAATAAGTTGAAGCAAATGGATAGGACTATTGACGGCTATGCGACAGAGTTTTACAGACTCAGTCTGTTTGCTCCCACCTTAGTAAAAACTGAACTGGATAGAGCAAGGAGGTTCCAGCAGGAACTTTATCTAGAGGTCATATTGGCAGTGGAACAATATGAGTTCCAAAATTTTGATGTTGTGTTAAGAGCAGCGAGGAGGCATGAGTATACCTCCCAAAAAATTATGGATAGTACTAGAGGTCATCATAGAACCCATACTTCAGGCGGTTCTTATATCCAGTCTTCAGCACCAGCCCCGACAGTTAGGAGTTTGACTATTGGATCCCTGGGAGGGCCAATTTCAATAGCCTCAGTTCAGCCACCAGCCCTAACTCAAAATCAGCAGCAAAGGATATCTTCTTTGGTGGGATGTTCACATTATAGAAAACCAGGACACGTGATTTCAGAGTATTGCAGAGCACAAGGCTTGTGCTTAGCCTGTGGATCTCCAGGCCACATAATGGGAACTTGTCAACACCGATCCAGTTTATCATCATCTTCCCCGGCAAGACCCCATAATATGGCTCCAATGTCGGCTCCACAGAACCAGGGTCCGGGGCCTTTGCCGACCATGTTTGCCATTAAATACGAAAGTTTGGAAAGAAACTTGATTTAATTGAACAAACTGAAGAGAATACAGAGAGGAGCCCTAAACAGACAGTCTAAGTACAAATTTTATGTTCTGAGGAGTGACGATTGAGGGTTAGGTGTGTAGCAATCTCTTTACTTCATGGACGATCGAATGCGAAAGCTCTTCTCTCTTGCTCGAGTGTAGATTCACAGATAGCCAGCCAGCCTCTTATATGGGTGTGGTACCCTGCTATTTATAGTCATCCCTGGGTGCACATATGATGGGCTGCATGGATGCTGGAGGGTGCCATATACCCTTTCCTGACAGGGTGTAGCTATAACCGTGAGTAGGCCGAGCTGCCACATGGGCACTAGTTAGGATTTTCGGTTGCTAAAGATCTGGGTGGTTCTCGTCCTTTGTGGGCGTAACTTGGTCAGTTTGACACATAGTCTGCACTTGGTTAGAGAGAATCACTCTTGTCGTAACAGCAAGAGTTGGTCTTCATGGAGTCTGGAACCCATGTAGCCAAAGATGCATGGGACGTATTGAGTCTGGGATGCATGGGACTAGAGACGCACGGGACCGCATGGAATTTGGGACGCATGGATGTTGTCTTTTTGGGCCGCAAGGTGACTCTGTAACCTGATTTGAGCCTCCTTTTGGGGGCGTATGGCTGTTGGACGCATGAATGCGTGCTGCCAAGCTAGTATTTTTTAGGCTCGGCTCAACCATTTTGGGGAGCTTAACCGCCTTCTTGCAGACTTCTTGGGAACTTAACCGTTGGTTGCATGCAGACTTTTCTGAAGCCAAATCGTTGGATTCACCCTTTCTAGATCCATCATTACAATTATTGTCGTCACACGAAGTGGCACTTTCTTTTATAGATACCACTGCCATTGTCCGTCGTGTCCCACTTCTTAAAATATTTCGTCCAAGGAAGATTCTAGTTGGAAATCCTGGCCACCCACATCGCTTCCTCGTCGTCTCCTCCTTGCTACGTCTTAGTGCTCGGGTATCAGAGGGTCCAGACTTGGAGGGTATTGTAAGGGACGAGATTTAGGTTCTCCGCTGGTTGTCATGGCATTTCCACCTGGACGGAGGGAACGGGATGAGGGTGAGTTGTCTGCTGCTGAAAGCTTTCTGTCATCATTGGGGTTGTCTTTGGAGGCTCTTGTTCGGCCTCTAGAGTCTACTCCGAACTTTGCCTTATTGCCTGTAACTCCAGAGGAGAGGGAGACATTAGAATGGAGGGAAGGAGTGCATCGCCAGTTTCATCGTGCGGGTATACGTTCGCTCTCGGATGTTGCGGATGTGCTTCGTGAGGTTTGCAGCTCTTTTGACTGATTATGTCTTCCTCTTCTTGTTTTTTATTTTGTATGGGCCTTGATGGCTACATGTTGTAACCCCTCTTTTGGAAAATAAACTTTTTATTTTGTTTTGGGAGATATTTCTATTATGCGGCCTCCGTATTCTGAGGATGATCAGGCCGCATGAGGGCCGCCTATGCGGTTGGCTGTTCTGGTCGCATAGTCTCGTGCGACCCTATGCGGCTTGCTTTCATATTGGGGGTACATGAGCTCTTATGTGGCCTGCATAATTTTCATGCTTCTATAAGACCCCTTCAAACTTTTTAAAGCTAGCCAGTTTTGTAATACTTTGAATAAGAAGCATGGTTAAGTTTTAGCCGCATATGAGCGACATGCCGAATAGTCGATTCTATCAGATCGTCGGATCATTAAATGAGTGGATTTGCTCAATCTTTTGACCGGATCTCTCTGGATTCTGAGCTATCCCTTGGCACGGGGCTTGGGACGTCAGTTTTCAAGGAGATTAGGATGGATCGCAAGAATCGAGGTGCCATGTTCATCCTCATTAACCGTTGGGTTCATTGTCTCGATCTCCCCACGCATTATTGAAGCCTATAAATAGACGGCCCGAAGAGAGTAAACTTTATCCCCTCGCTTCCTTTCCCTTTTTCTCTTATGGGGGATGCCGAAGGCTGTGACTCTCCTCGCCGAAGAGTTTTTCATGGGCAGTCTCGATCCGTGGCCTCCTGATCTGGATATTTTGCTTGGAGGTAGGGTAGTACTGCACTTCTCATACTAGGCTGTGAAGGACACAGAGGCACCATTACACCGTCCTACTGCAGGGGTGTGTGTACACTCTTCACAAGGTTCTGCAGCATAGATGGAGAGTCATCTTCGACATGTGCAGGCCTCTTCATAGAGCTATGTCGTGTGGCCGAGCACTCCTTTGTAACATGCGCATCAAACTTTAGCGTGGTCGCATGGGTGAGGGATCATCCACTTCATACATGTGGAGCTTATCTCTGGCTTGACCGCATGGATAAGATATCCTCTTCCTCGTACGTGCGGACTCGATCATTTGTCGCTGCGGCCGGGCAGCAGTATGCGTTAGTTGTGTCTTTATGCGATCTTTGTTGAACTAATGTATGTCTTTTTTTTGCAGGTTATGTCCTTGCTCGTGATGCTCATGATAGAGCATAGAAGGATATCATAACACCCGTCATTCGGAGAGAATGTAACCCTTATATGACTGTTCTTCATCAAGAACTAATATAAGAGACGAGGACGGTTCGTCGAGGACTGATCTCGGAGACAAGGACAGTTCAGTAAGGATTGATCCAGAAGACGAGGATGAACATCCTGCATCACGCACTGAGTCATCCTTGTTTATGCAGCGTGCTAGCTGCGTTACTTTCCTCTATGTGGTTTGCTACCGGCTGGGGGCTTGTGTCAAGATTTAGATTAATTGCCATTCCTTTCGTCGGTCTTTCTGCCTGGTTGTAGAGCGCTTTGCTCCTGATATTTCTTTGCTATCCATCAGTATAGATTCCATATATTAAGGTTTGCACTGTGGAGTGGTGAGCCAGAAAGCATTAAGCTCTACTGTTAGGCCTACTTGTGTCCGTGGCAGAAACAACACGGGGCACATTTTAATGGAAGAGGTTCTTGTTGGTGAGAACTCATGGAAACCCTTAAAAGGGATTTCCATCATATGTACTCATGACCTTGAATATTAATGAAAACCCATAAAATATAATGGATTTCCATCATATGTACTCATGATCTTGAATAAAAATTTCTCTTTTTTTGAAACTTCTTCCTGCATTTGTCGTGTTGTATATTGTAATTTTTGGATGTCATACCATAGAAAATATGGATGTAGTACGATACCGCAGTTTGTTGAGAATATCCTACTAGGGGACTTTTGGTAGACTTATTATTTGTTGCGCACGTTGAGTGCAAATAATAAGTTCAAAAATAATCCCTATCAAAGGTAATGTGGACGTGATAGGTTTTGTGGACCCATTACTTTTTTGCGTACTTTGAGTGCAAGTAATAGATTTGGAACAAGCCCTGCCAGAGGTGATATGGACGTGACAGTTTTTATGGACCTAACACCGCTGGCATACCTTAAAGAGTACAGGTGATAAGTGGGGTTGACAACCGATATCAGAGGTAGTATGGACATGATGATTGATAGCCAAGACCCGGAAAGTTTGCTCAGAGGTAATATGGACATGACAAACTCAGTCGGGAAGAAATATTAGGACGATAGTTCAAAGGTAGCATGGACATGAACCAATGCTAAAAAACTCGTTGAGGAGTGATTTGCTGAGTGTGGTCTATCCGAACATGAAAATAGACCTGAAGATTGATCCGTTGAGGAGATTTATAGGATGATAGCTCAGAGGCAATATGAACATGCCTAGCGTCCAAAGAGATTGGAGTGAGTGGTCACTACGGGAGTATGCAGGTAGACCTGAGGGTTGCTCCGTTGGAGAGAATTTAAGGATCCATCATCCGTTGCGTATCCATGACTCCTGGATACAGATGATAGCTTTTACTGAAATTTGTAAATAAGGAGAAAGTGTTGCTCATAGGCACTTGTTGGGGATGAAGAACCAAGAGTGTAGAGATGTACATCTGGGTTGTCCCGCTGGTGATGAAGGGAGTACAAGTCTGGCTTAGACATAGTATTTTTTTAGTAACTTGTCGTTGATAGGCATCATAAGCAAGTCGCCATTGGATTTCACTAGTAGGTAGGCGCCGTTGGAGAATACGGACTCCATGATAAACGGGCCCTCCCATGTAGGTCAGAACCTGCCGGCCGTCTTGTGGGTTATGACCATCGGTCTTCTCATGTTCAGGACGAGGTCTCCTACTTAGAAAGTTCTCTCATTGACCCGTCTATTGAAGGCTCCCAAGTGACGTGCTTGGTATAGCTCAATGCGCTGATGAGCTAAGAGACATTTCTAGTCTAGTACTTATAACTCTTGTAGCCATCGGTGGTGATTGTCGTCGACGGTTAATTGGTTGGAGAGGGCTACTCGGAGTGAGGGGATCTGGATCTCGAGCGGGAGGACCGCTTTGCTTTCGTATACCAGAGAGAATGGTGTATTCCCAGTAGATGTCCGGACGGTTATACGGTAGGCCCAGAGACATTCACGCAACTTCTCGTTCCAGTCGCATTTACTGGAAGATATGAACCTTTTGAAAAGTTTTATGATGGTCTTGTTGAAGGCTTCTTCTAGACCATTCGTTGTTGGGTTGTATAGATAGTCGACGCTATATTCTGAATTTGATTTTTTTCACAGAACCGGTAGAACGCATGGCTTGCAAATTATGGACCATTGTCATGGATGATCCTTCGTGGCAAGCCGAAGCGGTATATGGCATGATGCTTGACGAAGCTGATCACGTTTGATGTCTTTACTTCAGCGAGTGGAACATCTTCTATCCACTTGGAGAAGTAATCTGTGATGGCAAGGATAAACCGATGCCCCTTAGATGAAGGTGGGCCTATCGGTCCGATGATGTACATCCCCCATGCTTTGAACTGCCAAGATGCTATCATTGAGTGTAGGAACTCTAAGGGCTGGTGGATGAAGTCTGTGTAGATCTGGTATGTTTGGCATTTTCTCACATAATCAACAGCATATGCTACCATGTAGGCCAGTAGTAGCCCATTCTCCGAAGATGGTCTTATAGCTTCGGACCGGGTTGATGTGCCCCGCAGACGTCGTCGTGAGCTTCACAGAGGTTTTCTTTTTCCTCTGCGTTCAATAAGCATCATAGCAGAAGGCCGTCATAGGACCGAAGATACAATATTTTAGTCTCCGTGTCGTAATTAAAGCGGAGGGAGCATCTCTGGATTGAAGTGGCCTCCTTCGGGTTCTCGACGAGAATTCCATAGACTGCATAGTCAATGAATGGGAAGCTACTAATCCTTAGTATCGGTGTCGACCTCCGCTACATTGATGAGGCACAAGCATAGGTTGCCCTTGGGACAGACCAGCTCTAGGTCGATCACGTCGATTAGCTGATGAGTGTTGTTTGGAACCGCCCAGGAAGCAGCGAGGCCGGCTAAGGTGTTAGCCTTAATATTTTGCAACCGAGGGACGTGCTCTATGAAGAACATCTAGCCTGTAGGCACCATTGGAGAATACGGACTCTACGATGAACGGGCCTTCCCTTGTAGGCTGGAACCTGTCGACCGTCTTATGGGTCATGACCATCGGTCTTCTCAAGTTCAGGATGAGGTCTCCCACTTAGAAAGTTCTCTCCTTCACCCGTATGTTGAAGACTCCCAAGATACGCGCTCGGTATATCTCAATGCGCTGATGAGCTTAGAGACATTTCTCGTTGAGTGCTTCAAACTCTTGTAGCAGTCGACGGTGATTGTCATCAATTGTTAATTGGTTGGAGAGGGCTACTCGGAGTGAGGGGATCTGGGTCTCGAACGGAAGGACCACTTCTCTTCCGTATACTAAAAAAAATGGTGTATTGCCAATAGCTGTCCAGACGGTTGTACGGTGTAACGACTCGTTCCACTCAAGCGGACTGCCAATTCAAATGACAAAAGTGCAATGTTCCGACCCACTTTGCTTAGCGAGAATACTCGTTTGAGGCAAAAGAATTTTCTGACTTGGTTCTTCAAAAGTTTTGGCTTAGGCTTTCAGAGGCTCGCTCGGAGTATCGCTCGACCGAGGCGAATCGTCGCTAAGGTGGGTGGCTACAATGAACTTGTCTTTGTTTAACCAGCATACTTAAAATATGGACGATACATGCTAGTTGCTAGGTGAATCACCCCTTGCATGCTAATAAGATTCCAACACACCTAGCTAAGGAAATAATCCCAACTTGTATTGCTTGTACAAGAACATGGAAATGAAACTTTGCATATATACAGACCCTCGCATGCTCCATTTGCCTTGTGTAACGAGACCTCGCTATGCCTCGAGTAGAACGATATATGTATACTCTGTAGTGCACTGTTCACTTGCTATACTGCACGACCCTAGATAATGTCGCTCAGTAAGTCCCTTTATAGTTTTACTCCTCGGCTTACCCTTAGGCCCGTGCCAAATGTAAATATTATGTTCAATATAAATGCTTGCTTGCCACAATAAAATTATGCCACAATCAACAACACTATCGCGTATCGTGCATGCATCGAGTCAGCAAGAAGACTATCAAAACCTATAAGTATCCAGGACCGTTAGGTCGCCAAGGTAATCCCCGAACCAGGGGCATGCATCAAGGCAAGTTATACACCGAACGAGAACCCTGTCAAGCAAGTCAAGTAATACAGCTCATGAAGCAATACTCGTTCAGAGCAAGAATCAAGATTCAAACATATCGTGTATCTCATGTATCTCGTGCATTTCATAAATCTGGAATGACCCAAGACTTGCATGATCACGGACAACTCGTGCACGAGGTATCTTATTCCTCGGGCGATTACCGGGGCACCAGAATCGTACCGGCCTAGGAGGAATGCTTGTGTGTATTGCGGCTGCAAATACGGACCCAGTATGTTACCCCACCTTTGTTGTCACGATCCGCACCCGATGTAGGGATGCAAGTCGGGAACAACGTCCAGCCTACGCCGCAGCATCGGCGGTAGAATGCTGTCTTGGTCAACTATACTATCTAATTATCTCACAAAATGTATAATCCTCCGATAATATCTCAACTCCAAGAAGAGTAATCAACTTAATTCAACACAATACTCAATCATATTTCTATGGCACGAGAGGATATCACAGAAGTCTAACATAACCAAGCAGTTAAAAATATAACAACAACAAATAGAAATAATATCCAAACACAAATATATGCCGGAAACAAATCCGGTACCAACATGCTAAAGAGAACTAACTATGCTAACTAGTGAATCCGGCTAAATCTCTCGACAGTCACTCCGGAACTAGTGGGTCCAAGTCTGCACCATCTATAGGCTGAGGTCCGTAGTATGTCGGACACCAATCTCCCGGATCCTCTAAAAAATATTTTCCAGTCAGGAATGGAGCGAAGTACAACCCAATAGCAGTTCCAATTAATTGACAAAAACTATAAAGCAGTAGAATAGAAGATGCTATCTACGATGAGGATATAACTGATAATCAAGAACAATGTGAGAATAGGCAATACTAACAACAGAATATAATCAATGCGTACAAGAATAAAGGAATGAACTATAATATCAGAATAGAACAAGGTAATCAATGAACTGAATAATGGAATCTACAATAACTATGTGATTTGAGATACTAACTAAATATGTGATCGGCCTGGGAGATTCAATGATTACACTAAGGAGCTAACTCAACCATACGTGAATTGCATGGTTAGTTAGTCGCCAATGATTACACTACTAGCCGATAGTTTCTTGATCACATATTTAATTGGTATTTCCCCCGCCCTGACTGATATGATGGATCGAATCATGACACGTCACTAGCCAATGTATCCAATATTTAATCTACAATATTCAATGTTATCCAATACCAACAAGGACAGTATCCGATACCATCTCCATAATCAAGGTAACATCCCATTACTGACGATCCAATAACAATACCAATCCGTGTACCATCGTGTTAAGAATCATAAGTAATATTTCTAAATACTTGAATTATAGTGGTAATCAAATAATGGAAACTATCAGAGAATGTACTCGCCTGTGGTCCAGAGCAAATAAAAAAAAAATAATGTCCGAACTGGTGTCACAGACCTATATATGAAATATTGCATTAATACAAGTTTTTGGAAAGTGAAATAAATTAAACTAGTCAACTTTCTAGGTCATAAATTCATTTCTAAGTCAAAAGTCAAACTAGGTCAACTCTAAGTCAACTATGGTCAACTATAGTCAAATTATGGTCAACTACCTATTTCTAGGTTGCATGAGTCTAACTCAAAGATATTAGGCTCACACACAATGAATCTAGGCCACACAAGCTACATCTTAGGATACTAAGATACCGTATCTCAGGATACGCAAACAAGGGATAAATATAACACATATGTACATATCAAACAATATTATATATATAAAATCCTAATTACAAATGCTAAATGGATACCTTGGTTTCGAACCAACTTGGTATCGCAATACTAAACCTCTATCTTGATATCAAAACCCAATACCTTGATTATCCTCCAATACCTTGATACTTACCTTGGCATCTCAAGGTAAATTCAAAACCTTATTTATACTAACTACACAACAATAATTATAAACTACTATGCATTTAATATTTATATAATACTATATACCTTATTTTAGTCACCTTAATACCAACCCATAATTAGTTTACAACTATCCTATTACTTATGCCAATACCTACTACTCATACCTTGGTATATCTTGATACTTACCTTGGTATCTCAAGGTATTTGCCAAAATCTCATATATATACTAACTACCCATCAATAATTACATATATCAATCCAATATAATTCTAGTATGTACTAATAGAATAATACTAACTACCAACTACACACTAACTATTAATATATATATACGTACATACATACCTACAAATATATAATATATAAAAGATACTCATAATAATTGATAACTAAAATATACTAACTATTCTAATAAATTTATATGCTACAACTAAATATATACATATATAGTATACTATAATACAAATAGCAATTATGAACATATTTATATATATATTAATTATCATATATATATATATATACATATATATCTATATATTTATTAATATCTAATATATTAAAAACTGCCAAATTGTCGCTAAATACCTTGTCCACTGTCACAGAAATCTGCTGTGTATATAGATACACTGCAGTTTTTGTGACAGTTTCCTGCACTGTCACTAAAAACTGTGGCTGAAGCTTCTGATACTCTGCTGATACACTATTGTTTCAGCGACAGTTTTCTGCAACTATCGCTGATTGCTGTCGCTGAAATGCTGCTATTATTTGCATTTGTTGCTGCTGTTGCGGCACTTCTGGCTCGCTGTTGTCGCTGAAAATATATGTATATATATATATATATATACAATATATATATAAATACATATATATAGCCCACCATATATATTTATATAATATATATTTAAATACATATATATAACCCACAATATATATTTATATAATATATATATATATATAAAACTATATATAACTATACATACACTTATACATAGTAAATTGTATAAAATACCACATAGTAACATACACACACACATATAGTAATATATATATATAACTATACATATATGTATACATATATATATAAATAATACAATAATATAAATACATAACAATATATAATATAATAATATATAACCACATATAAATATATCTACTATATTATATATACATATGCTACCACTTATAAATATATATCTACATACATATATATATATATAAAAATAATCATATAATAACTATAAATAATCTAATTACTTAATTAAACATACACATATATTATATAAAACATATACATATATTTACATCCCTAACATATATTATAACATATATATTAATGCATGTAGAAGAAAGCTACATAATATATATTCTATTAATACATATATAATACATAGATCTATGATACAATAAACACTATAATAAATATACATAATACATATATAATATATATAGATACATACACAATTATAATTCAAGAATTAAAGCACATTTATTTAGATCTACACATAAACACACAACAATTTGAGAGTATCACACCGTATCCCACTAGATCTAGGATACGCATGCGACACGATTCCACCACACATCCAATTGTACCCCAAAGGATACAAACAAATCACATATAATATTTATGAATAAAACAAAGTATCAAATGTAGATCTATGTGTCCGTGTCAAAATACGACATGTACAAAGTCCCGTGTCGGAGGAAAAACCCCCAAAACAATACGTATCACCAAATTATTGGGATACGACCTATAGGTACCTAATTGTGGACACGAAACTAGCCCCAAATATATAAACATATGCCAAATTGATCTATAGGATCAATTGACACACACAACAAAAGTTATTTTCGGAATTCCCCCAAAATTGACACAAAAAACACCATAACTTTCTCCATAGGTCTCCTATGAACACAAAACCAAATCCTATGGGTAGTACATATATATGGGTTGATTATTCATGATTAAATCTCAGATTTAGAAGCTATTTTAAGGGCAAAAATTGAATTGTACCTATTGGGAGATGGATTCCCAATAAAACCTCCAAAATTGGTGAAATTGGCCTCCAACTTGTAGATCCTTGTTCCTCTTTGTAGATCCTTGCTTCCTCCTTCTAGATCCTTGCTCTTCTAGTCTCCAATGGTGATTTGGGAAGTAATTGGGTGGAAATTTGGTAGAAATTTGATAAAATTTGGTTGAGAAAAATTATAGATCTAGATTTGGAATGAAAAAATGAAGAGAGAGAAAGTTTTCATCCCCTTTATATAGGCCTCACTTGACCCCTCCCTCAAGATACTATGTAAAATCTAAAATACCCCTTGGCGCCTCTCATGAAGAAATTAATTAAGGAGGAAAGCTTCTAGTCCAATGGTTTAATTAATTTAATCATCCTCCTAATTAATGGGCTTTCTAGTTGGGCTCAATTCTAACAATTAATACATGTTGGTCCATGAGTCTAAACTAAACTAGTTAGGTCCACTAACACTAGTCCAAAAATAAATCTAATATGCTAATAATAAATAAATAATACAATAAATAAATATTTAACATGCATAATATTTATTTAATTATAAAATGACCAAAATATCCTTTTCTAGAAAATACGGTAGTGACAAGTCTATCCCCCTTAAAATAATTTTGTCCTCGAAATTTAAGGGTGATCGTACTCCTTCTAGGTCAAACCCCCAGCAATCATAGTCTAATAAGGTCTTATCTCACCAAGAACTGTCCTATGCAAAGAATAACATGTATGGTCATGGTCTCCACCTGTCTTATTACTGTTGTCTCTGTCAGGGTATTCTATAGCTACACTAACTATATAACACAAGCATCCAAAATGTACTAAAGAATCAATCAATCAAAATAGATAAAAGGAACAGAAAGAAAGAACAGACTCTCTAACCCAACACCTGTAGTATTGGTCTCCTCGACCGTCATCGCAAATGCTCTGCCCTGCCGAGGTAGCTCACTCTGCGGGTGATGAGCAATCTGTGGTACTACAGGTGGCCTAACCCCACCTCTCTGCCCTCGATCTGTATCCTGGCCTGGACGTTGAAGTGTCCAGAGACAATCCTTCACCATATGCTCCGTTGATCCACAATGTAAGCATGCTCCAAGTCTCTTCCGGCACATCTCCAAAGTGTGCCCAGTCTTCTTGCAATAGGTGCATTGAGGAGCCTGTTGCACCTGTCTCTGAGGCTGCTATGGTATCTGCTGTACTGGAGCTTGTACTGGAGCAACAATAGGTTCTGGCATCTGATATTGCTGCTGATAGGCTCCGAATTATACTGGAAACTGCTGTTGTTGGAACCGCGGCCTCTTTGCCGGTCCCGCACTGCTATTGTCACCCCCAAACATATCACGGTCCCTCTTCGGCTTCAAGTTCCATTCTCGCTCGACCTTGCGTGCCTCCGAAAGTATCTCAGAATATCTCTCATAGAAAGACAGAATGAGAATCTTCACTTCCCAATTCAGACCCTCGCGGAAACGGATAGCCCAAACTTCTGGCTCTCTCACCAAGTACTCCGCAAATCGGCTCAGCCTCCCGAACTCTGCGGCATACTCCTCTACGGACATGCTTTCTTGTGTAAGGCTCTCAAATTGCCTTCTTAATTCCAATCTGTCCATCCGAGCAAAGAACTTCTTCTTAAAGAGATCCTTGAATATCTCCCAAGACTGTCCCGCGTCAGTAAGAATTGGCTCATTCCTGAACCAAGTGCGGGCAACGTCGAACAGTTGAAGTCCTACCGCCTCAACCTTCAGATCCTCCGTAAGACGAGACACCTTCATGAGTCGCTCGATATCTTCAAGCCAATCGTCAGCATAGACTATACCTTCTGTACCCTTGAAAACTCGGGGCTCAAGCTTCTTGAAATTTTGAATGTTGCCTGGCTTGATCTGAATATCCTGTGGCTGTGGAGGAGCCTCTTTCTGAACTACTGTTATAGCTATCTGATGGGCGTTTTCCATACTCTGCCGTATCAAATCTGACTGCATGTGCTGGGCTTCTATCTGTGCCCTCTGTAATTCCATTATCTCTCTAAACAATGCAACCATCGGTGCGGTATCTCCTGAAAATGGAGGTGGTGGAAGTCCCTCCGAAGCAACTGGAGTAGTCCTCGGAACAGGTGGAGGAGAACCCCCGAAGGCAGACGAGACTCCTACATGAACTGATGTCGTAGGAGGTACAAACCCTACTGCCTGAGTGGAAGATTGAGAGGTGGCAGACCTCGCAGAAACTGCTCCCGATCGATGAGATCTAGTCTTTAGCGGCATCCTGAAGACAGATCGAAACAAAGGAGATCAATTTGACACAAGATAAGATATCATCAAGGAAGGACAAAAGTATTCAGAAGGAATCAAAAGTAGCGATTCAATTCAGATTAGAATTCCTAGTTGTGATTGAGTATCCCTCTCTCTTCCTAGTATCCTATGTCCTATTCCTATCACAGGCTCGCAGTAGTACAACTAAGTCGTCGCACTACCACGACATCACAATATTGCGAAGCCTGACCTGCATGGGCCACCACTAAAAATGTGTCACGACCTGCACCCGGTGTAGGGATGCAAGTCGGGAACAACGCCCAGCCTACGCCGCAGCATCGACGGTAGAACGTTGTCTTGGTCAACTATACTATCTAATTATCTCACAAAATATATAATCCTCCAATAATATCTCAACTCCAAGAAGAGTAATCAACTTAATTCAACACAATACTCAATCACATTTCTATGGCACGAGAGGATATCACAGAAGTCTAACATAACTAAGCAGTTAAAAATATAACAACAACAAATAGAACTAATATCCAAACACAAATATATGCCGGAAACAAATTCGGTACCAACATGTTAAAGAGAACTAACTATACTAACTAATGAATCCGGCTAAATCTTTCGACAGTCACTCCAGAACAAGTGGGTCCAAGTCTGCACCATCTATAGGCTGAGGTCCATAGTATGTCGGACACCAATTTCCCGGATCCTTTGAAAAATATTTTCCAGTCAGGAATGGAGCAAAGTACAATCCAATAGCAGTTCCAATTAATTGACAAAAACTATAAAGCAGTAGAATAGAAGATGCTATATACGATGAGGATATAACTGATAATCAAGAACAATATGAGAATAGGCAATACTAACAATAGAATATAAATAATGTGTACAAGAATAAAGGAATGAACTATAATATCAGAATAGAACAAGGTAATTAATGAACTGAATAATGGAATCTACAATAACTATGTGATTTGAGATACTAACTAAATATGTGATCGGCCTGGGAGATTCAATGATTACACTAAGGAGCTAACTCAACCATACGTGAATTGCATGGTTAGTTAGTAGCCAATGATTACACTACTAGCCGATAGTTTCTTGATCACATAGTATTTCCCCCGCCCTGACTAATATGATGGATCGAATCATGATACGTCACTAGCCAATGTATCCAATATTTAATCTACAATATTCAATGTTATCCAATACCAATAAGGACAGTATCCGATACCATCTCCATAATCAAGGTAACATCCCATGACTGACGATCCAATAACAATACCAATCCGTGTACCATCGTGTCAAGAATCATAAGTAACATTTCTAAATACTTGAATTATAGTGGTAATCAAATAATGAAAACTATCAGAGAATGTACTCGCCTGTGGTCCAGAGCAAATGATAAAAAAATGATGTTCGAACTGGTGTCACAGACCTATATATGAAATATTGCATTAATACAAGTTTTTGGGAAGAGAAATAAATTAAACTAGTCAACTTTCTAGGTCATAAATTCATTTCTAAGTCAAAAGTCAAACTAGGTCAACTCTAAGTCAACTATGGTCAACTATAGTCAAATTATGGTCAACTACCTATTTCTAGGTTGCATGAGTCTAACTCAAAGATATTAGGCTCACACACTATGAATCTAGGCCACACAAGCTACATCTTAGGATACTAAGATACCGTATCTCAGGATACGCAAACAAGGGATAAATATAACACATATGTACATATCAAACAATATTATATATATAAAATCATAATTACAAATGCTAAATGGATACCTTAGTTTTGAACAACTTGGTATCGCAATACTAAACCTCTATCTTGATATCAAAACCCAATACCTTGATTATCCTCCAATACCTTGATACTTATCTTGGCATCTCAAGGTAAATTTAAAACCTTATTTATACTAACTACACAACAATAATTATAAACTACTATGCATTTAATATTTATATAATACTATATACCTTATTTTAGTCACCTTAATACCAATCCATAATTAGTTTACAACTATCCTATTACTTATGCCAATACCTACTACTCATACCTTGGTATATCTTGATACTTACCTTGGTATCTCAAGGTATTTGCCAAAATCTCATATATATACTAACTACCCATCAATAATTACATATATCAATCCAATATAACTCTAGTATGTACTAATAGAATAATACTAACTACCAACTACACACTAACTATTAATACATATATACGTACATACATACCTACAAATATATAATATATAAAAGATACTCATAACAATTGATAACTAAAATATACTAACTATTCTAATAAATTTATATGCTACAACTAAATATATACATATATAGTATACTATAATACAAATAGCAATTATGAACACATTTATATATATATTAATTATCATATATATATATATACATATATATCTATAAATTTAATAATATCTAATATATTAAAAACTGCCAAACTGTCGCTAAATACCCTGTCCACTATCACAGAAAGCTGCTGTGTATATAGATACACTGCAGTTTTTGTGACAATTTCCTGCACTGTCACTAAATACTGTCGCTGAAGCTTCTGATACTCTGCTGATACACTGTTGTTTCAGCGACAGTTTTCTGCAACTATCGCTGACTGCTGTCGCTGAAAAGCTGCTATTATTTGCATTAGTTGCTGCGGTTGCGACACTTCTGGCTCGTTGCTGTCACTGAAAATATATGTATATATATACAATATATATATAAATACATATATATAACCCACCATATATATTTATATAATATATATTTAAATACATATATATAACCCGCAATATATATTTATATAATATATATATATAAAACTATATATAACTATACATACACTTATATATAGTAAATTGTATAAAATAACATATAGTAACATACACACACACACACACACATATATATATATATATATATATATATATATATATATATATATATATATATATATATATATATATATATATATATATATATATATATATATATATATGTATACATATATATATAAATAATACAATAATATAAATACATAATAATATATAATATAAATATATATATATAACCACATATAAATATATCTACTATATTATATATACATATGCTACCACTTATAAATATATATCTACATATATATATATATATATATATATATATATATATATATATATATATATATATATATATATATATATATATATATATATATATATATAATCATATAATAACTATAAATAATCTAATTACTTAATTAAATATACACATATATTATATAAAATATATACATATATTTATATCCCTTATAACATATATATTAATGCATGTAGAAGAAAGCTACATAATATATATTCTATTAATACATATATAATACATAGATCTATGATACAATAAATACTATAATAAATATACATAATACATATAGATACATACACAATTATAATTCAAGAATTAAAGCATATTTATTTAGATCTACACATAAACACACAACAATTTGAGAGTATCACACCGTATCCCACTAGATCTAGGATACGCATGCGATACGAGTCCACCACACATCCAATTGCACCCCAAAGGATACAAACAAATCACATATAATATTTATGAACAAAACAAAGTGTCAAATATAGATCTATGTGTCCGTGTCAAAATACGACATGTACAAAGTCCCGTGTCGGAGGGAAAACTCCCAAAACAACACGTATCACCAAATTATTGGGATACGACCTATACGTACCTAATTGTGGACACAAAACTTGCCCTAAACACATAAACATATACCAAATTGATCTATAGGATCAATTGACACACACAACAAAAGTTATTTTCGGAATTCCCCCAAAATTGACACAAAAAATACCATAACTTTCTCCATAGGTCTCCTATGAACACAAAACCAAATCCTATGGGTAGTACATATATATGGGTTGATTATTCATGATTAAATCTCAGATTTAGAAGCTATTTTAAGGGCAAAAACTGAATTATACCTATTGAGAGATGGATTTCCAATGAAACCTCCAAAATTGGTGAAATTGGCCTCCAACTTGTAGATCCTTGCTCCTCTTTGTAGATCCTTGCTTCCTCCTTCTAGATCCTTGCTCTTCTAGTCTCTAATGGTGATTTGGGAAGTAATTGGGTGGAAATTTGGTAGGAATTTGATGAAATTTGGTTGAGAAAAATTCTAGATCTAGATTTGGAATAAAAAAAATGAAGAGAGAGAAAGTTTTCATCCCCTTTATATAGGCCTCACTTGCCCCCTCCCTCAAGATACTATGTAAAGTCTAAAATACCCCTTGGGGCCTCTCATGAAGAAATTAATTAAGGAGGAAAGCTTCTAGTCCAATGGTTTAATTAATTTAATCATCCTCCTAATTAATGGGCTTTCTAGTTGGGCTCAATTCTAACAATTAATACATATTGGTCCATGAGTCTAAACTAAACTAGTTAGGTCCACTAACACAAGTCCAAAAATAAATCTAATATGCTAATAATAAATAAATAATACAATAAATAAATATTTAACATGCACAATATTTAATTAATTATAAAATGACCAAAATATCCTTTTCTAGAAAATACGGTAGTGACATTTTTGGTTTGTGGTAATACACGGTATTCGGCCTTGGTAAAGCGTATTTGTCATGACCCACACCCGGTATAGGGCACGAGAGCGTGGGTACGTCCAGCCTATGTCGCATGATACAACTCATAATGCTATCTAGGTCACAGTAATACTATAAAAGTAACTACCTGTCGATGATATCCATCTCCATAAGGAGGGCAATATACATGTCACAATATCTCATAATGTAACTCAATCACAACAACTATAAAGTATAAGGCACGATAAAAGATAAGAGGAAATGACATAGTTAAACACCATGTCTCAAACATAAAAATAACTCACAGTCTAGCTGTCCAACATAAAGCCTCCATAAGTCTCAAATTAAACTTAACATAAGTCTAAACATAACTGAAATAACCTCAATAAGTCTCAAAGCATAAATAAATACTCTCTAGATAGCTGCAGGTAATGTCTCATCTAAAGGAATAGTCTCCTCTAAGATCTCTGGTGTGTAGTCTGCATCTATACCTGGTCCATAGTGTGTGGTACAGAACTCCTCAAGATCCTCTGGAAAAAATATCCAGTCAGGATTGGAACGAAATACACCTCTAACAGCAGTTCCACATATATTGACAAAAGCTATAACACAGTGTAAAGAAATACAAGACAGATAGGAATATTGGCAATACGAATACTGGAAATAAGGAATACTGGAATAAATAAATACTGGAACATCATCATCAATATACATCTAGCAATGAATAGAACTACAAGTACTCGCAAGATCAATGAACCGGTATATAAGTATGTACAAGAACCATAACTAGAACATGTGGAGATGCTAGATCAATATACGAGAGATACATATCAAGAATCATCTAACTAAGTGTGTGAAATATCAGCATATCATGTGATCGGCTTGGGACTAATAAGACTCATTACATTGATTAGCGATCATCCTTGTAAAGTCAGGCTAAGCACATGTAATAGCGATGAGGCATGTAATGGTCAGGCTGCACCGACGTAAGGTGTGGGTGAGCTATGATGCATGTAAAGTTTGGGTATGATCACATAAGCTACTAATATTTCCCCATTTTCCCCAGCTTGCACGATAGATTCCAATCATGACTCCTCGTGACAGGTCTCAATGATGCCAACTCGTGTAAATAACAGTGTCAGAGTCATGTACGCTATACAACAAGAATTATAGAGATAATCAATATAATGGAAACTGTCAGAGAATGTACTCGTCTGTGGTCCTTAGCTGGCAATACTAATATCCGGGTTCCAAGGTATCGTCTGAGTGATCCAACAGTCCTATAGACATATCACATAACACAATACTGCATCAGACATTACTCTAACACACAATCAACATAATGATCTCAAAGACTACCTTAGGGGTGGTCACGTCTGTCGTTGCTGTGCATAACAGAAAATCGATGGTACGGTCTTGCCAGTACGTTAGTGTACATATGGCAGTTTTCTAACATGCTACATGGTCACAGGTCAAGATGGCTACGGTATCCGTAATTTCATTAGGGTCACCTAGTACACGGGCACATAATGCCTATTATTATTTATCATAAACATCAGTACTTAGCTAATTACAATTATAATAGATATTTGCATTTAGATACTTAACAGGGTTTATATTATATTTATATACGTATACATATACATCCTAATCAATTTGTACTATGTACATATATACATATATTAAACAGGCACTAGGAATGCACGAAAATACATATACGTATGTTTTATACTAATTGAGAACAATTACAGGTATATATATACATATTAAACATATTTTGGGATATATATATATATATATATATATATATATATATATATATATATACAAGACATATACATAAGTTTTATATGCAATGGAGATATACCATACATATATCTGTGGACCAAATACGTTTAACATATACTAATACATACATACCATTCATATACTGAATACACTACGGCTAATACGCGTGCAATACTACGAGGAATACGTGTATACATGTACGTATATATGTACATGCATGCGAGGGGGATTCGAACCTGTGTACGCGAAATGAAGGGTTCGATGTCGAGGTCGTCGCGAAGGGGGTGGCAGCGGGATGCTGCTCGGGTTCACGGCTCGGCTTCGGGATCGTCGAAGTCGGTCGTCAGCAGCAGGTCACGGCGGGTTGCTCGTCAGGTTCGATAGGGACGGTCAGTAGGTCCCAACGGAGTCTCCGGCTGTCGACAGCGCCGTATAGGCGAGTTAGTAGGAAGTCGACCCATGCAGCAGTCGGCGGCTTCGTGCAGTCGGGGAGGTCGACGGAGACTGCGGCTTCGTCAGGTTCAGTCAGGCACGGGGTGGTCGACCGGGGGGATGGCGAGTTGGTCGGTTCGGTGAGTTGTGCGACGGATGGGGATGGAGTCGAGGCATGTCGGGGTGCTAGCATCGGTTGGCCGCGGTCGAACTCCAGTCGACGAGGTACAGCGGCTTCCGGCGCAGGTGGGAGAAGATGGGATAGGTCGTGGTGGTAGAGGGAGATACGACCGGGGAAGTCGACTTCAGGAGGCGATCTCAGCGAGGTCTTCGGTTGAGGGTGGCGGCGGAAACCGAGAGGGGGTTTATGAACAGTAGTGGCAAAGGAATTCGGCTAGGTTATTCTAGGTTTTAGGAAAAATTGAAGAAGGGAAAAGAAAGGGATATTTATATACGTGTAGAGGTTTGAGTTGACCTAGGAAAGTTGACTTGTCAACCCCTCTTGGGATTGGGCCTCTCATGTATGGTTTCAAGGGGCCATGATTGAAATGGATTCCAAATAAAAGCTAGGATTTAATTGGTTCAAGGTTTGAGGGCCATGGTCTTAAGGAGGTTGGTGTTCAATTACACACTCCTAAAAATCATAAAAAAATATAAATGAAGGGGAAATAGGTTTATACACGTGTCGTGTCCACGGGGTGGTTACCTTAATGTACCTTTGCACCAAAGTGCCCAATAATTGGAGAATTGCACAAAGAGTGATTTTGGTTTTTAATTAATTAAATTTTAAATACAATCGGTTGCGACGAATATCGTGCGTCTAGAATGAAACACAACAAGACATAATTATGAGTCACATAAGTATTAAAATAACAGTCTGCCATGTCTAGGACAAGGGTGTGAAATCTGTTGGAAGACAATGGCTAGCGTAGCGCTCTAATTATCGAATAACGATAAATCGTAATAATCAAATAAAATCATAGTAATTCAAATATAATTAATTATCATGCAATCATTTACTCGTTAATTACGAAAAGATAAAAATACCCTTAATCCGAAAAGTGAGGGTGACAAGTCTGCCCTCCTTAAAAGAATTTTGTCCTCTAAATTAAAATAGACTAGCACAAGAACAACAATCAAACAAGTAATTATACCTCAAGTCTCGAAGAGATATGGATACTGCTCGCACATTTCGTCCTCTCTCTCCCAAGTTGACTCTCCTGGAGAGTTATGTCTCCATGCAACACGAACCAAGGGGATAGTCTGGTTCCGCAATGCCTTTTCTCTACGATCTAAGATCTCAACGAGTTGTTCAGGATAGCTGAGTATCGGTCCAACTTCGATCTCCGAGTTGTCTAGTACGTGACTAGGATCTGCCACGTACCGTCTCAGCTGTGACACGTAAAATATGTCATGTACTCCATCTAGAGCAGGCGACAAATCAAGTCTATAGGCCACTGCACCGACCTTTGCAAGAATACTCAAAGGCCCGATGTATCATGGACAAAGCTTTTTGCCTCTACCAAAATGAATCGTGCCCCGTGTCAGAGAAATCCATAGGAACACCAAATCGCCAACATAGAACAAACAATCTTAACACGCAATCTAAACAAAACAATCACAAACCAAAAATAAATTAAACCAATACCTGAAACTCTAGGGGTCTACGGTGGCTATTGGCCCAATGTCGTTGTCTGTCCTGCGCCACTCGCAGTCTGTCTCTGATAAGTTTCACCTTCTCTGCTGCATCCACGACCATTTCTGGTCCTAACAAGGCTCTTTCTCCAACATCATCCCATGATAAAGGTGTACGACATCTTCGTCCATATAGAGACTCGAATGGTGATATCTCAATACAGGCCTGGTAGTTGTTGTTGTAAGCAACCTCTACCAAGTGTAGATGATCCTCCCAAGAACCTCCGAGATCCAAAATGCAAGTGCATAGCATATCTTCAAGAGTCTGAATAGTCCTTTTAGACTGCCCGTCTGTCTGGGGGTGATACGCGGTACTAAACTTGAGTTGAGTGTCCAAGCTAAACTGCAAACTCCTCCAGAAATGGGAAGTGAAACGGCTATCCCGATCTGAGATAATACTCAGATGAACTCCATGTAATTTGACAATCTGCTGCACGTACATCTCTTCTAGCTTCTCCGTCGATGTACCCACTTTGAAAGGTAAGAAGTGGGTGATTTGTTCAACCTATCTACGATGACCCAAATCGCGTCCTTTCCTCCTGGAGAACGAGGAATTCCCAAAATGAAATCCATAGTCACGTGCTCCCACTTCCATTCTGGAATAGGTAAAGGTTGAAGCAATCCTCCTGGCCTCTGTCGATCTGCTTTTACCTGTTGGCACACTAAATATCGGGATACGAAGCGTGCTACTTCACGCTTCATACCATACCACCATACATGCTCCCTCAAATCTTGATACATCTTGTTGGCTCCGGGATGCATCGAGTACTGAGAGCGGTGTGCCTCCTGCAAAACTTCTTTACGCAGCTCTCCATTTGGCATACACATCCTCGTGCCATGTCGTAAAGATCCATCATCCACAATAGTGAAGTCGTCTATCAATCATGTCCGAACTTGTGCTCTAATATTTCTTAGAGTCTCATCCTCATACTAAGCAGCTCTAATTCTGCCCATCAGCTCTAATTATATCTGCAATCCCATATCTGAATCTCAGCTTCCGGAACTAATACTTCTATTTCCAAGCTCTCAAGATCAGCTAATAAACGTCTATCCGAAGTCAAGCACATAGCCATCGGATACCTGCTCAAGGCATCGGCGACTACGTTGGCCTTTTCCGGATGGTACTATAATGAGATATCAAAGTCTTTCATCAACTCTAACCACCTTCTCTGTCTCATGTTCAGCTCCTTCTGTGTAAACACGTACTTTAAGCTCTTGTGGTCTGTGAAGATCTCTACACGCTCTCCATATAGATAGTATTTCTACAGCTTTAGGGCAAAGATAACTGCCGCTAACTCTAAATCATGAGTGGGATAGTTCTTTTCATGAGGGCATAATTATCTTGAAGCATAGGCAATTACTTTTCCGTGTTGTTGAAGAACGCATCCCAAACCTTTTTCTGAAGCATCACTGTAGATAGTGAATCCACCTGTCCCTGACGGCAATGTTAAAACTGGTGCTGTCGTCAATCTCCTCTTCAGCTCATCGAATGCGGCTTGACATTCCTATGTCCAGACAAATTCTACATCTTTCTTGGTCAGCCTAGTCATTGGTTCTGCAATCTTGGAGAAGTCTTGTACAAATCTTCTGTAGTATCCTGCTAGTCCGAGAAAGCTCCTGATTTCAGCTACCGTACTTGGGGTAGCCCATGACTCCACTGCCTCTATCTTCTTTGGGTTAACTGAGATTTCATTACCTGTCACCATGTGTCCAAAAAATTCAACCTTGTCAAGGAAGAACTCATACTTTGAAAGCTTTCCGTACAACTTCTCTTTCCTGAGAGTCTCTAAGACCATCCTTAGGTGCTCTTCATGCTCTTCTGGGGTCTTTGAATATACTAGAATGTCGTCAATAAATACCACTATGAACTTGTCAAGGTACTGGTGGAATACCTTATTCATCAAGTTCATAAATACTGCTGGTGCATTGGTTAAACCAAACGGCATCACTGTAAATTCAAACTGGCCATATCTGGTCCGAAAGACTGTCTTCGGTATGTCTTCCTTCTTTACCTTCACCTGGTGATAGCCTGACCTCAAGTCTATTTTTGAAACACCTTTGCTCCGCTCAATTGATCGAAAAGATCATCTATCCTCGGCAGCGGATATTTGTTCTTGATAGTGAGGTTATTCAAAACTCTATAATCGATACACATGCGTACCGTACCGTCCTTCTTGGGTACAAATAATACCGGTGCTCTCTATGGCAATGAACTGGATATAATGAAACCTTTGTCTTGCAGCTTCTCTACTTGTTTCTTCAGTTCTACCAACTCGTTGTTGTTGACTCTATAGACATGTTGTGAAATAGGCTCCGCTCCTGGTATCAAGTCTATAGAGAATTTAATATCTCTGTCTGGTGGTAAACTGGGCAACTCCTCTGGAAATACATCCAGGAACTCTGCTATAAGTGGATGTGGTAACTCCTTTTCTTCCATCCTGGCTTCGCAAAAAGTGCCTCTACTCCGCTCCTCTGCTCCTCTGGCGATCTCGAACTCTGGTCCTCCTGGTGGTCGAAATACTACTCTACCTCCGTGACAATCTATAGAAGCATGGTGTTTACTCAACCAGTCCATTCCGAGTACAATATCGTATCCCGAAAGCGGCATGACGAGTAAACTCATGCTCACCTCTCGGCCTTCCAATGATACTACTCTCCGATCCTTATAATAATCACGGACTAGGATAATGCCTCCTCTTGTCGTGATCTTGCAATTCCTATATAATGGTTCTATTTCTAAACGATGCTTAAGGGCATAAGATACAGATATGAAACTATGGGAAGCACCAGAATTAAATAATGTAAGTGCTGGAATAGAATCGAGTAGAACTGAACCTGAAATCACGTCTCCAGCTGGCTCGGCCTCCTCAGTAGTCATGGCGTAAGCTCGTCCCTGTGGTGCTCCTCTATGCTGGTGCTAGTGCTGAGCAAACCTCTGCTACTGTGGTGGAAGTGGAGGTCCTCTCTGCTGGCCTCCTGGTACAATAGGTGCTCTGGCTGGTCCTCTCTGAGCTGCTGCTCCTCTCTGGCGAGTCTGAACAGCTTGGCAGTCCCTAAGCTGATGTGCTGCTTCTCCACATGACAAGCAAGTGCCCAACCTTTTCCTGCAGATGTCTCTTGTATGTACCATCTTTCCATAATACGAACATGGGGCAATGAGCTGATTCTGTCTCTGTGGTTGTTGTTGCTGAACATGTCCTCTAACTAGTGCCTGTTGCTGGTGTTGCTGTTGGTACGGCCTCTGTTGTTGTTGTTGAAAGTGTGGGCGCTTGGCCGATACTGTGTTACCACCTGTTCCTCCAGAAGTATCACGTCCTCTCTTGGACCTAAGGTCCAAGTCGTCTTCGACAATCTGTGCATCCATTAAAATACCCTCAAATATCGTGGTGCATCGTCCTAAAGTACGAGACTTAATCTCTCTATTCAATCCCTTTCTGAATTTTTGTGCTCTCTCTCCTGGATCTCGAATCATCGATGGCGCAAATCGACTCAATCGGCAAAACTCTGCGGCATATTCGTCGACTGACATGCCTCCTTGGACTAAGTCATGGAAGTGACTTTCTAATGCTCCCAAGGCTACGTCAGGAAATAATTTCTCCTTGAAGAGCTCCTTAAAGTCCTCCCAAGTAAGTCCTTCAATAGCGAGTCTCAGCTTTGTACGATACCATATCAGTGCGATGTCAAACATCTGACTGCCAGCGGCCTCTATCTGAAGAATCTCTGGGATCTGTGATAAGCGCAAGTTCCTCTCTATGTCCTATAACCAATCATCAGCATAGAGTATTCCTTATGTACCTTTGAACTCTTGAGGCATCATCCTCTTAAAGTCCACTATGGTACTTGGTCTCTGTTGTTGCTGGCCAGGATGCTGCGGTTGTCGTGCTACTCTCTCCACAACCTGGAGAGCCACCTGATGAGCATTCTCCAAGCTTTCTCACATCAGTTCTATCTATGCCTGGTGTGCTTCTGCTTGCACCCTCTAAGCCTCAGCTTGAATACGCTGAGCTTTCGCTGTTACTCTCTGGGCCTCTAGCATGCCCTGCATCAGTGCGAACATCTGTGCCCCGTCAGTGGGCACTCCTCCGGGAATCGGTGTCGGTGGTGGTGGAAGGTTGTCTGTCATAGCTGGGGAAATCCTTTGAATAGGTGGAGGAGGAATCCCGTTAGCTGCAGATACTCCCACACGAACATGAGGTGTAGGAGGAACTCCAAGTGTCTGTTCGTCAGGTTGAGAGGTGGCAGATCTCTCTGAATCTGCTGCTCCCACTCTCATGGATCTAGTATTCGGTGGCATCCTGAATATAGATCAAAAGAATCAATGATAGATACGATATTATCAAGGAAGGACAGAAAAATTCTAAAAGAAGCAATCAATTAGAATAGCATTACGAAGATCAGAATCTCCTAGTGTGATTGAGCATACTCTCATCCTAGATCCTATTTTCTATATCATATTGCAGGCTCGTAGCACTACAACTAAGTTGTCGCACTACCACGATATCACATAACTTGCGAAACTTGACCTGCATGGGCCACCACTAAAAATGTTTCACGACCCGCACCCGGTATAGGGGCACGAAAGCGTGGGTACGTCCAGTCTACGCCGCAGTATCGGCGGTAGAACGCTATCTAGGTCACAGTAATACTATAAAACTAAACAGCTGTCCATGATATCCATCTCCATAAGGAGGGCAATATACATCTCACAATATCTCATAATGTAACTCAATCACAACAACTATAAAGTATAAGGCACGATAAAAGATAAGAGGAAATGACATAGTTAAATACCATGTCTCAAACATAAAGATAACTCATACTCTAGCTGTCCAACATAAAGCCTCTATAAGTCTCAAATTAAACTTACATAAGTCTAAACATAACTGAAATAACCTCAATAAGTCTCAAAGCATAAATAAATACTCTCTAGATAGCTGCAGGTAACGTCTCATCTAAAGGAATAGTCTCCTCTAAGATCTCTGGTGTATAGTCTGCATCTATACCTGGTCTGTAGTGTGTGGTACAGAACTCCTCAAGATCCTCTGGAAAAAATATCCAGCCAGGATTGGAACGAAATACACCTCTAACAGCAGTTCCACATATATTGACAAAAGCTATAATACAGTGTAAAAAAATACAAGACAGATAGGAATACTGGTAATAAGAATACTGGAAATAAGGAATGCTGGAATAAAGAAATACTGGAACATCATCATCAATATACATCTAGCAATGAATAGAACTACAAGTACTCGCAAGATCAATGAACTGGTATATAAGTGTGTACAAGAACCATAACTAGAACATGTGGAGATGCTAGATCAATATACTAGAGATACATGTCAAGAATTATCTAACTAAGTATGTGAAATATCAGCATATTATGTGATCGGCTTGGGACTAATAAGACTCATTACATTGATTAGCGATCATCCTTGTAAAGTCAGGCTAACCATATATAATAGCGATGAGGCATGTAATGGTCAGGCTGCACCGATGTGAGGTGTGGGTGATCTATGATGCATGTAAAGTTTGGGTATGATCATATAAGCTACTAATATTTCCCTATTTTCCCCAGCTAGCACGATGGATTCCAATTATGACTCCTCGTGATAGGTCTCAATAATGCCAACTCGTGTAAATAACAGTGTCAGAGTCATGTACGCTATACAACAAGAATTATAGAGATAATCAACATAATAAAAACTGTCAGAGAATGTACTCGCCTGTGGTCCTTAGCTGGCAATACCAATGTCCGGGTTCTAAGGTATCGTCTGAGTGATCCAACAGTCCTATAGACATATCACATCACAATACTATATCAGACATTACTCTAACACATAATCTACATAATGATCTCAAAGACTACCCTAGGGGTGGTCACGTCTGTCGTTGTTGTGCATAACAGAAAATCGATAGTACGGTCTTGCCAGTACATCAGTGTACATATGGCAGTCTTCTAACATGCTACATGGTCACAGGTCAAGATGGCTACGGTATCCGTAATTTCATTAGGGTCACCTAGTACATGGGCACATAATGCCTATTATTATTTATCATAAACATCAATACTTAGCTAATTACAATTATAACAGATATATGCATTTAGATACTTAACAAGGTTTATATTATATTTATATACGTATACATATACATCCTAATCAATTTGTACTATGTACATATATACATATATTAAATTTCATTAGGGTCACCTAGTACTAGGAATGCACAAAAATACATATACGTATATTTTATACTAATTGAGAACAATTACAGGTATATATATATACATATTAGACATATTTTTGGGATATATATATATATATATATATATATATATATATACAAGACATATACATATGTTTTATATGCAATGGAGATATACCATACATATATCTGTGGAGCAAATACGTTTAACATATACTAATACATACGCAATACATACATACCATTCATATGCTGAATACACTACGGCTAATACGCGTGCAATACTACGAGGAATACGTGTATACGTGTACGTATATATGTACATGCATGCGAGGGGGATTCGAACCTATGTACGTGAAATGAAGGGTTCGATGTCGAGCTTATCGCGAAGGGGGTGGCAGCTGCTGCTCAGGTTCACGGCTCGGCTCCGGGATCGTCGAAGTCGGTCGTCAGCAGCAGGTCACGGTGGGTTACTCATCAGGTTCGATAGTGACGGTCAGTAGGTCCCGGCGGAGTCTTCGGTTGTCGGCAGCGTCGTGTAGGCGAGTTGGTGGGAAGTCGACCCGTGCAGCGGTCGACGGCTTCGTGCAGTCGGGGAGGTCGACGGAGACTGCGGCTTCGTCAGGTTCATTCAGGCGCAGGGTGGTCGACCCGGGGGACAGCGAGTTAGTCGGTTCGGCGAGTTGTACGATAGGTGGGGACGGAGTCAAGGCGAGTCGGGGTGCTAGCGTCGGTTGGCCGCGGTCGAACTCCAGTCGATGAGGTGCAGCAGCTTCCGACGCAGGTGGGAGAAGATAGGATATGTCGCGGTGGTGGAGGGAGATGCGGCCGGGGAAGTCGACTTCAGGCGGCGGTCTCAGGCACGACTCCGACGAGGTCTCCGGTTGAGGGTGGCGGCAAAAACCGAGAGGGGGTTGATGAACAGTGGTGGCAAAGGAATTCGGCTGGGTTATTCTAGGTTTTAGGAAAAATTGAAGGAGGGAAAAGAAAGGTATATTTATATACATGTAGAGGTTTGAGTTGACCTAGGAAAGTTGACTTGTCAACCCCTCTTGGGATTGGGCCTCTCATGTATGGTTTCAAGGGGCCATGATTGAAATGGGTTCCAAATAAAAGCTAGGATTTAATTGGTTCAAGGTTTGAGGGCTATGGTCTTAAGGAGGTTGGTGTTCAATTACACACTCCCAAAATTCGTGAAAAAATATAAATAAAGGGGAAATAGATTTATACACGTGTCGTGTCCATAGGGTGGTTACCTTAATGTACCTTTGCACCAAAGTGCCCAATAATTGGAGAATTGCACAAAGAGTGATTTTGGTTTTTAATTAATTAAATTTTAAATACATTCGGTTGCGACGAATGTCGTGCATCTATAATGAAACACAACAAGACATAATTATGAGTCACATAAGTATTAAAATAACAGTCTGGCATGTCTAGGACAAGGGTGTGAAATCTGTTGGAAGACAATGGCTAGCATAGCGCTCTAATTATCGAACAATGATAAAGCGCAACAATCAAATACAATCACATTAATTCAAATATAATAAATTATCATGCAATCATTTACTCGTTAATTACGAAAAGATGAAAATACCCTTAATCCGGAAAGTGAGGGTGACAGTATTACCTTGGACTGTCCGTTTACCCAATAGTAGCTTATTCTGGCGGGATGGCGTGCAATGGCCCTTCTGTGTCGCCCGTTTACCTGAATTGCTTGTCTTGTACAAAGCATTATGCCCCATTCTGCAATTAAGACTATCAAATGCCTGGTCCTTTATGGTTATGCCAGTGACCCTATGTTCATATAGATAAGTCATCATCGCTTAGCGGCAATCCGTGTGTGAGTCATTTCATCGCATCAAGAACAACTGAACCATCTGAACGATCCTGAGTTTAACAAACTTATACATATGAATACTTCAACATCTTCTATAACACATCTGATGATCTGTGTAACTCATGCACCCGAACCATAATCTCGCTCACAATATAGTATTTGTATATGCTATTGCCCTTGAATTCATATATATATATATATATATATATATATATATATATATATATATATATATATATGCTCGTGCTTGAATTAACTTGGTTTACCTTGGACAGGGAAGGACAAATGGTAAGTTGGTAAGTCTCGCCGTATTTCCTCTTATATCGCACGGTGCACTGCCACACGACTTAGGCTTTTCATATATGCCATAAAACTGATCCTAGGCAAGTCTAGAAAGACAACTAAATAGTTGGTGCACGGAACTTATATTACGTGTTTGGATTTGTCGGACGGGCGAGTAGCCTCCCCACCAGTGCATTTATGTATTCATAACCCACCAGATTACTTGTAGGGTGTGGAAGAACCTCGTTCGGTGCGGATGCCTCCTTCATGCGTGCTAAGGCGTGGAGTTTACTCTAGAGCCTTGGAGCGTTGCATCCGGAACTGAAGCTCATATACAAGACATAATATTGGAACATCGCCTATATCATTCCACAAAGGTAGCCACTTGGCACGCTTTTACTGTTTCAGAGAGAGACTTGAGCGACTTATAATCTTGGCCTAGTGCCGCCTGTAATACTTGTTTATATCAATAAAGATTTTGATTTACTTCTATACTTGTGTTATTCAATGCTGACTCAGTGAACTTATTACCAATCGCCTATGTGTTTATAATTCTGCTGCACTCGGACAATCTGTGCGACTCTGTGGCTTAGACCTCTTACTACCAGCATAAACCACGGCCTTGCACGGGCATGACTTACGCTCGTGCGGCATCATGCCCAGATGGATCAAGCGATCGTCCCGCGGAAGCGTTGGCGCGGTAATTCTCGCCTAGCGGGGACGGCCGATTAGCCTACGGGAGATTGGGGCATGACAGATTAATATCAGAGCATGGCTTTACACCTTTGGACTTTGTTTCAATTTTCTCAGTTTCGAAAGCTCGTTCGTGGGTTATCTGCATGCTCTCTCTCAATGTCCTAACAGAATGTTCCAATAATGAGTCTAAATACTTTTAAAAAGTGCATGTGAATAATGTTATTGCTTGTACGAAATTGTGATGCTATAGCCTTGTGCCGACCTATGCCAGACCCTTTGGGAATAGACTCGTGCTAGAATTTTGATTTATGTGCGAACCCGAATACCTATACGTGATTACCCAACTGGTTAGAAGTGTGCGGGATCGAATATTGTCCCGAACGGTTAGCTATACACACAGCCTTTCGGCTATGTTGTGTAGAGTATCGTGCGCCAAGACCCTTTGGTGCAAGCTAGTTACAACGAGATTGGGATATCGTTCAAAAATAAGATAAGTCAGACTTAGAAGGGCAACCGATAGAAATATTATCAGACTTATCGCTTAGGCGAATATAGAGAATCGTGCGTAGATTTTGGGAGATAGCTCGAACGATATTTCATGTTGGAAGATACAAATCGAGTGAGGATTTGATTGGATGACTCAATTTCGAGTGGTGTATGGATCATTTAGGAATGTCCAAACGAATTCATAGGTCTCGTGCGATAGTTTGATCGAACAATTTCGGAATATCTTGAATAAAATAATAAGGTTCATATCGAATTGGAATTCATAAAAAATGGAAATCGATATCTCGGCAAGGAAAACTTGTTGGAAACTTGGAATATCGTGCGAGCGATTTTAGATTGAAACAAATGGAGTTAACTTGAATATAATATCGCTCGAATAGAAGTGTAAGCGATAAACGGATTTAATTTGGAGTTTGGAAGAACGATCTTGAAATCAAGTTCGGAAGGATAACCTTCAAAATCTGTCCCAGCGAGAACGATTATCCCGCGGGAGTGCCTGCATGGTGATTTCACGTACGGCGGGGATGATCGAACTCACGGGAACATGTTCGATGATTATTCCAAACGAACTCGATGAATAGAACGTATCAAAAGATAAAGTAGACTTGGGCTTGAATATTTGAAACCTAGCTGCTTGAGGAAAGATAGAAGTAAGACTATAGAATTACCAAACGGTAACATTGAAGTTGGATAATTTTGCTGGACGAATTATGATCACTGCATGAACGGACTTGAGTCGATAGATTTATATAAAACTCGGATGAAGCAAAGAGTAAGGATAAGGTGTCTTGATCATTTCGATAAAAACCATAATGTTCAAACGTTCTTGTCTTGTGCAAGCTTAACTCTATGCTCGTACATGCGTCACACCCGGATTAGGAAGATTATCTAGCAAAAATGTTGACGTGGTGATCTCACATCCAACAAGGGTGATCGAACTTACGGAAGACCGGAGCGTGATAACTTATGGATCATCATGACTTTTGGTTTGACACGACAAGATGAATTTGGAGATGTAAGTGAATCAAAATATTTTGAGGATAAGTTGGCCCATAACCTAGAGTAAATCACGCTTGATGGTTTCTTGAACGGATACATGAATCAGGTTGGACGACTAGGAGTTATAACTAAAGGTTTAGAATTAAGTCTTGGCTTGGTGGTCTAGACTTGATATGGATAGGGATTTTATCAAAACATGCTTGAGAAGATAGACTATGCAAATCACTAGGCTTGTCTTGCAACTTGGATATATCGTGGATTTTACTGAACGAACTCGAACCCTGTACAAATGAACATGCTATGAGAGTAAGAAAATTTATGCTCGATGTTTAAAAATCTGAGTGAAACGAGCTTGGGTAGAATATCCCGTACAAATGAATAATGGTTTAACCCTAGGAATTGGGACGAGCATCATGCAACAAATTTGTATGATAACTCGTATGCTGAACCTGTACCTATGACCTTGTGAGCTGACCTAGTAATTAGGCCAACGATCCTGTGCCGAGTGAACGAACCAGTATGACCGACTTTAGCATATGCTTGAACAAGCTATAGAACTGGGGCAACAAAACTTAGGGTTAGACTGGGAACGACAACGTATGCTATGTTTGACCCGAACGAAAGAACACTAGTCGGTAAATTGGATAGATCGTGCTTAACGGTAGTGCAAATACTTATTTGAGTTGGAATGGAAAAATGATATGGAATTGGATTGACCATGTTGGACGTATCCTTGTGATTCATAAAAAATGAGAACCCTTAAGATTTTCGTAAGTAGCTTGTCCAATTTTACTATCTCTAAGTATGGTTGGATGCATATGTTTGAGGGACGCCTTGAACGTGTGCATGATCCAAGACTCAATGATATGCGAAACTTGAGTGCTAAGACTTTTCTATCGCTAAGTTGGTTGACATACATATGTTTGAAGGATGCTTTGAATATGTGCACGATCTAGACTCGCGATATGCTAATCTCGATGCTAGTGCAAGTGAATATCTACACGAACAAGTATAACAACTTGTATAATTTTGCCTCAGCCCTAAATTATTATTCAGGATGGATTGAAGCGTACCCCACGTTAAGCAATATGTCCCACGCTAAGGCCCAAATGAGACCAACAGCATACACACGACATAGCGTAAGGATCGAGTAGGAGATTGTGTTCAAATGGATTTAGTGGTACCGATTACTACGCTTGGGATAGATTCGATAATGCGATAGAATGACCTGCGCTCAGGAAGTCTCGAGGATGAGACTTTTTCTGAGTGGTGTATAATGTAACGACCCATTCCGCTCAAGTGGACTGCTGATTCAAACGGCAAAAGTGCAACGTTCTAACCCACTTTGTTCAGCAAGAATACTCATTTGAGGCAAAAGGATTTTTCGACTTGGTTCTTCAGGAGTTTCGGCTTAGGCTTTCAGAGGATCGCTTGGAGTATCGCTCGACTGAGGCGAATCATCGCTAAGGTGGGTGGCTACAATGAACTTGTCTTTGTTTAGCCAGCACACTTAAAATATGGACGATACATGCTAGTCGCTAGGTGAATCACCCCTTGCATGCTAATAAGAATCCAACGCACCTAGCTAAGAAAATAATCCCAACTTGTATTGCTTATGCTAGAACATAAAAATAAAACTTTACTTATATACAGACCCTCGCAAGCTCCCTTTGCCTTGTGCAACGAGACCCCATTATGCCTCGAGTAGAACGATATATATATACTCTGTAGTGCATTGTTCACTTGCTATACTATATGACCCTAGATTATGTCGTTTGGTACGTCCTTTTACGGTTTTACTCCTCTGCTTACCCTTAGGCCCGTGCCAAACGTAAATGTTATGTTCAATATGAATGCTTGCTTGCCACAATGAAATTATACCACAATCAATAACATTATCGCGTATCGTGCATGCATCGAGTCAGCCAGAAGACTATTGAATATTCCTTCTGTACAATATGAACCTGCAAGTATCCGGGACCGTTGGGTCACCAAGGCAATCCCCAAACCAGGGGCATGCATCAAAGCAAGTTATACACCGAACGAAAACCCGGTCAAGCAAGTCAAGTCATATAGCTCGTAGAGCAATACTCGTTCAGAGCAAGAATCAAGATTCAAATATATCATGTATCTCATGTATCTCGTGCATTTCGTGAATCTGGAATGACCCAAGACTTGCATAGTCACGGATAACTCGTGCACGAGGTATCTCATTCCTTGGGCGACCACCGGGGCACCAGAATCGTACCGACCTAGGAGGAATGCTTGTGTGTATTGCGGCTTCAAATACGGATCTAGTATGCTACCCTGCCTTTGTGGTTTGTGGTAATATACGGTATTCGGCCTTGGTAAAGCATATTACCTTGGACTCTCCGTTTACCCAATAGTTGCTTGTTCTGGCGGGATGGCGTGCAACGGCCCTCCTGTGTCACCCGTTTGCCTGAATTGCTTGTCTTGTACAAAGCGTTGTGCCCCATTCCACAATGGAGACTATCAAATGCCTGGTCCTTTATAGCTATGCCAGTGACCCCATGTTCATATAGATAAGTCATCCTCGCTTAGCGATAATCCGCGTGCAAGTCATTGCATCGCATCGAGAACATCTAAACCATTTGAATGATCCTGAGTTCAACAAACTTGTACATATGAATACTTTAACATCTCCTGCAACACAACTGATGATCCGTGTAACTCGTGCACCCGAACCATAATCTCACTCACCACATAGTGTTTACATATGTTATTGCCCCTGAATTTATATATATATATATATATATATATATATATATATATATATATATATATATATATATGCTCGTGCTTGAATTAACTTGGTTTGCCTTGGACAGGGAAGGACAAATGGTAAGTTGGTAAGTCTCGCCGTGTTTCCTCTTATATCGCGTGGCGCACTGCCACACGAGTTAGGCTTTTCATATATGCCATGAAACTAATCCTAGGCAAGACTAGAAAGATAACTAAATAGTTGGTACACGGAACCTATATTACGTGTTTGAATTTGTCGAGCGGGCGAGTAGCCTCCCCACCAGTGCATTCAAGTACTGATAACCCACCAGATTGCTTGCAGGGTACGGGAGAACCTCCTTCAGTGCGGATGCCTCCTTCGTGCGTGCTAAGGCATGGAGTTCACTCTGGAGCCTTGGAGCGTTACGTCCGGAACTGAAGCATATATATAAGACATAATATTGGAACATCGCCTATATTATTCCACAAATGTAGCCACTTGACACGCTTTTACTGTTTCAGAGAAAGGCTTGAGCGACTTATAATCTCGGCATAGCACCGCCTGTAACACTTGTTTATATCAATAAAGAGTTTGCTTTACTTCTATACTTGTGTTATTCGATGCTTTCGCTATTGACGACTCGGTAAACTTGTTACAAATCGCCTATGTATTTATAATTTCGCTGCACTCGGACAATCAGTACGACTCTGTGGCTTAGACCTCTTACCGCCAGCATGAACCACGACCTTGCACGGGCGCGGCTTACGCTCATACGGTATCATGCCCAGATGGGTCAAGAGATCGTCTCACGGGAGCGCTGGCATGGTGATTCTCGCCTAGCGAGGACGGCCGATTAGCCTGCGGAAGATCGGGGCATGACATATGGTAGGCCCAGAGACATTCACCCAACTTCTTATTCCAATCCCATTTACTGGAAGATACAAACCTTTTGAGAAGTTTTATGATGGTCTTGTTAAAGGCTTCTTCCAGACCATTCGTTGTTGGGTTGTAGGTAGTCGATGCTACATTCTGAATTCGATTTTTATCACAGAACCGGTAGAACGTATGGCTTACAAACTGTGGACCATTGTCATAGATGATCCTTCGTAGCAAGCAAAAGCGATATATGACGTGATGCTTGATAAAGCTGATCATGTTTGATGTCTTTACTTCGGCGAGTGGAACATCTTCTGCCCACTTGGAGAAGTAATCACTGATGGAAAGGATAAACCGATGCCCCTTAGATGAAGGTAGGCCTATCGGTCCGATGATGTCCATCCCCCATGCTTCGAACGGCCAAGATGCTATCGTTGGGTGTAGGAACTCTGAGGGCTGGTGGATGAAGTCTGCGTGGATCTGGCATGTTTGGCATTTTTTTACGTAATCAACAGCATCTGCTACCATCGTAGGCCAGCAATAGCCCATTCTCCAAAGACGGGCTTGTAACTTTGGACCGGGTTGATGCCCCCCCACAGACGCTGTCGTGAGCTTCACGGAGGGCTTATTTTTTCTCTCTGTTTGATAAGCAATGTAGCAGAAGGCCATCATAGGACCGATGATACAACATTTTGGTCTTCGTGTCATAATTGAAACGGAGGAAGCGTCTCCTGATTGAAGTGGCCTCCTTCGGGTTCTCGGCTAGAATTCCATAGACTGCATAGTCAATGAATAAAAGCCACCAATCCTGAGTATCAGTATCGACCTCCGCTACATAGCTGAGGCACAAGCATAGATTGCTCTTGGGACAGGCCAGCTCTTGGCCGATCACGTAGATTAGTCGATGAGTGTTGTTTGGTACCGCCCAGGAAGCAGCGAGGCCTACTAAGGTGTCAGCCTCAATATTTTACAACCGAGGGACGTGCTCTATGAAGAACATCTAGCAGGTAGGCACCATTGGAGAATACGGACTCCACGATGAACGGGCCCTCCCATGTAGGCTGAAACCTGTCGGCCGTCTTGTGGGTCATGACCATCGGTCTTCTCATGTTCAAAATAAGGTCTCCCACTTAGAAAGTTCTCTCCTTGATCTGTCTGTTGAAGGCTCCCAAGAGACGTGCTTGGTATATCTCAATGCGCTGATGAGCTAAGAGACGTTTCTCGTCGATTGCTTCTAACACTTGTAGCCATCGGCGGTGATTATCGTCAATTGTTAATTGGTTGGAGAGGGCTACTCGGAGTGAGGGGATCTGGATCTCGAGCAGGAGGGCCGCTTCTCTTTCGTACACCAAAGAGAATGGTATATTGCCAATAGCTGTCCGGACGGTTGTACGGTTAGCCTAGAGATATTTACCCAACTTCTCGTTCCAATCGCGTTTACTGGAAGATTCGAACCTTTTAAGAAGTTTTATAATGGTCTTGTTGAAGGCTTCTTCCAGACCATTCGTTGTTGGGTTGTAGGTAGTCGATGCTACATTCTGAATTCAGTTTTTATCATAGAACCGGTAGAACGTATAGCTTACAAACTGTGAACCATTGTCATGGATGATCCTTCATGGCAAGCTGAAGCGGTATATGACGTGATGCTTGACGAAGCTTATCACGTTTGATATCTTTACTTCAACGAGTGGAACAGCTTTCGCCCACTTGGAGAAGTAATCGATGATGGCAAGGATAAACTGATGCCCCTTAGACGAAGGTGGGATTATCGGTCCGATGATGTCCATCTCCCATGCTTCGAACGGCCAAGATGTTATTGTTGGGTGTGGGAACTCTGAGGGCTGGTGGATAAAGTCTGCGTGGATCTGGCATATTTGGCATTTTCTCTCGTAATCAACAGTATTCGCTACCATCGTAGGCCAGTAGTAGCCCATTCTCCATAGACGGTCTTGTAGCTTCGGACCGGGTTGATGTGCCCCGCAGACGCCATCATGAGCTTCGCAGAGGGCTTATTTTGCCTCTGTATTAGATTAGCATCGTAGCAGAAGGCTGTCATAGGACCGACGATATAATATTTTGGTCTCCGTGTCATAATTGAAATAGAGGGAACGTCTCCTAATTTAAGTGACCTCCTTCGGGTTCTCGACGAGATTTCTATAGACTGCATAGTCAATGAATGGAAGCCTCCAATCATGAGTATCGGTGTCGACCTCCGCTGCATAGCTGAGGCACAAGGATAGGTTGCTCTTGGGATAGACCAACTCTTGGCCGATCACGTTGATTAGTTGATGAGTGTTGTTTGGTACCGCCCAAGAAGCAGCGAGGCCAGCTAAGGCGTTAGCCTCAATATTTTGTAACCGATGGATGTGCTCTATGAAGAACATCTAAAAATTTGCGATAATGCTAAGTGCAGCTTGGTGGTAGAGAATCAAGTCTTCATTTTGGACTTTATACTCGCCCCGAACTTGTTTGACTATTATTTGAGAATCACCATAAGCCTCCAGGTATTCTACTCCATCTTGCTTAGCAAGTTGGAGCACGATGATTAAGGCGTTGTACTCGGCCACATTGTTGGAGCATGGCTCTGTGAGAGAGTAGGAATAATTGATGACGAGGCCATATGGGAAGATCAACACTATCCCAACCCCAGTGATGATACCGCCTTTTGGCCCTGCTCTTGAAGCACCGTCAAAGAACATTCGCCAAACAGCTTCATGTGAAGTAACGTTGGATTCCGCCGCCTCGTCTGGAATCTCCTCATAGAGCTTCGAGGTTTCTGACCCCGGGTAGGCTACTAGAAAATCGGCCAGTGCTTGACCCTTTATGGCCTTCTGTGGGACAAATACCATATGATATGGAGATAATAGTATTGTCCAGGTAGCCAAGCGGGAACTGAGTTCCCCTGGTTTGGTCATGAGGACCCTGAGGGGGGTTGACTCACGAGGTTACATGAATGGTCTGTCCAGCCACGTAATGTCGAGTTTTTTTAATAGCGAATACAAGAGCAAGGCATTCTTTCTCAACGGTTGTATACCTATGCTCCGCGCCGACCATCATCCGGCTAAGGTAGTATATGGCCTGCTCGTGGCCTGCATTACTATTCTAGGTTAACAGGGCACCGAGAGAGTGTTCCATTGCACGTACATAGAGCAGGAAGGGCTTTCCCATGACCGGGGCCACTAGAACAGGAGGGTTTGATAGGTATTCTTTGATGTCGTCAAACGTGCGTTGGCATTTTTATCCCAGACAAAGAAGACACCATTCTTCATGAGCTGGGTGAACGACTGACAACGTCCAGAGATGTTTGATATGAACCTCCTGATATATGTTACCCTCTCTTGAAGGCCATGGAGTTCCCTAAGGTTCTTTGGCGGGCTCATCTCCAGGATGGCCTTGGTCTTGTCGAGGTTTATGTGAATACCCCGGAAAGTGATGACAAAACCCAGGAATTTGCCTTTGGAGACTCCCAAGAAGGACTTGGTAGGATTCAGCTTGAGACGGTGTGCGTACAATAAGTCAAACACAATCTTTAAATCTTTGAGGTGATCATTTTAGAGCGACTCTTGACGGCGATATCTTCGACATAGCATTCCACCGTCTTGTGCAGATATTCACAAAAATGGTGCTCATGGCTCGCTGATATGTAGCACCTGCGTTCTTTAGACCGAAAGGCATGACCATATAGCAGTACACGCCTATTGGGGTCTAAAATAATGTATACTTCTCATCGTCGAGAAACATCTTGATTTAGTTGTAGCCTAAGAAGCTGCCCATGAAAGACATGCGCTCGAAGCCACAGGTATTATCGATCATTATGTCGGTGATCGGGAGAGGGAATTCGTCCTTAGGACATGCAGCATTTAGATCACGGAAGTCGATACAAATTTGAATCTTTCTATTCTTCTTGACGATAGGCACTATGTTGGCTACCCAGTCGGGATGTTGTTCCTTGTAGATGACTTCAGCTTATTGACTTTAGCTTTGTTGGAATTCATTATGTTCGGCCAAAATCGTCGTTGTTGTTGCTTGAGCAGTTTGGCGTTCGACAAAATATTGAGTTTATGGACCGCAATTTGAGGATCCAACCCTGGCATATCTTCATAACTCCAGGCAAAGACATTAATGTATTCCCTGACAAGCTATAGCAGGGATTTTCGGTCTTCTTCGGACAGACTTTTGCTGATGAAGATAGGTTTGGGGAGGATTCATTGTCCAGATTGATTTGTACAACTTCGTCCTCAGTAGGAGGTTCCCGTTGTTCGAACCGAATCTTCCATTGTGTGTCTAGGCGTTGGGCCCACGGTTCTACTTTAAGAAGTTCCTGTGGATCTTCGTCGTCTTCTGCAGGGTTAGCTGACACTATGTTGGAAGATAATGTTTGCTTGAGCATCTCCCCGATACTAACGTCGGAGTCCCAAGTAAAAGATTACAAAGAGTGGAAGTGAATCTCATCTTCTTTATCTGAACCTTTGGGGGTTATGGAAGGTGTTTCGTACCCTAAGTCATGCTTAGTTTTGTAGTAGTAATCCTCGAACTTGCCTGCGGGAGCAGGTAGATGCAGGGGAAGCTGTCGGCCCTTGCCGTAGTTTAAACCTCGATTATTTTTAAGGTCATAAATTCTGGATGATATGTTTGGCTTGATCGCTGAACCGCTAGAGTTGAATTTTGCTGGTGTGGGGTTCTAGATCTTTATCCTCCGGGTTGAAGGGCCGGGGACATTCAACCCTGCCGAAGATAATAGGTTTGTCTCCCCTCCTCCTTGCTGGAACCGTGAAGTAGGAACCTTGACTAGGGAGGATCTGGTTTACTACATAGGTAGTAGTCACATGTGTTTGCAGGTATAAGCCTAGACCGTGCTCTATAGAATATAATGTGTTGATATGTGTACACTCATAATAATTCAAAGATAATCCTTTATTTATAAAATAAGGTATCTCTTTTGGAGGAATTATATCATCGAGGGAAGGGTCGTTGGCCTGAGTGGCCATATATTCTTTCAGTTTATCATCCTCGTGGGCTACCTCCAACGCAGTTAAAGGCATTGGTTACTTCCTATGCAGTTTTACCACCAGAGGCTCGGAGGCTGCAACCGTGGCCGAGTCTTCTTTTGGAGGTCTGTGAAGATGAACGACCATAGGTTCTGAAGGAGCAGATAGTGTAGGATCCTTCTTCTGCGGTCAATTTGGCCTATTAAGGTGAATGACCAAAGGTTCGAAAGGAGCAAATGGTGCGGGATCCTTCTTCTGCGGTCGATTTGGCCTATGAAGATGAACGACCAGAGGTTCGGACATTATGGACGGTGACAGATATTTTGGTACCTTCCTGTATAACTTGACGATGAGGGAAGTAGCTGTGTCGGGAGTGCAAGCCTTGAGACGGGTTCTCATGGGCTCCTCCGGTGTTGTCGTAACCTCGGCATCATCATCGGCCTCATTGCCACCTTTGTCTCGGTGGGTTTGCCTGTAGAGGATGGCATCGGAGTAGTACGTCTCGACTCCCTTAAATGGGTCAATGTATGTGAACTCCATTTTGATAATGCCATGATCATTGATGTACTTTAAGCATTGGTGTAGGGTTAACGACACGATCATATATTGGTGTATCTAGGGACATCCGAGCAAGACGTTGTAGGATTCATCTATGTCAATGACGAAGCAAGTGATATTTATTTTCAGGTCGCCGATCTGGAACTTCAGGTGAATCTTAGCCAGAGGGTAGCTTCTTCCTGCGTTGAAGCCACTAATGGTAGTATTGGTAGCTGCCAGGTAATGCATTGAGATGCCCAAGGTTTGCAGCAGACTCATCGGGATGATGCTGATTGATGAACCAGGGTCAATATGCTTCTGGTCCACCTTTATAGCACCAATATATCATGTGTAATACTTGGGATGATCATGCTTGTTATTCTTTAGCAACATATCTTGTTGTGAGAATGTAATATTAGGTACTGCATCCGTAACGTTATTACAGTGGGAGTATGTCATCGGATCTTCAGCTGGTGGCTTGAGCTGCACTAGATAGTTGTCGACATTTTGTAATACCTAGCTCACGGCGGCTCGAGTGTCTCTGAAAAGCCGCAGAAGATCAAATAATGACAACTTTGCTGGGCTATTGGCAAGTTGAGCCAAGACGTCAAAGTTGTAGGACTTTTCTAATCCCTTGGCCATTTTCTTAGGCAACGGCTTATCGAAGCGTCCCACTTTTTGTTTGGACTTGTACTCTGGGGGGTGAGATGGACCTGGATCAGACGCAACAGGTATAGTGGTTGGAGGTGCATTGACGTCGAGAGCTTCATAATCTTGTTGGTAAGCAAGGCCCGACCTGGTTGCCCCTGCCCAGGCCTCCTCAGCGGTGGGAGAAACCATGCGATAGGACTTGGTTTTTCATATTTTTGGCTTGACGGCGGAAGGAGCTACTTGCTGCATCAAGTCTGGGACCTGATACGGGTGGACCCACATGATCTCGCCCCGAGGGGTAGTAAGAGGTGCAAGCCCGGCTGCTTGATCACGATATGGAGGAAGATTTACTACCTCCATTATTTCCCTTGGGATCAGTGTGACTCTATCCTAGGCTTCAGTCGGTGGAAAGTTGCTGAACTAGAGGGACACCATGTTAGCGGCAACAGTTACATTATCAAAATCCAGGGAGAGAGCCTTGGTATCGATCAGGGGTTGGATATACCACTTCTAGGTGTAGCACTCATGTGTCGGGTGGTGAACGTACCAGTGGAAGTGACAGTACTTTGGGTTGTTTATCTCCTTCACTTCAGGCTGATGTTTGACGTCGGGGAGGCAAATTTTACCTCCCTGTATCAGCATGTAAAAAATGGTCTTAACATTACCGTCTTCGAAAGAATATGTCTCCTTTGATTTTGGAGCCTCTGCCTGCTTTTTCTCAGATTTCTTGGTCATATTCTTCCATTTCACATTATGATTTTTGTTACCGCTATTGCTGGGGCGCTTGTCCTTTTCCTCAGTAGTAAGGATATGGATTTCCAAGTGTTGGGCATATTTGAGCTTCTTTTCTACGTTGACAACGCTTATAATGAACGTCGTCCAGTCTTTGAACTGGCTATCGTGCATCCAGAGGCTGACCGCTGGAAGCATATTTTTTTGGCACATCCCATTAGTATGGCCTCGGGATTGTTGAGGGCAACATTAGCACTATTTTTTGGAACCATTCGATATAATTTTATGTCAGTTCGCTTTCTTCCTGAGCGACATCCATCAAAGAGGACATCGTCATATCATTTTCCGTCTTATAGAATCTGTTGAGGAACAGAAGCTTGAGGTCATCGAATGATGAGATAAAATTATCTTCGAGACTGCGGAACTAGTCGAAAGCTCCCCCCGTTAATGAACCGACGAAGAGTCTGGTAAGGATAACATCGCTGAGGGGTGGGTATCCCGTTATAATCTCGAAGTAACTCATGAACCGGCGAGGGAAGGACTTGTCGTCTAATGTGTTTATGTTGAAGGGCTTGTATTTGGGCGGATACAGTGCATCCTTCTATTTTATCGGGTATGGTTGTCGCACCCCGAGATCGCAGAGTGAGTCCCGATTGCCCATGGAGTCTAGGCAAGTCCAGATTTTTTGGACCTCCTTCATTGCTTCATTGGCCTCATCTCCTGTGGAAGGTGCATACGAGCTAGGCAGGTGAAGATTACTACCCGCAGGTGGGGCATTTGTGTTTGAATCCTCGTTGGTCCCTGGGTCCAAGTTTGCTTGTCCAGGGGTTCTTATTGGTTGAGAATACATATTTGCTTTAATTTTCAGCATTGTCTAGGTTAAGACCTGCATTGATGCACCCATCGTCTGCATCATGGCCTCGAGGGTCTCGAGGTGCTGGCAGTCGCTAGGGCCTTCATGGTCGTCCCCGGCCAGGTATACTGTCCTTACATGGAGAGAGATGGACGGGATAGTAGACACCGCACTTTTTATCTCAGACCCCTGGTAAGAGTAATCATTAGGGAAAGCTGGAAGTATCGTCTCCTCTTCGAACTCGGAAGGGATACTACCCCCAGTGTAGGAGGCTATATCAACCTGGATAGGGGAGTTACCCCCACGGATCTAGGAGTTTGTTTCTTGGGAATTACTGTCTTCTCGAAACGTCGGGTTGTTGTGTAAGTTGAGGAGAATAATGCCCTTATCTTGAACCACCCCAGGGGTTATGAGGAAGAACTACCCCCAGTAGCTGACAGTTTCTTCCTTGAACAGCTGCCCGGGAAAACGACTTTTGCAGGTCCCGTTGTTAACCCTCCTGGTAGTCGCCTTTGCAATGCACAGGCTGAGAGCAACGGACTTGAGGTACTTGACTTCTTTCCTCCCTTGGTGGCGGGAATCTTCTGAGTCGAGTAGCATAAGGTAGAGGGAAGCTCCTCCTTCTCTGGTATTTGCACCTGATCTCCGGGTTGTTGCCGGATGGATATTGTCTGGTATAGTCGCTGGAAGGCCGACTGCCTGCTTGTGGGTGTTACCACTTTATTGCAGCTACAATTGATAATAATCTTGGCACAGTGATGCCTTGAAAAGGATATTTCACCGACCACAGTTGTTTCTCTCGCCTTACGCTTGTGATTGATCATATTACATAAATCAAGAAAGGGTTGTTCCACCTTTGTACCTTTTTTGTGGGCCTGGAAGGACCGAGCACATGGGTGCGTAGGTGTTGTGTTTATTCTATGATCCGGGGTTCATACAAGAACTTCCCTCGGATCATCAGCGGAAGAATTTTGAGATCGACGTTGCCCATTTGCCGCTACGGGCTTGACGCACGAGACGATCTTATATAGCTTCCCATCAGGGGCCCAAGTAACGGTTAACGGTGCCTGCTGACGGTCTGCTAACTAGAAAGTTACTTGAGCTTGATGAGCTCAAACTGCCCTAGGCCTCTTTGACTTAGCACCCGGAGGCACATATTACAAAGAGTCACGGTTTGGGTTTTTGCCATTTTCAGCGAGCCGCATAGGTTCTGCGCTGCAAGAGATACGGTCAAAAATAGATATTTTATTACTGTCTGAGCCGCATGCGGCCGTCTACCTGTGGCTGTGAGCTGGTGCTGCATAGTCAGTGTTCTATGGCCTCCTTCTTTGCCACATAGATGTCACACCCCGATCTCCCGCAGGAAAATCGGCCGTTCCCGCTAGGCGAGAATTACCGCGCCAGCGCTCCCGCGGAACGATCGCTTTGACCCATCCGGGCATGATGTCGCACGAACGTGAGCCACGCCCGTGCAAGGCCATGGACCATTGGCTGGCGGTAAGAGTTCTAAGCCACAGAGTCGCACAGATTGTCCGAGTGCAGCGGAGTCATAAACGTATAGCGATTTGGTAACAAGTTCACTGAGTCGACAATATAGCGGAAGCAATGAATAACACAAGTTGAAGTAAAGCGACTCTTTATTGATATAAACAAGTGTTACAGGCGACGTATAGCCGAGATTATAAGTCGCTCAAGCCTCTCTCTCTGAAATAATAAAAGCGTGCCAAGTGGCTACAATTGTGGAATAATTGTACAGGCGATGTTCAGGCAATGTTCACAACATTATGTCTTGTATATGTGCTTCAGTTTCGGATGTACCGTTCCTTTGGAGTGATCTCCACACCTTAGCACGCACGAAGGAGGCATCCACACCGAACGAGGTTCTCCCGTACCCTGTATACAAACTGGTGGATTATCAGTACATTGAATGCACTGGTGGGGAAGCTACTCGCCCGCTCGACAAATCCACACACGTAATACAGGTTCCGTGCACAACTATTAAGTTGTCTTTCTAGTTGCCTTAGGATCAGTTTTATGCAAGATTTGAATAGCCTAACTCGTGTGGCAGTGCGCCGTGCAACATGAGAGAAAATACGGCGAGACTTACCATTTAGCCTTCCCTGTCCAAGGCAAACATTATAAATTTATGCACGGGCAAGTATAAGCATTCAGGAGACATAGCATATGCAACACGAGAGTCATTGAATGGGACAATATTTGGAGTGCTCGGTTGTTCTTTGATGCGATGCAATGACTCGCACGCGGATAGCCTCTAAGCAAGGATGACTTATCTATATGAACATGAGTCGCTGGCATAGCCATAAAGGACTAATCCCAGACGAGAATGGAACACAACGAGAGCACACGATGCACTATGAACCATTTTTCCCGAACACGAGGGATTGCACATGAAGTAGTCCAAGGCCAAGATAGAATGCAACGAAAGTACACGATGCGCTACAAACTATCTCGTCCGCACACGATAGGCTACACATGATGTGGCCCCAGGCCAAGTGGAATGCAACTAAAGTACACGATGCGCTACAAACCACTCGCCCGAATATGAGGGACCACACGTGAAGTTCCATCCGGATCGGATCGGCCCCAGTGCCCCGGAGACCGTCCGTGGAACCATACCTCGTTTCTGAGTTGTCCGCGATATGTACTTTCTTTTAGGTCTTTTAATTATCACGGGATACACGAAAACACGAGAACATGCGTGCACTAGAAAACGAGAACACGAGTGCACGGGAACACGAGTACACGAGTACACGGGATACTTGAATCTTGGTTCTGTACAATAACTTACCTTGATGCATTCCCCTGGCTCGGGGCTGCCTGGTGACCTAACGGTCCCGGATACTTGCAGGTTCAATCATGCACGAAACGACTACTTAGTAGTCTCCTGGGGTTTGGATGAAAACAAGGCAACAAACAAGCAGACAAGCATGCATTTCTAAGGAACGTAAGCAGACACATTTTGCTCGGACCCGAAGGTAAGTCGAGAGATAAAATCGTAAGGGACTTGGCATACGAGGGTCTGAATATAAACAATATTTCATTTCCATGTTCTAGCATAAGCAATACAAGTTGGGATTATTCCCTTAGCTAGGTGCGTTGGATTCATTATTAGCATGCAGGGGGTGAATCACCTAGCGACTCGCATGAATATTCCACATTTTTATGTGTGCTGGCTAAGCAAAGACAAGTTTACCGTGGCCACCCACCTTAGCGATGATTTACCTCGGTAGAGCGATAGTCAAGCGAGCCTCTGAAAGCCTAAGCCGAGATTCCTGTAGGGACAAGTCTGGATATCCTTTGCTTCTCATTTGAGGCAAAGCGGGTCGGGACAGTTGCACTTTTGCCGATTGAGTCGGCAGTCCGCTAGAACGGAACAGGGTATTACAATAGAAGCTGCTGCTGCCCCAGAACGCCTGGCAACATAGTATTTTCCTCTGCCAGATTCTGGGTGTCGAGCAATTTCTGCGTCATACGGGGTTGCCGCATGGACGTAGAGGTCCTGGGTGTTCGCCTGACGACCATTATCAGCAACAGAGCGAGAGGCGAGAAGTGTCTCCTCCACAGTTGGGCGAGGTGCAACGGCCTTTGCGTTAGACGGGGTAGCACTTCCTTCCGATAGCATTTTCTCGAATATTTACTGGTCGAAGCGAACTACCAGCATCTTTTGCGTTGAGCCAATCTTGGCCGCATCGGACTGCATCACCAACTTCTCATCATAGACGAAGGTCATCCCCAGCAGAGTCGCCATCTTGTTTGTCATTAAATATGAAAGTTTGGAAAGAAACTTGATTTAATTGAACAAACTAAAGAGAGTACAGAGAGGAGTCCCAAACAGACAGTCTAAGTACAAATTTTATGTTCTGGGGGGTAACGATGGAGGGTTAGGAGTGTAGAAACTCTTTTTACTTCGTGGATGATCCGATGCGGAAGCTCTTCTCTCTTGCTCGTGTGTAGATTCACACATAGCCAGCTAGCCTCTTGTATGGGTGTAGTACCCTGCTATTTATAGTCATCCATGGGTACACATATGATGGGCCGCATGGATGCTGGAGGGTGCTATGTGCCCTTTTTTGACATGGTGTATCTGTAACCATGAGCAGGCCGAGCTGCCATGTGGGCACTCGTTGGGATTTTTGGTTGCTGAAGATCTGGGTGGTTCTCTTCCTTTGTGGGCATGACTTGGTCCGCTTGACACATAGTCCACACTTGGTTGGAGAGAATCACTCTTGTCGTAACAGTAAGAGTTGGTCTTCATAGAGTTTGGAACCCATGTGGCCAGAGACGCATGGGACGATTGGAGTCTAGGACGCATGGGGCCAAAGACGCATAGACCGCAAGGAGTCTGGGATGCATGAAGCCAGAGACACATGGAATATATGGAGTCTGGGACGCATGGGGCCAGAGACGCATGTGACCTGATGGAGTTTGGGACGCATGGATGTCGTCTTTTGGGGCCGCAGGGTGACTCTGCGGCCTGATTTGAGCCTCCATTTGGGGGCGCATGGTTGTTGGACGCATAAATGCATGCTGCTAAGCTAAAAAAATTTAGGCTTGGCTCAACCATTTTGGGGAGCTTAACCGCCTTCTTGCAGACTTCTTGGAAACTTAACCGTCATGCATAATTTTTTGAAGCCAAACCATCGAATTTGCCCTTTCTAGGTTCATCATTACAATTATTGTCATCACGCGAACCACCGCTTTATTTTATAAATACCACTGTCATAGTCTGTCGTGTCCTACTTCGTGAAACATGTCGTCCAAGGGAAATTCTAGTTGGGAACCCTGGCCACCCGCCTTGCTTCATCATCGTCTCCTCCCTGCTACGTCTCAGTGCTTGGGTATCGGAAGGTCTGGACTTGGAGGGTCTCATGAGGGACAAGCTTTCGGTTCTCCGCTGGTTGTCATGGCATTTTTGCCTGGATGGAGGGCATGGGATGAGGGTGAGTTGTCTGCTGCTGAAAGCTTTATGTCCTCATTGGAGTTGTCTTTGGAGGCTCTTTCTTGGACTTTAGAGTCCACTCCCAACTTTGCCTTTCTGCCCGTAACTCCAGAAGAGAGGGAGACGTTGGAATAGAGGGAAGGAGCGCACTTCCAGTTTTATCGTGCGGGCATACATTCTCTCCCGGATGTTACGAATGTGCTTCGTGAGGCTTGCAGCTCTTTTGACTGATCACATCTTTTTCTTTTTGTTTTTTATTTTGTATGGGCCTTGATGGCTACATTTTGTAACCCCCCTTTTGCAAGATAAACTTTTTATTTTGTTTTGGGTGATATTTCTTTTATGCGGCCCCCGTATTCTGAGCATGATCAAGCCGCATGAGGGCTGCCTATGCGGTTGGTTGTTCTGGTCATATAGGTCCTGTGTGACCCTATGCAGCTTGCTTTCATATTGGGGGTACATGAGCTCTTATGCGGTATGCATGATTTTTATGCTTCTATAGATCCAATCTCAAGTATTTCAGCAGCAGAGGCCACAATATTATGCGCAAGCCCAAGCCCAAGTACAGGCCAGACAAGGAGGTCCGTAGCATATAGGACCAGTACCGAGAGGACGAGACCAGTCTATGGCACTCACCGTGTAGGAGCGGCTAACTTCAGGTGAGATGGTGGCAGGTACTATTCTCATCAACTCTCATTCAACTTCAGTATTATTTGGTTCTGGTACATCATATTCTTTTATGTTTGCACGATTTATGACACGAGTTGGATAGAAACATGAGTCCTTATCAGTAAGTCTCAATATACTTACTGGTAACGGTATCGTGGGAGTAGATATAGTTTATGCCTCATGTCGAGTCATAGTGTGCGGGCGAGGGTTTTCCACTAGGTTGATAAAATTTCTTATGAAAGATTATGACATCGTCCTAGGAATGGATTAGTTGAGTGCTCGATACGCGATGCTAGATTTTCATGCTGGCAAGGTTATTTTTGTATTCCTAAAGTGGAAGAATTCTCATTTTCTAGAGGTGAGACAGACTCTCCATCAGCGATCATGATAATGGAAGTAATAGAAGAAGTGCAATTGCCCAGAGTAGTCGACAAATTTCTAGATGTGTTTCCAAAAGAGCTTCCAGGCATTCCACCAGAACGAGAGATCAAGTTTGCCATTAACTTGACTCTCGGAACAGCACCAGTATCAGAAAGAGTCTTTAGAATGGCCCTATCAGAATTAGAAGTCTTATACTGGATGATTAAAGAGTTGAGAACCAAGGGATTCATTCGTGCTAGTGGATCACCTTGGATAGCCCCGATGCTTCTTGTGAAGAAGAAGAAGAAGGATGGAATATCATATTTATGTGTTGAATATCGTACCCTAAACATGATGACCATTAAGAACAAGCATCCATTACCTCGGATAGATGATTTGTTTGACCATCTCAGTGTGGTAGCAGTATTTTCAAAGATTAATTTACGGCTCAGGTAACATCAAATCAGAGTCAGAGAACAAGATATACCCAAGATGACATTCAGATCGAGGTATGGCCATTGGGAGTTTCTTGTGATGCCTTTTGGAGCAACCAATGCGCCAACAGTGTTCATGCATCTCATGAATGGTATATTCATGCCCTACCTAGAAAATTTTGTAATTGTGTTCATCGACGACATCTTGGTCTGCAGTCGGAGTGAAGCAAAGCATGAGGCAACATCTTTATGCAGTTTTTTAAGTACTCAGGGAGCATCAGTTATATGTTAAGTTCAATAAATTCGAATTCTTGCTTGATCATAATTCTTACTTAGGTCATATTATTGCTAAAGGAGGAGTTGAGGTTGATCCCCAGAAGATAGAAGTCGTTGAGACATGGCCAGTACCAGAACGGTTGCAGAGGTTCGCAGTTTCCTGGGATTAGAGGGATATTATCGATGATTTATGGCAGACTTTGCTAAAAAATTTGTACCCTTGATGCAGTTGACTCATAAGGATGTACGCTTTGATTGTACAGATGAATGTCAAGCTTCTTTCGTGAAACTCAAACATAAGCTGATTATGATACCTATTTTGACGCTTCCAGATGGGACAGGTGGTTTCAACGTATATTGTGATGCGACCGGCAAAGGATTGGGATATGTTATCATGCAGCATGGCATAGTTATAGCTTATGCGTCTCGGCAGCTTCGAGACCATAGGAAGAACTATCCGACGTATGATTTGGAGTTAGCAGTAATAGTGTTTGCGTTCAAGCTTTGGAGACTTTACTTGTATGGAGATCGAGTAGAAATTTTTACCTATCATAAGAGTTTGAAGTACGTCTTTATTCAGAAGGAACTCAACATAACGCAGAGGATATGGCTAAAGTTGATGACAAATTACGATCTTGACAATCAGTATCATTAACGTTGTAGCAGATGCTTTGAGACAGAGGGTCGGAGCCTATTTCTTGACAACATAGCGAGGGATTTTAGAAAATCTTCAGGAGATGGGCATAAAAGTAGTATTGCCGAGAAATACGGTATTGATGGCAGGTCTACAAGTTTAGTCCAATATTGTGGAACTGATCAGAGCAGCACAGTCAACGGATGTCAAGCTTCAACGACTCAGAGAAGAGTATGAGACAGGGTGTAGAACATGTAAACCCCCTGAATTTTCAAATTATTGAATCTTGGATTTTTCCCAATTTTCTGGAAATTTTTGGGAATTTTCTGTAATTAAAATCAAGGCTTTTAATTAATAAATGATTTTTAGTTGGCAATAAATATCATGAAAATAACATTTTTGGGTGTAAAAATAGAAAACCGGACTTAGGGTAATTTTCTGTGATTTTATTGGGCCTCAGACCAATTTTAAAAGCCTAAAAACTATTTTCTAAAAATTAATTATTTAAATTTCTGTTTTAATTATTATTTATATTATTATTATTTTTTTTCTTTTTAGCCCAGCCCGTTGGGCCGAGTCCATTGGGCAGCCCAACCCAACCCCTCACTCCTTAGCGGGTCGGGTGGGTCGGCCGGACCCGGATCCGCGCCCGACCCGACCCATTACCATCACCCCTGTTCCCCGACTCCCCCACGACCCGGGATTCTCGCCGCCCGCCGGAAATTGCGCGCCAACCGGCCACGCCCTCCTCCACGTCGCCTCCCCTCCGGATCCCGCGGCCACGACGCCCCAGCCAGCCCCTATATAATTCCCCTCTCCTCCGCCTCGTTCCCCTAAACCCTAGCCCTAACTCCACCCACCGTGCCCTAGCTCCGGCGACCGCCGTCCCCTCCCCTAGCACCTCAGCCCTCCCGCAGAGCCTTCGCCGAACCTGACTCCGGCCGCCCTCGACCGCCAGCACCCGACGCCAAGGCCCGAGCCCCTTCATCTTCCTCCCCTCTTCTTCTCAGCCCTCCGCCGGCTATCCCGAGCCCCCTCGACGCCGCCGGTGACCTCGCCGCCCCTCGCCTGAGCCGCCGCAGCCCCGGCCCGACCTCGCCGACCGACGGCCTGTCCCCCAGAGCCCGGACACGCGAACACAGCCCCGGACACAGGGAACCCTAGCCGTAGACACGTGTCCAGGACGCAGAACCTCGTGTCGGACTCGGAATACCCCGATCCCGAGTCCGAGGCCTCCCCTCGGTGCTCCTCCATCAGCTTCCCGGTAGGTGCCACTATCAGAATGTACTGTCCCTTCCGAAACCACTCTCCTGTCCGACCGGGACTGACAGAATAAAGCTCTGTCAATCCCGGGATAGCTTAGAAATTCATAGGCTATAGTTAATTAGTAGGTTAATGGCTTGTTAGTTTTTGGTTGGTTAATTAATTAGTGAATTGATACAACGATCTGCAAATATGTATATTAATTATATATAGATAATAAAAACCTTATTAAATATTACGTAAATTAGTAATTAATTAATAGATAATTCTGAAATGATTTTTAGTATTTATAATACGTAGTATTTAAATAAGTTTTCCAAAATATTATTCTCTTACAAATTGATTTGTAATATTACAAAAATAAAAATTTAGTAATATTTTTCCCCTAAGCCTAGTTTATTAGAAAATAAATTGATTGCTAAAAACAAACGATATTATTTTTATAATTATACTTCCCTATTTTACCCTATTAGAAACAAAACGATACTTTACCATAAAATAAAAATATAATATTTTCTATGATAAAATAAATAAGTTTTTTATTAAAAAAGGGTTTTGTTTTACTAAATTACTATTACAAATAATTATTATTATTATTAATCGATCGTTGGATTGAATCATTGACTTAGTTAACTAATCAAGTCAGATTAAAACCCTTTGTTTTAATTCTAAAAATCGGATTATTAATAAATGTAGGTTCTTGTCACTAAGGTTGAGACCGTCGCGACATCTCACTCGCGTCACCAACCAACTCCAGGCAAGTTTCATATAATTCAAAACCTGTATTTTAGTTGTAATTAAATATGTTGCATGTCATATAGATATATTGGGACGACACTTGATTTCACGGAACCGACTGATTGGCTGATTGATTGACTCATTGACTCATTGACTATTGCCTTGGGAACTGGGGAGTAAAAGTTAGCACCCGTGGTCAAAGCCCCCTTATTGCCTCATTGTGGATAGCTGAAGTCCAACCTCACTGGACTGACGCCGCACCGTGTTCACTAGAACACAGATTGCCTCCAACCCCAACCGGCCACGGGATGCTACCTTTCTCAAAACACTTTTAGTGATTGTAGTTGTCATCATTTGCTTCATCGACATTTACTGTTCTTGTCTCATATTTGTTGCATACAAAAATATAAATATTGTTCAAAACTATTTCATTGCATCATTTTAATTATCATTAAGGTGCTGGAATTGGATATATGTTCTTGCTCCCTCCTGACTGGAGATTAACAATTTTAGGTGGTTACGGAGACGATGAGGCGTATGACACCTTTTATGGTCCGGACCAGAGTACTGAAGCTCTAGCTGAACCTAGCCAGGAGGCCGACGTTTAGTTGTTTCCCTTTAATTTTCCAAATTGTAATAATCAGGGTTGAAGTAATAACCCTGGACCATGTTTTGTTTGATATTTGCTTGTAAAAGGATTTCTCTTTCGGACTTAGCAATAAAAATTGAATTTCCTTCATGTATTCTGGATGTCTGTGTGTTACTACGGATTGGTATAGCTTACTGCCGCCGTCTCACAACGGTGCAGGCTGGGCATGATCCGACTGGACCCAGATTATTGGGATCGGGTCGTGACATGTTTACAGTGGTGGCCCATGCAGGTCTAGTTTACAACCTTTGGTCTAGTCAACTTAGGCTAGCCAAACAAACCGACTTGCCTTGACTTTAGGTTTAGTATGACTTTAGGAAAACAGACTCTAGAAACAATTAGAACGCTTAGAATTCTTGAGAGAATTTCAATCTGTCACATCATAGGACCAAAATTCTTCTATCTATACATATATACAATTATTTTGCTTGCTTATAGAACGTAGGTTACATTGCTTATGCTTGCTTCCTAAACCTTCCAGAAGATGGCACGGGGAAAGACAACCCGTTCCGGCCCAGCCGAAGAAGAGGCTTCGTCTTCTGAGCACACCCCAACTCAAGCTCAGTCCGACCCCTCTCCGTTGCAGCTCACAGATCGCCCCCATGCTGCAAGAGCTCCCCGCGCTGCCTACACTTCAGTAGTGCATGCAGCTCCACCCATTCCTCCCAGGACCACATCAATTCCAGCCGATGTGACTCCTCCTGTTGCACCACCTGTGCCAGTGGACCCCGCTGAACTCGTAGGCCTGCTACGAGGAGTTCTTGAAGCCCAGAGGGCCCAAGCTGAAGCAAATCGCGAGCAGACCGCAATTATGAGAGAGGGCATGGAGAACGCCCATAATGTAGCCATGGCAGCGCTAGGAACGTCCCGGTCAGAACAGGAACCTGCCAAGGTAATTAAGGATTTAAAAGCTTGGATTCCATTAATGAATTTCTAGTCTAACCACAAACCTGTTATCCAGGTAAAGGTTGGAACTGTGGAAAATTTTAAGAAGTTGGACCCGCGTCCCTTCAAGGGGACCGAAGGCATCATCTACGCAGACGAGTGGCTAGATGATATGGAGCGACTCCTCAGCGTCGCTCGACTCCCAGACGACCTCATGGTTGAGGCCGTAGCACTCCAGCTGAGAGATTTGGCTAACATTTGGTACCGCAACGAGCCAAGATTTTGAGCTGGAGGGATTTCTTGGCGGCTATTCAAGAAGCAGTTCAAGCGGAAGTTCTTTCCAGAGGCTGCCCTCGAAGCTATGGGAAGACAGTTTCAAGACCTGAAGCAAGGAGACCGCACAATTGAAGAATATGCGGCTGAATTCAACAGGCTTGGCAGGTTTGCAAGTCACCTGGTGGACAACCCTGTGGAACGTGCTAAGAAGTTTCGGCACGGACTACGTGAAGAGATCCGCACCTTAGTAGCTGCTAACGGTGCGAAGACTTATGACAAGATGTTGAAGGTGGCCCAAGATGTAGAGGCCAGTTCACCGGCCCGACCCAAGAGGGAGCATCCAGGGTCAAGCAACAACTATCAGGGCAACAACAAGAGGCACAGCAACAACAACAATAGGCCCTCCTATCCCCAGCAGTCCCAGCAACAACAGCCAGCAGCGGCCAACAAAGCGCATCAGTACAACCAACCAAAGGCGGTCAACTGCGTCTACTGCAAAAGGCCAGGTCATACCGCAGAGATCTGCAGGAAGAAATTGGGACACTGCCTTGCTTGTGGATCTGCCACCCATCAAGTGAAGGACTGCCCCACCGCATACAACAAAACTGGAGCTGGACAGCAGAGAGGTCCACTGCCTACCCAGCAGCAGCGCTACAACCAGCACAGAGCCGGGCAAGCTTTTGCCTTGACTGTGGAAGAGCCAGAAGCAGAACCCGAGGCGGAAGGAGATGTCATCGCAGGTTCCATTCTACTTCATTCGCACCCTGCCTTAGCATTATTTGATTCTGGAGCATCACACAGTTTTATATCTGCAAACTTCATTTCTGCACACCATCTAGTTACTGGCATAAGTAAGATAATCTGTAGAGTTATGACTGGTGGAGGACCAATACCCATTAGTGAGACTTGTAGCTGCCCAGTCACTATCTCAGGACATGAGTTTCAGACTCAGTTCCTAATAATGCCTCTGCCAAACTATGACATAGTCTTGGGCATGGATTGGCTTAGTCAACATCATGCTCTGATAGACTGTCGAGAAGGCTGCGTAACTCTAGATCCACCTGGAGGACCTAAACTCAAAGTGATTCGAGCACCTGAAGGCGTGGAGTGTGTGTCCTACACATCCATCACGGAAGAAACTGGACCCCCTCATCCTCTCATAGCGGAATTTATAGATGTCTTCCCAGACAATCTTCCAGGGCTACCCCCTGATCGAGATGTGGAATTCTCGATCGATCTTATACCTGGCGCAGCACCAATCTCCCAACGCTGCTACCGAGTGAATCCCAAGGAGTCCAAGGAAATGAAAGACCAGATTGACGAGCTTCAGGCGCAAGGATTCATCAGGACCGGTGCCTCACCCTGGGGTGCACCAGTCTTGTTTGTACCCAAGAAGGATGGGACAGTCAGAATGTGCATAGACTACCGGGCATTGAACAACATCACTATCAAGAACAAGTACCCGCTGCCCCGAATCGACGACCTCTTCGACCAGCTGAGTGGAGCTAAGGTTTTCTCGAAGATAGACCTCAGGTCGGGTTACCATTAAATCAAGGTGAGGAAGGAAGACATTCCAAAGACAGCATTCAACACCAAGTATGGACAATTTGAATTCTTGGTCATGCCCTTTGGTCTTACAAATGCCCCAGCAGTGTTCATGAATCTCATGAACAAGGTCTTCCACAAATACCTGGACCAGTTTGTCGTTGTCTTCATTGACGACATTCTGATCTATTCGAAGACCAAGGAAGAACACGAGCAGCATTTGAGGATAGTTTTAGAAATCCTCAGAAAAGAAAAGCTATATGGAAAACTGTCCAAGTGTGAATTCTTCTTAGACAAGGTGGACTTTTTCGGCCACGTTGTCACAGGAGAAGGCATATCAGTGGACCCCAAGAAGATAGCTGCCGTGGAGACATGGAATACCCCCAGTTCAGTTGCAGAGATCAGAAGCTTCTTGGGCTTAGCTGGATATTACAGGAAATTCGTGAAGGACTTTGCAAGGATTGCTGAGCCCATGACCAAGCTAACCAAGAAGAATGAAGAGTTCGTCTGGACCGAGGCGTGACAGGCGTCATTTGAAGAGCTGAAGAGAAGGCTAACAACAGCACCAATCTTGTCGCTACCCTCAGGATCAGGAGGATTCTCAATTTATAGCGACGCGTCCGGCAAAGGATTAGGATGTGTGCTCCAGCAACATGGAAAGGTAATTGCTTATGCTTTCCGGCAATTACGGACTCATGAGAAGAACTACCCGACGCATGACCTGGAGCTAGCAGCAGTCATCTTCGCCTTGAAGCTGTGGAAGCACTACCTGTACGGCGAAAGAGTAGAGATATACACGGACCACAAAAGTCTCAAGTATGTCTTTACACAGAAGGAGCTCAACATGCGTCAGAGACGATGGTTGGAGCTCATGAAGGACTTTGATATCAGCCTGCAGTACCATCCCGGAAAGGCTAATGTGGTCGCCGACGCACTTAGTCGATATCCGATGGCGATGTTCTTGACGACAGATCGGTACCTACTGGAGGACATGGAGAAGCTGGGACTAGAACTCGTATTGCCTGCAGAAGAAATGAAGAAGCTTGGACGGGAAGCAATAGTACCCGGCGCTGACTTCCCCATGATGCATTTGCAAGTGCAGTCTAGCTTGATGGACAAAATCAAGGAAACTCAATTCGAGGACGGAGCATTGTGCAAGCTCCGGGACCAGGTGTTAGCTGGCACACTGGAGGGATTCTCTATTTCAGACGGCGGAACACTGAGGAATGGCACCAGACTTTGTGTACCTGCTGGTGAATTGAGGGAACAGCTGATGCAGGAAGCGCATCACTCACAGTATTCCATCCACCCTGGAGCAAATAAGATGTACCGAGATATACGGGAGCACGTATGGTGGTATGGAATGAAGAAGGATGTCTCAAAATTTGTTGCCAAATGCTTGATCTGCCAGCAGGTGAAAGCAGATAGACAAAGACCAGCAGGACTTCTTCAGCCACTGCCCATTCCAGAATGGAAATGGGAGCACATCACTATGGATTTTGTGTCAGGATTGCCTCGATCCCAAGGAGGGAAGGACGCTATTTGGGTGATCGTAGACCGATTGACTAAGTCTGCCCACTTCATTCCCTTCAAGGTTGATTTATCCACCGAGAAGTTAGCTGCCCTATACATGAGGCAAATCGTCCGGATACATGGAGTTCCTGTGAGCATTGTATCAGACCGAGACAGCCGCTTTACTTCTCACTTCTGGAAGAGCTTGCAAGAGAGTCTGGGGACCCAACTGAAGTTCAGCACTGCATATCACCCACAGACCGACGGACAGTCAGAGAGAACCATCCAGACGTTAGAGGATATGCTGAGATCTTGCGTCCTGGATTTTGGAGGATCATGGGAGGACCACCTACACTTGGTAGAGTTTGCTTACAACAACAGCTACCAGGCCAGCATCGGCATGACTCCTTTTGAGGCTCTGTATGGACGTCGTTGTCGCACTCCCTTGGCTTGGGACGACGTAGGAGAACGAGTCATGCTGGGACCTGAGATGATTACAGATGCGGCTGAAAAAGTCAAGGTGATCAGAGACAGACTTCGAGTGGCTCAAGATCGTCAGAAACATTGGGCGGACAGCCGTCGCCGACTTGTGGAGTTCGAAGCAGGTGATAGTGTCTTCGTCAAGATCTTCCCCACCAGAGGAACTATCCATTTTGGCAGAGCTGGGAAACTGAGTCCCAGGTATATCGGCCCATTCGAGATAGTGAGCAGAGTTGGAGAGGTGGCATACAGAGTGGCGTTACCACCTAATCTTGAAGGCGTGCACAACGTCTTCCATGTATCGCAGCTGAGGCGTTACATTCCGGACCCGAGCCACATCCTGGATCATTCAGAGTTGGAGATTGGACCAAGTCTTACAGTACCAGAGCAGCCAGTAAGGATCATAGACCGTATGGAAAAGCAGTTGCGGAACACCGTGATTCCACTGGTCAAAGTTCAGTGGCTCTACCACTCCCCAGGCGAATCCACCTGGGAACGAGAGGCTGAGATGAGGCAGAAGTACCCTCATCTGTTTTAAGGCATGTTTACCCTTGTTCTCCCTTCAATTGTAGTTAATTTCGAGGACGAAATTTCTATAAGTTGGGTAGGTTGTAAACCCCCTGAATTTTCAAATTATTGAATCTTGGATTTTTCCCAATTTTCTGGAAATTTTTGGGAATTTTCTGTAATTAAAATCAAGACTTTTAATTAATAAATGATTTTTAGTTGGCAATAAATATCATGAAAATAACATTTTTGGGTGTAAAAATAGAAAACCGGACTTAGGGTAATTTTCTGTGATTTTATTGGGCCTCAGACCAATTTTAAAAGCCTAAAAACTATTTTCTAAAAATTAATTATTTAAATTTCTGTTTTAATTATTATTTATATTATTATTATTTTTTTTCTTTTTAGCCCAGCCCGTTGGGCCGAGTCCATTGGGCAGCCCAACCCAACCCCTCACTCCTTAGTGGGTCGGGCGGGTCGGCCGGACCCGGATTCCCGCCGCCCGCCGGAAATCGCGCGCCAACCGGCCACGCCCTCCTCCACGTCGCCTCCCCTCCGGATCCCGCGGCCACGACGCCCCAGCCAGCCCCTATATAATTCCCCTCTCCTCCGCCTCGTTCCCCTAAACCCTAGCCCTAACTCCACCCACCGTGCCCTAGCTCCGGCGACCGCCGTCCCCTCCCCTAGCACCTCAGCCCTCCCGCAGAGCCTTCGCCGAACCTGACTCCGGCCGCCCTCGACCGCCAGCACCCGACGCCAAGGCCCGAGCCCCTTCATCTTCCTCCCCTCTTCTTCTCAGCCCTCCGCCGGCTATCCCGAGCCCCCTCGACGCCGCCGGTGACCTCGCCGCCCCTCGCCTGAGCCGCCGCAGCCCCGGCCCGACCTCGCCGACCGACGGCCTGTCCCCCAGAGCCCGGACACGCGGACACAGCCCCGGACACAGGGAACCCTAGCCGTAGACACGTGTCCAGGACGCAGAACCTCGTGTCGGACTCGGAATACCCCGATCCCGAGTCCGGGGCCTCCCCTCGGTGCTCCTCCATCAGCTTCCCGGTAGGTGCCACTATCAGAATGTACTGTCCCTTTCGAAACCACTCTCCTGTCCGACCGGGACTGACAGAATAAAGCTCTGTCAATCCCGGGATAGCTTAGAAATTCATAGGCTATAGTTAATTAGTAGGTTAATGGCTTGTTAGTTTTTGGTTGGTTAATTAATTAGTGAATTGATACAACGATCTGCAAATATGTATATTAATTATATATAGATAATAAAAACCTTATTAAATATTACGTAAATTAGTAATTAATTAATAGATAATTCTGAAATGATTTTTAGTATTTATAATACGTAGTATTTAAATAAGTTTTCCAAAATATTATTCTCTTACAAATTGATTTGTAATATTACAAAAATAAAAATTTAGTAATATTTTTCCCCTAAGCCTAGTTTATTAGAAAATAAATTGATTGCTAAAAACAAACGATATTATTTTTATAATTATACTTCCCTATTTTACCCTATTAGAAACAAAACGATACTTTACCATAAAATAAAAATATAATATTTTCTATGATAAAATAAATAAGTTTTTTATTAAAAAAGGGTTTTGTTTTACTAAATTACTATTACAAATAATAATTATTATTATTAATCGATCGTTGGATTGAATCATTGACTTAGTTAACTAATCAAGTCAGATTAAAACCCTTTGTTTTAATTCTAAAAATCGGATTATTAATAAATGTAGGTTCCTGTCACTAAGGTTGAGACCGTCGCGACATCTCACTCGCGTCACCAACCAACTCCAGGCAAGTTTCATATAATTCAAAACCTGTATTTTAGTTGTAATTAAATATGTTGCATGTCATATAGATATATTGGGACGACACTTGATTTCACGGAACCGACTGATTGGCTGATTGATTGACTCATTGACTCATTGACTATTGCCTTGGGAACTGGGGAGTAAAAGTTAGCACCCGTGGTCAAAGCCCCCTTATTGCCTCATTGTGGATAGCTGAAGTCCAACCTCACTGGACTGACGCCGCACCGTGTTCACTAGAACACAGATTGCCTCCAACCCCAACCGGCCACGGGATGCTACCTTTCTCAAAACACTTTTAGTGATTGTAGTTGTCATCATTTGCTTCATCGACATTTACTGTTCTTGTCTCATATTTGTTGCATACAAAAATATAAATATTGTTCAAAACTATTTCATTGCATCATTTTAATTATCATTAAGGTGCTGGAATTGGATATATGTTCTTGCTCCCTCCTGACTGGAGATTAACAATTTTAGGTGGTTACGGAGACGATGAGGCGTATGACACCTTTTATGGTCCGGACCAGAGTACTGAAGCTCTAGCTGAACCTAGCCAGGAGGCCGACGTTTAGTTGTTTCCCTTTAATTTTCCAAATTGTAATAATCAGGGTTGAAGTAATAACCCTGGACCATGTTTTGTTTGATATTTGCTTGTAAAAGGATTTCTCTTTCGGACTTAGCAATAAAAATTGAATTTCCTTCATGTATTCTGGATGTTTGTGTGTTACTACGGATTGATACAGCTTACTGCCGCCGTCTCACAACGGTGCAGGCTGGGCATGATCCGACTGGACCCAGATTATTGGGATCGGGTCGTGACAGAACAGAACTAAGCATTCGCAGTGATTGGACTCTCCATTTTGGGAATCGCCTATATGTACCTAAAGGAGATCTTCGTCGCGAGATTATGTCAGAGGCCCATAGTTCGCAGTATTCAGTGCATCTAGGAGGAACGAAGACGTATCGTGATATTCGACAATATTTCTGGTGGAAAGGTATAAAAAGGGAGATAGCCTAGTTTGTCTCTCGATATTTGGTTTTCCAACAGGTTAAAGCTGAGCATCAGAGACCAATAAGACTTCTTCAACCTTTACTGATCCCAAAATGGAAGTGGGAACACATTTTCATAGATTTTGTGACCGATCTTCCTAGGTCCCCAGCTAGCATAGATGCTATTTGGTTAATAGTGGATCGTCTCACGAAGGTTTCTTACTTTCTTTCTTTCAGAGTGGGCCAGACAATAGAGCAGTTAGCATAGATATACCTGCTACAGATTGTCAGATTTTACGGAATACCAGTAAGCGTGGTATTGGATAGAGATTCTAGATTTACTTCTCACTTTTGGCAGAGTCTTCAACAGAGTATGGGTACCCATGTAAAGTTCAGTACAACTTATCATCCCCCGACCGATGGACAATCAGAATGTATGATTCAGACCCTTGAAGATATGCTTTGATCATGTACCCTCGACTTTGGTGGTCATGGAAAGATTATTTACACTTGGTGGAATTCTCTTACAATAACAGTTTCCAGGAAAGTATCCATATGGCACCCTTCGAGGCACTGTATGGCTGGAAATGCATATTACCGTTAGCTTAGGATGATATTGGTGAGAGGCAATTGCTTGGTCCCGAGATGATAGCCCAGACAGTTGAGTTAGTCAAGCAAGTCCGAAAGCATCTTAAGGTAGCTCAAGATTGTCAGTGGCATTGGCCCAATTCGCATCGGTAACCTCTTGAGTTCTTTGTCGACAACCATGTATTCCTTCGAATTTTTTCTATCCAAGGAGTTATCAGATTTGGGGTACGAATAAAATTTAGTCCGAGGTATATTGGTTCGTTCAATATCCTCGAGCGAGTTGGAGATGTTTCATATCGCCTTGTTCTTCCGTCATTGCTTCCTGAGATACATAATGTATTCCATATATTCCATTTATGATGGTATATACCAGATACAAGCCATGTCCTAAATTATTCAGAATTGGTCGTTGGTACCGACCTTTTGTATGAGGAAAGACATGTATCCATTTTGGACTAGAGAGAGAAGATTCTCAAGAACCAAACCATTCATTTAGTCTATATTGCTTGGGAGCGCCACTCACCGGGCGAGTTGACTTGGGTGCACGAGGATAATATCCGAGATCAATACCCGTATTTGTTTGACTCATGATGTATACTTGTTTATATATCTCGTGCCATGATCTTGTCTTGTGTATGCTTGTCTTATTCTAGGTAATTCGTAGCTTGTGGTTGATACCCATATTTTCTTGTTTACTGTCTGTCTCCATGGAGTTTCTTGCTAGACCCGGTACCTTATTGAAATTTCGAGGACAAAATTTTTCTAAGGAGGTGAGGGTTATGCGACTCGTCTCACTATTTTCGTATTCGTATCCAGTATAGTGTATCATTGTTGTATATTTGCTGTATATTTCTTCCTGTGCATTTTTTTGGATTTTTGAGGCTGTTTTTATGCATTTTTCGATTTTTGGCTAGTGACTCATTATATCCTTTATATATATATATATATATATATATATATATATATATATAGCCCTCTCTTTCCCTCTCTTACTTATTCTTTAACTTTCTTATCTTTTCATTTCCTTCTACCCTCTCCTCTCCCTTGGATGAGAGCATCCCCACCCCAAGACCCGGCGAGACCCCCCTTGGTAGTTGTGATAGTAGTAACAATGGTGTGGGTTTAGGCAAGTACATATTTCCAATGAGGAAGAACTTGCCTATTTTTCGTTTCTCATGGTTTCTTGAATTTTATTTTCTTATAATGTGTTCCATAACCTTTTCTACTTGCTTAGTACTTATCATTTTTTGGTTTTGATGGCTTGAATGTAGTAGATCTACATTTCTATGTTAAGGTTTTCATGGGTTCCTTGATTTTTGTTACTACCACATTTCTGGATAGGGGTAATTTTGTTATTATACTTTATTTTTATTTTAGTGGTTATGTTTTATATATTATGTTATTTATTTATTAGTTAGTGGACTAGCATATTTATTTAAACTTGACACTAGTAGACCCAACTAGACATAACATGACACAATGAACCCAACAATTGGGCTAGGCCCATTAGACTCATCCTACTTCATTAATTAGGAGATTAGATTAAACTTTCATTAGATTAGAAGTTTTTCAATATATCCCTCTTAATTAAAAACCTCATGAACAATTAAGTAAGGGTATATTTGATAGTACATATTGCTTGGGAGAGGGGCATAGGGCCGGACACTATTAGAGGGAGAAATTCTCTCTACTTTTCATAATTTACTTCTATCTTGATCCCGAATTGTGTTCTTTCCCAATTCCACTTACCCCTCCATCAATTTTATCTCAAATTACTCTCATTTCCTTCCAATTTTATCATATAAGGAGCCTAGAAGCTTGGATTGCAAGGAGCACTTGGAGAAGAAGGATTTATCAAGGAGCTTGTGTCCTAATTGTGTTCATTTGAGCAATTCATTAGAAATCCATCTTTCAATAGTTATACTTCTAAATTTTCCTTTAATCTAGACTTTAATTTATGCATTTGACCATTAGGAACCCTTTCTTGGCTTAGGGCTACCCATAGGAACAAGAACTAGATTCATAGGACCCCTATTGTAACTTCTACATTAAGATTTGTGTCCAATTTGAGGGAATTCTGAGATTGGTGTACCAAGTATTTGTCATTAGGTAAATTAGATCTAATTAGACTTAGATTGAGTATGTGAGACTAGCTACGTGTCCACAATTGGATACGGGTAGGACATATCATGATACTTTGTGATACGCTATGATACGGGGGCTTATTTTGGGGGTTTTGTGCATATTAATGCTTTTACTCTATAATCTTTATTGTAAATAATTATATTAGTCATATAATAAAGTAATTGATATGTATCATTGATAATTGTTTAGAATTGGGAGTTTTGGTACTTAATTTTGGTGCGTATCATGACTATCCTAAAGGTGCACTATAGGTGTTCGATGAATTGACTATTATATAGTGTGTTTACCTTTGTAGATCTAATTGTATATATATGCATACATATGAACCATGTATATGTGTGTCTTTATATATATATATATATATATATATATATGGTGGGTGTGTATATGTAGACAGTGAGAAACATCTGTGTATCATATTGGTGTCAGGATATGTAAGTGCATGCATGTATGTTTGTGGCTAAGAGGTGTGTTAGTGCTTGAGTAAGCGGGAGTTTGAGTTCAGTTATAGCAGCAGTAGAATTAAGGGGAATGTGTATTATTTTACTGTGTGCAAAGATATGTAGTAACAACATCAGTAGTGACACCAAGGTTACAACAACAACCTGAAGCAAGAGTAGCAATAGCAATGCTCGAGCACAGGGGGGGCATCTTCTACTATGTGTCCACACTGCAATAAGCAAGTATGATCTATAGTTAACTACAGGAGATGAGGGAGCACAAGCATTAGAAATTATCCTGTAATGAACTCAGTTGCAAGGGTGTAAGATATTGGCTTTGTGCAGGCTCAGGTATGGAAAGAATGTGAGGTGCAAGTATAAAGTTAGTGTGGTATTGGTGTTGGTGGTAGTTGTTGTCCAATTTGGTGTTGGTAGTGTGTGCAGCAAAAATAAATTATGGGTGTGCCTGTGTGTGAATGTGTGAGATGTGTAGGAGAGGTACTGATACCATGAAGTATCAGATGTGAGAAGGTCAGGTTTCTGTGAACCTGATAAAGCCTGTGTGTCTATGCACACTTGATTCAATAAAGGGTGATTAGGAATAAAAGCAGTGGTAGCAAGCTCTAATATAGGTGTACAATCCAGGCAAGTTGGAAGTGAGGGGTCTTTGGTATCATAACTTGGAAGCTAGAGGATCAATTGGCAGTTTTTGGGAGTATCCTCAAGCTGGGGTAAATTCTTGTATCAATACAAACTAATACAAGTGAGAGTATCAGTGATACCAAGTTCAATAAGTAAATTGAGGTATCAAGGTATTGAGGAATTAGTGGTTAGTTATGGTATAAGTTAGGTAGATAAGCATAACTACTAAAGATATTCTAATATGGATATTAACTAGTGTATTCATGAGTTAGGTAGATACCTAGTGTTATTAGCTAGTTAGTAGTATCTTCAAGGTTGAACCTAGAAACCAAGTTGTAACCTATTATTACCTATTTTAACCTTGTAATCAGCCGAGAAGCATTTGAGGATAGTTTTGGAGACTCTCATGAAGGAGAAGCTTTATGGAAAGCTTTCGAAATGTGAGTTCTTTCTTGACAAGGTTGAATTCGTTGGACATGTGGTGACAGGGGATGGGATCTCAGTGGACCCAAAGAAGATCGTGGTAGTGGAGTCGTGGGCTACTCTGAGTTTGATGGCAAAGATCAAGAGTTTTCTAGGGCTAGCAGGTTATTACCGTAGGTTTGTACATGACTTCTCTAGGATTGCAGAGCTGATGACTAGGCTGATCAGGAAGGATATGGATTTTGTCTAGACAGAGGATTGTTAGGCCACTTTTGATAAGCTAAAGAGGAGATTAGTGACAGCTCCAGTATTGACGTTGCCATCGGGGTCAGGTGGATTCACTATTTATAGTGATGCTTCAGGAAATGGTTTGGGTTGTATCTTGCAGCAGAATGTGAAGGTAATTTCCTATGGTTCTAGGCAATTACGCCCTTATGAGAAGAACTACCCAATCCATGATTTGGAGTTGGCAGCGATCATTTTTGGTCTAAAGCTATGGAAACACTACCTGTACGGAGAGCGTGTGGAGATCTTTACAGACCACAAGAGCTTGAAGTATGTGTTTACACAGAAAAAGTTGAATATGAGATAGCGATGGTAGTTGGAGTTGATGAAGGACTTCGATATATCATTATAGTACCATCCAGGGAAGGTCAACATAGTCGTTGATGCCTTAAGAAGGTATTCAGTGGCTATATACTTGATGACAGACAGACATTTATTAGCCAATCTTGAGAGCTTGGGTATTGAGGTGCTAGTTCTGGTGTCGAGGCATAGATGTAGGGATTATAGATATAGTCTCAGCTGAATGAAAGGATCAGAGCTACATAGTACGATGATGAGTCTCTGATGAGCATCATGATACAGGTTTAAATGGGATTATCAGAGGACTTTACTATTGCTATTGATGGATCGTTGTGGCATGGTACTAGATTGTATGTACCGAATGGGGAGTTGCTCGAGGTGGTTCTTTAGGAGACGCATCCATCTCAGTACTCTATGCATCCAGGTGCCAACAAGATGTATAGAGACCTAAAAGAGCATGTATGGTGGTTTGGTATGAAGCAGGAGGTAGCATTTTTCGTATCCAGATGTTTAGTGTGATAGCAGATAAAGGCAGAGAGATAGAGGCCAGGTTGTTTGCTTCAACCACTACCTATTCCAGAGTGTAAGTAGGAGCATGTGACTATGAATTTTGTTTCAGGGCTACCGCGTTCTCCAAAGGAGAAAGACACGATTTGGGTTATCGTAGACAGGTTGACCAAATAGGCCCACTTCTTGCTATTCAAAGTGAGTATGTCTACGGAGAAGCTAGCGGAGATTTATATGCGATAAATTATCAGATTGCATGAAGTTCCTGTGAACATCATCTCAGATCGGGATAGTTGCTTCACATCCCACTTCCCACTTCTGGAGGTGTTTGTAAGCTAGTTTAGGCACCCAGCTCAAGTTTAGTACCGCATATCACCCCCAGACAGACGAACAGTCGGAAAGGACTATTCAGACTCTCTAGGATATGCTTTGTACTTGTATTTTAGATTTTAGAGGCTCTTGGGAGGATCATCTTCACCTGGTAGAGTTTGCTTACAACAACAGTTACCATGCCTGAATTGAGATATCACCATTTAAGGCTTTATATTGATGGAGATGTCGCACTCCTTTATCTTGGGATTATGTTGGTGAGATAGCCTTTTGGGACCAGAGATGGTTGTGGATGCAGCTGAGAAGGTGAATCTTATTAGAGATAGACTTCGGGTGGCGCAGGATAGACAACGACATTAGACCGATATCCACCAGAGATCCTTGGAGTTTGAGGTATAGGTTTTGTTTTGCATTGCTTGTGATGCTTTATTTTAGTTGGAGTGTTAAGACTGTATTTTGTTCTAGGTTGACGATCTGGTATTCTTACAAATTTCTCCAATACGGGGCACGATTCACTTTGGTGGAGGCGGAAAGCTTAGTCCACGGTACATCGAACCCTTCGGTGTTCTTGCGAGGGTCGGTATAGTGGCCTACAGACTAGACTTTCTGCCTGCACTAGAGGGAGTGCATGATATGTTCCATGTGTCACAGCTGAGATGGTACGTGGCAGATCCTAGTCACATATTGGATCACTCGAAGATCAAGGTGGGTCCGACTCTCAGTTATCCAGAGCAGCCGATGGAGATTCTGGATCGCATGGAGAAGGTACTATGGAACTAGACGATTCCATTGGTATGCGTTGTAGGAAGGTATCACTCTCTGGGAGAGTCTACCTAGGAGAGGGAAGCCGAGATGCACTAGTGATATCCTTATCTCTTCGAGCCGTGATGTATTTATTTTCTTGCTATTATTGCTTATTACAGTGCTAGTTCTTTTCTTAAATTTTTAGGACAAAATTTTTCTAATTAGGGTAGACTTGTCACAACCACATTTCTAGATAGGGGTAATTTTGTAATTACACTTTATTTTTATTTTAGTGGGTATATTTTATATATTATATTTTTTTTTATTAGTTAGTGGACTAGCCTATTTATTTGGACTTGACACTAGTAGACCCAACTAGACATAACATGACACAATGAACCCAACAATTGGGCTAGGCCCATTAGACTCATCCCTCTTCATTAATTAGGAGATTAGATTAAACTTTCATTAGATTAGAAGCTTCCCAATATAACCCTCTTAATTAAACACCTTATGAATAATTAAGTAGGGGTATATTTGATATTGCATTTTGCTTGGGAGAGGGGAACAAGGCCGACCAATATTAGAGGGAGAAATTATCTCTCCTCTTCATAATTTACTTCATTCTAGATCCCCAATTGTGTTCTTCCCTAATTCCACTCACCCCTCTATCAATTTTACCTTAAATCACTCTCATTCCATTCTAATTTTATAATCTAAGGAGTCTAGAAGCTTGGATTACAAGGAGCACTTGGAGAAGAAGGATTTGGCTAGGAGCTTGTGTTCTAATTATGTCCATTTGAGCAATTCATTGGAAATCTATTTTTTAATAGGTTTAATTCTGAATTTACCTTTAATATAGACTTTAATTCATGCATTTGACCATTAGGAACCCTTCATTGGCTTAGGGCTACCCATAGGAACAAGAACTAGGTTTATAGGACCCTTATTGTAACTTCTACATTGAGATTTCTGTCCAATTTGGGAGAAATCCGAGATTGGTGCACCAAGTATTTGTCATTAGGTCAATTAGATCTAATTAGACTTAGATTGAGTATGTGAGGCTAGCTACGTGTCCATAATTGGACACGAATAGAACGTATCATAATACTTTGTGATACGCTATAACACGGGAGCTTATTTTGGGGTTTTGTGCATATTAATGCTTTTACTCTACAATATCTATTGTAACTAATTATATTAGTCATATAATGATGTAATTGATATGTATAATTGATAATTGGTAAGAATTTGGAGTTTTGGTACTTTGTTTGGGTGCGTATCATGAGTATCCTAATGGTGCACTATAGGGTTCGATGAATTGACTATTAGATAGTGTATTTACCATCGTAGATCTAATTATGTATATATATAAACATATGAACCATGTATATATGTATGTATATATATATATATATATATATATATATATATATATATATATATATATATATATATATAGAGAGAGAGAGAGAGAGAGAGAGTGGTGTGTATTTGTAGACAGTGAAAAGTATTTGTGTATCACGTTGGTGTCAGGATATGTAAGTGCATGCATGTGTGTTTGTGACTAAGAGGTGTGTAAGTATTTGAGCAAGGGAGGAGTTTGAGTTTAGTTTTAGCAGCAGTAGCATTAGGGGGAATGTGTATCATTTTACTGTGTGCAAAGATATGTAGTAGCAACAGCAGCAATGATACCAAGGTTTAAGCAGCAACCTGAAGCAAGAGTAGCAACAACAGTGCTCGAGCACAGGGGGTGCATCTACCACACTGCAATGAGCAAGTGTGATTTATAGTTAACTATAAGAGATGAGGGGACATATGCATTAGAAATTATCCTGCATTGAACTCAGTTGCAAGGGTGTAAGATGTTGGCTCTGTGCAGGCTCGAGTATGGGAAGAATATGAGGTGCAAGTGTGAAGTTAGTGTGGTATTGGTATTGGTGTATGTTGTTGTCCAAGTTGGTGTTGGTAGTGTGTGCAGTAAAAAGGAATTCTGGGTGTGCCTATGTGTGAGTGTGTGAGGGTAAGATTAGAGGTATTAGTTGATGTGTAGGGGAGGTACTGATACCTTGAAGTATCAGATGTGAGAAGTTCAGGTTATTGTGTACCTGATGAAGCCTGTTTGTCTATGCACACTTGATTCAGTGAAGGGTGATTAGGAATAATAGCAGCGGTAGCAAGCTCTAATATAGGTGTGCAGTCCAGGCAAGTTGGAAGTGAGGGGTCTTTGGTATCAGAACTTGGAAGCTAGAGGATCAATTGGCAGTGTTTGGGAGTGTCCACAAGCTGGGGTATATTCCAGTGTATCAATACAAACTAATATGAGTGAGAGTATTAGTGATACCAAGTTCAATAAGTAAATTGAGGTATCAAGGTATTAAGGTATTAGTGGTTATCTATGGTATGAGTTAGGTAGATAAGTATAACTACTAAAGTTATTCTATTATAGATATTAACTAGTGTATTCATTAGTTAGGTATTTAGATACCTAGTGTTATTAGCTAGTTAGTAGTATCTTCAAGGTTTAACCTAGAAACCAAGTTGTAACCTAGTATTACCTATTTTAACCTTGTAATCAACCTATAAGCTATGTGTGACCCTAGAATTAAGGTAAACACCTAGTTTGACATAGTTTTACTAGTATGACCTAGGAATGGCCTAGAAGATCATATTTAGTGCATTTTAGCTCATTTATCACTTTTTTATACCCAATTGACATGATATTCATATTTAGGGTTGTGTGACACCAGCTCAGACACCGAGTTACATCATTTGCTCAGAACCACAGGTGAGTACATCTCTCTATTAGTTTTTATTTTATAATAGTGTATATATCACATGCTCTAAAACTATATACTTGATTCTGACACATTATTACACGGACTGGTACTACATGGATTATGTTAGGAGATGTTATCCCTTATCGTGTACTCCGAATACTCCTTCCGCATGTACTTTATCGTGTGCATCGGGTATTCCTTGATCTCGTGTTAATTCGTGTTCCCTGTGTACTTATATTATTCGTATGTGTAACGTGTCATAATCGGATCCATGGGTATAGGTTGGGGTGGGGGAGTAGAAGTTGGTTATGTGATCAAGCCTATAGTGTATTCGTGTTCATGTCGATTATACACCTCACGTATAATTGAGTTATCTTAATGAATTCGTGTTCAACCTAAACCGATCACATAACGAACTTGTACTCTAAGATACTTAGTTAGTATTCTTGTTCCTCCTACTTGTAGTTTATTCCATATTGCATGTATTTATCTTTCCAATAGTTTACCTGCTTATCTTAGTTATATTTTTATTTTCTAGTTACTTGTAAATCTTGTATTCTTTTCTATTACTTGTCATATATTCTCTACCATGTATTTGAAACTGCTTTCAGATTTTTATACTTTGCTCCAATCCTGACTGGATATATTTTTCAGATGATTGGTTTTATAGTGCGCCGTACATGGATTTTTTGCCATCGCATGCATTGCGCGCATCACTTCCTTGCCGCCCGCATCCCTTTTTTGACTCGTAGCAGTGCGCCGCACATGGAATTTTGGCCGCGCGCTGCACGCCGTGCACAAAATTTTTATCGCGCGCAGTGCGTCTTACGCATGGTGACCCTGGTGACCCTTTTTTGCCTGTTTACCTATTTTTGTAGCTAGAATCTTGTAAAACTTAAAACATAAAAGTTGTAGATCTTTGTCTTGCCTTTCTAAATCTTTTTGGATCATCGTATTTGGAGTTCGGATGAGAACGTTATGCCTAATTTCCTAAAATGTGTCAAAATTTTAATTTTGTGCAATTTGGCATATTTAATTATTTTATCCATTGTTGTTATATTCTTTAACTGTTTTGCTTTCTTAACTCAACTTTGGGATTTAAATGAATGCGAGTTTCCCTTAAATTTTCGAAATAAAATTATTTGAACTGTTAAGATAACTTTCTGTGGTTGATTGCTTGTGCCTGTCCTGATTGTACTTATCAAGCTCTTGTCTAGTCTTGCATCATGTCTAAGTCAAAATTCATGAGCACCACGGTCAGAAATTCTTGATAACTTGTCCAGGCTAATAACTAGAATAATAATCTAGAAAGTATCTAGAGAGATTTTCTGGCTACATGTAATCCCGGTATCCCAGTGTCACGTCTCAGTACCAGAATACGGAGACGGACACGACCAGCTATCCCGTACAAGGTACTATACATCGTACGGCGGTCACGGCTGTAACTAGATAAGGGGGTGCATGCTAAAATTAGGTCACTTAAGATCTCACGAACATCTATGTCCTAATCAATCAAACAATAAACTATGGTGGCCCATGCAGATTGAGAGCATATTGTCTCGGTTACGTTACTGTACCGAGCAAGGTTGCATATAGGATTAGAGTATAAAATCTCATCCACTTATTTAATCACCTCACTTATTTCATTTCAAATTCTTATTTGACTACTTGAATTGCATCTTGCTTGATCATTTCACAACGTAAATCTTATCTTTTCTTTCATGCTTGATAGAGATTAGAAATGTGACTAGTACTATATATATGTGCCCATAGGTCAATTATATTATTAGTTAAATTCTTGTAAGTTGGGTAGCATATCTTCCAACATAAAATTTCATAGTTGTTAGATACACTAACGAGACATAATTGAATGAACCCCGAATAAATGCTAGTGTAAGAAGATAGTGTTTATCTAGGATGTAGAGTTTTAGAGGACCAGACCCTGATTGGCCAACCAGACATTTAGACAAGTATTTAGTATGGCAACTGTAGAAGCACAAACATAGAAGCCATAGATGCATGTATGACCTTATTGTTAACATTACCATAGCATGAGCATGATTCTCCATTGTGTCATAGGAGTTTATAAGTCTGGATAGATATAGATGCTTGTATAATAGGATGACTGAGCCATTATATGTCACCCTCACTTTTCAGATTAAGGGTATTTTCGTCTTTTTGTAATTAATGTGTAAATGATTGCATGATAATTAATTATATCTAAATAATTATGATTTTAATTGATTTTTGCACTTTACCATTGTTCGAGAATTAGAGCGCCATGCTAGCCATTGTCTTCCAACGGATTCACACCCTTGTCCTAGACGTGCCAGTCTGTAAATTGATGCTTGTGTCCCACTTAAATTCAGTCATTTGTACTTCTAATTGATTTTAGAATACCCCCTTGCAATTATTTAATTAATTAAACAATAAATCTATTCTGTGCAATTTTCCAATTGTTAGGCACTCTTATGCCAAAGTGTATTAAGGTATCCACCCGTTGGACACGACACGTGTACAAAACCCATTTCTCCTTCATTATATTTTTCCATGATTTTTGGAAGTGTGTAATTTAACATTAATCCCTTGAAACCATAGCTCCAAACCCTTAAACCGATGCAATTCTCGTAATTTCATTAAACACATTCAAACCCTAGGCAATTGAAATATCTCCATAGCAAGCCAAGGCCTTTTCCTAGTGTTGACCAAAGTCAATATATTCTAGGTCAAACCCAACATCAACATATATATATATATATATATATATATATATATATATATATATATATTCCTCTTCCCTTTTTTTCCTAAAACCAAAAATCAACCCTAACTCAGCCGATTCCCTTCCCATCACTGTTCATCACCCCTCTCGGTTTCTGCCGCCGCCTGACCGGAGACTCGCCGGAGTCGTGCCTGAGACCGCCGCCAATCCCTGTCAACCCGCTGTGACGACCGGTGATCCACAACTGACCCGACCACCTGCACTCGCCGTCCCCGGCTCGTTGACCACCCGCGCCTGACTGACCCGCCGGAGCCGCAGTCCCTCGTTGAATACCCCGACCATCTCGTTCCTTCCCCACCTCGCCAACTCCGGTCGCCCCCTCATCGATGGCACACGACCGGAGCAGCAACAACTCGACCCGACTGCTCGGACCATCGCCTGGAGCTTGACCCCGCGCCAGACTGAACGCCTGCACCACTTCTGAAGCTGGAGACCGCCGTGTTCGATCAGAGTCGAGAAGCCCCGCCATTGCCTGAGATCGGTCCCTAGTCCCCGCTGTACCGGAGCCCGCCTGGATCCCGACTCGCCGGAGCGCCTGAACAGCGGTCCCGCTGCCCATTCCGACTGTGCACCACTGTGCACGACGATCAGCCCCGTCTCGTCATCTCTACCCTGTCCACGCGCGCAGGTTTGACATGAACCTAATCTCGAATGAGTACGTATGCGCATGTACGTATGTTATGCATTAGTATATGTATGTATCGGTATATGCATGTAGGTACGTAGTTGCATACGTATAGGTATATAGATATTATATGCTCTCAAACAATATCTATACGTACGTATATATATGTATTATAAGTATCCCTAGTATGTATATTTAATATTTGTACTCATAGTATAATTGATTAGTATGTATAAGTATACGCATATAAACATATATATTGTAAACTCTATAAAGTAGCTAAATGCATATATCTATTAAAATTGTAATTAGTAGTATTGATGTTTATGATAAATAATAATAGGCATTATATGCCGTGTACTAGGTGACCCTAATAAAATTACAGATACCCGTAGCTATCTTGACCTGTGACCATGTAGCATGTTAAAAGACTGCCATATGTACATCGACGTACTGGCAAGACCCGTATCACTGACTGTCTGATTGTACAGCATTTGTAGACACGACACTCGTGCAACTTGACGCACACTTGACCTTAGTTGACCAGAGTCATACCTAGAGTAGCCTTGAGTTCAGTACATTATGTTGATTGTGTGATAGTATGATGTCTGATGCAGTATTGTGTTATATGATGTGTCTATAGGACCGTTGGATCCTTCAAACGACACATTGGAACTCGGACATTGGTATTGCCAGCTAAGGACCACAGGCGAGTATATTCTCTGACAGTTTCCATTATGTTGATTATCTCTATAATTCTTGTTGTATAGCGTACATGACTCTGACACTAATGTTTACACGAGTTGGCATCATTGAGACCTGTCACGAGGAGTCGTAATTGGAATCTATCGTGCTAGCTGGAGAAAAATAGGAAAATATTAGTAGCTTATGTGGTCATACCCAACTTTACATGCATCATAGCTCACCCACACCTCACGTCGGTGCAGCCTTACCCTTACATGCCTCATCGCTGTTATATGTGTTTAGCCTGACCTTGCAGGGATGATCGCTAATCAATGTAATGAGTCATATAGTCCCAAGCCAATCACATGATATGCTGATGTTTCACACACTTAGTTAGATGATTCTTGACATGTATCTTAGTATATTGATCTAGCATTCCTACATATTTTAGTTATTATTCTTGTACACACTTACATACCAGTTCATTGTTCTTGCGTGTACATGTATTCATATCTGTCTTGTATTTCTTTATGCTGTGTTATAGTTTTGTCAATATTTATGGAACTGTTGTTAGTGCTTGTACTTCATTCCAATCCTGACTGGATATTTTTTCAAGAGGATCTTGAGGAGTTCTGTACCACACACTACGGACCAGGTATAGATACAGACTACACACCAGAGATCTTAGAGGAGACTATTCCTTTAGATGAGACGTTACCTGCAGCTATCTAGATAGTATTTATTTATGCCTTGATACTTATTGAGGTTATTTCAGTTTATGTTTAGACTTATGTTAAGTTTAATTTGAGACTTGTGGAGACTTTATGTTGGACAGCTAGACTGTGATTTATCTTTATGTTGAGACATGGTGTTTTACTATGTCACTTCTCTCATCTTTTATCGTGCCTTATACTTTATAGTTATTGTGATTGAGTTTACATTGTGAGATATTGTGAGATGTATATTGTCCTCCTTATGGAGATGGATATCATGGACAGGTGTTTAGTTTTATAGTATTACTGTGACCTAGACAGCGTTCTACCGCTTATGCTGCGACGTAGGCTGGACGTACCCACGCTCTCGTGCCCCTATACCGGGTGCGGGTCATGACACGTTTTTAGTGGTGGCCCATGCAGGTCTAGTTTCACAATTTGTGCGATATCGTGGTAGTGCAGCAACTTAGTTGTACTACTACGAGCCTGCAATAGGATATAGGAAATAGGATTTTGGATGAGAGTATGCCCAATCACATTAGGAAATTCCGAACTTCATATTGCTATTCTAATTGATTGCTTCCTTAACATTTTACTGTCATTCCTTGATAATATCGTATCTATCACCTTAAATTGATTCTTTTGATTTGTATTCAGGATGCCGTCGAATACTAGATCCATGAGAGTGGGAGCAGCAAATTCAGAGAGGTTTGCCACCTCTCAACCTGACGAACAGACACCGGGAGTTCCTCCTACATCTTCTGTTCGTGTGGGAGTATTTACAGCTAACGGGATTCCTTCTCCAACTATTCAGAGGATTGCCCCAGCTATGACGGATGACCTTCCACCACCACCGACATCCATTCCCGGAGGAGTGCCCACTGACGGGGCACAGATGTTCGCACGGATGCAGGACATGCTAGAGGCCCAGAGAGTAACAACAAAAGCTCAGCGTGTTCAAGATGAAGACCAGATAGTGCAAGCTGAAGCACACCAGGCGCAGACAGAACTGATGAGAGAGAGCATGGAGAATGCTCATCAGGTGGCTCTCCAGGCTGTGGAGAGAGTAGCACGACAACCCCAGCATCCTGGCCAGCAACCACAGAGGCCAGGCACTATAGTGGACTTTAAGAGGATGATGCCTCGGGAGTTCAAAGGCACTGAAGGAATACTCTATGCTGATGATTGGTTAAAGGACATAGAGAGGAACTTGCGCTTATCACAGATCCCAGAGATTCTTCAGATAGAGGCCGCTGGCAATCAGATATTTGACATTGTACTGACGTAGTATCGTACAGAGTCGAGACTCGCTGTTGAAGGACTTACTTGGGAGGACTTTAAGGAGCTCTTCAAGGAAAAATTCTTTCCTGACGTGGCCTTGGGAGCATTGGAAAGTTAGTTCCATGACTTAGTCCAAGGAGGCATGTCAGTCGACGAATACGCCGCGGAGTTTTATCGATTGAGTCGATTCGCGCCATCGATGATTCGAGACCCAGGAGACCGAGCACGAAAATTCAAAAAGGGATTAAATAGAGATATTAAGTCTCGTACTTTAGGGCGACGCACCGCAACATTTGAGGGTATTTTGATGGATGCACAGATTATCGAAGACGACTTGGACCTCAGGCCCAAGAGAGGACGTGATACTTCTGGAGGAACAGGTGGTAATACAGGATCGGCCAAGCGCCCACACTTTCAACAACAATAACAGAGGCGGGTACCAGCAGCAACACCAGCAACAGACACCAGTTCGAGGACATGTTCAGCAACAGCAACCACAGAGACAGAATCAGCTCGTTGTCCCATGTTCGTATTATGAAAAGATGGGACATACAAGAGATATCTGCAGGAAAAGGTTGGGCACTTGCTTGTCATGTGTATCAGCAGCACATCAGCTGAGGAACTGCCCAGCTGTTCAGACTCGCCAGGGAGGAGCAGCTCAGAGAGGACCAGCCATAGCACCTATTGTACCAGGAGGCCAACAGAGAGGACCTCCACTTTCACCACAGTAGCAGAGGTTTGCTCAGCACTAGCAGCAGCAGAGAGAAGTACCACAGGGACGAGCTTATGCCATGACTACTAAGGAGGCCGAGCCAGCTGGAGACGTGATTTCAGGTTCAGTTTTACTCGATTCTATTCCAGTACTTGCATTATTTGATTCTGGCGCTTCCCATAGTTTCGTATCTGTATCTTATGCCCGTAAGCATCGTTTAGAAACGGAACCATTAGATAAGACTTGCAAGATCACGATAGGAGGAGGCATTATCCTAGTCCGTGATTGTTGCAAGGATCGGAGAGTGTCATTGGAAGGCCGAGATTTGAGCGTGAGTTTACTCGTCATGCCACTTCTGGGATACGATATTGTACTCGGAATGGACTGGCTGAGTAAACACCATACTTCTATAGATTATCACGGAGGTAGAGTAGTATTTCAACCACCAGGAGAGCCAGAGTTCGAGATTGCCAGGGGAGCAGAGGAGCGGAGCAGAGGCACCTTTTGTTGAGCCAGGATGGAAGAAGAGGAGTTACCACTGTCACGCCCCAGTCCCAAAATACCGTGGGACCGGACGCGTGATAATGGCCAGTAGCACACACCGATGGACAAATCCAATTTAATGGATCCAGCGGGGCACGCTTAAGCTGTAATATAACAATAAGTAGGTCCAATGATACGAGTCACAGTCTATGCTAATCTCATCCACAACAGATAATCACAGATCAATTGCCAGAATAATGCAAATAGAAATAACTAACAAATCTCAATAAAAGTGTCTCGGAGAACAATCCGAGAACAAGTTTGATACATCAATGCAATAGACTGGAAAATAAAGGAACTGGAAATAGAAATAAATGAGTATATAAAGCCAATACTCAGGAGAAGTCCTCTGGTATGATCTCGTCCTCGAATATTGATACAGCTCCTGTATCAGCTCCTGTATCTGCTCCTGCTGCAGTCCCGTATAGCTCGGGATAGATCTCGTCTATAAATTCTGGGGACATAATCCGGATCCAGGTCCTCAGGGGACATAGTAAGGTACAGATAATACAAGCCAAAGTAAATGCAGTGCAGCAAATAATGAAATAAATAGGGTAAGTATGTAACCATCTATGTGAAATGCAAGTGAGAGCATCACTAGTACTCAGGCTGAGCCGCTATAAGCTCTGTGTCGGGGAGCCGGTAGCAGTAATAACACGTAATGGGCCAAGGTCTGCTCGAGAGTCTTGTGCCTCACAATAATAGGGGTTTATATATATATGATCAGCCTGTAGCCTGTGTGTCTCTCCCCACCCAATGTAATCACACGTCTCATGTCCACGATGCACCATATTCATGTCATGCACAATCATATCTAATGCAGCCAGTCATATAATGTCTATGGATATAATGTCAATGTCAAATCCTACATCCTATACAGAATCACCATGAATATCTCAGGAAGATCCTGTCCATGTATAGTGTCAAGTGTCCTGGGTATAATATACTTGATAAGACAAGTACGAGAATGTAAAGGGGTCACGAATGTCCATCTCTAGATGACTTACACAACATCGTGTACGGTGTTGGCACCCGACTAATAATCGGACGCTAAGTAAGTCACACGGTCCTAGGTTAAGCATGCACAGCAATATAAATGAATCAAGGAAATTGCAATAAGAAATATAAAGTTGGCAAGGTATACTTGCCCACTGATGTATAACTAAGTCAAGGAAATAAGTAGCAAAGCTGCAGGGTTTAGCAAGTTACACTTGCCTGGGGTTCTGGCTCTAATTGTAGCTCTGGTCTCAGCGGGTTCTCCAGGGACTCCTCCGGTTGCTGAAATAAATATCACTATTAGATTCAGAAAATATTAAATAGCTAGAAACGCCTGTCCTTAAGTCCAATTTGGACACAAGGGCAAAAATGACTATTTCTGGTCAAAGCAGGGTCCACATGTGGGCCACTTTGTACCAAAAAACGTGTCAGGGTCAAAGGTCTCCAAATTCGTCCAACTTAGTGTCAACAAGTCAGGAACGATGATACGAACCCAACAGAACTTCTAAAATTGGATTTCGATGAACCGATCACAAAATTGCCCGTCAAGTAGAGCCTGTGGGGCCCACGATACGCGATTCTGTCAACGTTCTCAGAATCGAACCAAACTTGGGTCACAGGACTAGCGTATTGCTACGAGTCCGATGGCGCAAGTTTTGTTTCGATCCGATGTGTGTACACGAAGTTACGATGTGTTCCAGAACCGACGGATACGGGGCGGTATCGGCGGATACGCGTTGATTCCGGTGTGCACGCACATCCAAATCAACTTTTGCGAAATCCTGCACGTCCGTATCGACGGCGCGCACATATTGGTGAAGACCGCGCGCGACCAAGTCGTCCGCTTTGGCGGAGCGCACTCAGTTCCGGGGTGATATAGGGTATTAGTTTTCCTGTTTTTGGATCGCTGTTCACGATCACCACAGGACGCGACGCACCGAGCGGGTTGCACGGGCATCGAGGGGGTCATGCGTTCTACGTGTCAAAACTGACAGAACAGAGATCGGATCAGCAAGGAGAGAGGAAACGCTACCTGTACAGGGCTCCGTGAAGACCGATTTTTCGTGTCCGAGTGTCTCCTTCGTGTCCTGCGTCTGTGTCCTGTGTCCGTGCTGTGTTTGGGTTAGGGTTAGGGTTTCTGTTTGTGTCCGATTCAGGGGCTGCTCGGCGGACACGACGGAGGCGGTGGGGAGGCCGAGGTCGGTGGAGATTGTCGGAGGCGGCTAGGGTTGTGGAGGTCCGGTGGGGTACCACGGCTTGGGAAGGCCAGCGGGTCGAGGATCTGTCCAGCTGCTGGGTACTGCCGCTCAGGCGGGGAAGAAGACAGTCGGAGAAGAGAGGGATAAGTCGGGGTAGTGATGGTGGCTTAATGGCCATGGCGATAGCTGATGTCCAGTCGGCAGTGGGTCTGCTCGTGGACGGGGGAAGAAGTCGTCAGGGCGGAGGAGGACGTCGAGATGGTGGGGTGCGGTAGCTCAGGCATCGGGATATTCTGTTCTGGCGAGGAGAGGCAGGGTACTCCGACGAGGTGGTCGTCGTCGGGAGGAGGTCGAGAGGTCGGGCCGGTGGCTAGGGGGTTCGTGGGGAGACGTCGGGGCTGTCGAGGGTTGAGCGGGGAGATCGACGGAGTCGTCGGCTAGGGTTCAGGCGTGGCAGAGGGAGGCGGCGCTCGGCGTTGTCGAAGTCGGGGTCGGGTGCGCCGGTAGAAGGCGGCTCGGTTGTGAGGTATTCTAGTCGAAGGAGGAAGGAGAGAGGTGATCGACGAGGAGGCGGCGAGGGGAAGACTGGTCGGCTAGGGCATCGGTGGCTCGTCGAGGAGGTAGAGCGGGGCGAGCTAGGGTTCCAGAGGGCCGAGGGGGAGAGGAAGAGGTATTTTAGGGTTTCAATAAGGTGGTTATATAGTCGGAACAGTAACTCAGGGAAAATCCGATTTGGGTTCAGTTTGGGTTTCGGGTCCGGGTCGGGTTTGACTCGAATCCGACCCGACCCGACCCGTTAAGCTGGGTGGGTTCGGTTCAGGGTAGCGGTTCGATTTGAGTTGGGTTGGTTTGGTTTAATTTCAATTAAACCCGGTTTATTTTAGGGGTTTAATTTGGTCTATTTCTACATTGGTTTTTAGGGCTTTTAAAATGCTTCCGGAGTTCAATAAATTCTCTGAAAATTATCATATGTCCAGTTTTCCATTTTACACCATAAAATATTATTTCCATAATATTTTAATATTAATTAATAGCAATTAAAAATTATTTAATTACCAAAATCCTAGGTTTTAATTACAGAAAAATCTCGAAAATTTCCAAAAAATTGAGAAAAAGCCAAATTAGAAATTCCTGAAAATCAGGGGGCTTACAACCACATTCACTTATAGCGGAGTTCTTGGATGTATTTCTAGAGGAGTTGCCCAGGTTACCTCCGGACAGAGATATTGAATTCTCTATAGACTTGATACCAGGAGCGGAGCCTATTTCGCAACATGTCTATAGAGTCAACAACAACGAGTTGGTAGAACTGAAGAAACAAGTAGAGGAACTGCAAGACAAAGGTTTCATTAGATCCAGTTCATCGCCATGGGGAGCACCGATATTATTCGGACCGAAAAAGGATGACACAGTACGCATGTGTATCAATTATAGAGCCTTGAATAACCTCACTATCAAGAACAAATACCCGCTGTCGAGGATAGATGATCTCTTCGATCAATTGAGTGGAGCAAAGGTGTTTTCAAAGATAGACTTGAGGTCAGACTATCACCAAGTGAAGGTGAAGAAGGAAGACATACCGAAGACAGCCTTTCGGACCAGATATGGCCAGTTTGAATTTACAGTAATGTCGTTTGGTTTTACCAACGCATCAGCCGTATTTGTGAACTTGATGAACAAAGTATTCCACCAGTACCTTGACAAGTTCGTAGTGGTATTTATTGATGACATTCTAATATATTCGAAGACCCAAAAGAACATGAAGAGCACCTGAGGATGGTCTTAGAGACTCTCAGGAGAGAGAAGTTGTACGGAAAGCTTTCAAAGTATGAGTTCTTCCTTGACAAGGTAGAATTTTTTGGACACATGGTGACAGGTAACAAAATCTCAATTAACCCAAAGAAGATAGAGGCAGTGGAGTCATGGGCTACCCCCAGTACGATAGATGAAATTATGAACTTTCTCGGACTAGCAGGATACTACAGAAGATTTGTACAAGACTTCCCCAAGATTGCAGAACCAATAACTAGACTGACCAAAAAAGATGTGGAATTTGTCTAGACAGAATAATGTCAAGCCGCATTCGATGAGCTGAAGAGGAGATTGACGATAGTGCCAGTTTTGACGTTGCCCTCAGGGACAGGTGGATTCACTATCTACAATGATGCTTCAAGAAAAGGGTTGGGATGCGTTCTTCAACAACACGGGAAAGTAATTTCCTATGCTTCGAGACAATTGCGCCCTCATGAAAAGAACTACCCCACTCACGATTTAGAGTTAGCAGCAGTTATCTTTGCCCTAAAGCTGTGGAAGCACTATCTGTACGGAGAGCATATAAAAATTTTCACAGACCATAAGAGCTTGAAGTACGTGTTTACGCAGAAGGAGCTGAACATGAGATAGAGAAGGTAGTTAGAATTGATGAAAGACTTTGATATCTCATTACAGTACCATTCAGGAAAGGCCAACGTAGTCGCCGATGCCTTGAGCAGGTATCCAATGGCTATGTGCTTGACTTCGGATAGACATTTATTAGCTGATCTTGAGAGCTTGGGAATTGAAGTACTAGTTCCAGGAGTTGAGATTCAGATGTGGGGATTGCAGATACAATCAGAGCTGATGGACAGAATTAGAGCTGTACAGTATGAGGATGAGACTCTAACGAATATTAGAGCACAAGTTCGAACAGGATTGATAGACGACTTCACTATTGCGGATGATGGATCCTTACGACATGGCACGAGGATGTGTGTGCCAAGTGAAGAGCTGTGCGAAGAAGTTTTACAGGAGGCACACCCTTTCAGTACTCGATGCATCCCGGAGCCAACAAGATGTATCAAGATTTGAGGGAGCACGTATGGTGGTATGGTATGAAGCACGAAGTAGCACGCTTCGTATCCCGATGTTTAGTATGCCAACAGGTGAAAGCAGATCGACAGAGGCTAGGAGGATTGCTTCAACCTTGTCACGACCCGCACCCGGTTTAGGGGCACGAATGCGTGGGTACGTCCAGCCTACGCCGCAGCATCGGCGGTAGAACGCTGTCTAGGTATTGATACTATCTAACTAATGTCACGCAATTATCCAATCTCCATTAGGAGGCACGGATGACACAAATAGATGAACATATACTCAATCACAGGATTACAGCACGATAAGATTTCGAAACAGAAATTAAAATTAAACACAACACAAGTCCACAAGAAATAACTTAACTTAACAATATCCAAGAATCATCAAAATGCCGGAGACAAATCCGGTACCAAATAGTCTACTAAAAGAACTAACAAGAAATAATAATTCCGTCTAGACCTTCCAGAATCACAGCTAACTACCAAGTCTGCAGCTACTCACCATAGTCCATAAAGTGTCGGACAGCGGTCCTCTAAGGCATAGTCTGGAAAAATATTTCCAGTCAGGAAGGAGCAAAGTAACACTCTCAAATAACAGTTCCATTAATTGATAATGTCTATAATACAATAAAACATGTCATGCTAGCTACTGAGAAGACAGTGAAATAAATACAATGGTAATTTAAGAGAGACAGGCAAGTGTAAAGAGACAGGCAATAGGCAATATGGTACAGTCAGTGCATGTATAAAAATGGAAGAACAAGGTACAGTATCATATACGGGTGATGTAGTATATGATTAAAAATAGAGAACTGTAATCTATTCTAGGTGTTTGAAATAGTAGTTTCGAAATGTGATCGGCTTGGGAACATGTACAGTAGCTACAGGGCCTGGCTAATCATGGGTGAAGAGCATGATTAACACTTACAATTTTATATACTACAATAAGAGGTTATGATCACATTTCTTACTAACTACTTCCCCGCCCCCAACTAGTACTGTGGATCCAACCATGACACATCACGATACACGAGCAAGTCAAGTCTATCATGTACGATGTCTAAATATACATGTCGTGTACAATGTCAATACGATAATCAAGGTAACATCTCATGACTGCAGATCCAAGCTATACTAGTCCGTGTAACACAGTGTCAAAGATTCAGTGGTAACATTTCAAGATCATTGAACTTATAGCAATTATCAAGAATTGGAAATTATCAGAGAATGTACTTGCCTCGGGTCCTTAGCTGGTATTTATGGATGTCCTGTTCCAGAGTATCCCCTGGTAAACCAACAGTCCTATAAACACATCACAATTACAACACTTGTATCAGATGCTATCCTAACACACAGAAGAATTATACTGGCCTCAGGGCTATGCCAGGCAGGGCACTAGTCAGCTAGGGTCACCTAGTAGGGATAAAACACATTACCTATTTAATCATTAATACCTACCATATATATATACCAATTAAACATACTGTTAATAATTAAACATAATACATATATATTGTTATTCCAAAGTATACAAAATAGGTATAACTGTATCTACATAGTGGAAAGATATTTTATTTATGTGAAAATATACATCACTCATATATATAAACTAATATACATGTACCAAAATACATATATATATTTAATGAAACACACATACTATACACCAAAATACGTTTATACATATATATACTAATAAAACATTTTCATATATCATTTATATTTATATATACATTAATACATACATATACTAAAGTATACATATACCAATATGTATATAGTACATATATGCCAAAAATATGTTTATACATACATATATAGGTACACATACTTATACCAAAAATATTAATTTAATATATATTTTACCAATATATAATTTATACCAAAAATTACATATATATATAGGTTTGTACATATACCAAAATATGTATACTATATACAAACAGAGAAAATACACTATGCAGTTAATTATTAATAAATAAATAATATACATTTATACATTTATACCAAAAATACGTAATTGCTTCTATTTACTAGATATCTCGTATATATATAAAATAACCAATATATATATATATATACATTTATCCACATTAAATATATATATACACTAGATATATACACACTAACATACATATTAATTAGATATATACATACATTAATTATACTATACATCAGGTGTTTAAATATTAATTAATAAATGCTATACGTATTTAAAACATTAGTTAGATAATACTATTTATATACATATACGTATACTAAGCTTATACAAATTATATATATACATATATACCAAAAATATTTACCTATAACATTAAATACTGAAACATATATATTATACTAATATGTCTTATACTAAACTACATTCTCATTAATTAAATACCTACAAATACATATACCTTAGTTATATATACTCATATGTATATATACGTATATATATATATATACATATATATATATATATATATATATATATATATATAGATATATATATATATATATATAAAGAGGGAAAGGGAAGAGAGGGAGACTTACAGAGTTGAGGTCGGGTGCTTGCCGGCCGGAGGATTGGAGGTTGGCCGGCTGTCCGGACTGGTAGGAATGGGGGAGGAGCTATGATGGGTTGCCGCCGGAGTTAACAGAGGAGCAGCGGCGAGGGAATGGAGCCGCCGGCGCCGGAGTCGGGCAGCGCCTGCCGGGTGCAGCGGGCGCCGGAATCCAGAGGGGGCCGGGAACAGCAGCGGGTGGAGATGGAGGGATAGGAGGAGGAGCCGCCGGAGAGCTTGGGAAGAGGAGGATGGTGTTGATGGTGGTGGTGAATGGTGTTGAAGGAGGAGAGGGAGCAGCCGCATCCGCCGGGGATCGGCTAGGCCGGAGGGTCGGGCTGGAGCACGGGAGACTCGGCCGGCTGGAGCAGCGGGTAGCCGCCGGAGCGCAGCGGGAGCCGGGGTCGCCGGATGGGACCGTGCGGAGGAGATGGGAGGGGAGCAGCCACCGGCTGAAGGGGCTCGCCCGGGTGAACAGCAATTGGGGGGGTGAACAGTGTTCCCCCCCCTTCTTCCTCTTTTAAAAATTCAAAAAAACAATGAAGAGAGGAAGAAGAAGAAGAAAGAAGGAGAAGAAGAGAAGAAAAATAGAAGAAGAAAGGAAGAAGGAGAAGAGTAGGAAAATCCTACGTTGGGGAGAGGAGAGGAGGCTTGTGAGGGTGGTGGTTTGTAGGTTGCATAGGGATTAGGGTTTGAGAGTACAAGTCATTAAATAGGGAGAGAGAGGGGGTGATGGAGGGTTGTGATGGGCCAATTTAAAGAATGGCTAGGATTGAACATGAGAAAATTCTTCATGGGGGATGAGGGTTCTTAATTAAAATTAATAGGCTCCCTCATTGATTAAAATAATTAGGTGTTGGCGCCTACAATTAAATAATTTCAACTTAGCCCCTTAAATTCGGGAAATTGCACAAACACATGAAATGATGAAAATTGGGCGGGCAATTCGGGGTCCGGTGTTTTGTAGGGTCAGGAGGTACTGTAAGACTGGTACGGGCTCAATTTGCAGGGCACTGGAATTAAATTGGGATTTAAAATCAGATAAAATGGTATCCTCAATTTAAATAGAAATAAATGCAAGTTGTGTTCAACAATTAATTAGGAGTACTTGGGGTCAAAATCAGGTCAAGTCATCAATACCAATATTGAAGAAGACTCAGAACAGAATATTACCCTAATTTGGGCCGCACGAAAAATAGGTCAAGATGGCCTCCAATTTTCGATTGGAACGCACAACGATACAAAAATAGGAAATTAAAATAAACGTCCGCGACGATTTTTGTGCGGCTAGAAACAATGCACAAGGAGCAAAATTATGAGTTGCAAAAATAGCAGAATTGAAGGCGGACATGTCTAGGGCAAGATTGTGAAATTTGTTGGAAGACAAAAGTCTGGATAGTGCTCCAAATATCGAAGCAAAGGCAATGCGCAAAATATTAAATAAAATACAGTAATTAATTACAATCTCCAAATATCAATTTCTAAATAAAATAATAAAATCCAGAATTCTATAATTCGGACAGGGGTTCGTCTACTGGGCTTCTAGGTCTAGTCTGCTAGCTAAAATAAAATAATTAACATTGCATATAATTATATATTTAATTACTCATCGCACAAAATTATTTAAATCAATACACTATCATGCAATTAATTAATTGTAAATAACATAATATTAAATATTGAAAAAAATTCGAAAATATCCCTGTTTTCAGAATGTGGTAGTGACAAACCTTTACCCATTCCAGAATGGAAGTGGGAGCACGTGACTATGGATTTCATTTCAGGACTTCCTCGTTCTCCAGGAGGAAAGGACGCGATTTGGGTCATCGTAGATAGGTTGACCAAATCAACCCACTTCTTACCTTTCAGAGTGGGTACATCGACGGAGAAGCTAGCAGAGATGTACGTACAGCAGATTGTCAGATTATATGGAGTTCCTATGAGCATTGTCTCCGATCGGGATAGTCATTTTACTTCCTATTTCTGGAGGAGTCTGCAGTCTAGCTTGGGCACTCAGCTCAAGTTCAGTAACACGTATCACCCCCAGACAGACGGGCAGTCTGAAAGGACTATTCAGACTCTTGAAGATATGCTATGCACTTGCGTTTTGGATCTCGGAGGTTCTTGGGAGGATCATCTACACTTGGTAGAGTTTGCTTACAACAACAGCTACCAGGCCAGCATTGAGATGTCACCATTCGAGGCTTTATATGGACGAAGGTGTCATACACCTTTATCTTGGGATTATATTGGAGAGAGAGCTTTGTTAGGACCAAAAATGGTCGTGGATGCAGCATAAAAGGTGAAACTTATCAGAGACAGACTGCGAGTGGCTCAGGACAGACAGCGACATTGGGCCGATAGCCACCGTAGACCCCTAGAGTTTCAAGTATTGGTTTGATTTGTTTTGGTTTGTGATTGTTTTGTTTAGTTTGCGTGTTAAGATTATTTATTTTAGGTTGACGATTTGGTGTTCCTACGGATTGCTCCGACACGGGGCACGATTCGTTTTGGCATAGGCGGAAAGCTTAGTCCATGATACATCGGGCCCTTCGGTATACTTGCAAAGGTCAGTGCAGTGGCCAATAGACTTGACTTGCCGCCTGCTCTAGATGTAGTGCATGACGTATTCTACGTGTCGCAGCTGAGAAGGTACGTGGCCGATCCTAGTCACGTACTAGACCACTCGGAGATCGAAGTTGGATCGACACTCAGCTATCCTGAATAACCCGTTGAGATCTTGGATCGTAGAAAGAAGGCATTGCGGAACCAGACTATCCCTTTGATTCGTGTTGCATGGAGACATCACTCTCCAGGAGAGTCAACTTGGGAGAGAGAGGACGAAATGCGCGAGCAGTATCCGTATCTCTTCGAGACTTGAGGTATAATTCCTTGTTTGATTGTTGTTCTTGTACTAGTTTATTTTAATTTCGAGGACGAAATTCTTTTAAGGAGGGTAGACTTGTCACCCTCACTTTTCAGATTAAGGGTATTTTCATCTTTTCATAATTAATGTGTAAATGATTGCATGATAATTAATTTTATCTAAATAATTATGATTTTAATTAATTGTTGTACTTTACCGTTGTTCGATAATTAGAGCGCCACGCTAGCCATTGTCTTCCAACGTATTCACAACCTTGTCCTAGATGTACTAGTCTATAAATTGATGCTTGTGTCCCACTTAAATTCAGTACTTTGTACTTCTAATTGATTTTAGAACACCCCCTTGCAATTATTTAATTAATTAAACAATAAATCTATTATGTGCAATTTTCCAATTATTAGGCACTCTTATGCCAAAGTATATTAAGGTATCCACCCGTTGGACACGACACGTGTACAAAACCCATTTCTCCTTCATTATATTTTTCTATGATTTTTGGGAGTGTGTAATTTAACATCAACCCCTTGAAACCATAGCTCCAAACCCTTAAACCGATACAATTCTCACAATTTCATTAAACACATTCGAACCCTAGCCCATTGAAATATCTCCATAGCAAGCCAAGGCCTTTTCCTAGTGTTGACCAAAGTCAATATATTCTAGGTCAAACCCAACATCAACATATATATGTATATATATATTCCTTTTCCCTTTTTCTTTTTTTTAAAACCAAAAATTAACCCTAACTCAGCCGATTCCCTTCCCATCACTGTTCATCACCCCTCTCAATTTCTGCCGCCGCCTGACCGAAGACTCGCCGGAGTCGTGCCTGAGACCGCCGCCAATCCCGGTCAACCCGCTGTGACGACCGATGATCCACAACCGACCCGAGCACCTACACTCGCCGTCCCCTGCTCGTCGACTACCCGCGCCTGACTGACCCACCGGAGCCGTAGTCCCTCGTTGAATACCCCGACCATCTCGTTCCTTTCCCACTTCGCCAACTCCGGTCGCCCCCTCGTCGACGGCACACGACCGGAGCAGCAGCAACTCAACCCGACTGCTCGGACCATCGCCTGGAGCTTGACCCCACGCCAGACTGAACGCCTGCACCACTGCTGAAGCCGTAGACCGCCGTGTTCGATCAGATTCGAGCAGCCCCGCCATTGTCTGAGATCGGTCCCTAGTCCCCACTATACCGGAGCCCGCCTGGATCCTGACTCGCCGGAGCGCCTGAGCAGCGGTCCCGCTGCCCATTCCGATTGTGCACCACCGTGCACGACGATCAGCCCCGTCTCGTCATCTCCACCCCGTCCACGCGCGCAGGTTTGACATGAATCTAATCTCGAATGAGTACGCATATGCATGTACGTATGTTATGCATTAGTATATTTATGTATCGGTATATGCATGTAGGTACGTAGTTGCATACGTATAGGTATATAGATATTATATGCTCTCAAGCAATATCTATACGTACTTATATATATATATGTATTATAAGTATCCCTAGTATGTATATTTAATATTTGTACTCATAGTATGTCACGACCCGCACCCGGTATAGGGGCACGAGAGCGTGGGTACGTCCAGCCTACGATGTAGCATCGGCGGTAGAACGCTGTCTAGGTCACAATAACTCTATATAGCTAAACACCTATCAATGATATCCATCTCCATAAGGAGGTCAATATACATCTCACAATAATCTCATAAGTAACTCAATCACAACAACTATAAGGCACGATAAAAGATAAAAGGAAATGACATAGTTAAACACCATGTCTCAAACATAAAGATAAATCACAGTCTAGCTGTCCAACACAACTCTCCAATTAAACTTAACATAAGTCTAACATAAACTGAAATAACCTCCATAAGTCTCAAGCATAAATAAATACTATCTAGATAGCTGTAGGCAATGTCTCATCTAGGAGCATAGTCTCCTCTAGGATCTCTGGTACATAGTCTGCTTCTATACCTGGTCCGTAGTGCATGGTACAGAAATCCTCAAGATTCTCTGGAAAAAATATCCAGTCAGGATTGGAACAAAAATACACCTCTAACAGCAGTTCCACATATATTGACAAAAACTATAATACAGTGTAAAGAAATACAAGACAGAATAAAATACTGGCAATGAAAAATACTGGAACAAAGTACTGAAACATCATCATCAATATGCATCTGACAAGGAATAGAACTACAAGTGTACGCAAGTATAAAGAACTGGTATGTAAGTGTGTATAAGAATAACAACTAGAACATGTGGAAATACAAGATCAATCTATCAAGATACATGTCAAGAAATTATCTATCTAAGTGTGTAAAACATCAGTATATCATGTGATCGGCTTGGGACTATATGACTCATTACATGGATTAGCGATCATCCCCAACAGGTCAGGCTAACCAGATGTAACAGCGATGAGGCATGTAAGGGTAAGGCTGTACCGACGTAAAATGTGGGTGAGCTAATGCTGCATGTAAAGTTGGGTATGATCACATAAGCTACTAATATTTCCCCGTTTTCCCCAGCTAGCATGATGGATTCCCATCACGACTCCTCGTGACAGGTCTCAATGATGCTAACTCGTGTAAAGAACAGTGTCAGAGTCATGTACACTATACAACAAGAATTATAGAGATAATCAACATAATGGAAACTGTCAGAGAATGTACTCGCCTGTGGTCCTTAGCTGGCAATACCACTGTCCGGGTTCCAAGGTGTCGTTTGGATGATCCAACAGTCCTATAGACATACCATATAATACAATACTTCATCAGACAATACTCTAGCTCACAATCAACATAATGGTCTCAACAGGCTATGCTAGGGGGTCACGTCTGTCGTTGTTGTGCATAATCGACAGTCAATAGTATGGTCTCGCCAGTACGTCAGTGTACATTTGACAGTCTGTTATCATGCTACAAGGTTAGGTCGATGTAACTACAGGATATCCCTGATTACATTCAAGTCATCTATAATATGATCTAACATACATAAATATCTATTAGTTACCATTATATTAGATATTTATATATACATATACTTTAATAGAATTTATATCTTATATATATATTAACATATACTAGGGAGATGTATATAATACATATATAGATGTATTTATACTAATTGAGAGATACCATATATATGTGCCAAAAGTATATTTAACCCTATACTAATACATGTACCATACATACATACTAATTAGGTTTATATTCATATAGATATATAATATGTACATACAAACACACCAATCTACCATCATACGATACGTGTATATTATCATAGCTAATTATACGTATGCATACAAAGAAGAATACGCGTGTACGTGTGCGTGTGCGCGTACACGTACGCGAGAGGAAACTCGAACCTGGGCCCGAGAATGAGACGTGCGTGTCGCGGCGTCGTCGAGTCGAAAGGCTGCTCCGGTCGGGTACAGCGAGGTCAGCGGTCGTCCGGCGTGCAGGCGAGTCATCCGGTCTGTGCAGTATCGTGTGGCTTCGGGCGGGAACCTCGGTCGACGGCGTCATACGGCGCTCCAGCGGGCAGTCGGGGCAGCTCTCGGTCGATGGGATCCAGGCTGCTCGGGGTCAGCGGCTCTGTCGACGGGATCCGACGGCTCAGTCGGGGCAGCTCTGTCGGCGTCGTCCGATGCTCAGGGCAGCAGGCGCAACGTTCGGTGGCAGCGGGTTCAGCGCTCGGGGGGGGTTGTTCGGCGAGGAACAGTAAAGTCGGGGGGGGTTGAGATTGTCGGCTGGAGTATTAGGTTTTAGGTTAATAAGAAGGAATAAATAGGATGATATATATATATATATATACAAAGGTGTGAATTTGACCTAGAATATGTTGACTTTGGTCAATACTAGGAAAAGGCCTTGGCTTATTATGGAGGTATTCCAATGGGCTAGGGTTCGAATGGGTTTAATGAAATTACGGAAATTTCACGAAATAGGTTTTGTTTGCTTAATTAAAATTAAATGCAAGGAGGGGTTCTAAAATTAAATAGAAGTACAAAGCTAGATTTACGTGGGACAAAAGCATCGATTAACGGTCTGGCGTGTCTAGGACAATGGTGTGAAGTCAGTTGGAAGACAAGGCTCGTATAGCGTCCTAATTATCGAAACAACAATAAATTGCAACAATCAAATAATCATCATCAATTATTTAAATATAATTAATATCGTGCAAATTATTTATACATTAATTACGAAAAGATAAAAATACCCCTAATCCAAAAAGTGGGGGTGACATAGTATAATTGATTAGTATGTATAAGTATACGCATATAAACATATATAATGTAAACTCTATAAAGTAGCTAAATGCATATATCAATTAAAATTGTAATTAGTAGTATTGATGTTTATGATAAATAATAATAGGCATTATATGCCGTGTACTAGGTGACCCTAATAAAATTATGGATACCCGTAGCTATCTTGACCTGTGACCATGTAGCATGTTAAAAGACTGCCATATGTACATCGACGTACTGGCAAGACCCGTATCACTGACGGTCTGATTGTACAGCATTTGTAGACACGACACCCATGCAACTTGACGCACACTTGACATTAGTTGACCAGAGTCATACCTAGAGTAGCCTTGAGTTCAGTATATTATGTTGATTGTGTGATAGTATGATGTCTGATGTAGTTTTGTGTTATATGATGTGTCTATAGGACCGTTGGATCCTTCAGACGACACCTTGGAACCCAGATATTGGTATTGCCAGCTAAGGACCACAGGCGAGTATATTCTCTGACAGTTTCTATTATGTTGATTATCTCTATAATTCTTGTTATATAGCGTACATGACTCTGACACTATTATTTACACGAGTTGGCATCATTGATGTAACACCCCGTTTTGTTCTAACGGCCTGCCGACTCAAACAGCAAAAGTGCAACTGTCCCGACCGCTTTGCCTCAAATGAGTAGCAAAGGATATCCAGACTTGTCCCTACAGGAATTCCGGCTTAGGCTTTCAGAGGCTCGCTTGACGTATCGCTCTACCGAGGCAAATCATCGCTAAGGTGGGTGGCTACGGTGAACTTGTCTTTGCTTAGCCAGCACACATAAAATCTGGAATGTTCATGCTAGTCGCTAGGTGATTCACCCCCTACATGATAATGAATCCAACGCACCTAGCTAAGAGAATAATCCCAACTCATATTGCTTATGCTAGAACATGGAAATTAAACTACTGCTTATATTCAGACCTTTGCATGCTAAGTCTCTTACGGTTTCATCCCTCGGCTTACCTTCGGGTCCGAGCAAACGTGTCTGCTTACGTTCCTTAAAAATGCATGCTTGTCTTCTTATATGTTGCCATGTTTTTATCCAAACCCCAGGAGACTACTAAGTAGTCATTCTGTGCATGGAAGAACCTTAAAGTGTCCGGGACCGTTAGGTCACCAAGGCAATTCCCGAACCAGGGAATTTGCACCCTGAATGAATAAATCACTGAATCACAGCTCATGGAGCAAACTACTGAATCAACTGGCCTGGCAATCGATATACTACTGTGAACAATCATGCCTGTATATTGAACATGATATGTCCTATCCTGAACTTGATCCTGTGCCTAGCCAGACCTGAATACAGACCTGCATGTCACGGACAACTTGTTAGCAAGTGAGATCTTAGGATCTCAAGTTCCACGGGCGGTCACCGGGGCACTGGGGCCGACCCGATCCGGATGGAACTCTACTGTTTAGTCATCCTATGCAAAGACGGAATGGTATGGAGCGCATCCTTACTCTCGCTGCACCCCATTCTCGTTAGAGACTAAAATTGGTAACTCGGCTGTTTAGTCATCCTGTGCAAAGACGGAATGGTGTGGAGCGCATCCTGTACTCTCGATGTACCCCATTCTCATTAGAGACTAAAATTGGTCCTTTATGGCTATGCCAGCGACAACTGTTCATATAGATAAGTCATCCTCGCTTAGCGGCTACCCGCATGCGAGTCATTGCATCGCATCAAGAATAATTGAACACCTGAACGATTATGATAAAATGACTCATCGTGTTGCATATGCTATGCTCCTGAATGGTTATACTTGTTCATGCTTGAATTAACAATGTTTGCCGTGGACAGGGAAGGTAAAATAGTAAGTTGGTAAGTCTCGCTGTGTTTTCTCTCATGTTGCACGGTGCACTACCACACGAGTTAGGCTATTCAATGTTTGCATAAAACTGGTCCTAAGGCAACTAGAAAGATAACTTAATAGTGGTGCACGGAACCTGTATTACGTGTTTGTATTTGTTGAGCGGGCGAGTAGCTTCCCCACCAGTGCATTCAATGTACTGATAATCCACCAGTTTGTATGCAGGGTGTGGGAGAACCTCATTCGATGCGGATGCCTCCCTGGTGTGTGCTAAGGTGTGGTGATCACTCCGAAGCAACGGTGCATCCGGAACTGAAGCACATATACAAGACAAAATATTATGAACATCGCCTGCACAATCATTCCATAATTGTAGCCACTTGGCACGCTTTTACTGTTTCAGAGAGAGAGGCTTGAGCGACTTGTAATCTCGGCCATGCGCCGCTTGTAACACATGTCTATATCAATAAAAGAGTTGCTTTACTTCAACTTGTATTTCAATGGCTTCTGCTATATTGTCGACTCAGTAAACCTGTTACCAAATCGCTATGCATTTATGATTCTGCTGCACTCGGACAATCTGTGCGACTCTGTGGCTTAGAACTCTTACCGCCAGCCAACGAACCAAAGCCTTGCACGGGCGTGGCTCACGCTCGTGTGGCATCACGCCAGGATAGGTCAAAGCGATCGTCCCGCGGGAGCGCTGGCGAGGGTGATTCTCGCCTAGCAGGGACGACCGAATTTGCCTGCGGGAGATCGGGGCGTGACATGTTGGTATCAGAGCCTGGCTTCTACGCCTTTGGACTTCATTTCGATATCTCTGTTTCGAAAGCTCGTTCGTAGGTTATGTGCACGCTCTCTCTCAATGCCTTGATGGAATGTTCCAACAATAAGTCTAAATACTTTCAAAATATGTTTTGAATGATATGCTTGCTTGTGTGATATTGTGCTGCGAGTGGCCTTTGTGCCAACCGGTGTAAACCTTTGAGAGTATCGCTAGTAGCTTGTCCGATTTTACTAACTCTAAGTTTGGTTGAATGCATCTATTCGAGGGACGCCTTAAACTAGTGCACCATCCAAGACTTAGAAAATGTGAAACTCGAGTGCTAAGACTTCGCTATCACTAAGCGGTTGACGTGCTTACGGTAGAAGTGCACTTCGAAAGTGCGCACGATCCAGACTAAGCGATATGCCGATCTCGATGCTTGTGCAAGTGAATATCCAAATAAACAAGTACAACGACTTGTGTAGGTTTGCCTCAGCCTTGTATCGTTAAATCAAAATTGATTGAAACGTACTGCTTGTCCTTAGTAAGTCTCGAGGACGAGACTTTTTCTGAGTTTGGTAGGATGTAACACCCCATTCCGTTCTAGCGGCCTGCCGACTCAAACGGCAAAAGTGCAACTGTCCCGACCGTTTTGCCTTAAATAAGTAGCAAAGGATATCCAGACTTGTCCCTACAGGAATCCCGTCTTAGGCTTTCAGAGGCTCGCTTGACGTATCGCTCTACCGAGGCAAATCATCGCTAAGGTGGGTGGCTACGGTGAACTTGTCTTTGCTTAGCCAGCACACATAAAATCTGGAATGTTCATGCTAGTCGCTAGGTGATTCACCCCATGCATGCTAATGAATCCAACGCACATAGCTAAGGAAATAATCCCAACTCATATTGCTTATGCTAGAACATTGAAATTGAACTACTGCTTATATTCAGACCCTCGCATGCTAAGTCCCTTACGGTTTTATCCCTCGGCTTACCTTCGGGTCCGAGCAAACATGTCTGCTTATGTTCCTTAGAAACGCATGCTTGTTTGCTTGTATGTTGCCATGTTTTCATCCAAACCCCGGAAGACTACTAAGTAGTCATTCCGTGCATGGAAGAACCTGAAAGTGTCCGGGACCGTTAGGTCACCAAGGCAATTCCCGAACCAGGGAATTTGCACCCTGAATGAATAAATTACTGAATCACAGCTCGTGGAGAAAACTACTGAATCAACTGGCCTGGCAATCGATATACTACTGTGAACAATCATGCCTGTACATTGAACATGACATGTCCTATCCTGAACTTGATCCTGTGCCTAGCCAGACCTGAATACAGACCTGCATGTCGTGGACAACTTGTTAGCAAGTGAGATCTTAGGATCTCAAGTTCCACGGGCGGTCACCGGGGCTCTAGGGCCGACCCGATCCGGATGGAACTCTACTGTTTAGTCATCCTGTGCAAAGACGGAATGGTATGGAGCGCATCCTGTACTCTCGCTGCACCCCATTCTCGTTAGAGACTAAAATTGGTAACTCTACTGTTTAGTCATCCTATGCAAAGATAGAATGGTGTGGAGCGCATCCTGTACTCTTGCTGTACCCTATTCTCGTTAGAGACTAAAATTGGTCCTTTATGGCTATGCCAGCGACAACTGTTCATATAGATAAGTCATCCTCGCTTAGCGGCTACCCGCGTGCGAGTCATTGCATCGCATCAAGAACAATTGAACACCTAAACGATCATGATAAAATGACTTATCGTGTTGCATATGTTATGCTCCTGAATGGTTATACTTGTCCGTGCTTGAATTAACAATGTTTGCCTTGGACAGGGAAGGTAAAATGGTAAGTTGGTAAGTCTCGCCGTGTTTCCTCTCATGTCGTACGGCGCACTGCCACACGAGTTAGGCTATTCAATGTTTGCATGAAACTGATCCTAAGGCAACTAGAAAGACAACTTAATAGTGGTGCATGGAACCTATATTACGTGTTTGGATTTGTCGAGCGGGCGAGTAGCTTCCCCACTAGTGCATTTAATGTACTGATAATCCACCAGTTTGTATGCAGGGTACGGGAGAACCTCGTTGGGTGCGGATGCCTCCCTCGTGCGTGCTAAGGTGTGGTGATCACTCCGAAGCAACGGTGCATCCTGAACTGAAGCACATATACAAGACAAAATATTGTGAACATCGCCTGATCATCGCCTGTACAATCATTCCACAATTATAGCCACTTTGCACGCTTTTACTGTTTCAGAGAGAGAGGCTTGAGCGACTTGTAATCTCGGCCATGCGCCGCCTGTAACACATGTCTATATCAATAAAAGAGTTGCTTTACTTCAACTTGTGTTTCAATGGCTTTCGCTATATTGTCGACTCAGTGAACCTGTTACCAAATTGCTATGCGTTTATGATTCTGCTGCACTTGGACAATCTGTGCGACTCTGTGGCTTAGAACTCTTACCGCCAGCCAACGAACCATAGCCTTGCACGGGCGTGGCTCACGCTCGTGCGGCATCACGCCCGGATGGGTCAAAGCGATCTTCCCGCGGGAGCGCTGGCGAGGGTGATTCCCGCCTAGAGGGGTCGGCCAAATTTGTCTGCGGGAGATCGGGGCGTGACAATTGAGACCTGTCACGAGGAGTCGTGATTGGAATCCATCGTGCTAGCTGGGGAAAAATAGGCAAATATTAGTAGCTTATGTGATCATACCCAACTTTACATGCATAATAGCTCATCCACACCTCACGTCGGTGCAGCCTTATCCTTACATGCCTCATCGTTGTTACATGTGGTTAGCATGACCTTGCAGGGATGATCGCTAATCAATGTAATGAGTCATATAGTCCCAAGCCAATCACATGATATGCTCATGTTTCACACACTTAGTTAGATGATTCTTGACATGTATCTTAGTATATTGATCTAGCATTCCCACATGTTTTAGTTATTGTTCTTGTACACACTTACATACCAGTTTATTGTTCTTGCATGTACTTGTATTTCTATTTCATTTTTAGATGTAAATTGATGATGATGTTCCAGTATTCCTTTTTTCCAGCATTCCCTTATTCCAGTATTTTTTATTGCCAATTATTCATATATGTCTTGTATTTCTTTACACTGTTTTATAGTTTTGTCAATATGCATTGAACTGCTGTTAGTGCTTGTACTTCATTCCAATCCTGACTGAATATTTTTTCCAGAGGATCTTGAGGAGTTATGTACCACACACTACAGACCAGGTATAGATTCAGACTACACACCAGAGATCTTAGAGGAGACTATTCCTTTAGATGAGACGTTACATGCAGCTATCTAGAGAGTATTTATTTATGCCTTGAGACTTATTGAGGTTATTTCAGTTTATGTTTAGACTTATGTTAAGTTTAATTTGAGACTTGTAGAGACTTTATGTTGGACAGCTAGACTGTGATTTATCTTTATGTTGAGACATGGTATTTTATTATGTCATTTCTCTCATCTTTTATCGTGCCTTATACTTTATAGTTGTTGTGATTGAGTTTACATTGTGAGATATTATGAGATGTATATTGTCCTCCTTATGGAGATGGATATCATGGACAGGTGTTTAGTTTTATAATATTACTGTGACCTAGACAGCGTTCTACCGCCGATTCTACGGCGTAGGCTGGACGTACCCACGCTCTTGTACCCCTATACCGGGTGCGGGTCATGACACTATAGTTTGGTCTTTTAGCTAGATACCCTGTCTATGTACCTTGTAGGTGTCACAAGTAGAAGCGGTTACCCTTCACCTTATAACGCATTATCCTTGGTTTATTCCTCTCCTCTACTATTTTCCTTCTCAAGCGCGGTTCCAGTTCAAGTGCTTCATGTGTGAAACTTATTTGTACCTTCATTCATCATAATCTCACGTACTTATATTTTGGAATATCTTGACTTATGCTGCTATTATAGCCTAGTTTTGCAAGCTTATTATTTTATCGAGCTTATTTCTGACATATATGTTACTGGGGACCCACACTAATATATTGTCTAATTGGAATCAGTGTATTATGGTCTGATCAACCTTAGTGCACTTGATTCGCTCTTCGTATGACTATTTACGTAGATTAAGATATAGTTGACTTAGTTTATTAAACAAATATACTTGCCCTCTAGACAGGTCCGAGCATATCGTATTTGTTACGCAACTGTACTGATACGTGCTTGTGAATATGAATTTATCAAAATAGGATCTCAATCCACCACTGCCTTGGCAACTCTCTTGGATTCTTCAATCACCTTTGACTTTGTATTTGAATTCGATTACATCTTTCTTGAACTCTTATTATTATTTTCGACTTCCCCTATTTCGGAAAGACAATCGCTCGTGCTTAAGGAAGCAAGACATACTGGTAGTACTAGGTATAACTCCTATAGGTCAATTTCAATATTAGGTGATTATCTTTTGTGATTAAGGGTGTGTCACATGTGATATAATTTATGTTAAAATCTTTGAGGACTGGTGAGCACTATTGGATGATTAGAATTTATAGAATAGAGCGACATCATTTTTAGATTATTAGATCATATATAGCTCAAGAATGTCCATGTAACCAAGTAGCGACGGTTCATCCTCCGTCCTACCCATACCTCGCTCTCTTGGGTTACTCATTTCCTCTACCGTATCCTTTGTATCCTCGATCCCATGTGCAAGTTCTCCTTGTACTAAAACTTATTCGTGCCATATTATCTTACTTAGAGCAGACCAGACTGACCCTTATAATTGAATGCATGATTTATATTTCTCCTTTCCAAGTTTGAGGTACAATAATTCGTACCTGACATTTCTCTACCATTTTGCCTTCTCTAAATTTTGGAACCGTGACTTATTTTTAATTTCGAGGACGAAATTCTTGTAAGTTGGGTAGATTGTAAATCCCCTAATTTTTAATTTGCATTTTAAGTATTTTTAATTATTGTTTTTTAGATTATTTTCATAGTTAATTAGAAATGAGTTCTTTGATTTATTTACTTATATTAATATTTTATTTAAAAGTGTTTCATAAAACTAATTATTTTTATATTAAAATTATTTGTCAAAGTAATATAATTTTTTAAAAATATTTTATTATATACAATTATAATTTTCTAAAATTTTCTTCATATATATACAAAAGAAAAGAAAAGAAAAGAAAAGGAAAGGAAAAAAAGAAAAAGAAAAAGGAAAAAATACTACCCCTACCTAGCGCACCCGACCCGTAGATGAGCAAACCTCCCTCTCCCGTTCCTTGTATATATACATGCATATGTACTCCAAACCCTAATCCTATACCAAAAATCTTCCAACACTAGACCTACCCAACACCCCGGTGATCACCCTTGACCCTTGCTCGCCGCCGGCGACCGCCGACAACATCGCCGCCGCCGCTGTCCGTGCGTACACAGATGTAGCGGGCAGCCCCGCGACCCCGACTTCACAGTGAGTTTTCTTTCTCATCTTCGACTGATTTTTTGTACGGTTTCTTCGTACACGGTCACAACATGACCCTCTAGGATTCCCTTTAAGTAGTATAATTTTTTTGATGTCATGGTTTGGAAGAAAAATCGATCCAAAGTTGGACGAAAACCTGTTCCAAAATAGTTCAGAAAAATAGTTCAACCACCCATGTTCATGACAAGTTTGCGACCAACTCGTTGAATATTTCTAAAATATATTTGAAGAGAGTTTTAGGCCTCATGTAGGACAACAAAACCCTTATTTTAGTTTTAATCAACTTGCTTTATTTGTTGAGTTATTTTTGTTAGAACTTGACCAAAAAATATGTTTTTCAAAACTAAAATCTTGCGATACGGTGTGTCCCACAAAACCGGGCCGCCTTATCATGTACAATTGCACTGAAAGGCGTATATAGTATATCATGACGTGTGGGCTTTCGCGGAAGTTGATTTGGACGTGTGTGCACGCCGGAATCAACCCGTATCCGTAAAAAAGTCTCATGTATCGATGTTTTACAAATTTTCCAATTAGTTTGTGATCGCATATTGGATCGCCATGAAACTTATGCCATTGGACTCGTAGCGTTTGACTTGTCTTGTGACCCGAGTTTCGTCCGATTCTGAGTCAGTCGACGAATCACCTTTTTGCGGGCACCACGACTTGACTTGACGAACGATTTTGTGATCGGCTCACCGGAATCCAAAATTGGACATACCGTTGAGTTTGTATCATCGTTTAGAATTTGTTTGATCTATAATTTATTCTATTTTGAGACCTTTGACCTTGACATATTTTTCGGTGCAAAGTGGTCCACATATGGATACTACTTTGGCTCAAAATTACCGCTTTTCCCCTGCATACAATTTGGATGAAAGGATAGTATTTTCTAATTATCTCGCTTATTCCGTGAATGTGGTGATGTTTATTTCATCATCCGGAGATGTTCGTCCATCTTTCTCTTGTCGCTACCATATTTCTAGAATATGGATATTTTTGCTATTTTATATTATTCATATTGTGCATGATATTTATTTATATATATAGTAATTATTATTTATTTGGTGTATGATCTAGACTTGACATAACAACTTGGACCCATAGTTGGACTAGTCACATTAGACCCAATCTAAGTTAACTCTTCTCATTATTTAGAAATTTGATTGAACCCACATTAGGATTAGAAGCTTCCATTAGTTAATTTCCTTCATGACAACCCAATAGGGGTAATTAGGACATTCCGCATTGCTTGAGGAAGGAGAAAGAGGGGGAAGGCCCTAGTTTTAAGGGAGATAAGTCTCTCTCCTCTCATTCTTCATCCCAAAATAATTTCTAATTAGTATTCTTCTCCAATAGTTCATCCCTCCATCAATTCTACCCAAATTCCTCTCAAATTCCCTCATCCTCACCATCTAAGGAGATTATAAGCTAGTGGTTGCAATGAGCTTTGGAGAAGAAGGAGTTAGGCTTGGTGCTCGTGTCCAAATCGTGTCCTATTAGCTTTTTATTGGAAAACCATCTCCCAATAGGTAAATTCTGAAATTCCTCCCTCTAATTAGTTCTATTTAATGTTTTAGAGCATATAGAATGTACATATTCATTAGGGCTACCCATAGGAAGAAGTTTAAACTCCTATTGACCCTATTTATGATTTATACATTGAGTTTGGTATCCATTTTAGGAGAAATTCGAGAATGGGACACCAAGTGTTTGTCATTAGGTTTTCTAGATCTCATTAGTGTTAGATTGGTCATGTAGGGGTAGATACGTGTCCACAATTGGATAGGGGTAGACCGTATCATGATACGGTGTAAAACGGGCTATATTTTGGGGTTTTTGCTAAATTGTTGTTGATTCCTTTATATTGCATCCTAATTAGTTATTATATGTTATTCCCTCATAATTTAATCTTTGAGATGGTTTATAGATATTATTATGGGTTAGATATGGTATCATGGTTATGGGGAAGATGTATCATGTTGATATTGGTATAGGTGTATTGTGTTTTGCCTTGTGCATTTCAAGTGTTTGTGATAAGGTAAATTATGTTGGAGTGATTGTTCACAGATATGTACCCGTGTGTGTGTGATACATGTGGAAGGGGAAGGAACTGATACTTTATATCAATGAGGACAACTACTATGATCAGTAAGGTGAAGGGATCAGGTCTGTAGGTGTGCACACCTATAGTGTAGACACCACAGTTCCTTACTAGCAGCAGACTTTGAGCCTAATTGCAGGTAAGTGACATTGGCATAGAAGATAGAACAGTGAGTAGTTATATCAGTGGGGAGATGCACTCATGTGCAGGTCAGGAAGAGTAGGAGCAGCAGTGACAATAGCAGGTAAGTGAGGCTTTGGTGTTTAGGTATGGGCATTTGGGGGTTTCAGGTTCTGGGGATGCACAACAGTAGTTACAACTGCAGTAACAAATATATGTGTGTGCAACTTGTGCACTGATTACAGAGATTAGTAGGAGTCTTATTAGTTAACCATTAGTGTTGTTGTATCAGTAGTAATACCTGAGTATCAGGCTTAAGAGGAGTTGGGTTGAGTGATCAGATATTAACCTTAGCACAGCAGTAGCAGCAATAGTGACTAGATTGAGTTCTAAGGCATCCTGGAGTATCAGAGGGGTATGTTGTAGCAAGTTGGTAACTGATACTGTGGTGACTTGGTAGTATCAGTGGTGGCCTGATGAGGAGTGTGAGGGGGATAACAGGTAGAGAACAACAATATTTAGTTGTAGGTATGGAGGGAGGGGAGTTAGTATCAGTAACAATAGGACTAAAGGTTCCAGTGAGTGCTCGGGTTTAACTGAATACTGGGGTACTGAACTCTGTATTCAGTCTTGAGATGAAGGATTGGGTATGTTCATATGTTGGGTAGTTAAAGGGTTATGCAGTGCATCCTTGTGCACTGCAGAGGTGCAGTGAGGGAAGATCATCTACAAGCCTGTGCAGACTTTGAAGGAGAATACCTTGCAGCAGGATAAAGACTGCATACAAGTATGTAAGGAAAGGCATTGCAATGTGCATGTGAGTTAGGTACAGATATGCCAGGTAGGTCAGTTGGTAGTTGGTGGTTAGTTTGCATTAGGCCAAGTCTAATATTGTGTTCTTCTTTGGTGTGTGAGGTGCAGTTCATAATTGAGTGGAGCACATTAGTGATGTAAGTGACTAATATGTGTGCATTAGTTCTAAATATTATGTGAGAGCTATGTCAGTTGTGAGGTATTAAGTTTAGTATTAGTTAAGTTGGTACTAGTATGGCTAGTGTAAGGTATTGGTTAGTGTTATTTAAGATAGAGTACTAGCAAGGTAAGGTATTGGTATAATACTATAGTAGTGATAATAGATAGGTAAGTGTTATAAGTTATTTATATACTAACTAGGCTCTAGTATATAGTTATAACATAATATCATGTAGATACTTAATATTAATGGTTAGTATAGCTAAGTAATGACTAGTTTAGATAGATAGCGTCTAATATACACTTTTATGATATAGAAATTGACTAGTGGACCTAGTGAACCTAGTTTGGACTTAAACATGGCCTAGAAACCTCATATTTAGTTAGTTAATCATGCTCATCCTTTAATTTACCATTTAACATTAACATTTGATATTAGGTTTGTGACTCCATTTTGGGCATCGATCCTCACACTTTGCTCTGGACCTCAGGCTAGTATATTCTCTGACAGTTTTCTTATTTTGACGAAGACTATGATTCTAGTATGTAGTATTATGCTTGATTACCGACACAGTGGATACACGTGTTAGTATCATAGATATCGGTCATGAGGAGTCATGATTGGATCTATTGTACTAGCCGAGGATGGAAAAGTATTAGTTGATTATGTGATCATACACCACCTACTTGTGCATAGCTCACCCTCACTACACATTGTGCATAGCTCCCCATATATGATTGGCTTTATCCCCTTACCCGTACTTGTGCATAGTCAATCATACTTGATTGACCTGATCCCTTACTGTACTTGTGCATAGCCAATCATATATGGTAGAGCCTGATCCGTCCCAAGTCGATCACATAATAATTAATATTTGAAGGCACTTAGCAGTTGTTTATCTCTATTCTAGTTTACACCTGCTGAAACAGTTATTCCCTGTTTATTTACAGTTTATTATTACCTGTGAGATGATTATCTATGTACCAGTTTTCTTATTGTCCAATATTTTTCCATCTTGTATTTTTATTGCTCACTGTTTTATAGTCTTGGTTAAATTAATGAAACTGCTGTTAGTTTATGTGCTTTGCTCCAATCCTGACTGGATAATATTTTTTAGAGGATCTCGAGACTTTCTGTCCCACTTATTATGGACTCGGAGTAGACGAGGATTATACCCCGGAGCTTTAGGATGATCCCATTCCAGTAGTGGATCCATTAGTAGAGGCTTAGAGTCTAGCATTCATTTTATAATTGGATTATTAGACTTGAGATACTCTGAGTTGTATATTTTATTTGAAGACTTATGTTGTTATTGAGATAGTTAGACTCTAGACTTGTTGATGTGGTGATGTATATATTTTTAGACTTCTATTTTCCTTTATATCATTATCGTGACATTCCTCTTCCTTATAGAATTATATGATTGAGTATTGATGTTGTCGTCATATTTATATTCATCTTGTCCTCTTTATGGAGTTGAGATCATCGACATGTTATATATTATTGTGAGCTATGATAGATAGTATTGTGACCTAGACAGCATTCTACAGCCGATGTTGTGGCGTAGGCTAGACGTACCCACGACTCATGCCCAAATTCCGGGTACGGGTCTTGACACCTCTCCTTGTGCATTATTGACTTGACACATTTATTGCCAAGACATTGTCTAAACTCTACTCGGACACCAGGCAAGTATATCTTGCCATGATGACTGTTTATTTATATTTTGTACAACATGTTATATTTATGCTACTTACTTATTTAGTTATTTTCTATATAAACCGCGCGTCCAAGATAGACTTGGGTGCAACGGCGGATTACGTCGTCTTTATTTTGTTTACTATGCATATTGACCTAGAGTTATGTGACCACCCTATAATTATGAAGTATTCTCATATCTCCATGACCTTGATACGTACTTTGTTCATATACGATGTGTGATATGCGTAAGAGGAAACGAACCGTCATATTCAGGTCACACCCGATACGTAAGGGACGTGTATCGACTTAGTTCATATTTTGTTGTTTAGGTGCATTCATTGACTTAGTGGTAAGGAATTGGACGTGTCATGTCGGGGATACGATCCGGATAGTCGTTTGGATAGAGAGGATATACAAGAGTCGTTTGGGCTAATTTATACTTTTCTGTGACCGTACGCTCCGAGGGAGATGCGGGTTGACGACCATGGATTTATATGAGAGTAGTTGGCCTCTGACATCCAGGGAGGGGATGCTTTACGGTCTATGCATATGATTGGATATGTTATGTACATGTAGACCTCTGGTCTCGAAGGAGTCTATGTCGATCCCATTTTAGCCAAATAGTCCATTCGTGCAAAGGTTATCCTCAATTGCATTTACGTAGCTTGGTTAGTTTACCTAGTACATATGTTTATATTCAGTTTATAATTAACATGCTTATATGTATCTTGTTACGTTCCTTTGAGGACCCGATCCATTTTCAGGTATAGACGATCATGACTATTTGCAGGAGCACAGATCAGGACATGCTACTTCTCTCTTTCGAGGAGGTCTTTCCTTCGAGCCTCTATGATCATTAGATGATGTACTTATTATATTTTCTTTCATAATCTAATTTGGTAGTGGATTTTTCTCCACCCGACTATTTAGTTTCTTTGGATATTTCAGACGATCATTTTGATCTATTTGCTTAGTTTATTTATTGACGTGTGCTGTGGATGAGATTAGTATCACTTGTGACATTATATACCACTTATGAATTATTATTCATTATACAGCGTATGTATGTGTTATGATTTCCATACATTGGAGTTTCCATATACATACGGCTGACATTCTTACATATTTCTAGTCCTACATATTTTGGGACTGGGGCGTGACAGAAACAGTAATCATAGAGCATATATAATAAAGTAATAAGGCGTCCCAAACGTTTTCTCAAGATATTTTGGAGTCCAGCTGTACAAAATAAGAAGCTGGTAGAATAACAAGAGTACATGACAGTATTACAGCTGCAGTATGATTTATATACAGTCATGAAAAGGAACTAATGTCCAGAAGTGCCGGTTAACATGTGTCGGTGGCCAAAAGAAGTAAAATATACAATGACGAGCAAGGAAGAAGAAAACCCACTCATTATCCTCTGCGACTATATTCCCGGTATGCGCCATGAGTCGGGGAAAAATATGCTCAATCCTCGGGTGCTAGCTCGAAACCTGGCCATGCAAAACTAGTAGGATTGGACCATAAAATAGCAAGTACTACAAAGGAAGCACAAAATGGTAAAACAAAAATCCAAGCAATAAATATAATATATATATAGATTCCGTGTCATAATTTAGGTCCATGGCATATCCTAGCACAAAGGTCCAACCCTACAACCAAACAAGGACAACGGTTGAATCCATCACACTATGATAGTCCATTTATCTAGGCTACTAACAGAGTAATATAATCACAATTAAGTCTAATTTCTAAGATCGGCCAATCACTTGTACGGATTGATAATTGTGGAGTCTGAGTTATCTTAGAATAATGCATAATAGGTATCATCAGATCACGCCATTGCCGAACACGAGCTAACCGATCCAAATAGATGAATATGCAGGTACTTCACGAATTGCACTAGTTCTTCGTAGCGCCACTGCGCTATATCACAGTATTAGCAGTTTCAATGTTCCTATAGTAAAACAGTAGCTCGACATTATTTATAATAAGTCAGATATTGTACTCCACTAAGGCGGATGATATACATTATCTGTGGTGGCCAACCCACAACGCACTTAGAATGAATCTATATGGGAATATTTGTTGGCATAATCTCGGGATATCGTTTCCTTCCAATTTTACTACCACTTTTAGTTGCCTAATTAATCCGATATTGTTTTGAAATTTCTAGGCGTGACCACATGAGAATTTTTCTTAAGATGTCGTACAAAGTACTGGCACGCTAGATACGAATCCATGGAGGGTCAATCTGTCACGCCCCGATCTCCCGCAGGCAATCGGCCGTTCCCGCTAGGCGAGAATCACCCACGCCAGCGCTCCCGCGGAACGATCGCTTGACCCATCTGGGCGTGATGTCGCACGAGCATGAACCGCGCCCGTGCAAGGCCGTGATTCATTAGTTGGCGGTAAGAGTTCTAAGCCACAGAGTCGCACAGATTGTCCGAGTGCAGTGGAGTCATAAACGCATAGCGATTTGGTAACAGGTTCACTGAGTCGACAATATAGCGGAAGCATTAAAACACAAGTTGAAGTAAAGCAACTCTTTTATTGATATAAACATGTGTTACAGGCGGTATATAGCCGAGATTACAAGTCGCTCAAGCCTCTCTCTCTGAAACAGTAAAAGCGTGCCAAGTGGCTACAATTATGGAATGATTGTACAGGCGATGATCAGGCGATGTTCACAATATTATGTCTTGTATATGTGCTTCAGTTTCGGACGCGCCGCTGCTTCAGAGTGATCTCCACGCCTAAGCACGCACGTAGGAGGCATCCGCACCGAACGAGGTTCTCCCGTACCCTGTATACAAACTGGTGGATTATCAGTACATTGAATGCACTGGTGGGAAAGCTACTCGCCCGCTCGACAAATCCAAACACGTAATATAAGTTCCGTGCACCAACTATTAAGTTATCTTTCTAGTTGTCTTAGGATCAGTTTCATGCAAGCATTGAATAGCCTAATCCGTGTGGCAGTGCGCCATACGATATGAGAGGAAACACGGCGAGACTTACCAACTTACCATTTGTCCTTCCCTGTCCAAGGCAAAACATTGAGGCAAACATTGTTAATTCAAGCACGGGTAAGTATAAACATTCAGGGGCATAGCATATGCAAACACGAGTACTTATTTCAAGATCGTTCAGGTGTTCAGTTATTTATTTCATGCGATACAAACTCGCACGTGGATAGCCGCTAAGCGAGGATGACTTGTTGTCTTTTGTTTTTACCAGCAAGCATGCAGGGGGTGAATCACCTAGCGACTAGCATAAACATTCCAGATTTTTATGTGTGCTGGCTAAGCAAAGACAAGTTCACCGTAGCCACCCACCTTAGCGATGATTCGCCTCGGTAGAGCAATACGTCAAGCGAGCCTCTGAAAGCCTAAGCCGGATTCCTGTAGGGACAAGTCTGGATATCCTTTGCTTCTCGTTTGAGGCAAAACGGGTCGGGACAGTTGCACTTTTGCCGATTGAGTCGGCAGTCCGCTTGAGCGGAACGGGGTGTTACATCCTACCCAACTCAGAAAAAGTCTCGTCCTCGAGACTTACTGAGGACAAGCAGTAATCTAGGTTTGAGGCAATCCTAGACAAGTCGTTATACTTGTTCATTTGGATATTTACTTGCACAAGCATCGAAATCAGCATATCGCTTAGTCTGGATCGTGCGCACTTTCAAAGTGCATTTCTAGCGTGAGCACGTCAACCAGCTTAGTGATAGCGAAGTCTTAGCACTCGAGTTTTATATTTTCCTGAGTCTTGGATGGTGCACTAGTTCAAGACGTCCCTCGAATAGATGCATTCAACCAAACTTGGAGTTAGTAAAATCGGACAAGCTACTAGTGATACTCTCAAGGGTTCGCACAGGTTGGCACAAAGGCCACTCGCAGCACAACAACATACAAGCAAGCATATCATTCAAAACGCATTTTGAAAGTATTTAGACTTATTGTTGGAACATCCCATCGAGACATTGAGAGAGAGCGTGCACATAACCCACGAACGAGCTTTCGAAACTGAGATAATCGAATTGAATTCCAAAGGCGTAGAAGCCAGGCTCTGATACCACTATGTGTCACGCCCCAGTCCCAAAATACGTAGGACCAGGAATACGTGACACGCCAGCTACGCATTCGACCAGACTCTGGTCTGACTCGAATATGTATAAGCTGTAATATAAAAGGGCACTAACTAGATATCCCATAAATGTAAACCTCTATGTCTCAATCTACAATGTACAGCAGTATACAAGAAAGAGCTATATGTGCTAGAGTTGGACGCCCAATAACACACTAACTCGAATAGACTCGAGAAGAAGTATGAGTCTATAAAAACTAGGCTACAACAGCAGATGAATAATCAATGTAAAATAACCATAATGCCAGTAGATATGATGTGAGTACCTGGTACCATGCCCGCAAGACATGCAACTTCAACCGCAACTCCAAATGCTCCGTAATCATCTATGCTGCAAAACTGGCAGGGAACCAGGTCCTTAGAGGGACGTAACAAGGTACAAAAATATAACATGCCAAGTAAACAGAAAGTACAAGTGCAACAACAGGGTACTCTAACATAACCAAACAAGTGTGACTCAGTTTAAAGACAATGTTCGACGCGTGGGCTTTCTAAAATAAAACCGTAGCTCCGGACACGGAAACACACGGCACGTACCGCAGCTCCGGGCAAGGAGTCACACGGGTGAAACAGTTACACTAGATACAGGATCACTACAGAAATAATACATATATATATATAAGCGCGTGCAGAGTAGCCCAAACGTCTAGTAACTGTCTTCCCCTTCCCAAGCGGTCAACGATTGTGCGTTGAACCTGAACCTCTAACTACAGTCTCAACACACAGAAATAACTCAACAGACTCGACCCTAAGGTTATCCCAGTCTCTGGTCATGATGTCAGTATCAAGATACAGAAATCTGGCACGATCACAGTGTATGAGTGTGTCCTGGGGTATCGATATACTCAGGTACGCATATCGAGATGCTACGAAACATCTAACAATCCTTCTAAGATGTTACAACGTACGTCTTCACCCGGTTGTGATCCGGACGCAAAGTATCGAACGTCAACATAAGTACGTACACAAAGTACATAATGAAACAATGAATATCTGTAAACTGAAAATACAGGGTGGCAAGGTACACTTGCCTGCGTGCGGCTGCTGATGACGGGGATCTGGTACCGCGTCCAAGCCCTCAGGTCCCGCAGTATCTAGAGATGAGATACAAACCATAATCAATAATCTATTCTACGTCAAGCAGGGATGCGACACACATCTACACCTAAACTCAGTCTCAGCTACGACTCACAGGGACAAGTCTCTAGGGGGGTTAACCACAGTTGATTGTCGGTACGATGGTCAAATCAGCTAATCATCAGTACCATATCATCAAGCCATCCTCAAACACAGTTTATGATTTTAATTCCTTCGTTTAAAAATATCGTTGTTACCAATCACCAAGTGCCTCCCTAAGTTATTTACCTTAAATTTCTAGTTCTAAATTACCGATTACACTGGTCCTCAATCAGTCATTCACTACTATCCTTACTAATCATACATTTAAATTAAGCATTTACACTACACATAAATCCTTCATCAATTTAATTCTTATTAAATAAGTTAGCATTTACCACCACGAAATATATATTCCGATCCTTCATTTAACGATCAAAACCTAAATCTCCATAAGCTGATACCTAAAATAAATTGATTTAATTCATGTTGATGACAAACCCTAAGCTACATTCATCATATCAATATATATCTCCATAACATACCACAAATCATGTTCATATAAATATACCTAGGTGAAACCCTAGCTAATATAACATATTTATTATATATAAATAACATCTAATTTAATTGCTATTAAATTCTGGAATTTAATCAAGAGAGGGGGGGAGTATACCAACACGGATGGAGAGAGTTGGTTCTGGCCGGACGACGGGGTGTGGATGGGGGAGAGTGGCCGAGTGGGGGTGGTGGTGAAGAGGTAAGGGTGGTGGTGATGATGGTGGTAGTGTAATGGTGAAGGTAGTGGTAGTATAATGGTGAAGGTGGTGGTGATGAAGAAGGAGATGGGAAAGTCGGACGGGGAGGAGGCCGGAGCGGAGAATGGCTCAGTCCAGCGCGGGAGACGCACAGCCGGCGGAGGAAGCTGCTGCGGACCGGTCGACTGCTGCACCGCGGTCGGAGGGAACGCACAGCGGTGTTGAGGGGACTGTGCCGATCGGTTGCGGTCGGGAGAGCACAGCGGTCGGCTATGCAGTCCGACGGGAAGGTCGGCGGGCTGAAGCTGGAGTTGCCATGGAGGTCGGCTGGCCGGAGCCGAGGCAGCTGCACCGGAGTCGGGCCGGAGTCGACCGTCGGCCGGAGGTCGGGTCACTCCTTAGTGAGAAGGAGGGAGAAGAAATAAAGGAAGAAGAAGAAGAAGAAGAAGAATGGAGGAAGGAGAAGCTTACATGGAGAAATAAATGGAGGAGGAGAGAGAGAGAGGAGGGGTGGGGTTTTCTATGCATTGGGATTAGGGCTGGCTTGGGAGGAGTGAAGGGTGATGTGATGGTTTTATAGGGAGTGGTGAAAGGATGGAGGGTGGAGATGATGCTATTCAAAATAGAGGGCCAAGATTACTCATGAGAAGAATTATTTCTTCATAAGAAAAGAAGGGGGTGAGTCTAATTCGGTCACCACACATGTAACCTCAACATTTGGTTTTGGCCAATGGGATGAGGGCACCTAAAATCTCTAAATTGCAACTTAGCCCCCCCTAAATTCGGGAAATTACATGAACACATAAAATGACGTAAAATTTATGGAGAAAATTATGTTTAGTAATTTTTATGGTGAAAGGGTGTTGTGCGTTAGGCACGGGTTTAATTTAAAGGGCATTGGGATTAATTAAGGATTAAAATAGGATTAGGGAAAATGGGTATCCCCGATTTAAATAGAAATAAAGTGTCCCGCGATTTTAAATTAAATGGGGGCACTTGGGGTCAAAATTCGAAAATGACACAAAGGCCAAAATGGTGGAGGCTTGGAGTCAGTCTTGGACCCTTTAGTTGGTCCGGCTCAACGGGATAAGTTGGTATCTCAAAATTGAGGGTAACGACACAGGTGTCCGACACGGAATTAAATATGGATTACGGTTTCGGAAAATTGTGCAATTAATTTAGAGCACAACAAAAATATGATTTTGAGTGACGAAAAAGTCAAGTGCCTAAATTGGCTAGTCAAGTCAGAAGTACAAAAGTCCGGTGGAATTTATGGGCTGATATTGGGCTCCGAACAATTAAACTATGAAAGGGCGTGCCAAGGATTTTAATTAAATAAAATAAAATCACAGACAAACTCAACTCTACTCTAAACCTCATCATCTTCTGAAAAATCCAAAATTTCCCAAATCCTAACCTGACTATCTATAGAATAAATCTAGGGGATTTACATTCTTCCCAACTTAGAAAAATCTCGTCCCCGAAATTAAAAGTAAAGCACAATAATAACTAAGAGAATTAAAAAAAAAATAACTAGTAATCAAATGTCGTACGTAAATTTGTACCTTGCTCCTCAAATATGTACGGGAACCGCTGCCGAATAGAATCCTCGCATTCCCAAGTAGACTCGCCTGGTGAATGGTGCTTCCATGCTACTCTGACCAGTCGAATAGTCTGCCCTCTCAAAGTCTTCTCGCTGTGATCGAGAATCTCGACCGGCTGCTCTACGTAAGACAGACTGAGCCCGACTGTAATCTCCGAATGATCAAGTACGTGGCTAGGGTCTGCGACATATCTCCTCAGCTACGATACGTGAAATACGTCATACACTCCTTCTAATGATGGAGGTAATGCAAGACGGTAAGCCACTTCGCCAACTCGTTCCAAGATGTCAAAAGGTCCGATGTACCGCGGACTCAGCTTGCCTCTGCCTCCGAATCTGATGGTACCACGAGTAGGCGATATCCTCAAAAATACATGGTCACCTTCCTTGAACTCCAATGGTCTGCGGTACGCTTCTGCCCAATGTTTTTGTCTATCTTGTGCTACACGCAGGTGGATTTGAATCTACTTGACTTTTTCCACTGTCTGTGTCACCAACTCTGGACCAAGTATCTGACGTTCTCCCACGTCACTCCAACAAACTGGCGACCTACATTTTCTGTCGTACAGTGCCTCATAAAGTGCCATCTGTATGCTAGCCTGGTAACTGTTATTGTAGGAGGATTCCACCAAGTACAGGTGGTCCTTCCAAGATTCTCCAAAATTGATCATGCACGCTCTCAACATATCCTCTAATATCTGTATCGTACGCTTTGACTGGTCATCAGTCTGTGGATGATATGCAGTTTTAAATTTGAGACGAGTTCCTAGGCTCTCCTGTATACTCCGTAAAAATGCGACGTGAATCTGGAATCACGATCCGATACGATGCTGACAGGCACTCCATATAATCGTACTATCTACCTCATATACATGTCAGCTAGTATCTCTGTGGATTGCCCAACTTTGAAGGGCAAGAATTGTGCAGACTTGGTGAGTCTGTCTACGACAACCCAAACTGCATCCTTCCCGCTAGGGTTTCGCGGGAATCCTGTGACGAAGTCCATGGTAATGTGTTCCCACTTCCACTCGGGAATGGGAAGTGGCTGCAATAATCCTGCAGTCCTCTGATGTTCAGCCTTGACTTGCTGACAAACTAAATACTTTGCCACAAATCTTGCAATTTCTCTCTTCATCCCATGCCACCAGAAATGCTGCCTCAAGTCTCGGTACATCTTCGTACCCCCGGGATGAATAGAATAAATCGAGCTATGAGCCTCGGTCATCAACTCTTGGCGTAGCTCGCCACTCTGAACATATTGGCGATCTCCACACCTCAATGTTCCTTCTTCATGAATCCTGAGTCCTGTCTGCATGTCGGCCTCTGTTCTCTCTTGCAGACGTCAAAATCCCGCATCTGTAGGCAATGCTGTCTTGATCCTCTCAATGAACCTCGAGACTGGCCATCTGTCCATCCATGCCTGGCAATACATTCTCAATCCTGAGTTCCTAAAAATCCTCTAACATCTGGCGACGAGTCGTAAGCTACATTCACCTTGCCAGGGTGGTACTGCGACTTGATTTCATAATCTGTCATCAATTCCAGCCAGTATCTCTGTCCCATGTTGAGCTCCTTCTTTGTGTAGGCATACTCCAGACCTTTGTGTTATGTATAAATCTCAACACGCTCTCTATAAGGGTAGTATCGCCATAGCTTTAGTGCAATATCACTGTAGCTAGCTCTAGACTATGCATCAGATAGTCCTTCTCATGAACTCTCAGCTGTCCTGATGCGTAGACTATATATTCCATCTGAACATATCTCATATTTGCGGAGCTTGGCGTACAGCATTTCTGTCTCAACATCTCCAATACGATCCTGAGATGTCTCGCATGCTCCTCATGACTCTTGGAACATACCAATATGTCATCGATAATTATCACCACGAACTTATCTAAGTACTGGTGGAAAATAATGTTCATTAGGCTCATACTTACTGCTGGCGTGTTGGTTAAACCAAACAGCACGACTAAAAACTCATAGTGGCCGTACTTCGTCCGAAAAGCCTTCTTCGGGATGTCCTCTCTCCGTACCTTGATCTAATGATAACTGGATCTGAGATCGATCTTCAAAATACATATGCGCCACTTAGCTGATTCAAATTAATCTTCGATGCGCGTCAAGGGACTTGCTTTTTTTATCGCTACGGCATTTAATGCCCTGCAATCGTTATGCGACGTACCGTCCCGTCCTTCTTTGGTACAATATGATGGTTGCTTCTCATGGAAAAATACTAGCCCGACTGAAATCCTTGTCTAAGAGACCTCCACGATGGACCTTCAACTCAACCAACTCTATCGGTGCTACTCTGAAGACGGGAAAATAACTGTCTCGGCTCTTGGAGTCAACTCTGTAACAACTATTTCTGTCAGGTGGCAGGCCCAAAAGATTCTCTAGAAACACATCCTCAAACCCTGATATAATACGGGGGTACACTGGTTCACCTTCTGCAATGTGTGTCTCTAAGGTAGATGGGCACCATGTTCCCGGGCTCCCTGAAGTAACTCAAACTCAGGGTAATCTGGTGGTCATAAATAATGTAATCACGTCGACAATCTCGCGTCGTGGGGTATTGGCTCAACCAATCCATGTCTAGGATAAGGTCATAGTGTAGACCAAACCTCAAAATAAATTCTCTTGTTCTATTTTCAACATCAATCCCCAAAAAAAAATGTTTCCTTACCTAATGTAAAATTTCTCTTCTCCTCAAGGTTTTCCTTAAAATTTTATTCCTCGAATTTCTTCTTTTTGTTATTCATCTCTCCAAGTCACAATTACAATTATAATAATGATGTCACCCAAGCACATACTAAAATTTCTGGTATTAGATCATCATCTTCTAAGTGAGAGCTTAAAATTTTATCTCCTCTAGTCCATAATATCATTCCTGATATTGCTATCATATTCAACCACTAGTTTCCATCATCAGGCTATGCATTCCCATAAATCATTCTAAGTCATGATCAACAATCCTTCTAGCTCTCAGTGCTTCCAAGATTACTGCTACCTCAAGCACGGGTAGGGTACTAGTGGGTCCAACTCTCTTGCCAACCTTCCCTACTAGATCTAGAATCCAAAGAACCCATCAATCTATCCTGATAAGGTAACAATCTTCTTAGAGAAAGGTATACAAATTCTGTCTTCTGCCGTCTGGTCTTCGATCTTCTTCTGGAGGGAATTCATCAGTCCCAAGCATTCGTCTTCCCGAACAATAGGGGACGAGAAACAAGGATAGCGATATCGACGAAGATTGAACGAATGCAAATTGGAAGTCCAAGGGCGATAATCACATACAAAGAGTTTTTAAAATCGATTATGGATTGAGATCCTATTCAACAATCATAATATCTATTCCTAATTTGCAGGCTCGCTTGGCACAGTCAGGTGACCAAGATAATTTAAATCGGACCTACATGGGCCACCACAAAAATATGTCATTACCCCAGTCCCAAAATACGTAGGACTAGGAATACGTGACACGCCAGCTACGCATTCGACCAGACTCTGGTCTGACTCGAATACGTATAAGCTGTAATATAAAAGGGCACTAACTAGATATCCCATAAATGTAAACCTCTATGTCTCAATCCACAATGTACAGCAGTATACAAGAAAGAGCTATATGTGCTAGAGTTGGCCGCCCAATAACACACTAACTCGAATAGACTCGAGAAGAAGTATGAGTCTATAAAAACTAGGCTACAACAGCAGATGAATAATCAATATAAAATAACCATAATACCGGTAGATATGATGTGAGTACCTGGTACCATGCCCGCAAGACATGCAACTTCAACCGCAACTCCAAATGCTCTGTAATCATCTATGCTGCAAAACTGGCAGGGAACCAGGTCCTCAGAGGGACGTAACAAGGTACAGAAATACAACATACCAAGTAAACAAAAAGTACAAGTGCAACAATAGGGTACTCTAACATAACCAAACAAGTGTGACTCAATTTAAAGACAATGTTCGACGCGTGGGCTTTCTAAAATAAAATCGTAGCTCCGGACACGGAAACACACGGCACGTACCGCAGCTCCGGGCAAGGAGTCACACGGGTGAAACAGTTACACTAGATACAGGATCACTACAGAAACTATATATATATATATATATATATATATATATATATATATATATATATATATATATAAGCGCGTGCAGAGTAGTCCAAACGTCTAGTAACTGTCTTCCCCTTCCCAAGCGGTCAACGATTGTGCGCTGAACCTGAACCTCTAACTACAGTCTCGATACACAGAAATAACTCAACAGACTCGACCCTAAGGTCGTCCCAGTCTCTGGTCATGATGTCAGTATCAGGATACAGGAATCTGGCACGATCACAGTGTATGAGTGTGTCCTGGGGTGTCAATATACTCAGGTACGCATATCGAGATGCTATGAAACATCTAACAATCCTTCTAAGACGTTACAACGTACGTCTTCACCCGGTTGTGATCCGGACGCAAAGTATCGAACGTCAACATAAGTACGTGCACAAAGTACATAATGAAACAATGAATATCTGTAAACTAAAAATACAGGGTGGCAAGGTACACTTGCCTGCGTGCGGCTGCTGATGACGGGGATCTGGTACCGCGTCCAAGCCCTCAAGTCCCGCAGTACCTAGAGATGAGATACAAACCAGAATTAATAATCTATTCTACGTCAAGCAGGGATGCGACACACATCTACACCTAAACTCAGTCTCAGCTACGACTCACAGGGACAAGTCTCTAGGGGGTTGACCACAGTTGACTGTCGGTACGATGGTCAAATCAGCTAATCATCAGTACCATATCATCAAGCCATCCTCCAACACAGTTTATGATTTTAATTCCTTCGTTTAAAAATATCGTTGTTACCAATCACCAGGTGCCTCCCTAAGTTATTTACCTTAAATTTCCAGTTCTAAATTACCGATCACACTGGTCCTCAATCAGTCATTCACCTACTATCCTTACTAATCATACATTTAAATTGAGCATTTACACTACACATAAACCCTTCATCAATTTAATTCTCATTAAATAAGTTAGCATTTACCACCACGAAATATATATCCCGATCCTTCATTTAACGATCAAAACCTAAATCTCCATAAGCCGATATCTAAAATAAATTGATTTAATTCATGTTGATGACAAACCGTAAGCTACATTCATCATATCAATATATATCTCCATAACATACCACAAATTATGTTCATATAAATATACCTAGGTGAAACCCTAGCTAATATAACATATTTATTATATATATAAATAACATCTAATTTAATTGCTATTAAATTCTGGAATTTAATCAAGAGAGGGGGAGGAGTATACCAACACGGCCGGAGCGAGGTAGTTCTGGCCGGACGACGGGGTGTGGATGGGGGAGAGTGGTTGAGTGGGGTGGTGGTGAAGAGTTAAGGGTGGTGGTGATGATGGTGGTAGTGTAATGGTGAAGGTGGTGGTAGTGTATGTCACGCCCCGATCCCGTGGAATCGATAGTCGTCCCCCGGGCGTGACCGCCGTGCGGGCCTAGGTTGCGCACCGCACAAGGCTAAGTATTTTGTTTTGCATAGCGAGCACATATTCAAAGTACGCAGATAATTAAAACACATATTGAAACATGGAAAAGTTCTCTTTTATTGATAATATGAACATCTGTTACAAACTCCTTGAACTGAGTCATAAGGATTGCCTCTATGGGCTTACAAAAGTGTTGACACAAAATGAGATAGCAGTCCTGTACATTACATCCTTACTAAACTCAAAATATAAGATCTTGTGTCGGAACGACTGCTTTGCCACGAAGTTGCATGGTTGCTTGGTGGCTAGCTTCTTCTCCAAAATATTTCTTCTTCAAAACGCTTCAAAAGGTTGGCACGGTCGAGGCGTGCCTACAGCTTGGACTGGATTGGGGGTTTGTCTCCTGCTCCTCGCTCGGCTCTCCTTAACGTGGGAAACCTGTTTCAACGAGGGTCAGTACATCGAAACGTACTGGTGAAGGCAAGCTAACCCAACTATACCAATCAACATGTTGTTTTAATGAAGCATGCATATTTTGTGGGTTTCTATCTTGCCTTAGTTCATTTTACAGCAAGAAATAGATATAGAAATCACTGAAATAACCCGCCACCGTTCGATGACATATACCTGTCCGTCTGAACCACCTGCACATTACTTACCCTGCCTTCCCTGCCAAGAAGACACAAGTTAGTTGCAACAGGTTTAAATATACAAGGGGATCACTGGCACGTTGCCATAATGGATGGGCTAGTCTCGGGACGGAATAACGTGCGGCGCAGAGAACAGGAGGCGCCACAAGCCATTCGATCCGAAGCAGGCGACTATCGTGAGTTTCGTCCGGATCGGTGCCAGTGCCCCAGCGACCGTCCGCAGGAATTAAGATCTTGTGCACAAGTTGTCCGTGATCAACGCAGTACACTAAGATAGCATTGAGGCAATATCAGGCACAGGACAATAACAGGGCAAGATCTACTTTAGCATAGTCTTCCTGTTGAGTTATTGCATTGAAGATGAGTTCTATACATAGCACAGTTTTAAGAAGAAATATACAATCTAACTTATATTTATGCATATGATGAACATTCCAAATGAGCAAGCATATAAGTAAGTAACCGTTCACAAGTTTTATTTGACAAGCAATATTTCCCAAGTCTATTCCCTTATTATCTTGATATCTTTTAGTTATTTACTTGGTATCGTTTGATCGGGGCAAGCACGAACACAAGATTTAGATGTGAAGACTAGCAAGAAGGGCTAGCTAATCGGGTTGGTAGCCACTCACTTTAGTAGTTGGAAGGAAAAAGGAAAGAAGTGCTTTAGGAGTCCGCTCGAGCGACGCCTACTGCCAGATCACCTGTATTGACACGAACAGCTGATCAGTACTTCTTTCTCTCTTTCCGTTATCGGAATTGAAGTGCAGTCCTAAGAATGAAAGCAATGAAATCTATCGAAACCGTTCAAGAAAACCCAAGCAAATCCGAAAACCAACTCAAGGCACGAAAGCAACAAGCGACAGCGAAAACTAGGCAACAAAGAATGCAGCGGAGAGGTCCCTCCTGACTCTGCCGCTAAGTCGATCCCGGGGGCACGGTCCACTGAATATGGAAATCGATTCCGAAGAGACAAATCCATAACGAGGATGAGTTCTTGATTCAATCTATCCTGATCGAACGATATCGTCTTGTATTTCTTAGCCGCACTCCCCGAATAGGGGGAACGGGGCACCACAGTGTAATGGTGAAGGTGGTGGTGATGAAGAAGGAGATAGGGAAGTCGGACAGGAAGGAGGCCAGAGTGGGGGACGGCTCAGTCCAGCGCGGGGGACGCATAGCCGGCGGAGGAAGCTGCTGCGGACCGGTCGACTGCTGCGCCGCAGACGGAGGGAATGCACAACGGGGTCGGGGGGACTGCGCCGGTCGGGTGCGGTCTGGAGAGCACAGTGGTCGGCTGTGTAGTCCGGCGGGAAGGTCGGCGGGCTGAAGCTGGAGTTGTCGTGGAGGTCAGCTGGCCGGAGCCGAGGCGGCTGCACCGGAGTCTGGCCGGAGTCGACCGTCGGCCGGAGGTCGGGTCACTCCTTAGTGAGAAGGAGGGAGAAGAAATAAAGGAAGAAGAAGAAGAATGGAGGAAGGAGAAGCTTGCATGGAGAAATAAATAGAGAAGGAGAGAGAGAGGGGGTGGGGTTTTCTATGCATTGGGATTAGGGCCGGCTTGGGAGGAGTGAAGGGTGATGTGATGGTTTTATAGGGAGTGGTGAAAGGATGGAGGGTGGAGATGATTCCATTCAAAATAGAGGGCCAAGATTACTCATGAGAAGAATTATTTCTTCATGAGAAAAGAAGGGGGTGAGTCTAATTCGGTCACCACACATGTAACCTCAACATTTGGTTTTGGCCAATGGAGTGAGGGCACCTAAAATCTCTAAATTGCAACTTAGCCCCCCCTAAATTCGAAAAATTGCATGAACACATAAAATAATGCAAAATTTATGGAGAAAATTGTGTTTAGTAATTTTTATGGTGAGAGGGTATTGTACGTTAGGCACGGGTTTAATTTAAAGGGCATTGGGATTAATTAAGGATTAAAATAGGATTAGGGAAAATGGGTATCCCCGATTTAAATAGAAATAAAGTGTCCCGCGATTTTAAATTAAATGGGGGCACTTGGGATCAAAATTTGAAAATGACACAAAGGCCAAAAATGGTGGGGGCTTGGAGTCAGTCTTGGACCCTTTAGTTGGTCCGGCTCAACGGGATAAGTTAGTATCTCAAAATTGAGGGTAACGGCACAGGTGTCCGACACAGAATTAAATATGGATTACGGTTTCGGAAAATTGTGCAATTAATTTAGAGCACAACAAAAATATGATTTTGAGTGACGAAAAAGTGCAGTGCCTAAATTGGCGAGTCAAGTCAGAAGTACAAAAGTTCGATAGAATTTATGGGCTGATATTAGGCTCCGAACAATTAAACTATGAAAGGGCGCGCCAAGGGTTTTAATTAAATAAAATAAAATCACAGACAAACTCAACTCTACTCTAAACCTCATCATCTTCTGAAAAATCCAAAATTTTCCAAATCCTAACCTGGCTATCTATAGAATAAATCTTGGGGGTTTACACTATGTCACGCCCCGATCTCCCGCAGGCAATCGGCTGTTCCTGCTAAGCGGGAATCACCCTCACCAGCGCTCCCGCAGAACGATCGCTTGACCCATCTGGGCATGATGCCGCACGAGCGTGAACCGTGCCCGTGCAAGGCCGTGATTCATTGGCTGGCGGTAAGAGTTCTAAGCCACAGAGTTGCACAGATTGTCCGAGTACAGCAAAGTCATAAACGTATAGCGATTTGGTAATAGGTTCACTGAATCGACAATATAGCAGAAGCATTAAAACACAAGTTAAAGTAAAGCAACTCTTTTATTGATATAAACATGTGTTACAGGCGGCGTATAGCCGAGATTATAAGTCGCTCAAGCCTCTCTCTCTGAAACAGTAAAAGCGTGCCAAGTGGCTACAATTGTGGAATGATTGTACATGCGATGATCATGCGATGTTCGCAATATTTGTCTTGTATATGTGCTTCAGTTCGGATGCGCCGCTGCTTCGGAGTGATCTCCATGCCTAAGCACGCACGTAGGAGACATCCTCACCGAACGAGGTTCTCCCGTACCCTGCATACAAACTGGTGGATTATCAGTACATTGAATGCACTGGTGGGGAAGCTACTCGCCCACTCGACAAATCCAAACACGTAATATAAGTTCCGTGCACCAACTATTAAGTTGTCTTTCTAGTTGCCTTAGGATCAGTTTCATGCAAGTATTGAATAGCCTAATCCGTGTGGTAGTGCGCCATGCGACATGAGAGGAAACACGGCGAGACTTACCAACTTACCATTTGTCCTTTCCTGTCCAAGGCAAAAAATTGAGGCAAACATTGTTAATTCAAGCACGGGCAAGTAAAAACATTCAGGGGCATAGTATATGCAAACACGAGTACTTATTTCAAGATCGTTCAGGTGTTCAGTTATTTGTTTCATGCGATACAATAACTCGCACGCGGATAGCCGCTAAGCGAGGATGACTTGTTATCTTTTGTTTTTACCAGCAAGCATGCAGGGGGTGAATCACCTAGCGACTAGCATGAACATTCCAGATTTTTATGTGTGCTGGCTAAGCAAAGACAAGTTCACCGTAGCCACCCACCTTAGCGATGATTCACCTCGGTAGAGCGATACGTCAAGCGAGCCTCTGAAAGCCTAAGCCGGATTCCTGTAGGGACAAGTCTGGATATCCTTTGCTTCTCGTTTGAGGCAAAGCGGGTCGGGACAGTTGCACTTTTGCCGATTGAGTCGGCAGTCCGCTTGAGCGGAACGGGGTATTACACAATCTGGATTCACCCAAGCGTGTATGCAACATTCAATAAATTAATATCCTAGCCATGCTTTGGTACTTGACTCGCATATCATGCCCGTACTGGGGGAAAAGTATATGTTTAGTATCACGCGTTCAGGAATTTGGAGACATTTTTGATGCACAACCCAAATATAAATCACTTAAGACGTAACACGGTATGTCGTGCCTCGGTGCACATTAGATCATGAACAATATCATGCAATAATTGTATCAGCACGGATACAATATTCGAGTCCAATTACCAAATTATCATTGGATCACATAAATATTGATCATATTATAACACGAAGCTTATGTCATGCACATAGCCGGTTAGTCACTATTCACTTAATCTGGTTCACCCAAAACATCTTAATCCAACACATATTTATGCCATGTATAAAGCCAATCTTAGCACATGGTCATGTCTAGCATGAGGTCTGGTTTCTAAGTCCATTTTTTCTTAGAATCATAACACAAGCAATACTAGGATCAACCACATAGAGGATGATGAGAAACATTCCAAATAAAATAAGTGAACACATAATAAAAGTTCTACGTGCATGTATGGAGTCACTAAGGATAACACACACATAAAATTGTACACGTGAAGGTTTGGCGCATTGTCACTACCATATTTTCTAGGAAAGAATATTTTAGTCATTTGGTAATTAATTAAATATTATGCATGTTAAATTTTATTTATTGTATTATTTATTTATTATTAGCATGTTATATTTATTTTTGGACTTGTGTTAGTAGACCAACTAGTTTAGTTTAGACTCATGGACCAACATTTAATTCTAGTTAGAATTGAGCCCAATAATTAGAAGCCCAATTATTAGGAGGATGATTAATTATGTTAAACCCATTAGACTAGAAGCTTCCCTCCTTAATTAATTTATTCATGAGAGGCCCCAAGGGGTATTTTAGACTTTACATAGTAGCTTGAGGGAGGGGGCAAGTGATGTCTATATAAATGGGATAAAAACTTTCTCTTTCTTCATTTTTTATTCCAAATCTAGATCTAGAAATTTTCCTCAACCAAATTTTCACCCAATTATTTTCTAAATCACCATTGGAGGCTATTAGAGCAAGGATCTACAAGGAAGAAGCATAGATCTACAAAGAGGAGCATGGATCTACAAGTTGGAGGCCAATTTCACCAATTTTGGAGATTTCATTGGGAATCCATCTCCCAATAGGTATAATTCAGTTTTTTTTCTTAATTTAGGTTCTAAATCTGAGATTTAACCATAGAAAATCAACCCATATGCATAGACTACCCATAGGTTTTGGTTTTGTGTTCATAGGAGGCCTATTGAGAAAGTTATGGTGCCTTTGTGTCAATTTTTGGAGAATTCCAAAATTGATATTTGTTGTGTGTATCAATTGGTCCTATAGATCAATTTGGCGTGTGCTTATGTGTTTGGGGCTAGTGTCATGTCCACAATTGGGTACGTGTAGGTCGTATCCCATCAATTTGGTGATACGTGTTAATTTGGAGATTTTTCCTCCGATACGGGATTTTGAGCATGTCATATTTTGACACGGACACGTAGATTTATATTTGACTCTTCGTATTGTTCATAAATAATATATATGACTTGTTCGTGTCCTTCGAGGTACGTTTGGATGTGTGGTGGACTCATGTCGCATGCGTATCCTAAATCTAGTGTGATACGGGGTGATACGGTCCATGTATGTGCAATTTAATTGTAGATCTAATTCTTTTGTGTTCTTATTTCATGGAGAAGTATAATTATATATATGTATATATATATAATATTGTGCATATATATTTATGTAATGTTGTGTCTTAGATCTATGTACCTATGCATATACTATATGTGTATATTTATTATGTAGCTATTTTTCTACATGTAGATATTTATTTATAAGTGGTAGTATATGTATATATAATATAGTAGATATATTTATATGTGGTTATATATATATAGTTATATTATATATTGTTATGTATTTATATAGTGTATAATTTTATATACGTATACATATATGTATAGTTATATATACATATTAATATGTATGTGTGTGTATGTTACTATATGGTATTTTATACAATTTACTATGTATAAGTGTATGTATAGTTATATATATAGTTTTATATATATATATTGTATAAATATATATTGTGGATTATATGTATTTAAATATATATTATATAAATATATATGGTGGGTTATATATATGTATTTAAATATATATATATGGTAATTAAAATATATATATATATATATGTTCCTAATTGCTATTTGTATTATACTATATATGTATATATTTAGTTGTAGCACATAATATTATTAAGTAAGTTAGTATATTTTAGTTATCAATGGTTATGAGTATCTTTTATATATTATATATTTTTAGGTATGTATGTACGTATATATGTATTAATAGTTAGTATGCAGTTGGTAGTTAGTATTTATTCTATTAGTACATACTAGAGTTATATTGGATTGATATATATAATTATTGTTGGGTAGTTAGTACATATATAAAGTTTTGGCAATTACCTTGAGATACCAAGGTAAGTATCAAGATATACCAAGGTATGAATAGTAGGTATTGGCATAGTAATATGATAGTTGTAAACTAATTATGGGTTGGTATTAAGGTGACTAAAATAAGGTATATAGTATGGTATAAATACTAAATACATGGTAGTTTATAGTTATAGTTGGATAGTTAATATATATATACTAGAGTGGCATTACCTTGAGATACCAAGATAAATGCCAAGGTATTAAGGATATCCAAGGTATTGGGTTCGGGTATCAAGATAGAGGTTTACTATTGCGATACCAAGTTTGTTCAAAACCATGATAATCTTTTAGCATTTGTACTTATAATTTATATATATAATATTGCTTTATTATAGATATATGATATTTACCTATTGTTTGCGTATCCTGAGATACGGTATCTTAGTATCCTAAGATATAGCTTGTATGGCCTAGATTCATAGTGTGTGAGCCCAATATCTTTAAGTTAGACTCATGCAACCTAGAAATGGATAGTTGACCATAGTTTCACTATAGTTGACCATAGTTGACTTAGAGTTGACCTAGTTTGACTTTTGACTTAGAATTGACTTGTTGACCTAGAAGTTGACTAGTTTAACTTCTTTTCTTTCCAGAACCTTGTATTAATACAATATTCCATATATAGGTCTGTTTGACACCAATTCGGGCAGTTTGACATTCATTGCTCTGGACCACAGACGAGTACATTTCTTTGATTTTTTTCAATTCATAATATTGTATATATGCATGTTCTAGAATTATATACATTGATTCCGATACAATAATTTCACGGACTGGTGCTATATGGATCCCGTCATGAGATGTTATCCCCTACCGTGTTCAGCGGATACTCGTGTACATTGTATCTCATCGTGTATACTGGATATTGATGTTACTTCATGTTCACACACTGCTCGTATTCAGTGTGCTTATTCGTGTACAACAGTCAGCAAGAACTATAACAAGACCAGGAGCTATCTATGTGAACTTGTGTTTATTTTAGAATACATAGTTGGCATGTAGGGGTTTATAAGGCTAATCCGGCCGTCATAGATGGCTATTAAACAATGAATAATCGAGATCCGGCTGAGGGTACAGTCGCGCACCAACAGCTATTAAACACGATAGGGGGGAGGGTAAACTACATGCCTTCTAGTATTCTCCCACCCGACATGAAAAGCAAGACATGAAATACAGTATCCAAGACATGAAATCCAGTATTCTAGCACTACGTGTAATCATCAAGGGTACTAGTAGAGCAGGGAATTAACTATCACAATATAAAAATTAAACTTGAAGTGCATGTACTTGCCTGTTGTTTGGATCCAATTATAGTTGTGAGTCTCGGAGAAATTTCTAGAGATGACTCCGGATGCTGAAATAAACATTACCATCATGCTCAGAAGATATCAAATAGCTAGAAACGCCTGTCCTTGGGTCCAATTTGGAGACAAGGGCAAAAACGGCAGTTTCGGGTCAAAACGGGGTCCGCCGCTTTGCACCGAAAAATGTGTCCGGATCAACGGTCTCCAAATTCACCAAACTTAGTGTCAACAGGTCAGGAACGCTGAAACGAACCCAACGGAACTTCCAGAATTGGATTCCGATGAGCCAATCACAAAATCGCCCGTCGAGCGGGGCCTGTGGGGCCCACGACACGCAATTTCGTCAACGTTCTCAGAATCGAACCAAACTTGACCCACAGGACCAGCGTATCGCTACGAGTCCGATGGCGCAAGTTTTGTCTCGATCCAACGAGTGTACAAGAAGTTAGGGCGAATTGCAGAAAAGTCGGATAGGGGGCGATGTCCGCGGATACGCGTTGATTCCGGTGTGCACGCACACCCGAATCAGCTTCCACGAATTCTCACACGTCCGTATCGACGGTGCGCACGTATCTGTGAAGACCGCACGCGACCAAGTCGTCCCGTTTGGCGGGGCGTACTCAGTTCCGGGGTGAAACAGGGTCTGGTTTTTCCTGTTTTTAGATCGCGGTGTGCGATCACTACAGGACGCGATGCCCCGAGCGATTTGTCCGGGCACCGAGAGGGTCATACAGGCTTCGCAATGCAATTTACAAAATTGAAAACGGAGATACAGGGTGCAAGATACGAGTACCTGAACGAGGCTCGAGAAACAGGGGATTTTCGTGTCCGTGTCGTGTCCGACACGACACGACAAATTAGGAAATTAGGGTTTTTAGGGTTTCTGGAGATTTTCGGCGGCGGCCCGGCCGGAGGAGCGCCGGAGGAGGCTGGGGGGCGGCTCGTCGGCTGCTGGGGCGTCGGCTGGTGGCGGCGGAGCCGACGGGAGTGGGCGGAGGCGCGGCGGAGCTCGGGCGGGCTGAGGCGGCTAGGTCGGGGAGATCGGAAGGGGAGGAGAGGGAAGAAGGAGGAGGAGCTGCGGCTGAGGGGGCCGCTGGGACGGCGGAGGCGGCTTCCGGCGCGTGTCGAGGTGAGGCGGAGGAGAGAGGGGGGTCGACGGCCGGAGGGAGGAGGAAGGGAGGGTTTAAAAAGGGGGAGGAAGCCGGTGGGTTAGGCGGAGGAGGCGGAGGAGAGAGGGGAGGTCGGCCGGCGGGTGCGGGGTCGTGGCGGGCGTGGCGCGGGAGAGGCGGAGCGGGCGCTGGCCGGCGGATCCGGCGGAGGAAGCGGTCAGCGGTAGAGAACGCGGGGGCGGCCGGGTCAGGGGAGAGGGGTGCGGGTTGCGGGTCGGGTGCGGGTGAACCCGACCCGATCCGGTAAGGAGGGGGGCTGGGCCGAGCTCGGGCCCAATGGGCCGGGCCGGGCTGCTGGGCTGGAAATAATAATAATAATAATAATAATAATAATAATAATAATAATAATAATAATAATAATTAATTAAGTAATTAAAAAAAATAGTTTTGAGGTATTAAAAATAGGTCTGAGGCCCAAAAAAATCCAGAAAAATTACCCTAAGTCCAGTTTTTCATTTTACACCCAAAAATGTTATTTCCATAATATTTTAATATTATTTATTAACAAATAAAAAATTATTTAATAATTAAAAACTCTGATTTTAATTACAGAAAATTCCCAGAAAATTCTAGAAAATTGCAAAAAATTCAATTTTAATATTATTTGAAAAATCAAGGGCTTACAATCTACCCAACTTATGAAAATTTCGTCCTCGAAATTTAAAATTAAGCCATACTCTATTAATCCTTCACGTACATCAATCGCAATCTCCTTGCGAAAATTTAAATCCTAATCATGTCCACTGCAATCACTTCATGATTAAGGTGACTACTTGTTCCAATCAAAATTTTAACCTATGTACTTCTTACTTCCTCAAATTACCCACAGGTGAAATTTAAATTAAGTCCATATAACATCTTCCAGATTTGCACGTGCTTATGAATTTACCTCACGATCGTAATTTCTTCTGGAAGTAATTCGAGTCCTGTATGCTTCAACTTTTTAAATTTCATTCAACTCCTCAATAATCCAACTAGTTAGTCCAACCATCAAATTTTAATTTGTAATTCAAATTATCAAATTGAAAAATAATTAAATGTAGTCCACCCATGTTCAAGTCTGAAATTCTATAATTTTATCTTCTAAATTCAAATTGATGATTTTACCTTCATTATTCAAAATCATAAACCTAAGATATAACTATTGGGTCCTCGATATCAATTCACTAATCATCTTAGTCACTCCTTTAAATTTTTTAATTATAATGGCTTGCTTCTTCCAATCTAACCTTACTCGGTCACGATCCAAAGGACATTCCTCTCGAGTTAACAAATGCATTGCTACCCAACTTAGAGTTTACCCATTCATCACAAAAGACTATATACCTTAAGAAAATATTTCTTAATATGTTTACCTATGTCATTCAATCCTCGAACTTCAACGCCGATCATATCACATATGATATGTCCTCAATTACGAAAGTTTAATCCTCAAGTATGTGATCGGCCTATGTGGCATATCTAGTACTATCTATGTACCAACTTATACCAAGCACGAGATTTTATCTTTCCGAAATAGGGGAGACGAAGATCAATAATACGGAGTTCAAGGGTGGGGTGATAGAATAGAAATATCGGGGTCAAGGCATTTTTAAAGAATTCAGGTGGGAATTGTCGAGCGATTGTGGATTGAATCTTATCTTGGTAATTCCTATTCACATGCTCGTATTAATACAGTCATGTAACCTGATATGATATATTCAGAAATGTCTAGGGCAAGTATATTAGTCAACTATATATCAATCCACGTAAAGTATTAATTCGAAGGGCGAATCAAGCGCACTATGGTTGATCAGACCGTAATACACTGATTCTGAAATGTATCATTGTGGGCCTCCCCAATAATACACTTGTCATGAACAAGCTTGATAAAGAGTAAGCTTGCAAAACTAGGCTATAGAATAGCAGCATAAGTCAAGTACATCAAAATTTAGTGCGCTAGATGATGATGAAAGGAGGTACAAATTATTGAAGTTCACAAAATAACCTACAATAAGCACAATAACAAAAGATTCTACAAGCTCTACAGTTATCAGATATAAAAGCATACCAGGTTATTAGCAAGTTTAAAGTTACTAGGTTGGGCTGAGGTCACGAACCAGTAGGCACAAGCTAAAACAATACTAGAAAATGGTATCTACGAATCACTTACGCGCATTAGTTACTCTAAGAGTCTGTACGTTCTCCATGGTCATCGTGTAAGCTTGTCCATGTTCTTGAGGTGGTGCCCTCTGCTGCGCTGTTGGGGCCTGGCCTGAACTGGAACTTTTGTGCAGTTGTGCGTCTTTGAGCAGCAGGACAGTCCTTCATTTGATGTGCTACTGATCCACAATATAGACAGGCACCTAGCCTCTTTCTACAATCCTGCCAAATGTGACCTTGTTTTCGACAATAGCCACAAGTGGGAGCTTGTTGGTTCTGTCCTTGAGTTGGATTCATCTGTGGTCGCTTTACAGCTTTTTCCTGTTGTGCTTGGTCTGGTGCTGACGCATACGGCCGCTTCCGGCTAGACTCGATCCTTGTGGTGCACTCCACAGGTCGCGCTGCAGTAAGAACGTCCTCGTCAAAGGTAATTGCATTTCATCTGCTTGGCTTCCGTGACTCCGAGCTAATTCTGTCGATGAAGTTCTCCGCTTGGTTTTGCTGAGTTTCTTATTGAACCTTCTGATAGGCTTGCATCATTATGTAGAACATGCGGAACATCTGCTGTTCGTCCATAGGCGGTCCCAGTGGGAAGGAAGGCATCGGTGGAATAGGCTGCGTCGAGGGTGGAACACCATCTTGATGGATTATTGAGGCAGGCTGACTTGCTTGACTACCTTGTGATGATTGGCCTTCACCGACTGGTATCACATCGTTTTCTTGGGTAACCACAACGGTTTGTGGTGTTTCTGCATAAGCCTCGTTGTTGGCTTGTGGGTCCATTTCCCTGTATCCAAAATAACCAATAAGAGGCGCACATGAATCAAGGCAAGATGCAAGTTCATATTAGTTCGAATACGATACAGATATCAAAAATGATTCAAGCAAGTGGATGAGATCCTATAAACTTATCCTAGCTTTATTGCAAGCCTGTTCGGTCCCTGAGTTAAAACCGAACAATTTAGTCGTTGACCTGCATGGGCCACCACAAAAACGTGTCACGACCCGCACCCGGAAATTCGGGCACGAGTGCGTGGGTACGTCCAGCCTACGCCGCAGTGTCGGCGGTAGTACGCTGTCTAGGTCTTACTCACAAGTAATTTTAAATCTATCTCATCCACAATAAATAGACAAGGAAAATAACAGGAAATAGGAATGCTAACTTTTATAAAACAAATTGTGACAACAGATCCATAGTTAATACAAAGCCAGAAGATGAATCGGGGACAAACCCGAGTATATGCTGAAAGGAAATAAATAAGTAGCTACTGCTAACTAATCCACAGAAGTAGCCTCCTGGGTGGGAACTGGCTCCTCATATAGGTCACCTGCTAACTCATAGTGGCCATAATAGGTGGGGGCATAGTTCTCATCATCGCCTAAAACAACGGATCCAGTCAGGAAAGGAGCAAAGTACACAATGCACAACAAGATTAAACTAAATATTCATGACAATTAACTTGAGTATCATTTTGAGAAAATTTGCATAAAAGAAACACCTCTCTCAGAGTTAATGCTATAAACAGGAATATGAGAAAACAGGAATAAATAAGACAGGAAATGAAACTACAACAGTCAGCAAGAACTATAACAAGACCAGGAGCTATCTGTGTGAACTTGTGTTTATTTTAGAATACATAGTTGGCATGTAGGAGTTTATAAGGCTAATCCGGCCATCATAGACGGCTATTAAACAATGAATAATCGAGATCCGGCTGAGGGTACAGTCGCGCACCAACAGCTATTAAACACGATAGGGGGGGAAGGGTAAACTACATGCCTTCTAGTATTCTCCCACCCGACATGAAAAGTAAGACATGAAATACAGTATCCAAGACATGAAATCCAGTATTCTAGCACTACGTGTAATCATCAAGGGTACTAGTAGAGCAGGGAATTAACTATCACAATATAAAGATTAAACTTGAAGTGCAGGTACTTGCTTGTTGTTTGGATCCAATTATAGTTGTGAGTCTCGGGAAAATTTCCAGAGATGACTCCGGATGCTGAAATAAACATTACTATCATGCTCAAAAGATATCAAATAGCTAGAAACGCCTGTCCTTGGGTCCAATTTGGAGACAAAGACAAAAACGGCAGTTTCGGGTCAAAACGGGGTCCGCCGGTGGGCCCGCTTTGCACCGAAAAACGTGTCCGGATCAACGGTCTCCAAATTCACTAAACTTAGTGTCAACAGGTCAGGAACGCTGAAACGAACCCAACGGAACTTCCAGAATTGGATTCCGATGAGCCGATCACAAAATCGTCCGTCGAGCGGGGCCTGTAGGGCCCACGACACGCGATTTCGTCAACGTTCTCAGAATCGAACCAAACTTGACCCACAGGACCAGCGTATCGCTACGAGTCCGATGGCACAAGTTTTGTCTCGATCCGACGAGTGTATAAGAAGTTAGGGCAAATTGCAGAAAAGTCGGATACGGGGCGATGTTCGCGGATACGCGTTGATTCCGGTATGCACGCACACCCGAATCAGCTTCCGTGAATTCTCACACATCCGTATCGACGGTGCGCACGTATCTGTGAAGACCGCACTCGACCAAGTCGTCCCGTTTGGCGGGGCGTACTCAGTTCCGGGATGAAACAGGGTCTGGTTTTTCCTGTTTTTGGATCGCGGTGTGCGATCACTACAAGACGCGATGCCCCGAGCGGTTTGTCCGGGCACCGAGAGGGTCATACAGGCTTCGCAACGCAATTTACGGAATTGAAAACGGAGATACAGGGTGCAAGATACGAGTACCTGAACGAGGCTCGAGAAACAGGGGATTTTCGTGTCCGTGTCGTGTCCGACACGACACGACGAATTGGGAAATTAGGATTTTTAGGGTTTCTGGAGATTTCCGGCGGCGGCCCGGCCGGAGGAGCGGCGGAGGAGGCTGGGGGGCGGCTCGTCGGCTGCTGGGGCGTCGGCTGGTGGCGTCGGAGCCGACGGGAGGTGGGCGGAGGCGCGGCGGAGCTCGGGCGGGCTGAGGCGGCTAGGTCGGGGAGATCGGAAGGGGAGGAGAGGGAAGAAGGAGAAGGAGTTGCGGCTGAGGGGGCCGCTGGGACGGCAGAGGCGGCTGCCGGCGCATGTCGAGGTGAGGCGGAGGAGAGAGGGGGGTCGACGGCCGGAGGGAGGAGGAAGGGAGGGTTTAAAAAGGGGGAGGAAGCCGGTGGGTTAGGCGGAGGAGGCGGAGGAGAGAGGGGAGGTCGGCCGGCGGGTGCGGGGTCGTGGCGGGCGTGGCGCGGGAGAGGCGGAGCGGGCGCTGGCCGGCGGATCCGGCGGAGGAAGCGGTCAGCGGCGGAGAACGCGGGGGCGGCCGGGTCAGAGGAGAGGGGTGCGGGTTGCGGGTTGCGGGTCGGGTGCGGGTGAACCCGACCCGATCCGTTAAGGAGGGGGGCTGGGCCGAGCTCGGGCCCAATGGGCCGGGCCGGGCTGCTGGGCTGGAAATAATAATAATAATAATAATAATAATAATAATAATAATAATATTTAAGTAATTAAAAAAAATAGTTTTGAGGCATTAAAAATAGGTCTGAGGCCCAAAAAAATCCAGAAAAATTACTCTAAGTCCAGTTTTTCATTTTACACCAAAAAATATTATTTCCATGATATTTTAATATTATTTATTAACAAATAAAAAATTATTTAATAATTAAAAACCCTGATTTTAATTACAGAAAATTCCCAGAAAATTCCAGAAAATTACGAAAAATCCAATTTTAATATTATTTGAAAATCAAGGGCTTACACAACCCGGTCACATAATAAACTCGTATTCTAAGGTACATTGGATAGTTTAGATTGCAGTTTACTTCATCATATTGTGATATTCATATTGTTGATCTATATATTCTCGTACATTACCTGTATATATCTTGTTCATCATTCATATGTTTAGTGATCTTGTATTTCATTTCTATATCTGTTTATATGCTCGATTATGTTATTGGAACTGCTTTCAGAGGTATGTACTTCACTCCATTCCTGACTGGAAAATATTTTTCAGAGGATCCGAGAGATTGGTGTCCGGCATACTATGGACTTTGACTTATAGATAGTGTAGACTTGGATCCACTAGTTCTGGAGTGATTGCCGGGAGGTTTATTCGGATCATTAGTTTTCATAGTTAGTCTCTTTAGCATTTTGGTACCAGATTTGTTTTCGGCATAGAGTATGAGATTGGATATTGTTTCTATTATTATTTATATATATTGAATGGATAGTTATATTAGACTTCCTTGATATCTTCTCGTGCTTTAGAATGTGATTGAGTTTTGTGTTGAGATTTTGTTGGCAAACTTTATATTATTGTGAGATTTTAGATAGTATAGTAGACCAAGACAGCGTTCTACCGCCGATGCTGCGGCGTAGGCTGGGCGTTATTTTCGACTTGCATCCCTATACCGGGTGCGGGTCGTGACACGTTTTTAGTGGTGGCCCATACAGGTCAGGCTTCGCAAGTTTTACGATATCGTGGTAATACGACAACTTAGTTGTACTACTGCGTGCTTGCGATAGGATATAGGACATAGGACACCAGGATGAGAGAGGATACTCAAACACAAATTTCTTGAGAGATTCCTGGGATGACCCTTGAGAATCTTATTACAATTCCCATTTTAAATCTTTTCTCTTATTTCTGTTTGCTCTCACTTGTTGTTGTTGAAATTGATTCTTGGTGATCTATTATTGAATTTGATTCTTGGTGATCGGATGATTCAAAATTCTTGGTGTTCGTTATTTAGTTTGTTTTATGTCGAGAGAAATTTTACGGACTAAGTTACGGTATCATCTGATGACATATGTTGATGAGGACAGTGAGAAAGGTAAAATGTCTACTTTGGTTATTGAGCCTAGAGTTTATCGCAGCCATATTAGCTGGCGTAGCAAAAAACGTAGGGACCCGACTTCGGATGTACATATCTTAGTTATGAAATTTAGAGTTTCTCGCAGCCATACTGGTTGGCGTGGTGAGAATTCTAGATAACATAATTATAGAGTTGCATACCCTAGTTATGGAATATATCGTTTATCGCAGCTATGTTTACTGGCGAGGCGAGGATTCTGAGTGTCATGATTTCGGACAGACGTGTATGATTATCAGATTGTATCTTAAATTGATTCTTAAAGTATCATCTCAATACTTATTCATTTCTGTTATTGTAGGACTTTGTTCCATCATTCTTTAGCTAAGCAGTAGAGATACCTTCAGTTCTCTAGTTCCTTATAGAGCTTATTTCTATTAGAGTCCTTGTTAGTATGATAATTGGTGAGTTACAATTAGGTCTGTATCTTGAGTATTAGTATTGACTATTGAGAGTGTGACTTATGAGTCTGCAAGTGGATCTTGGTTAGGCATGTGAGCAATAGGCATAAATCTAGGGATAACCCATAGCATAGTACTTTATAGCATTAGTTCTATGATAGGTGTAATTATAAGTTAGTAGTTACTATAGGTAGAAGAGGGAGTAGAGAATATCAGTAGTGGTTCCATGAGTTAGTATCAAAGTCAGCATACCAGCTTAGGATAATCATGAATTCATGTAGTTGGGTGATCCATGTAAACAATTAAGTATCAAGGAAATTGTAGCGTCCCGTTCTCCCGGTGCGGAGATCGCGGCTAAGAAACACAAGACGGTATCGTTCGATCGGGATAGATTGAATTAAGAACTCATCCTCGTTATGGATTTGTTTCTTCGGAATCGATTCCCATATTCAGTAGACCGTGCCCCCGGGATCGACTTAGCGGCAGAGTCAGGAGGGACCTCTCCGCTGCTATCTTTTATTGCCTCAGTTTTTGATGTCGCTTGTTGCTTTCGTGCTTTGAGTTAGTTTTGGGATTTGCTTGTTTTCCTTGAACGGTTTCGATGGTTTTCATTGTTTTAGTTCATTGAACTACACTTCAATTCCAAGATTGGAAAGAGAGAAAGAAGTATTAATCGAGCTGTTCGTGTGCAGGTAAACGAGCAGTAGGCGGCTTGCGAGCGGAGTCGTGAAGCGCCTCTTTCCTTCTCCCTTCCAAAATCTAAGTGAGTGGCTACCAACCCGATTAGCTAGCCCTGCTTCCAAGCTTCACACCCTAAAATCTCGCATTCTTCTTTGCCCCGATCAGACGATACCAAGTAATAATAAAAGAAACCAAGATAAAAGAAAATAGACTTGGTTGATTATGCTTGTCAATAACTTCATGAACGGATACTGAACTGCATGCTTGTTCGTTTAGGAATAAATCATAAACAATTGCTTGTCTTGTACTCTTGTTGCCTCAACTACAAACTTGTTACTTGTATATTGTTCGATCATGGACAACTTGTGCACAGGGTAACGGTCTTGCGGACGATGCTGGGGCACTGGCATCGATCCGGTCCGGGCGAGACCTATTGTTTAGTCTCTTGTTCTTGGCGGAATGGCTTACAATGCCCCTTGTACTTTCGTTGCACGCCATTCTCGTCAAAGACTATCGTCCATTATGGCAACCAAGCCAGTGATCATCTTGTATATTTAAACCTGTTGCAAACTAACTTGTGTCTTCGTGGCAGGGAAGGCAGGGTAAGTATTGTGCAGGTAATTCAGACGGTCAGGTAAAATCCACCGAACGGTGGCACATTCATTTCAGTAAATTCTATATGCTGCTTACTTGTAAATGAACTAAGGCAAGATAGAAACCCACAAATATGCATGCTTTATTAAAACAACGTATTAATTGGTATAGTCAGGCTAGCTCGCCTTCACCAATATGTTTCGACATGCTGACCCTCGTTGAAACAGGTTCTCCGTACTAAGGCGAACCGAGCGAGGAGCCAAAGTCGTCTTCCCGATCCAGTCCAGCTGTTGGCGCACCTTCACCACGCCCCTTGAAGCATTTTGAAGACAGGAGCTTGCAACTCTTCATATACAAATGCAGCTCCGTGACAAAGCTATCCTCCAGCCTGGAGGTCTTTATCATTTTGAGTTTATAAAGGGATGTAATATACAGGACTGCTATCTCATTTTGAGTCATCACTTTTGTAAGCCGTTCGGCATATTAGCTGACTCGTTCAGGAGTTTGTAATATATGTTCATTATCAATAAAGAGAACTTTTTCATGTTTCAAATCTGTGTTTCAATTTATCTGCGTACTCTGAATATGTGCTTGCTATGCAAAATACTTTAGCCTTGTGCGGGCGCAACCCCAGGCCCGCACGGTATCACGATTTGGGGGACGCCCCAACGATTCTAAGGAATCAGGTCGTGACATAATGGTATCAGAGCACAGATTCAAGTTCCTTAGACTTCGTGCTGGAAAAGTTTCTTTAACGATCAAATTCCTGTGCGAACTCTTGAACTCGCTAGGCCAAAATAAGATACGTTCATGCAATAAATCCATAATACATTATGATTCTAATGTAATTTACCTTCTTTTGAAGGAATGGTACCAGCGCAATCTGCAACACAAGCTCCGAACGAAACACAAGAAAGCAGTTTGGGCACTTCGGAAAGTTCAAGGAGCCAGCGAGCCTCGCCAAGCATCGATCCCATCCAGCAAATGTTGCGGATGTTGGAGGAAAACCAATAAAGGGACGAGGCTCGCTGTGAACGGGCCGAGAAGCGGGCGGAAGAGAGTCAACTCAAGTTTCAAGACAAAATAGAAGCACGATTCTCAGTCCAACAAAAGCAGGTGGATGCCCTACAACAGATCGTTCAGACTTTGGCTTCCAATTCCACGGTAAGAGCGCCGACTCCGGTGGAACAGTCCGTGCTTAAAGTAGAGACGCCACAAATTCCAAGGCCGAGGGACGTGACTACCTTCGACTTTGTTCACTTCAAGAAAGTCTGCAACACCCCATTCAACGGGACTGAGGACCCAGTCGTAGCTCTAGATTGGTTGGCTGAACTTGAAGATCATTTCGCTCTGCTAGAGGTCCCCGAAGAGAAGCGCGTCGCCTGCGCGCAACTACAGCTCCGCCTCAACGCGCACGATTGGTGGAACGTGCATCGACGATCTCTTTAATTTGATCACGAAGAGGATGCGATCTCGTGGACGACTTTTTGTGCCGCGTTCGAAGAGGAGTTTATACCCCCTCCAGTACAACGTCAAATGGAGAACGAGTTCGTGCAACTGAGGCAGGGCAGCATGACTGTTAAGCAGTACTCCGCCGAATTCAACCGTCTCTCCAAATTCGCTAGGGCCTATTTACCTGATGCAGCGAGTCGAGCAAGAAGGTTTGAAGGTGGACTATGCCCTGCCATTCATGGGCACGTAGCTGTTCATCAGTATCGTACAATGCGTGGTCATAAATCACGCCCTATCTTTCGAACCATATTATCCTCACATTCCTGCCGGCGCTGTGCATACATCCAGTCACAAACGCCAAAGCGACGAGAGAGGAAACAATGCTACAAAGCGTCACAATGATGGAAGAAAGCAGAAAGCAAACCAGCCTTGTAGTTTCTGCAAAAAGCCGGGGCATGCAATCGACAAATGTCGCCTGAAACTTGGTTTATGCCTAGCCTGTGGCAGATCAGACCATTCTGTTCGTGATTGTTCCTTGAGTCATTATCGCCGTCCCGAACGTAATAATCCCTAACGGTAGGTCCTATTCTTAAGTTTCGGGACGAAACTTCCAATTAGTTGGGTAGGATGTAGCACCCCGTTCTCCCGGTGCGAAAATTGCGGCTAAGAAACACAAGACGGTATCGTTCGATCGGGATAGATTGAATTAAGAACTCATCCTCGTTATGGATTTGTTTCTTCGGAATCGATTCCCATATTCAGTGGACCGTGCCCCCGGGATCGACTTAGCGGCAGAGTCAGGAGGGACCTCTCCGCTGCTATCTTTTATTGCCTCGGTTTTTGATGTCGCTTGTTGCTTTCGTGCTTTGAGTTGGTTTTGAGATTTTTGTTTTCCTTGAACAGTTTCGATGGTTTTCATTATTTTCGTTCATTGAACTGCACTTCAATTCCAAGATTGGAAAGAGAGGAAAAAGTATTAATCGAGCTGTTCGTGTGCAGGTGAACGAGCAGTAGGCGGCTTGCGAGCGGAGTCGTGAAGCGCCTCTTTCCTTCTCCCTTCCAAAATCTAAGTGAGTGGCTACCAACCCGATTAGCTAGCCCTTCTTCCAAGCTTCACACCCTAAAATCTTGCATTCTTCTTTGCCCCGATCAAACGATACCAAGTAATAATAAAAGAAACCAAGATAAAAGAAAATAGACTTGGTTGATTATGCTTGTCAATAACTTCATGAACGGATACTGAACTGCATGCTTGTTCATTTGGGAATAAATCATAAACAATTGCTTGTCTTGTACTCTTGTTGCCTCAACTACAAACTTGTTACTTGTATATTGTTCGATCATGGACAACTTGTGCACAGGGTAATGGTCTTACGGACGATGCTGGGGCACTGGCATCGATCCGGTCCGGGCGAGACCTATTGTTTAGTCTCTTGTTCTTGGCGGAATGGCTTGCAATGCCCCTTGTACTTTCGGTGCACGCTATTCACGTCAAAGACTATCGTCCATTATGGCAACCAAGCCAGTAATCATCTTGTATATTTAAACCTGTTGCAAACTAACTTGTGTCTTCGTGGCAGGGAAGGCAGGGTAAGTATTGTGCAGGTAATTCAGACGGTCAGGTAAAATCCACCGAACGGTGGCACATTTATTTCAGTAAATTCTATATGCTGCTTACTTGTAAATGAACTAAGATAAGATAGAAACCCACAAATATGCATGCTTCATTAAAACAACGTGTTGATTGGTATAGTCAGGCTAGCTCGCTTTCACCAGTATATTTCGACATGCTGACCCTCGTTGAAACAGGTTCTCCGTACTAAGGCGAACCGAGCGAGGAGCCGAAGTCGTCTTCCCGATCCAGTCCAGCTGTTGGCGCACCTTCACCACGCCCCTTGAAGCATTTTGAAGACAGGAGCTTGCAACTCTTCATACACAAATGCAGCTCCGTGGCAAAGCTATCATCCAGCCTAGAGGTCTTTATCATTTTGAGTTTATAAAGGGATGTAATGTACAGGACTGCTATCTCATTTTGAGTCATCACTTTTGTAAGCCGTTCGGCATATTAGCTAACTCGTTCAGGAGTTTGTAATAGATGTTCATTATCAATAAAGAAAAATTTTCCATGTTTCAAATCTGTGTTTCAATTTATCTGCGTACTCTGAATATGTGCTTGCTATGCAAAATACTTTAGCCTTGTGCGGGCGCAACCCCAGGCCCGCACGGCATCACGATTCGGGGGACGCCCCAACGATTCTAAGGAATCGGGTCGTGACAGAAATTGTGTTGGAAATCAATAAAGTATGATATTCAAATTGGTGGTTGATACTTGGGTGTGTAAAGAGTATAGATATGTATATGCATCACGAGTATTAATGAGTGTGCCATAGTGGAAGGGTACCCATAAGTGTATGGGAGAGCATGAGAGAATAATAATACATTATGCTAAAGTAGTAAGACTTGTGTTAAGATAAAGTAGAGCATTACTGTGAGTAGATAGGAGTATACCAGTATATGATTAGTGATGGGTATCTCACCTAATATTGAGGCTAGTGATGTGTTGGAAGCAATAGGTGGGAGAAGTTTCGAGAAATTGTGTGCAGGATGTATAGTGGATGATAAGTATCAGCGTGGAAGTTCATGAGTATCAGAAAGTGAAAGCTTGAGTGTTAATATTATGTCATGGGTTGAGAAATATCAAGATTGGTCATAGAAGATATATAGTGTATCACTGATTTGCATATCCGTCTGTAAGGTTTAAGGAGAGATACATATACATCAATAGAGATATGGAATCATATGTCGACCTTTGAGAGTGAAGTAAAATGTGTGTATTATAGAAGTTATTAACTAGTGCATTGGATGCAATTGATCATGATTTTCAGTGAGTATTATGAGATAATCTAATGATGAAGCTAGAACCTTAAGGACATATTTGTGTAGTTAGGAAGCTAATGTTACTATATCAAGAGTGCTAGTGTTTCTATATCAGGGATTAGCTGAGTAATATGCTAGTAACAATAAGTACATTGTGTAATGACATTGGATTGGTGTATCAGTTAATATAGATAGAAAGTTTAGTAGGTATAGTACCTTGCCAATTTTGAGTATAGAGGTCTTATGTATCAGAGAATAGTCCGAGGGGTATAAGGATACCAGTGAGATATCATGGTGTTGTAATGACTAGAAGATAATTGTGTATTTATTGTGTATAGATGAGAACCTTAGGATGATTAATAAATGTTAGAGGATGAGTTGTACCAAGTATCAAATAAAAAGATATACCCTAGTAATACGAGCCGGAGTACCTCAAGTATTATGAAAGTTTAGGCAAGCATTTTAGTGACTAATATAATAATATAGAGGAGAGACATGAGTAACTTGGTATACGAATATCATCAAAATGCATATGAGAGCTGATGCCTTGTGTAGACAGTAACAAGATTTAAGTAAGGCATCCTATAGGGAGTGATAAGTTGGATGAGGGTGTGCTAATAAAATACATGATTGAAAAGGTATAAAAGTATTTCTTGCAAGAGAATGATTGAAAAATTTTGGTGATTGAAACAGAACAACGGGTAGTATCTTAGCAGTATCTTAAATAGTATCCTAAGTAGCAAGTGACAGTAAGCTAAGCATGTCCATGACCTAGAATTAGAGTATATCACTAGTATTTAGTAACCCTCAGTATTAAGAATATCTTGACAAGATTGATGATTAATAGTGTATGATGGAATAGGCCACATGTGGCATAGCAGATTACCTTACCAGTAAAGAAAGACATCTCAGCAGGGCAGAGACTGATTTCATGATAGTTAGAGACTATATCCAAGTATGATTTCTCTTTCAGTAGAATGATATGATTGTATGTTATAGGATATATACTATTTTAGACTATGATTGATGGAATTTGACCATAGTAAGATTTGTATGAATAGAATATGACTGGCCAAAAGAGAGGGGTGAGAGTTTTAATTTCGAGGATAAAATTCTTCTAAGGGGGGTAGATTTGTCACTACCATATTTTCTAGGAAAGGATATTTTAGTCATTTGGTAATTAATTAAATATTGTGCATGTTAAATTTTATTTATTGTATTATTTATTTATTATTAGCATGTTAGATTTATTTTTGGACTTGTGTTAGTAGACCAACTAGTTTAGTTTAGACTCATGAACCAACATTTAATTCTAGTTAGAATTGAGCCCAATAATTAGAAGCCCAATTATTAGGAGGATGATTAATTATGTTAAACCCATTAGACTAGAAGCTTTCCTCCTTAATTAATTTCTTCATGAGAGGTCCCAAGGGGTATTTTAGACTTTACATAGTAGCTTGAGGGAGGGGACAAGTGATGCCTATATAAATGGGATAAAAACTCTCTCTCTTCATTTTTTATTCCAAATCTAGATCTAGAAATTTTTCTCAACCAAATTCCTACCAAATTTTTACCCAATTATTTTCTAAATCACCATTGGAGGCTATTAGAGTAAGGATCTATAAGGAGGAAGCATGGATCTATAAAGAGGAGCATGGATCTACAAGTTGGAGGCCAATTTCACCAATTTTGGAGGTTTCATTGGGAATCCATCTCCCAATAGGTATAATTCAATTTTTCTCCTTAATTTAGGTTCTATATCTGAGATTTATCCATAGAAAATCAACCCATATGCATAGACTACCCATAGGTTTTGGTTTTGTGTTCATAGGAGGCCTATTGAGAAAGTTATGGTACTTTTTGTGTCAATTTTTGGAGAATTCCGAAATTGATATTTGTTGTGTGTATCAATTGGTCCTATAGATCAATTTGGCGTGTGCTTGTATGGTTGGGACTAGTGTCGTATCCACAATTGGGTACGTGTAGGTCGTATCCCATCAATTTGGTGATACGTGTTAATTTGGAGATTTTTTCTCCGACACGGGACTTTGAGCATGTCATATTTTGACACGGACACGTAGATTTATATTTGACTCTTCGTATTGTTCATAAATAATATATATGACTTGTTCGTGTCCTTCGAGGTACGTTTGGATGTGTGGTGGACTCGTGTCGCATGCGTATCCTAAATCTAGTGGGATACGGGGTGATACGGTCCATGTATGTGCAATTTAATTGTAGATCTAATTCTTTTGTGTTCTTATTTCATGGAGAAGTATAATTATATATATGTATATATAATATTGTGTATATATATTTATGTAATGTTGTGTCTTAGATCTATGTACCTATGCATATACTATATGTGTATATTTATTATGTAGCTATTTTTCTACATGTAGATATTTATTTATAAGTGGTAGTATATGTATATATAATATAGTAGATATATTTATATGTGGTTATATATATAGTTATATTATATATTGTTATGTATTTATATAGTGTATAATTTTATATACGTATACATATATGTATAGTTATATATACATATTAATATGTATGTGTGTGTATGTTACTATATGGTATTTTATACAATTTACTATGTATAAGTGTATGTATAGTTATATATATAGTTTTATATATATATTGTATAAATATATATTGTGGATTATATGTATTTAAATATATATTATATAAATATATATGGTGGGTTATATATATGTATTTAAATATATATATGGTAATTAATATATATATAAATATGTTCCTAATTGCTATTTGTATTATACTATATATGTATATATTTAGTTGTAGCACATAATATTACTAAGTAAGTTAGTATATTTTAGTTATCAATGGTTATGAGTATCTTTTATATATTATATATTTTTAGGTATGTATGTACGTATATATGTATTAATAGTTAGTGTGTAGTTGGTAGTTAGTATTTATTCTATTAGTATATACTAGAGTTATATTGGATTGATATATGTAATTATTGTTGGGTAGTTAGTACATATATAAAGTTTTGGCAATTACCTTGAGATACCAAGGTAAGTATCAAGATATACCAAGGTATGAGTAGTAGGTATTGGCATAGTAATATGATAGTTGTAAACTAATTATGGGTTGGTATTAAGGTGACTAAAATAAGGTATATAGTATGGTATAAATACTAAATACATGGTAGTTTATAGTTATAATTGGATAGTTAATATATATATACTAGAGTGGCATTACCTTGAGATACCAAGATAAATGCCAAGGTATTAAGGATATCCAAGGTATTGGGTTCGGGTATCAAGATAGAGGTTTACTATTGCGATACCAAGTTTGTTCAAAACCATGATAATCTTTTAACATTTGTAATTATAATTTATATATATAATATTGCTTTATTATAGATATATGATATTTACCTATTGTTTGCGTATCCTGAGATACGGTATCTTAGTATCCTAAGATGTAGCTTATATGGCCTAGATTCATAGTGTGTGAGCCCAATATCTTTAAGTTAGACTCATGCAACCTAGAAATAGATAGTTGACCATAGTTTCACTATAGTTGACCATAGTTGACTTAGAGTTGACCTAGTTTGACTTTTGACTTAGAATTGACTTGTTGACCTAGAAGTTGACTAGTTTAACTTCTTTTCTTTCCAGAACCTTGTATTAATGCAATATTCCATATATAGGTCTGTGTGATACCAGTTCGGACAGTTTGACATTCATTGCTCTGGACCACAGGCGAGTACATTTCTCTGATTATTTTCAATTCATAATATTGTATATATGCATGTTCTAAAATTGTATACATTGATTCCGACACAATAATTTCACGGACTGGTGCTATATGGATCCTGTCATGAGATGTTATCCCCTACCGTGTTCAGCGGATACCTGTGTACATTGTATCTCATCGTGTATACTGGGTATTAATGTTACTTCGTGTTCACACACTGCTCGTATTCAGTGTGCTTATTCGTGTACACCCACCGCTCGTGTTCGGTGGTTATGATATTCATGTACACCCACTGCTCGTGACAGTGGTTATATTTTCGTGTTCGTAGCGTGTCGTGATTGGATCCATCGGTATTAGTTGGGGGTGGGAGAGTAGGAGTTGATTATGTGATCAAAGCCATTGTTACAAATCGTGTACATTCTGATTACATACTTCACTTGTAATCCGTCTTACCTGATCATGTTCACCCAACCCGATCACATAATAAACTCGTATTCTAAGGCACATTAGATAGTTTAGATTGCAGTTTACTTTATCATATTGTGATATTCATATTGTTGATCTATATATTCTCGTACATTACCTGTATATATCTTGTTCATCATTCATATGTTTAGTGATCTTGTATTTCATTTCTATATCTGTTTATATGCTCGATTATATTATTAGAACTGCTTTCAGAGGTATGTACTTTGCTCCATTCCTGACTGGAAAATATTTTTCAGAGGATCCGAGAGATTGGTGTCCGGCATACTATGGACTTCGACTTATAGATGGTGCAGACTTGGATCCACTAGTTCTGGAGTGATTGCCAGAAGGTTTATTCGGATCATTAGTTTTCATAGTTAGTCTCTTTAGCATTTTGGTACCAGATTTATTTTCGGCATAGAGTATGAGATTGGATATTGTTTATATTATTATTTATATATATTGAATGGATAGTTATATTAGACTTCCTTGATATCTTCTCGTGCTTTTGAATGTGATTGAGTTTTGTGTTGAGATTTTGTTGGCAAACTTTATATTATTGTGAGATTTTAGATAGTATAGTAGACCAAGACAGCATTCTACCGTCGATGCTGCGGCGTAGGCTGGGCGTTATTTCCGACTTGCATCCCTATACCGGGTGTGGGTCATGACACGCATGAACATAACAAGCGCATGCTCAGGGTGCCGCATGAAGTCAGGGCGCATAAAGTCACATAAAGTCAGGGCACATAAAGTCACTAGACGCATGGGCGAGGCAAAGTCCACTCTTTGGGACAAGTGTCAAAGTGACGTACAATAAATAAAGTGTTAATGATGTCACTGAAGTGATGGATGTGACAAGCCATAAAGTGTGTCAGAGAGAAAAAGACAAAAATCAATCAAAAGAAGTGCCATGGCGGGGCTGAGTCATGCGTCCAAAGAAAAGGGTGATGTATAGCCAATGGCCGCATGATGACTTCCATGCGCCTAGGAGAGACAACACGAAAGTTCTTACACCTAGATTTTTCAAGGTCTAGTTTCAGAGTGCATGCGTACTTCAGCTATATGCCAAAAAAATAAATGCATGCTGGATGCTCGGCGCATGGAGCTCCATCTTCTCCACACCAAGTTTGGCCATGACGAAAACTCTAAAACAAAAGTTGGATTTTCTCCAAGAAAACTTTGTCTGGGGTCCAAATCCGACAAAGTAAAGTTCTAAATTACTCAAATTCAAATACTCTACAACATAGAACAATAAATTTTTGAAAACAATAAGTTTTAAAACCAAGAAAAACTCAAGAACACCCACACTCATAAAAATCCAGATCTGCACCATTCCATCCACAAAATTCAAAAATACCAAGTTATAAACATGCTTAAAATTATATAATAAATATAATAGACCAATAATATGGAGGGATTTCCCTTTCTCATGCAAGGTGTACTTGCCTATGGAAGGAGAAAAAAACCTAAGAGAGAGAAGGAAAAGAAATAATAAAAAGGGAGAGAGAAAGAAGTTGGGTTATATAGCTAGGGTTTGAGATTTAGACCATAGGTTCAACATGACCAAACCAACCCAAACCATAAACCAAGAACTAAGACAAACCAAAAAATGGGTCTAGTCTCAAGCAACCAAATAAAATAAATATGCAACAAGAAATAATAATCTCCCAATACGTATACTAGGAATGGGAAGTGATACCCAAAGACACCTGATAGATTTGGAACTCTCCGTCGTGAGGGGCATACTTCCAGCACGCCGTCGAGTGTTGCACTACCAAAAAAATGATTATATCTGATTTAATTCTATGTTATGTATCCTTATGCCTGTATAACCTGGGTAGTCTTCAGGGCATGTGGCTGTATAAAATCTCAACCTGCATGTGCTAGTAATTAGGGCTGTGATAACCCTAGTTAGCTAATGGTAGCAAGCTGTAGGACACGATTGGCCGTAATTGCTTGGTTTATAGTCTAGTCATGTCCTGATTTATCTAGTAACTGATCCGGAACTGTAATTTGAGCACTATTACCTGAACACTGATTCCCGAATACTTCCCCAAAACTGGTTTAACTGCAAGATTATACCTGTTGCACTTAATTATTGTTTTCCTTATGCCATTTCTTATTGATTTGTCTGCATGCTGGTTTTTGTTCCTAAGTTGGCTCCCTTGTGGTACTTTACTATTTTGGGGTCTGACCCCACTGGTTTTGTATGGCCAGATTTTGGAGCAACACCGCATGATCTTCCATACTTTTCTCCTCAAGATGGTGAACACGAGGAGCACCCGAGGACATGAGTGGGTTTCTCATTCATCGTCCACTTAATCTTGTATAATTATTCTTTTGAGATATTTAGCCACCGAGCACGAGTTTAGCTCATGTTTTGGGAACCTTGATACTACATCCTGCGGGCCTACATGTAAAGCATATTCTAGACTATAGCTAGAGATGATCATGTAATATTGTACTTTGTTTGTTCTTCATTTTGATAACTAGTTTCATGATCATCTGTGTATCTATAGTTTGGGACGCCTTACTATTATATGTTTGATGATCATAATTTTTTTGACTTGTTGCCTGCTTGAGATTGACATACTTAGGATTCTTGACTCATGAATGACTGATGGATTGTAGAGTAAACCCTCACATATCTAAACAACAGTGACTGTATCTCGGGGTATAGAGTACTCTGGTGTACGTAGATGGCTTTGTCTGTCCCCGCTCTCCAGTATTCTGATTCTGGGGCGTAACATTTACAGTCCAATAAAGACCGCAAAAGAGGTCTGGGATGCCCTGGACAAAAAATACAAGGTAGTTATTAGTTATCTTTTATTTTTTTTAATTAATTTAAATGATGATATACATACGGCTTAGACGGCTCATTTTTGAGTCGTTTCTAAGTCACATTATAATAGTGGAGATTTTTGAGCCATTTCTAAGCCGCATTATAATAGTAGAGATATAGAGAGAATTTACAATATAGAGAATTTTTGGGCAGTTTTTCAAAAAGATGACCAGAAGCAGAAGTGATAAGCATTCAGAAACCCAGTCTCAGGTTTAGTATACGAACTCGTACACTTCTTCTTCCATGGACTCACCGAAAGGACAGCTTGAGCCAAAACTCAAACCTATAAACACCAAAGAACATAAATGAATCCTATTGGCTAATTCTATAGGCACTCCCAAAATTACTTAGGACAACCTATTACTTCAGGATAACCCAGATTTTTAAATTTTTTACTCAGGATATCCTCAAATTTACTCAGGACAGCCCAACCCTCCCCTCTCTTCCACCCCAAACCCTAACCCTAACCCCAACCCCAACCGCCGGAGGAGGAGGCGTCAACGGCGGAAGGAGGAGGAGGAGGAGGAGGCGACAGAGGAGGAGGCGGAGGCTGCAGTAGGAGGAGGCGATGAGAGGAGGGAGGAGGCGGAGGAGGAGAAGGAGGAGTCTGGAGGAGGAGGAGGCGGATGCTGGAGGAGGAGGAGAGAGGAGGGATGAGGCAGATCCCAATCTAACGTCCTCGTGGACTGTCAAAAATTTCACAGTTCTCCCAATCTATCGTCCTCGTGGACTATCCTATTGGAAGGACTGTCAAAATTTTTAATAGTCTTAAATTAGGACTGTCAACATTGTGATAGTCCTAAATAATTAGGACTGTAAAAAAAATTGACAGTCCTTCCTATTGAAAAGACTGTTAATTTTTTTACAGTCCTAATTATGGGACAAATTATAGAAGAAGAAGAAGAAGCAATAACAGTAGTAGAAGTGAGGGGCAGGCAGCGACGACGGGGTGTTGGGAGGGCGGCGGGGTGCGGAGGCGAGTTGCGGTGAGGGCGGGTTGGCGAATGGCGAGCGACGACGACAACATCAGCGGCGGGGCCAGGTGGACGGGGGAGGGGACGACCGTCGACGAGGGAGGAGGAGCGGAAGAATTTTTGGAGTGCTTGAAGCAAAATTTTCAATGACAAACTTGTAAATAACTAAAACCAAAATTTGGTCTAGTCTTACTAATTTTTGGAGTGCCTTTAGAAGGCAAATTCTATAGGCACTCCACATTTTACTTAGGGCATCTCATTACTTCAGAACAGTCCAATTTTTTGTAACTTTTACTCAGAATATCCCAAAATTTACTCAGGACAGTCCAACCCCTCCAAACTTTCCCAAAATCCTTCATTCTAAATTTTTACTCCCTATCTTCAAATTTTCAACCCCCCAAATCCTAACCCTAACCCCAACTCCAACCCCAACCGTCGGAGGAGTAGGAGGAGGAGGAGGAGGAGGAGGTGGTGGCGGCGGGAGGCGGAGGAGGAGGCGACGGCAGGAGGCGGAGGCGAGCAACCTTCGCTCCTACTGCTGCTGCCGCCGTCGTCGCCCGTCCCCTCACCCCGCCGCCGTCGTCCGCCTCTGCTGCTGCTTTTGCTTCTTTTTCTTCTTCCATGGACTGTAAAAAAAATTTGACAGTCATTTCTTAGAACTGTCACAATGTTGACTTTCAATATTGTGACAGTCCTGAAAAAAATTGGACTCAAAAATAGAAATCAAGTGACTTTTATACGAGAACTTGGACTGCCCTCAAATAAAACAAAAGACTACGGACAAACTTGTAAAAAAACTTGATTTTTTTTTTGGAAAGACATGGAGAGCCTTCAGAATTAGCCTTCCTATTTCTACTCCCAAACCCCCTCACTTCTCTCTTCCCACAAACGGAAATCCGAGGGCAAAAATGTCCGCCGACGCAACCGTGCCGCCCGACTCGTTTCGCGTGGGCTTCATCGGCGCCGGGAACATGGCGGAGAGCATCGCGAGGGGGGTGGCGAAGTCGGGGGTCATCCCCGCCGCGAGCATCCGCACCTCCCACCACCGCGCCGAGCGGAGGGACGCCTTCCGCTCCTTCGGAGTCGAGGTCCTCGACGACAGCGCCAAGGTCTTCTTTTTATTTTGCAAATAGTACAGAACAAAAGTATTTGTTGGCTTTTATGCAATTAGTATATTTGTTGTTTTGCTAGGGAGGATCGATTAGTTTGTATTGTCACCTAGGACGCACGGACGCTCCAAATGCAAATGCCAGGACCCTTAATTTTTCTTTTCTTTTCTTTTTGGCTTTTATATAATTGGTATATTTGTTGTTGTTGTTGTTGTTGTTGGGCTGGTCATTTTATTCCCATTTTTGTGCTTTACGACCAGTATTAATAGGTCCAAAATCACGTACTTGCTTTTCTTTCCAGATTGATGATGAAGACTTAAACTTTTATTGATTGGCCATGTCAGAACCCTAAATATGCGGTATCAAGATTAATTGGTTGTTTTGTCACTAGGAAGCAGGACACTCCGAACTTCATTGCTTGATCCGTGTCGCAGTTATGTATCATTTGTGTCTTGTTGTATATGTTCCAGTAGGAAGCACGAACACTCCAAAAATCAGGGTTGTGTCGTGTCGGACACTTATAGGGCACGTTCCGGACACTCCAAAATACACTATGACACTAAAATAGGTGCCGTTTCCTTGTCGCCGTCCTTACCGTGTCATGTCGCATCATTGTCCGTGCAACGTGATTTTCGGTGTAACATAGGTTGTCAAAATCACAAGCATGATGGAGCCGTACTTGAGAATGAAACGATCTTTAGAAAATGTATCGATAGAATTGCATAGGATGACGGTGCAGTAAGTTTCTTTACTAAGTGAAATTAATTGTCATGGACCAGTCCTGTGACCACTCAATTCTATGGATGATCCCAAATGCAAATGGTAAAGTTTTTATTTTTTATTTTTAAGTGCTTTGTAGACTGCAAGTCAAATGGCTAACCAGAGGCGATATATGTGACGCCTCCTAATGATAGCCTCCCATGCGCCAACCTTGACAATGCTCTTATAGTCACCTTAGTCCAACCAGTCATTTGGTGGAACATCCACTGCAAGTGGCTAGAAGTAGGGTTGCCTGTTTCATTTGTAAACATAGTGTTGCGAGCTTTGGACAAATATACTCCTAGAGTGGATCCTCAAATTGTCTCTTGGTGTTCTTCTACTTCAACACAACTTCATGAATGTAGAATTGTATACGGTTGAATGGCTAATTTGACAATGTTGTGGCGATTCCTGGGGTATACTTGTTGTTTGCCTGGATTGTTTCCTATCATCATTTATCCAAAGCAGTAATTTCTTTGTCCCAAGTCGATGCACAGTTTTTTAACTTACTTCTCATGAACTATGACTAGTGTGGGTAGTCTCTTGAGCTATGTATTAATTTTATTAATTTACATCTGACAGCCTAAAGTTCTGCTGTGGGCTGTTACCTTTATATCTCCGTCCCTCTATTCTCCTCATGGAAGCTCTATGATTTGATATTCAGTATGTGTGAACAAATAATAATGTAACTATCAGATTATTGCCATGATTGCTGTTTGCTGTGTAATAGTAATACGTTGAACTTCAAATTTCATGTTATATAGTTTTCAGTTCTGTGTTTTTTCTTTATTTCTTTGCTGTATTAAATCTGCTGATGTTTACCCTCGTTATGGTCAGGTAGTTGATGTTAGCGATATAATTATTCTCTCCGTGAAACCTCAAATGGGTAAGGCTCTCTTAGTTTCCTGTGCATTTGTTTTTCCTCTTAAGTAGAAAACTGCTGAGTGTTATGTGCTTGTACCCAAAAGATATGTTTATTTTTTGACTTAAAAAAGGATACTTTTTTTCGTATCCAAACTTGTCTCATTTCTTCATAGGAACATTTGAGCAATGTAGTGCTAGAGTTGGAACTTTGTTACTTGTTTGGCTGTAAAGTCATGCAAGTATAACATGTCCATCCTTTATCTCAGATTTAGCCTGTGATGTACTGTGTTTGATAGTTAGGGTGGGTTTAGGACTTGTATTTACTATACTGTAAGAAAATAGATGTTAGACGTAGTAGCTGTTAGTTACAGGCAATATTCCCATTCCTGTTAAAGTGAAATTCCTAGGCTAGAGCTTAGCATTTAATGTTCCTACCCAACTTTTGAACTCCTACATGCACCTGCGGTTCAGCGGTTGGTACAAAGTTTATTATTTGTGCCTATAAGAATTATATTATTAGACTTCTATTATGTAGTCAGCTTAGATCCAATCCTTGATGTCATGAGTCTACAGCTAGGTTATGCCAAGATTTGGCTTGGAGTTTTTAGCAACAAGTTCAGACATGAATCTTAAATGGAAAAAAAAGGAGAAAGAAACGGAAAATTGACAGGTGAAATAAAAGTAAAGAAGAGGAGACCAAGAGTTATCTGATGTAGAAGGGGTAGGTAACCCACCTTATTTGTTAGGAATATTGGTTGACATTACAACCTAGTAAGTTATTAATGAAGACTAAAACATGACAAGGATGAGAAATGAGGTAACAATATAGATGGTCAATAACAACAATATAGATAGCAGGATAATCATCTCACACACAGAATAACAAGAAGTGCGTTTAATATTCCGTATTGGATGGATGGTCGAAAGAAGAACATAAAACATATGAACAGTTAATAAACAAGATCTGTAACAACAGTACTTGCGCATGCGAGATCAATACTACAAAATTCTTCAAGGATATCTTGTATGGAGCGTTGTTTTAAATGCCGATAGACATGTTTGATATGCATAGTTATTAAAGATGCAAGGACACTGCACCACAATGGGTGTTCGGGACTGAGACACGAAGCGCAAGATGAAAGTGCGAGCCTCATGAAGGCGAGACAGACACTTATACGTAATTATGTAAAAATATATACAAGTCATATGTCTATTACATATTACTAGTAAGAAAATGATTACTAAATTATTGATGATTTATTGTTTTTGTTTTCTTACTGTCTTACACAATAGTATAAGTAATTAATTTTTTATGTTTGCTCACCTAAACAATAGGCAATACTGTACTAATACTCTAATATCAGTACCAAGAATCCAAATTAAAAGGGAAAACAAGATTAAGTACTTACCTTCTAATAACCAGTAAAAATATAGAGTAAAAATAACATGTAGAAATAATACATATCGGATGCGCTTCAGACGGCCTCGATGTTCGTAGAGAGGCAGTGTGAGGCATATTTATTTCGAAAGGAGCCTCTCTCCTCCTACATAAAGGCGTTTAGGCTGAGCCTTGTGAGCCTCGTGCCTCATGTCCAACTTGGTTTTGGGAGGCAAAATATACCACAACACACACACACACACACACACACACACATATATATATATATATATATATATATATATCCTCGTGGAATATGACAATCAACATACATATTGGAGTTGGGTCGTGCGACAAATTGATATGAGATTGTAAAATGTTGCCACTTTTTACAAAAGTAGAATTTATTGGTTCAATAACCTTAAAAGGTCAACATATTTATAACATTGTAACTCTTATGAAGTTGATCCATTATACAACTCCTAAATCCCAAAAAAATCAGAAGCCATAGACTCTCAATTTCTCCTATTTCTTTTCTCCTTCATCTTCCCAAGAAAGCAACCTGACGACTACTAAGACTACCGACATCCCCGACCACACTAGTTACGTTATATCGTCTTCTTAAACCAACTTTTTCCTCTATTTCTTCGTTTCCTGATCCATGCAATAATTGTTCCGACATCCCTGGGAGCTACACCGTCACCCAACCGTTTCCATTGTTCTCGCCAGAGGTACCAAGTTATCTCACATTCAAAGAAAAGATGATGGCTCGTTTCATTTGAGTGATTGCAAAGCACATATCGTTGAGTAGTAATTTGTATTCCAAAGCGAGCGAGCCTGACCATCGTTAGTACTCTACCCAAGAGGAGGTGATATATGCACAATTGCATTTTGGGAGCAAGTCCCTTTGGCCATATAAACTCGATAGTTTTTCAACTTCGGATGCGTGCGCCGAATGAAGTCATAACAGGTCCTGAACTCGAACTCACCTGTCCCACATCCGCTCCTAAACGGCTGCCATAACCACCGATCCCTTTTTGCAGTTGGGTCCAGGGGAGTCATCCGAATGAGGTCAGCGAAGCGGGTCGTATGAGCATAGGTCTCTGGTCTCCAGACTCCCTCCCGAAAAATATAGTTCACCCTCAACCCTCTGTCCGCCTCCAAGTGCATATGCTCTCTCGTCATCTCCACCAGGCTCGAATGCCCCGCCCAAGGATCTCGTCATAAGTCGGTGGTCCTTCCATCAAGTATAACCCGGCACAAAGCAGGCGTAATGGAGGCACGATTCTGGAGCAATCGTTTGAAAGTAACTTATACATTGTTATTATACCTGTACGTCTAAAAGTTGCCACCTCTTAGATACCAACTTGCCATCCATTTAGCCCAAAGAGATCTACCTTGGATAAACTTTCAGGTCAACTTTAATCCTGCTACATCACGAACTGTCTGTAAGGGATGCAGTCCCACTCCACCCTCCTTACGTGGTCGGCATAATTGCTTCCAAGCAATAGCATGCAAACCACCCCGCCAGATAAAGTTAGCGCAGATGCGCTTAACCTTCCGCATAGTAGCTGTCAGTAACATAATAGACTGAAGCCAGAATATCGCCATTACAGAGATGACTGCTCGAAGAGGTTCGATCCGCCCGCCAAATGATACGCATTGTGCCTGCCATCCCTCCACACGTCGTTATGTATATTCCACCAAAATCTGGCGGTCTATATTATTTGCATAATTGACTGACAGCGGAATCCCAAAATATTTAACTGGTAGTTCCCCCTTCTCTATTCCCAACATTGCAGCCGGTTCCTCCTTGAGTGGACAATGAGAACTAAAGTAAACTCTTCTCTTGTCCCTGTTCAGATGCAACCCTGTTAACCGACCAAACTTCACCATAATGTCTGAGATCGCAGTAAGCCCCTCCTCTATGAGACTAAGGAATACCAGTAGGTCGTCTGCATATATAAGGTAAGATACATGCGGTGTAGTCCTCCTGTATAGGATAACAATCCTCCTCTGATGCACTGTCATGTCCATTATGCAAGTGAAGTACTCCATAACTAGCGTAAATAGGTACGGGGATAGAGGGTCTCCTTGCCGCAACCCCCTATTACTCCGAATGAACCCATACGGGAGCCCTCGAATAAGAACCAAAAATGTAGGGGAGGAAATGCATTCTCGAACCCAGACAACCCACTCCCTATCAAATCCTATAGCAGCTGCCGACGAAGTCCCGATTCACCATGTTGTAGGCCTTACGTAAGTCAAGTTTGACACAAGCTTTTATACCCCCAACTTTATTAAACTCCCGTACCATCTCATGCGCAAGTAGACTATGCTTCGCAATAGATCTGCCCTTGATAAAAGTCGCCTGATTTGTCGAGATAAGTCCCTACATAATTTTCTCCATCCTGCGACACATCAGATGTGTAATTATTTTATATAAATAATCACAGTAGGCAATAGGTTGAAAGGCCGCCAACGACGTAGCCCTCTCTTTCTTTGGCACCAACGTCAAGAAAGTATGGTTGAGTTCCTTCAACAGCTTCCCATGAGTGAAGAACTCCTGAACCACCTTTAACACAGGCTGCTTGAGCACATCCAAGTAAAATTTGAAAAATTTGTTGTTAAATCCATCCGGATCAGGTGTCTTGTTTGGGTCAACACTTTTGATGATAGCCTCCAACTCTTCCAGTTTGACCGGAGCCAGTAACAAGCTATTGCCATATGGAGTGATCAGTCTCTTGCATACAATATCAGGGAAAGTATCAACATAATCAGAATGATTGTATAACTCAGAGTAGTACCTGATCATCTCCTCCTGTATGCCTCCTCCTGTATGCCTCTTTGCGACTCGACCACTTTGCCCTCTGGGTCCAATAGCTGGTTGAAGCTGTTCCGATGCTGGCGGACCCGTACCATATCATGGAAAATTTTTGAGCACCTGTCTCCATCTTTGAGCCAAGAGCACTTCGCTCGTTGCGCCAGCTGGATCTCGTCCTGTAACCTAAGAAGGTTAACCTCCTGGATCAGGGCCTTCTCTCATAACGCCAAATCGCCATCCAACATGTCCCGCTGCAGCGCGTCCTGGACCGCATGTAATTCTGCCTCCACCTCTGCAAGGGGCAAACGAGGCCGTCGCAGATCCAACATCGGAGCGCGTCTTGGTTCTTTTCAGCGCAAACACCATAGCAAATTGGGTTGTCCCCTCCTTCGCTGAGTTCAAACCCAAGGAAACAACCTCCATATATCCATTCGCTAGATGCCAACTATTGTTATATCGGAACGATTGGGATCTCCAAGGAGGGGGAGTCGTGAAGCCCACTTGAATAAGAGAGTGGTCAGAAGTTTCAGCTGGCATACCCTCTGCTACTGACTACGAAAACCTTTCGAACCAGTCCCTGTTTTCAAAGCCTCTGTCCAGCTTGCAAACAACTCGCTTCCGAATGGTTTTGTTGTGCCAGGTCCAGATATGGCCAGACCTGTCACGTCCCAATCTCCCGCGGAATCGGCCGTCCCCGCTAGACGCAAATCTCCGCGCCAGCGCTCCCGCGGAACGATCGTGCCCATCAGGACGTGATGCCGCACGTGCACAAGCTGCGCCAGTACAAGGCCATGAATCCGAACAGGCGAAGAAATAGCTAAGTCACAGAGTCGCACAAAAAGTCCGAATGCAGCGGAATAAGAAACCGAACAAGCGATTGGTAACAAGTTCACAGAGTCGTCAATAGCAGAAGCATTGAATAACGCAAGTATGGAAGTAAAACAAGCACTTTATTGATATTGAATTAGTATTACAAGCGGCGCTACGCCGAGATTACAAGTCGCCCAAGCCCTCTCTCTCGAAACAATAAAAACGTGCAAAGTGGCTACAATTGTGGAATGATACATAGGCGATATTCCAACATTATGTCCTATATATGTGCTTTAGCCTCGGACGCAACGCTCCAAGGCTGCAGAGCGAACTTCACGTCTTAGCACGCACGAAGGGGTTTCCGCACCGAACGAGGTTCTCCTGCACCCTGCAAGCAATCTGGTGGGTTATCAGTACATGAATGCACTGGTGGGGAGGCTTATCGCCCGCTCGACAAATCCAAACACGTTATATAGGTTCCGTGCACCATCTATTAAGTTATCTTTCTAGTCTTACCTCAGGATCAATTTTATGGCATAATGTATAACCTAACTTGTGTGGAAGTGCGTCGTGCGATATAAGAGTAACACGGCGAGACTTACCAACTTACCATTCGTCCTTCCCTGTCCAAGGTAAACCAAGTTAAACCAAGCACAATTATATGTATATAATGAAAACTAAGAGAAATTTCATAAGCAAACATGAGTGTCACGAGTTAGTTTCTGATTCAGGTGCACGAGTTACACATATTATTAGACGTATTGCAGAAGATTGTTCAAGTTTTCAAATATGTACAAGTCTTATACTCATATTCGATCATGCGTTCCAGATTGCTAGATGCAATGCAATGACTCGCACGCGGATTGTCGCTAAGCGAGATGACTAAATCTATATGAACAGGAGGGTCGCTTGCGCTACAAGCCATTTGGACGAGTCTCTTGACGGAGATGGGTATAGCGCTAAAAACTCGAGGCACGCACCATCTCGCCGGAACAGGAGACCCAGACTCTTTTGACGATGTGATGGTGTAGCGCTAAAAACTCGAGACACAAACACCATCCCGTCAAAGCTCGATGAGTCCCTGTATGATTTCTCCCAGGCTGGCACGATTCCGGTGTCCCGGCGATCGTCCGAGGAATCCTCAATTACCTCGTGCACGAGTTGTCCGCGACCATGCAACTCTTGGGTCTTCCAGATTCACGACATGACATATTCAATCTTGATTCACTTAACCATTGGATGATGCGTAGTCTCTTGGGCGGAGATGTGTGTAGCACTAGATACTCGAGGCGCATACACCATCTCGCCCGCTCGAGAGAGACTACCAAGGATCCGAATACCTGAATGATTCATGCTCCACGAATTGTGTTTCTTGCTTTACTTGACATGGTGCAATCCCTTAGTTCGGAAAATGTCTTGGCGACCTAACGGTCCCGAATACTTTCAGGTTCATACTTGCACGAAACGACTATTAGATAGTCTTCCGGTGAACTAGATGAATACAATGTTTGGATCGTGTTACCAGATTGTGGCATAAAATTACAACAAGCATAGCGAATATGTAAAGCAGACAAGCATTGAAACATAAGCATAAGGAAACTTGCGGCATAGCCTTACTTGAAAACATAAGCGATTACGCTAGCACGGGTCTAAGGGGTAGTGTGCGGAGTGAAACCGTACAGGGCATATTGGGCGACAATCTATGGGACGAGCAGTGTAAACATACGAAGCAGTGTACTACGAAGAGTATGTAATGATCTACTCGAAGCATTAGCAGAGTCTTCTAGCACGAAGCTAAGGTAGCATGCAAGGGTCCAATTATAGCCAAGTTTTATTTTCAAGTTCTAACACAAGCAATACAAGATAGGATTATTCCTTTAGCTAGGCGCGTTATATTCTTTATTAGCATGCAAGGGTGATTCATCTAGTAACTAGCATATATCGTCTATATTTTATATGTGCAGGCTAAGCAAAAACAAGTTCATCGTAGCCACCCACCTTAGCGATGATTCGCCTCGGTCGAGCGATACTCCGAGCGCGTCCTTGAAAAGTCTGAACTCCTGAAGGGCCAAGTCTGAAAACCTTTGCCTCAAGCAAATTTTTTTGCTGAGCAAAGCGGGTTGGGTCGTCATACTAGCGCCGTTTGAATCGGCCTCCGCTTGAGCGGAACGTGTCGTTACATTATACACCACTCAGAACAAGTCTTGTCCTCGAGACTTCCTAAGCGCAAACCGTTCTATCGCACACTATCAAATCTATCTCAAGCATATCAATCCGTATCACTAGACCCGTCCGAACACAACTTCCTACTCGTTCCTCACACCGTGGCGCGTGTGTGCTGGGTCGGTCTTATTGAATGACTCTATCATCCAATCCAAGCTCTGACTCGGTCTCTACTGCGCCTTAGCGCGAAACATATATCGCTTAACGCGGGGTACAGTATAATCCATCTTGAATGACGATCTAGGGCTGAGGCAAACTTATCCAAATCATTATACTCGTCCATGCAAATCTTACATATTCACTTGCACTAACATTCGAGATCAGCATATCGCGAGTCTGGATCATGCACATATTCAAGGTGTCTCCCAAACATATGCATGTCAACCAACTTAGCGATAGCGAAGTCTTTGTACTCGAGTTCAGCATATCACTGAGTCTTGGATCGTGCACACATTCAAGACGTCCCTTAAACATATGTATTCAACCAAACTTAGCGAAGTCGGACAAGCTACTTGCAAAAATATCAAGGGTTCTTGTTTATGGTTCACCATGATTCCTCAAGCAGGGTCAATCAAAAATCAAAGTCATTTCCAATCCCACTCAATCAAACATTGCACTACCGTCAAGCACGATCTATCCGATCAACCGACTAGCGTCCAAGTCCTATCATCTATTCCGTTCGTGTCAAACATAGCACACACTTACCGATCCAAGTCTAACTCTAAGTCTTGCTGCACCAGTTCTATGGCTTGCTCAGGCAATACTCTAAAGTCGGTCACACAAGTTCTTTCACTTGGCACATGGTCGTCTGCCTAATTACTAGTTCAACTCACAATGTCATAGGTACAGTTCATGTTCACGATTCATCGTGCAATTTCGTCGCATAATGTTCGCCCCAATTCCTAAGGTTAAACCATTGTTCTTTCATACAGGGTATTCTATCCAAGCTCGTTTCACTCAGATTTCTAACCATCGAGCACATATCATCCTACTCACAACAACATATTCGTTTAACACAGGGTCCGAGTCCGTTCAGTGAAATCCATGATATATCAATGTCGCATGATAAGCCTAGCGATTCACATAGTCTATCTCCTCAAACATGTTTGATAGAACCCGTATATCTATTTTAAGTCTAGACCACCAAGCCATGATTAAAGTTTCAATTACTGATCTCGATCATAAACTATAAGTCATCCAACAAGATTCATGTATCCGTTCATGAAACCATAAAGCGTGTCTTACTTCATGTTCTAGGCTAACTCATTCATGAAACACTTCTGATTCACTTGTATCCTCCAACTCGTCTTATCGTGTCGAACCACAAGTCAAGACGATGCTTCAGTTGTAACGCTCCGGTCTTCCGCAAGTTCAATCATCCCCGCTGGACGTGAGATCACCACGCCAACGCTCCCGCTGGATAATCGTTCTAATCCGGGCGTGACGTATGTACGCGCATGGAGTTGCGCTCGCACAAGACAGTAATGTCAAACGTTATGGTTATCGAAACGATCGAGACACCATATCATTATACTTCGCTCCATCCAAGTTATATATATATATATCCACCAAGTTATGTTTATCTAATAACTGTGTATGTCGTGATCATAATTCATCTAGCCAAATCGTCAAACTTTAATGTTACCGTTCGATAAGTCCATAGTCTACTTCTAGCATTCCTCAAATAACTAAGTTCAATACTCAAGCCAAAGTCTATCCATTTTGTTACGTTCTATTTTATTGAGTTCGTTTGAATAATCATCGGACATGTTCCCGTGAGTTCGATCATCCCCGCTAGACTTGAAATCACCACGCCAGCGCTCCTGCAGGATAATCGTTCTTGGCCGGACTGATTGTCGAGAGTTATCTTTCGAACTAGATTCGAGATCGTTCTTCCAAACTCCAGATCGAATCCGTTATCGCTTACCTCAATTCATTGAACCACAACATTCCTTTACTTGTATCAATCCGGCTATCTTCCAACTATCGATACCATATCAAGTCTATTTATTTGAAACCATAATATCTATACTTAAGCTAACTTCTATCGAGCGATATCCTACTCAAGTTTTAATCCGTTTGATTCAATTTGAAATCGCTCGCACGATCTATCAAGTTTTCTCGACCAAGATATTGATTTCCATTACCTTGAATCCCTATTTGATATAAGCCTTAGCACTTGTTCAACTTATTCTCAATCGTTTGAACCAACTATCGTACGAGATCTTCGAATTCGTTTGAACATTTCCAAAATGATCCGTACACCACTCAGGAATCGAGTCATCCAAGTAAACCATATTTGATTTGCATCTGTCGACACGAAATACCGTCCGAGCCATTTTCTCAAAATCTAAGCACGATCCTGTATATTCGCCTTAGCGATAATTTGATAACTTTTTTATCGGTTGCCATTCTAAGTCTGACTTATCCTTATCTGAACGATATCCCAAATCTCGCTCGCAAACTAGCTCGCACCAAAAGGGTTTTGGTGCGTGATACTCAACACAACTTAGTCGAAAGGCTTTGTATATAGCTAACCGTCTGAACGATAATCCATCTCGCACACTAACCTGCTTGGTAGTTACGTATAGGTATCCGGGTTCGCACATAACTTGCAAATTTCAAGCACGAGTCTATTCACACAAAGTCTAACACAGGTTGGCATAAGGGTCTTCGCATAACTATCCAGTACGAGCAATCATATCATTCACATGCACTTTTGAAATTATTTAGACTCATTGTATGGAACATTCCAACGGGTCAACGAGAGAGAGTGTATGCACATAACCCACGAACGAGCTTTCGAAACTGAAAGATTTGATACGAAGTTCAAGGACGTAAAGCCATGCTCTGATACCAATATGTCACGTCCCGATCTCCCGCGGGATCGGTCGTCCCCGCTATGCGCAAATCTCCGTGCCAGCACTCCCGCGGGACGATCGTGCCTATCAGGACGTAATGCCGCACAAGTACAAGCTGCGTCCGTGCAAGACCATGAATCCGAACAAGCGAAAAAATAGCTAAGCTACAGAGTCGCACAGATAGTCCGAATACAGCGGAATAAGAAACCGAACAGGCAATTGATAATAAGTTCACATGGTCGTCAATTGCGGAAGCATTGAATAACACAAGTATGGAAGTAAAACATCACTTTATTGATATTGAATCAGTATTACAAGCGGCACTAGACCGAGATTACAAGTCGCTCAAGCCCTCTCTCTCGAAACAATAAAAATGTGCCAAGTGGCTACAATTGTGGAATGATACATAGGCGATATTCCAACATTGTCCTATATATGTGCTTCAGCTCCGGACGCAACGCTCCAAGGCTCCAGAGCGAACTCCATGCCTTAGCACGCACGAAGAAGTTTTCGCACCGAACGAGGTTCTCCCGCACCCTGCAAGCAATCTGGTGGGTTATCAGTACATGAATACACTGGTGGGGAGGCTTCTCGCCCGTTCGACAAATCCAAACACGTTATATAGGTTCCCGTGCACCATCTATTAAGTTATCTTTCTAGTATTGTCTTAAGATCAGTTTCATGGCATAATGTACAGCCTAACTAGTGTGGCAGTACGTCGTGCGATATAAGAGTAACACAATGAGACTTACCAACTTACCATTCGTCCTTCCTTGTCCAAGGTAAACCAAGCACGGGTATATATATAATGAAAACCAAGGGAAATTGTATAAGCAAACATGAGTGTCACGAGCTAGTTTCTGATTCAGGTGCACGAGTTACACGGATTATTAGACGTACTGCAGAAGATTGTTCAAGTGTTTAAATATGTACAAGTCTTATACTCATATTCGATCAGGTGTTCCAGATTGCTAGATGCAATGCAATGACTCGTACGCGGATTACCGCTAAGCGAGATGACTAAATCTATATGAACAGGAGGGTCGCTGGCGCTACAAGCCATTTGGACGAGTCTTTTGACAAAGATGGGTATAGCGCTAAACTCGAGGCGCGCACCATCCTGTCGGAACAGGAGAGACCCGGACTCTTTTGACGGTGATGGTGTAGCGCTAAAAACTCGAGGCACAGACACCATCCCGCCAAATCTCGATGAGTCCCCATATGATTCCTCCCAGGCCGGCACGATTCCGGTACCCCGACGATCGTCTGAGGAATCCTCAATTACCTCGTGCACGAGTTGTCTGCGACTATGCAAGTCTGGGGTCTTCCAGATTCACGACATGACATGTTCAATCTTGATTCACTTAGCCATTGAATGATGCAGTCTTTTGGGCGGAGATGGGTGTAGCACTAGATACTCGAGGCGCATACAACCATTTCGCTCGCTCGAGAGAGACTACCAAGGATATGAATACCTGAATGATTCATGATCCACGAGCTGTTTCTTGCTTTACTTGACATGATGCAATCCCTTAGTTCGAAAAATGCCTTGGCGACCTAACGGTTCTGAATACTTTCAGGTTCATACTTGCACGGAACGACTAATAGATAGTCTTCCGGTGAACTAGATGAATGTAAGGTTCGGATCATATTACCTGATTGTGGCATGAAATTACAACAAGCATAGCGAATATGTAAAGCAGGCAAGCATTGAAAGTTGAAACAGTGTTGAAACATAAGCATAAGGAAACTTGCGGCATAGCCTTCCTTGAAAACATAAGTGATTACGCTAGCACGGATCTAAGGGGTAGTGCGCGAAGTAAAACCGTACATGGCATATCGAGCGACATAATCTATGAGACGAGAAGTGTAAACATGCGAAGCAGTGTACTACAAAAAGTATGTAATGATCTACTCGAAGCATTAGCAGAGTCCACTAGCACGAAGGTAAGGTAGCATGCAAGGGTCCAATTATAGCCAAGTTTAATTTCCAAGTTTTAACACAAGCAGTACAAGATGAGATTATTCCCTTAGCTAGGTGCGTTGTATTTTTTATTAGCATGCAATAGTGATTCACCTAGCGACTAGCATCTATCGTCCATATTTTTTGTGTGTAGGCTAAGCAAAGACAGGTTCACCGTAGCCACCCATCTTAGCGATGATTCGCCTCGGTCGAGCAATACTCTGAGCGCGCATTTGAAAGTTTAAGTCTGAACTCCTGAAGGGCCAAGTCTGAAATCCTTTGCCTCAAGCAATTTTTCTCGCTGAGCAAAGCGGGTCGGGTCATCGCACTTGCGCTGTTTGAATCGGCTATCCACTTGAGCGGAATAACTCATTACAAGACCGTTCCAAACCTGTCAGGCCAGATTACATCATGCACATTTGGAAGTCAAGGAGGATGGAGTCAGAAATCGGTCAGCCCCCCACTTTCTCCCTTCGGTACATGAGAGCATTTAAGTCCCCCATCAAAAGTAGTGGAAGTTTGGCACCCTTCGCTAGAACACTGGTGTGGATGATTTCCTACCAGAGCAGTCCTCGTATGTCTATCATTGTGACCATACACCGCACCCAAGATGAAGTTGAATCCACCTTTATTGGTGAAATGTATAGCTATCAACTGCTCCGTCATATGTACCACTCTCTCTTTTCCAACAACGATTGTCCCAACGCACCCAGACCCTGGTCATGCTACATAATGGAAGATTATGAACTTGAACCCACTGGGGAGGGGTGCGTCTCGCTAGTACCTGCTCCGACTTAATTTTAGTTTCTAGCAGAGCAATAATAGTACAATTTGCCTTCCTCAGACACTCGCAAATTTCCTTCCACCTGCCCAGTGAACGTCCCATGAACATTCCAAGAGATGAGTGACATTAATTAACAGTCATGTCCCTTAGCAATTCGCCAGATTCAACATCAAGGGAAGATGTTGAGTCCTCTTGATTCATGTCAGCACCAATCTCATTGTCATTTACCACCACCGTTGTCCTCTATAGGAGACCGTCCCAAGATGGATTGTCTCGACACAAGTCCTCCTCACTAGGGTTTGTATTGCTAACCCCCCGTTCTGGCTCCTCCTGGATTGGACCTGCATGCCGCTTCCTTCTTCTGAAGACGTCCCCCTGTGTTCTTGACAAAATGTTAGATCCCCGATTTACTGCCGCTATCCCTTTGGTGACCGCACCCCTATGTGCCTTGAATACCATTATCTGTGTATGATTTGCACCCTGGTTGGCTAATCCTTCCCCTATTATCTCATTAGCCCCCATTTTTCCTACGGGTACCAAGGCCATGCCACTACCTGTGGCAACATTAGACTGTCCCTCTCTTTCTTGACTTTCTGACTGGCCGAATGTGGTATGCATAGGATCACCTGGAGCAACGACTCGAACATCTAAGTTGCTACCCCCTTCATCTCTTGCCCGACAAGCTTTCGATTCATGTCCAAAACACGCTCATTGACTGCAACCGGGGAGAACCCACTCGTACTCCATGAATTGATGTAGGACCTCGTCACTAGGGACATCATATTCCATTATGCATGGTAACTCCTGTCCCGCGCTTATCTCCATGAAGATTCAGACTTATATCAATCTGGATCGGTACTTTGTAGCGTCGTCTGCCTTGATTGGGCTGCCAATTAAACTAGCCAAGCTCATCAAAAATAGAACACTCCAGTACTTGATGGGGAAGTTTGAAAACCGTATCCACAATGGAACAACATTGAGAACTTCCTTCTCGCAGCTCGACTCCGTAGTCCATTCCTTCAGAATAATCAAGTGCCCATCAAAAGCACACGGCCCTCCTTGGATAATGCGGTCCACATCCTCCCGTAGGTCAAGCTTGACAAAATAAACGATATTTTTTCTGGCAAAAATCTCCATACTGTCTTTAGGACTCCACACCCGATGAGCATACGTCCGAATCTAACTATAGAATGGCTTATCACCCAGGACATACAGAATCAAAGTAAATTTCCAGTTTTCTGTTACCTCCGCTATCTCGTCCGCAGGAAAATATGCTCTATAACTGTTTTCCACCTTCTTCGATTCCACGTACTTTATCTTCGCATAGCCACCCCCCCTCCCCGCGGTTGATCTAAGTCATGGACTGACATCTATAGACCAGGACTATAAAGTTTGTATGAAGTAGCAAATGATACGAAACCCTATTGACCCTCCTTGGCGTTTACCACCAACGTCGACCTCTCCAACTGTTGCACCGAACACTTCTTTTCGTTTTTCAGCAGCGTTGCCTTAGCCCTCCGCGTATAGGTCGTCGGCTGTTTGACCCCACCCTTAGCGCTACCACCATCACCCACTGCCTGGGAGCGGCCACCACCATCGCCAACTGTTTGGGAATGCCCATCCGTTGTAGCCGTCCGTGCCCCCAAGCGGGGTGACGACCTGGACAACAGTGCTGCCCCCTTGCCTGCGAGAGACCGCCATTCCCCCTTCACGATGAGAGGTCGCCCTCCCCCACTGCCCGGTCGAACATGCATTTGCGCAAGTCTTGAGCTATCCGACGTGCCCTCCTGACCCAGACTACGTCGCCGCCGCACGACAGTCGACCAGTCTCCGCCATCCTCGTGCGCCCCGGTCACCCTGCCGTCGTGACTATCCCGCCGACCCCTACCATCGGAGATCTCCGGGTCCCAAGTGCCGGCGAAGGCGAAATCGCCCCTCCTGCTATTAGGGTTAGGGTTTGCCATCAATATATATATATATATATATATATATATATATATATATATATAGAGAGAGAGAGAGAGAGAGAGAGAGAGAGAGAGAGAGAATTCTAAGTATAGAAAATTGAGTTAGTAGGTGACTAAATAATTTTTTATCTATAAATAATGATATTTTTAGACAATAAAGCGTTACACCAATATATATATATATATATATATATATATAGGTAAACGGGAATAGAGTGTACTAGTGCACATGGGATTTATGAGTCTATTCCTATTGGTCTACATGTGCATGGCTCATGTAGAAATATGAGCACTATGGCTAATCCCGTTTACCCGTATATATATATATATATATATATATATATATATATATATATATATATATATAGGGGAGAGAGAGAGGCCTTTTGCTTAACTTGCGTTCCTTCTTGTTGTACATCACCAATTACAGGTTTGATCTAGAAATGACTTAATGTCTTGTTTCTCCTTTCTTGATGGGAACTATTTTTTAGAACTTCTGAATTTATGTATCTAAAACTGTGTAGTCATATTACCTCATGGCAGTTAAAAATGTACTACTGGAGTTAAAGCCCACTTTTTCGAAGGAGAAAGTTCTAGTTTCAGTTGCTGCAGGAATTAAATTAAAAGACTTGCAGGTATGCATAAAACTGTCATTCTATTTGTATTCTAGTTGAGTTCTTTTATTTTCCTTCAAATTTAGACAATTTTATAGCAGATATAAGCTTTTGGACAAGTTTCTTGTTCATATAAGCTATGCCTGTTATACCAGGTGAGATATTCAAATTAACAAAATTATTGCTGTGCTGAAAAATTAGAACTGTTCACCAATATAATTTTATAGAAATGATGGCATAGGATGAATATGATGGTTATTCTTGAAACTTAGGTTCAGTAATAGTGGACTCCATAAACAACTCTAAAATTTTATGATTCCTTCTACAATGTGACTTGGTTATGAATGTCTGGTGTATCATATAATACAATGAACATTAATTTCACAATCATCCCATGATTTTTTCCCTCCAGGACAGCTATATGACCCACAATGTTTGTGTCAGAATGTTGGGCAAATAAGAAACACGTCTAGAAATGAGTATAGCTGAAATGTGAAAAAACTGAGATGGATGATTGGTGGTACATTACAAGATATAATAAGAAATAAGTGCTCTTGTGCAAAATTGGAGGTAGTGTCGATTAAGGATAAGTTGAAATTAAATCATCTGATAAATAAGGCTAGACCTTAATAAACTTGGATTGAGGAAGTGATAAAGGATGTGTTTGCTAATATTAGAGAAGAGATCTCCTTTAATGGAGACGAATGGAAGAAAAAAAAAATGTAGCCGACCTCAATAATTTGGGATAAAAGGCTTTGTTATTCGACTTATCCTCCCTATCTTTCCATTATGTGCCAGTAGCAATTACTTGGTAACCCCGTTTTTTAATGTATTATAATATTTCATGGAAGTGCAACCAGTGATATTTACCTTATAGTTTGCTAGTTTTCAAGCAAAATAAGATACCTTTCTTTATTAGCAATTCTTCTTGGAGTTACATCAAAATAACCTAAATATGTTATCATTAATCTTCAAAACAGGATTGTATTTGATATATATTAGCTCTTATTTCCTATTGATCAGAACTATTGACGTGTTTTTTTCCACTTCTCCAATTGGTCATTATTGTTAGTTAAATAAAATGAGTGGTCTCAGAACCAGTTCATATGCTGTTAGACATTCAACAACATCATAAATACTGTGGCAACTTTCATACACAGCTAACTAAAACGATGTTTCATTGACAGTGCTTATCGTTTTTGTATTTGTGGGGATGTTGACTCTATTTTCCTACATGGTACAAACTGCTTTCATCAGTTTTTAACTAAGCTTTCTTAACTTTTACTTTTTATTTAGATAATCTTCCTTACGTGATCCTCCTTACATACAGCCCTATTCTTATCTGTTGTTATTTGTGCGGTTTGCTACATTTACTACAGGAGTGGTCTGATCATCAACGATTAATCAGGGTAATGCCAAATACCCCTTCAGCTGTTGGGGAAGCAGCATCAGGTGAGAGGTGATTGTTTAATGATTTATAATCTTTAACCAGTTGCAAGGAATCATTTGCTACTTCATACAAACCTTCTTATTTATCGAGTCCCATCAAGACTAACAAACAACACTAACTTGAGAACTAATTTACTTGGGCAGAGGATATTCGTGTGTTATTCTTCGGAACTAGTCATGTGACCTACAACAAATCCCTGGCTTTTTGATATTCATGTATAAGTCATATTAGTAGACATCGGGGTGACAGTTCATAGTTCATACTCCATTTCAGTTCACTTGGCCCACTTCATTTCAATAATTGCACTAGTTAGACTCTGGGTCCCAGCTTATGGTTATGGATCCTTTTGGGCCATTTGGCTAATTCTTGATGCTCAGCACAATGTATTATGCTAACAATAATAAAATAGAATTATAATATATGTATGTATATGGGAGAAGGCTTCTATGGGTTCCCATAGGAAACTTTCTAAGGGGTTCCCATGTGTCAAAATCTGACTGAATACTAATGCCTGCGTGCATCTTACTAAATCCCAACTAAATAAACTGGAGGAATGATAGTTATGGGAGGATATGATAGGCTACCCGAGTTTCAGCAAGATGACTCCCCCCCCCCCCCGGGAAATTTTCTGAGCGTTCGAGAACTGCTCACCCCTTCACAGGAAACGGCTTATGCCACGCCACCTCAAGCAGCGGTCGGGGTGCCCATTGACAGGAAGCCTAGCATAACGGCTATCCTACACTTGTTGGCTAGGTCTATTCCATTGAAGCTTGATAATCTTTGCATCAACACTTGTCCCTTGTGCTACAGACAACATCAGTCAATACCACCAGGTCAAGAGTCAAATTGGGTTTTGGCACATGGCATCCCCTTAGGAAACTTCCTATGGTGGCCCCTTAGGGACCTTTTTGCCACACAGACGCATATATAATATATACACACTCTCTCAACACATTTAAATTTTATTCAGTGTCAGTCTGTATCTACCATACTTGGTTGCGAAAATAGATCAGATTATCTCTAGGGAAATACTGGACAACATATACATAAAAATCTCAATCCAGTGACATGATAGATTGGGTATGTGTTGGACTCCTTGAACTAGTTTAATGCATTTTATGGCCAATTTATCAGAAAGTAGTCGTTTTCGTTGGGAACTGCAGGGTTCAAATGGGTTTCTTCTTGAAGAAAATGAGTTGTTAGATAGAATGTGGAGAAAAAGTTCTCCTAACCTCTAGCTCAGGGTGCAAGTTGGTACATCAGGAAGTACCGTTTGGTAGAAATACTGCAGACCATCCTTTACCAGCTTCGACACGAGAACTGATACATCAATACATGATTTAGTATATGACTGACATTCTTTAATTTCCATTCTTCTCTGAGTGGGCATCTCAATTTCATATAGGGTTTGTACATACTGCACCTAGTCTGTTTTTTCACTTGTTATGTAAATGTTTGTAACTCGTAATATATTTGGTTTCTTATGTCCAATAACATTGCAACTGGTCCAGTTCATGCTCTTTTAGATTGCCGATGCAAAAGTGTTCAAAGCTTTGCAGGGAACATAATTTGCATATAGTTCAGGCCCAGGGCTTTCAATTTTTAGGATTCTATCCAAACTTTTTGGGAGAATTGTTTTTGGGAAGGGGTGGTGGTGCAGGCGATATAAAGTATTTCTTTCAACCTTTCCACATATTTTAACTTTTGTTAATAAGTTTGTCAACCTTATCCACATTCATGCATTGCTACAGTAGAGACTAGGGTCATCTACAAATTCTGATGATATCTGAATTTGCAATTTGCCACTTACACGAATAATTTTTAAATGTGACATGGTGTAGCTTCTGATATTCCTCATTTGTTTAGTTATGTGCATGGGAGAGACGGTGACAAAAAAAGATGAAGTCCGTGTAGCCAGCCTGTTCGGAGCAATTGGAAAAGTCTGGACTGCTGATGAAAAATATTTTGATGCTGTAACTGGCTTGAGGTAAGTTGGTGACTTGATATCGTGTCTCTGTGTTGAATGGGTATATCATGGCACAACATGGTCAAGGTGACACAGACACATTGTGTCCAATATGTGTCCGACACGACATGGACATGGTACTGAGTTTTCAGTGTCCATGCTTCCAAGGTTTGCGTTTATATAGTAGTTAAAGTGGTTGATCCTTTTTCTTCTTGTAATAACATCTCATATTCAGTTCCATGTCTCAATTTTCAGTGGCAGTGGCCCAGCATACATTTATCTAGCAATAGAGGCCATGGCTGATGGTGGAGTAGCTGCTGGTCTCCCTCGAGATCTTGCTCTTGGTCTAGCATCTCAGACAGTAAGTATATAGTAACATATGAAATCTTCAGACCCGTTAGTGATATGGAGGAAAGGTTGAAACTTGAAATTTGATTATACAAATTTTTTTCACACTAATATTTAAGTTTTCCCACCAAGGTTCGCAGTATCGGTATTCCTGAGTAGGGATTGTCCGTATCGACAATATTGGTTGTTTCAGATTGGAGTATCGAATTTTTTGATATCGACAAGCAAAGAATTATTAATTAATCACTAAAATTTTAGATTTTGTTTTTTTTATAGATTTAGCCATAATTTTAAGTATCTTATGTGTTCTTTCTAAATGGTTTTGAAATGGAATGAAACAATAGTCACCCTTACTCATCGGTTTACGGTTTATCTGCAATGAATAATTTTTTTTTCATTTACATGTTTTTACAATCTTACTATGCATTTATGTCCTTGTTGATTGGTCTTTTTTATTCAAGTTTTGAAAAAGAGACCCCAACGTCGGTAGCAGTTGGTATCGGATCGGAACATGCCAAATCGTATCGGTCCTATCGGATCGGTATGCAAACTATGGTTTCCACCCAAACCTACGAAGTCTGTTTACTATCATTTTCAAGGTGGCTTCTGAAGTAGATTCCCTGATTCCTGTAAAGAAGTAGCATAATTGTTTAGACATGACAATAATAAATGTAAGCAAACGGCTGAGATACTCATTACTTGGCCCAAAATCAACATTTTTATAAATAATAAAAATGCCTTCTCAGGATTAGGTTATGATCTGAAAATATGTAAACCATGGAAAGAAATATACTTCTCATAGGGTACTACTTCACATAGTTCCAGTATATAGGAAATGGGACATGAAAATATGAAATATTGTAGCTAGAATTTCAACTTTGTTTTGGAAGGTTTACACTACAACATGAACTCGTGCGAAATATATATTCATCGTTGACAAGTTCCAAGCAAGGTTCAAAAATCAGTATTGGTATTGGGTCCTCTTTATAAGCATAGCTACCGGTTTCACACGACATTTTTGAATCGTGTTTTGACCGTGATGCACCTGGCTAGGGTTTTCTTTCTTTCTCAACTAGCTCCTAGTTTAGTGTTTTATTATCTTGTATATAAGGTTAGTCACACATCTGACTAATAGTGGACGAGTAATGTGGTGATATACTAGTTGGGCAAAGACTTTCCCTTTGGTCCTATTGTTCCTTTATAATTATAGCACCTCACTAGCAGTGGTGTAGCCATGTGGTGCCTGTAACACCCCGTTCCGCTCAAGCGGACTGCCGTCTCAAACGGTAAAAGTGCAACTGTCCCGACCCACTTTGCCTTAAAGGAGAAGCAAAGGATATCCAGACTTGTCCCTACAGGAATCCGGCTAAGGCTCACAGAGACTCGCTTGATGTATCGCTCTACCGAGGCGAATCATCGCTAAGGTGGGTGGCTACGGTGAACTTGTCTTTGCTTAGCCAGCACACATAAAATCTGGAATATTCATGCTAGTCGCTAGGTGATTCACCCCCTGCATGCTAATAAATCCAACGCACCTAGCTAAGGGAATAATCCCAACTTGTATTACTTATGCTAGAACATGGAAATTGAAATACTGCTTACATTCAGACCCTCGTATGCTAAGTTCCTAACGGTTTCATCTCTCGGCTTACCTTCGGGCCCGAGCAAACGTGCTGATTATGTTCCTTAGAAACGCATGCTTGTCTGCTTGTAATGTTGCCATATTTTCATCCAAACCCCGGAAGACTACTACGTAGTCGTTCCGTGCCTGAATGAACCTGCAAGTATCCGGGACCGTTAGGTCACCCAAGGCAGCCCCGAACCAGGGGAATGCATCAAGGCAAGTCACTCACTGAACGTAGAATCATGGTTCAAGTATATCGTGTATTCGTGTTGCCTGAGATTGGTCAAATAAATCGTGTTGCCTGAGTTTGGTCAAATAAATCGTGTTGCCTGAGATTGGTCAAATAAATCGTGTTGCCTGAGATTGGTTTGACCCTGACTTGCATGTCGCGGACAACTCGGAAACGAGGCATAGTTCCACGGACGGTCACCGGGACACTGGGGCCGCTCCGATCCGGATGGAACTTCAAGTGTTGTCCATCGTGTGCAGGCGAGTGGTTTGCAGCATATCGTGTACTTGGTTGCATTCCACTTGGCCTAGGACCACATCATGTGTAGTCTATTGTGTGGTGGCGAGATGGTTTGCAACATATCGTGTACTTGGTTGCATTCCATCTTGGCCTTGGACTATATGTGCAATCCATCGTGTACGGGCGAGATGGTTCGTAGCGCATCGTGTGCTCTCGTTGCGTTCCACTCTCGTCTGGGATTAGTCCTTTATGGCTTTGCCAGCGACTCATGTTCATATAGATAAGTCATCCTCGCTTAGCGAATATCAGCGTGCGAGTCATTGCATCGCATTAAAGAACAACTGAGCACACCAACTATTGTCCCGTTCAAATGACTCTTGTGTTTGCATGTTGCATATGCTATGCTCCTGAATGCTTATACTTGCCCGTGCTTGAATTAACAATGTTTGCCTTGGACAGGGAAGGCCAAAGGGTAAGTCTCGCCGTGTTTCCTCTCATGTCGCACGGCGCACTGCCACACGAACTAGGCTATTCAATATTTGCATGAAACTGATCCTAAGGCAACTAGAAAGACAACTTAATAGTTGTGCACGGAACCTGTATTACGTGTTTGGATTTGTCGAGCGGGCGAGTAGCTTCCCCACCAGTGCATTCAATGTACTGATAATCCACCAGTTTGTATGCAGGGTGCGGAAGAACCTCGTTCGGTGCGGATGCCTCCAACGTGTGTGCTAAGGCGTGGAGATCACTCCGAAGCAACGGTGCATCCGGAACTGAAGCACATATACAAGACATAATGTTGTGAACATAGCCCGAACTCGCCTGAACATCGCCTGTACAATCATTCCACAGTTGTAGCCAATTGGCACGCTTTTACTGTTTCAAAGAGAGGCTTGAGCGACTTGTATTATCGGGCTATATGCCGCCTGTAACACTTGTTCATATCAATAAAAGAGCTTGATTTACTTCAACTTGTGTTTCAATGCTTCCGCTATATTGTCGACTCAGTGAACCTGTTACCGATCGCCTATGCGTTCATGATTCCGCTGCACTCGGACAATCTGTGCGACTCTGTGGCTTAGAACTCTTACCGCCAGCCAATGAACCATGGCCTTGCACGGGCGTGGCTCACGCTCGTGCGGCATCACGTCCGGATGGGTTAAGCGATCGTTCCGCGGGAGCGCTGGCGAGGGTGATTCCCGCCTAGCGGGAACGGCCGATTTGCCTGCGGGAGATCGGGGCGTGACATGTTGGTATCAGAGCCTGGCTTCTACGCCTTTGGACTTCGATTCGATATCTCTGTTTCGAAAGCTCGTTCGTGGGTTATGTGCACGCTCTCTCTCAATGCCTCGATGGGATGTTCCAACAATAAGTCTAAATACTTTCAAAATGCGTTTTGAATGATATAATTGCTTGTCTGGTTGTATGCTGCGAGTGGCCTTTGTGCCAACCTGTGCGAACCCTTGAGAGTATCGCTAGTAGCTTGTCCGATTTCACTAACTCTAAGTTTGGTTGAATGCATCTATTCGAGTGACGCCTTGAACTAGTGCACCATCCAAGACTTAAGAAAAGGTGAAACTCGAGTGCTAAGACTTCGCTATCACTAAGCTGGTTGACGTGTTCACGCTAGAGGGGCCCTTCGAAAGTGCGCACGATCCAGTCTAAGCGATATGCTGATTTCGACGCTTGTGCAAGTGAACATCCAAATGAACAAGTACAACGACTTGTCTAGAATTGTCTCAACCCTAGATTACTGCTTGTCCTCAGTAAGCCTCGAGGACGAGACTTTTTCTGAGTTGAGTAGGATGTAACACCCCGTTCCGCTCAAGCGGACTGCCGTCTCAAACGGTAAAAGTGCAACTGTCCCGACCCACTTTGCCTCAAAGGAGAAGCAAAGGATATCCAGACTTGTCCCTACAGGAATCCGGCTAAGGCTCACAGAGGCTCGCTTGACGTATCGCTCTACCGAGGCGAATCATCGCTAAGGTGGGTGGCTACGGTGAACTTGTCTTTGCTTAGCCAGCACACATAAAATCTGGAATATTCATGCTAGTCGCTAGGTGATTCACCCCCTGCATGCTAATAAATCCAACGCACCTAGCTAAGGGAATAATCCCAACTTGTATTGCTTATGCTAGAACATGGAAATTGAAATACTGCTTACATTCAGACCCTCGCATGCTAAGTCCCTAACGGTTTCATCTCTCGGCTTACCTTCGGGCCCGAGCAAACGTGCTGATTATGTTCCTTAGAAACGCATGCTTGTCTGCTTGTAATGTTGCCATATTTTCATCCAAACCCCGGAAGACTACTACGTAGTCGTTCCGTGCCTGAATGAACCTGCAAGTATCCGGGACCGTTAGGTCACCCAAGGCAGCCCCAAACCAGGGGAATGCATCAAGGCAAGTCACTCACTGAACGTAGAATCATGGTTCAAGTATATCGTGTATTCGTGTTGCCTGAGATTGGTCAAATAAATCGTGTTGCCTGAGATTGGTTTGACCCTGACTTGCATGTCGTGGACAACTCGGAAACGAGGCATAGTTCCACGGACGGTCACCGGGGCACTGGGGCCACTCCGATCCGGATGGAACTTCAAGTGTGGTCCATCGTGTGCAGGCGAGTGGTTTGCAGCATATCGTGTACTTGGTTGCATTCCACTTGGCCTAGGACCACATCATGTGTAGTCTATGGTGTGCTGGCGAGATGGTTTGCAACATATCGTGTACTTGGTTGCATTCCATCTTGGCCTTGGACTACATGTGCAATCCATCGTGTACGGGCGAGATGGTTCGTAGCGCATCGTGTGCTCTCGTTGCGTTCCACTCTCGTTTGGGATTAGTCCTTTATGGCTTTGCCAGCGACTCATGTTCATATAGATAAGTCATCCTCGCTTAGCGGCTATCCGCGTGCGAGTCATTGCATCGCATTAAAGAACAACTGAGCACACCAACTATTGTCCCGTTCAAATGACTCTCGTGTTTGCATGTTGCATATGCTATGCTCCTGAATGCTTATACTTGCCCGTGCTTGAATTAACAATGTTTGCCTTGGACAGGGAAGGCCAAAGGGTAAGTCTCGCCGTGTTTCCTCTCATGTCGCACGGCGCACTGCCACACGAACTAGGCTATTCAATATTTGCATGAAACTGATCCTAAGGCAACTAGAAAGACAACTTAATAGTTGTGCACGGAACCTGTATTACGTGTTTGGATTTGTCGAGCGGGTGAGTAGCTTCCCCACCAGTGCATTCAATGTACTGATAATCCACCAGTTTGTATGCAGGGTGCGGGAGAACCTCGTTCGGTGCGGATGCCTCCAACGTGCGTGCTAAGGCGTGGAGATCACTCCGAAGCAACGGTGCATCCGGAACTGAAGCACATATACAAGACATAATGTTGTGAACATAGCCCGAACTCGCCTGAACATCGCCTGTACAATCATTCCACAGTTGTAGCCACTTGGCACGCTTTTACTGTTTCAAAGAGAGAGGCTTGAGCGACTTGTAATATTGGCTATATGCCGCCTGTAACACTTGTTCATATCAATAAAAGAGCTTGCTTTACTTCAACTTGTGTTTCAAAGCTTCCGCTATATTGTCGACTCAGTGAACCTGTTACCGATCGCCTATGCGTTCATGATTCCGCTGCACTCGGACAATCTGTGCGACTCTGTGGCTTAGAACTCTTACCGCCAGCCAATGAACCATGGCCTTGCACGGGCGTGGCTCACGCTCGTGCGGCATCACGCCCGGATGGGTTAAGCGATCGTTCCGCGGGAGCGCTGGCGAGGGTGATTCACGCCTAGCGGGAACGGCCGATTTGCCTGCGGGAGATCGGGGCGTGACAGTGCCGAGGGGGCGCCCCCTCAGATTTTGAGTTTATTATATGTTGTGTGTAATATACGTTGATTAAGTATTGATGAATACAAAGAAAAGCAAAACTTTTGGAGCATTGACATGTGGTGTGATCAGTTTCCTTTCTGTTCGTTCACCAAACACTTCTGACTTCATACTAAATTCAGAAGATAAGAGGAGAGAAATCTTCGGTTTGCTCGTTGGTTGCAAGCAGAACCAAAATGCTCCGGCACATGCCACTGCAGAATATATATATATATATATATATATATATATATATATATATATATATAGGATCATGAACATGGAAAAACTAGCATGACTCTCCATTTGTGCCAATTTACTCTTGATCCAGCTGGTACTCGTACAAACCTCCTCATGTAGTCCGTTTGAATCTTAAATCTTAAACTGATTTATGTGACTATAAGATGTCTAACAAAATCATAGGTCCATTGAAACTCTTACTAGAATTGATTATAGTGGTGACACATTCTTTACACGGAACCAACACAATTAATGGATCACTTAACCTAAACTAATAGGTGAATCATAATGTTCCTATTCGTATTAATCAATTAAGTGGGTTGATACTTTATACAGTTTGTATTCGTATTAATCCATTAGTAATAGTTTATGACATTTCATATTAATATATAATATTTTTGAAATTATAAATATATGTATTATAATTTCTTATTATTTTAATAGTAAGTCTCGTGCTCCCTTGATAAAAATTCTGGCTACGCTACTGCTCACTGGACATTGCCCTAAGTGGGCCTACCACACCAATGCTTCTGAATTTGGAGGCCAGTGGCAGACCTCATTCTTTATGCATAGGAAAAGACATTTGGAGGCATTCTTCTTAACCATGTTCAGATGATATGAGGTGCATAAGCTGTGTTACAGAGCAGTTGTAAATAGTTTAACACAGATTTGAGTTCTATGAATACTTGTACCCCGTTTTTTGTAATATTTGGATGTAGTATGTAGCTTCAGAATACCATAAAAACAGAAAGCTAGAAAATCTAAGAGAATAGAACAGAAACCCTCTCTCCTCCCGAGCTCCCTATCGAGTTGGGTAATCCAAATGCAAGTCTTTTCTTCCTTCACTTCCTCATTAATCACTTGCCAACTTTTTTTTTGTTTTCAAAGCGAACACATAGGTTGTCTTGTTTGGTGGAAAGTGAGAGAAACTGAAATATTAGGTAGACGCGAATCTCATTTACATATGATTAAATATATTCCTCCTTTCCCTCACTTCCTTAGCAACCAAAGTTCCAACACATCCTTGGGGTATAAATGAGTGAAGACCTATAATCCCCTCCCATCGAATTAGACCAGGCCACTAACCTATATACTAGGTCTCCAGTGGAGGAGAGTTTTAACTTTCACAAGCATTTCTTTTGCACTGTTAACACCTAATTTGTGATAATTACAGCAGTTTTAGCTAGTTTCTGGATTTGTTTTTAGAATATATCTTTGTTGACTAAACTGTCACTTCACGAACTTTTTTACAGGTTCTTGGAGCAGCAGCCATGGTGAGGAACACAGGAAAGCATCCAGGTCAGCTGAAAGATGCAGTTACTTCACCTGCTGGAACTACCATAGCTGGGATTCATGAGTTGGAAAAGGGTGGATTCCGTGGCACACTGATGAGTGCTGTGGTCGCTGCCACAAAGCGTTGCCAAGAACTATCGAAAACATAGATTATGTGGGCATTTTTTAGCCATTAGGCCAAGGAATTGACCTACGAATTTGTCAATTATGAGAATTATGAGTTGAGTTGGACACTTTAACCATTCAACCATGAATCAATGAAATGACATCAATTCAAATCCTGGATCTTTGATTGGCTCGATGGACAAGTAAATTTATCATGTGTTACTTTCCATTAAGCTCTCTCGTGACTGTTCCCAGACTTCTATACCCTGTATATCTGCTGGGTCATATTCTCTTACCTATTTTGTCTTCTTGTGTAGGAAATTTTAGACGTGAGCACCTTCACAATTGAGCTCCTGGACTCGAATCTGCTGCTTCAATTCGCTGAGTTTGCCCAAACTTTGCTGTTTCTGATCCGCAAAACCATCGAAATAATGAACACCCATTTACTACTCACCTGTTATTGTTATGAGCTTCTCTCAAAAAGTTAAGGAGCCGTCCGGTATTAAAAAAAGAGGAATCCACGTGTAATAGAGAGGCGACAGAAATAGGAGACAACATATCTGTTCTCGAAATTTGAGCTCCTTGCATTTTTACATTTTGCTTCAAATTTAGCTCACAACATCAGTATTTGAATTGAGCTGCCTCTGAAACACCCAACATTTACACCCTTGTTAGGTCTAGGTGTTAAACAGATGCTTCTCCATTTGCAAGATAACAACAATAATGCTAAGTTTACTACCAAATGCTTACAACCTTCTTACAACCCTCTCTACCTCCCGCTATGTGGGCCACATCCGGCCCCACCTCTCCCTCCAATGAACGACTATCACGTGGCGTTCTTGCCACGTGGCGGCCACCCAGACAGCCACCGGGTCCCACCTCTACTCCCTCCTTCAATGGGTGGCCGCCACGTGGCTGCCACGTGACGGTTGTAAAAGGGTTGTAGGCATTTGGTTGTAGTCATGGCATAGCCCTAACAACAAGCCTTCTAACATGCTATCAGGAATGTCAATGTGTTAGGTTCGTGTATGATTCATGTAAAAACCAATATGAGATATTTTAATTTTGACCCAAACCAAAATCAGTTTTCATTAGATTCTATTTTTAGCATCTAAGTCGAATTTTTATTAGTAATTTGAGTTTGATTCACATGATATATGTAAAGCGTGTACTTTATATAAATTTTATCATCCGTCCCAAAGAGGTTCTCCTTTACGTACAATCTACTGGAACAAATCCAAATTATTTTTATTTTTATTTGTTTGTGTGACGTGGACTCAAAATCAGAATCTTCCAAATAACTCTCACCAATTTCAATTGTTGTGCCACTCCTAGATGTTGACTAGAAATTCATTCATGTTTTAATTTTTACATCTAAATCTTTTTTTTTTTACTTTAAATTGAACTGCCTTAACGGATTACCGTTACACGCCTATATAACTAGAGATAAGGAAAGTACTGTTCATTTCAGAAATATGATGATGTTTGCGTTCTGTAAGACCATTTTGTTCAGGTGTATGGAGACATGAGAGACGAAGATGATTAATAAAAGAACTACAAATATCTTTGAATGGAACACCATCTTATTCACCGTCACCGTCACCGTCACTTTGAAACTGTTTGACATTAGTGGAAAATATAATGCGGGTATAAGTGACAGTTTTGGAAATGTGTAATTACTTCAGATTTTTATTTTATAAAATAAATCCATGAATAACGTGTATAATCGTCAGTAAACAACACATAATATTGTAGCCTGAAACATAAAGAACATGAAATTGTCATACATCATAATGCACAAAATGAAAATGATAAACACTATTTATTTCATTTGATAGGGAAAAGGGAGGTGTGTGGATTTGCCTAATGCACACCCTTGAGAAGGAAGAATTATTCTTGAAAGAGGATGCGAATATTTATTAGATCCTAGATAAGAGACGACTTTGGCAGATTGATGACCAAGTCGTTGATGCCATAAGGACGATGAGTTGTGTGAAGCAGAGAGTACTTAAACTTATATGGAATGACAAATTTTTTGTAAAGACTATCTTTACATAGGCTCTGATAAAGAAGACCTACTGGATAGATTAAAGATGTAAAAATGATGAGCATCAAAGGCACATAGAATTTTGTTATCATGACAGAATTGAGCAATATATAATAAGTTCTTGCGGATAGAAGGAACATCATAAATATTAATGAGGAGGAAGGAAGAGGAGCCTAGAGAGTGTGTCGTGTTACCAGTATAGGTGATAGGAAGATGGTCACCATTGCCATGTTGAACAGTTGTAGGGCTACGGTAGGGAGTTTGATGCTGGAGAAGAGCAGAATTGTCGGTCATATGAGTAGAGGCACATGTGTTCGGGTACCAACTGGAATCATATGCCAGACTATAGCTGAAAGTGGAGTGGTATAGAGGTGGAGTGATCTGAAGTCCAGCAAAGGCAAAGTGGAGAGGCTGGGGCATTGAAGAATGCTGAGTAGCACCAAACTTAGAAAGTTGCGAGCGAAATGGTCAAACCCAAAACAAAGTTGACATTGTGTCAGATATGATGATTGAGGACCAGATCCAAGGATTCTTCTCATCATTGTGGTCCGAGGATGTCCCAGACGGTCCTGACAAATTTTAAAAGTGAGATGATCTCTGCCTAATAATGGGCCCTTAACTAGTAATGAGTTGTTGACTCATGGTGGTATGTCACTCGACTACGACAATGTGAGTGAAGTAGATTACTAATGATAAACTGAAGAATCCATTTATTCCACATAGTACTAACAAATGTGTAAGTAGTTATGTGTATGAACACTTTTTCACCTTTTCATATTTTTTATATATGTATATATATATTCCAACACTCTAAACAACAAATTATTGAAAATATTAATCTTCCAAAATCACCACTATCTGGTGGTTAGCAAACATTTATGTTACCTTTCATTCTTATTTAGTGATGCTTGAATCTCTTCCAATTTTGGACTTTTAGTTTCTGCTACTACGTACTCTTGCTACAAACAGAAAAGTTTGATGCACATCTGGCTAAGAAGAGGAAAAGGCACCTGAAACCTAGAAATTAAACACTCAATTCACATACGCATATTAATCTTGAAATTTTATACTTCGGTACAATATGCTTCACTTGTTCTATGACTCTTTTCTAGGTGAGGTGATATATTTTTGTCAAATTCTCTCTTGCCTACTAGACTTGTTAGGAATCAAGCACAATCCCTCAACATAGGACTCCAAATAAGTCAAGCTGAGTTGAACCTTAGTTGTTAAAGTGCAGCTTGAGAGCTACTCGCAACAATATATATATATATATATATATATATATATATATATATATATATATATATATATATATATATATATATATATATATATATATATATTGTACTAGTAAAGATAGTCCCACATTGGCTACACTATCAAGTGGGCATCTCAATATAATATTTTATGTGTTGAGGTGTGCACATGGAGTATGATGGGACACATGGGTGCCATGTAGAGGTATTTTATTTGGAGAAAAAATGATTAACCCCTCAATGAATTTTTTTAAGCTTTTTGTCATGCTCTTGGATATTATTCCATAGGAGCTAAGCCCCAAAGCGACTCGGATTCAGGCACAAAGTGACGCTTTGTTGGCGAACTTTGCACTTAGTATCGTCGCTGAGCAGGTGCTAAACGGGCACTGAGCGGACTATGCATTGGGCTGCGATTGTGGGATATCAATTTTGTAGATTGGTTTTTTAGTCCTACATCGGAAAGAAGAGGATGATGAAATTCCATCATTCTCTATATAAAGAGCCATCTAGCCTCCTTTTGAGACACACCAGAAATTGATAAAGATGAGTCCAAAGGAGTCTGTTCGAGTCACACAAAGAGGTGACTACTAGCGTTCCAGAAGTTCTCTTATGAACTTGCTGGCTCTTGGGAGCAGATCGTCGATAGAGGACAAATCTTTCTTTGAGCAACGATGGTCTTCACTGCCCAGTAAGAATAATTTTATTCTGTCTTCTTCTCATTTTTCTTCTTTGTTCGTTCTGTCTGATTGTAACTGTGTTTTGCAGGGAATAACGAGAGTTATTTTCATTTTATTGGTTTTGTTCTATCTCAATTGCAACTGCGTTTGCAAGAAAGAACAACGCTTGTTTCTGCCAGTTGGTTTCTAGAGTTGGCACTCGTTTTGAGTTAAGATCTCCGTTCAGGAAGATCTTGTTCCATCATAACAAACTCGTTTAGAGTTTTGTTGCTACCTTCCTAACAAACTCGTTCAGAGTTTTGTTGCTGGCATCTGTTCAATCCATCAGACGATCTGTCTCAGGGAATAACAATCTCAAAGTAAGATCCGAGTAAGATGGAGAACAATCGTACAAGTCATCTCAACACAATTTTTTACAAACTTAAAAAGATTGACGGGCAACACTTCAATCATTTGGATGAGGAAAGAGTCCTCTATCAAATGTTGGACGTTGGTAGAAAGATACATAATCTACTATTCCTGCGGATGGAAGTGAACTTGATCTGGCATCGCTGAGAACACACATTCCAAGAGAAAAGAAGTCGACATCTGATGCAAGTTGGCGTATAGAGATGTTTGGAGCTAGTATCCGCATAGATAAGTCTACTGCGGTTGCTGAAAAGAGACTGGCACTATGCATCTACACATGAAAACAATTAGAACATGGAAGAACTCAGCACATAAGTAGTCTCCGCGTAGGGCACTCACTGCGCATGGCGGGCTCGGTGCAGTGTATGTCACGCCCCGATCTCCCGCAGGCTAAATCGGCCGTTCCCGCTAGGCGAGAATCACCGTGCCAGCAATCCCGCGGAACGATCGCTTGACCCATCCGGGCGTGATGTCGCACGAGCGTGAGCCAAGCCCGTGTAAGGCCATGGTTCATTGGCTGGCGGTAAGAGTTCTAAGCCACAAAGTCGCACAGATTGTCCGAGTGCAGCGGAGTCATGAACGCATAGGCGTTTGGTAACAAGTTTACTGAGTTGACAATATAGCAAAAGCATTGAATAACACAAGTAGAAGTAAAGCAACTCTTTTATTGATATAAATAAGTATTACAGGCGGCGCTTGCCCAAGATTATAAGTTGCTCAAGCCTCTCTCTCTGAAACAGTAAAAGCGTGCCAAGTGGCTACAATTTGTGGAATGATTATACAGGCGATGTTCACAATATTATGTCTTGTATATGTGCTTCAGTCTCGGACGCAGCGCTCCAAGGCTTCAGAGGGAACTCCTGGCCTTAGCAAGCACGAAGGAGGCATCCGCACCGAACGAGGTTCTCCCGCACCCTGCAAACGATCTGGTGGATTATTAGTACATTGAATGCACTGGTGGGGAGGCTACTCGCCCGCTCGACAAATCCAAATACATAATATAGGTTCCATGCACCAACTATTAAGTTGTCTTTCTAGTTGTCTTAGAATCAGTTTCATGCAAAGATTGAATAGCCTATTTCGTGTGGCAGTGCACCGTGCGATATAAGAAGAAACACGGCGAGACTTACCAACTTACCATTTGTCCTTCCCTGTCCAAGGCAAACATTGTTAATTCAAGCACGAATATTCATGATGAAAACCAAGTTATAGCATATGCAAACACGAGAGTAGTTATATCAAGATCGTTCAGGTGTTCTGTTGTTCATCGATACGATGCAATGACTCGCACGCGGATAGCCGCTAAGCGAGGATGACTTATCTATATGAACAATTGTCACTGGCATAGCCATAAAGGACCGTTATTGTAGTCTCAAGGTCGAGGATAAAGTGCAAGCAATAGAAATGATGGGCATTGCACTTATCCCGCCAAAACAGACGACTACCGTTATTGTAGTATCAAGGTCGAGGATAAAGTCTAAGCAATAGAAACGATGGGCATTGCACTTATCCCGCCAAAAAAGATGACTACCAGAAGTTTCGTCTAGACCGGGTCGGCCCCAGTGCCCCGGTGACCGCCCGCGGAACGAGATCCAAAGATCACCTTTTACAAGTTGTCCGTGACATGCAGGTCAGGGTCTCAGGTCACGTACAGGAACAAGTTCGAGGTAGTATGTATATATACATAGAACTTGTTGAGGCAGGATTGTTTATAATAGTGTATTGATTGCCAAGCCAGTTGATTCAGTATTGCTCCTCGTGCTGTGATTCAGGGATTCATTCATTCATGGTACAAATTCCCTGATTCGGGAATTGCCTTGGTGACCGAACGGTCCCGGACACTTGCAGGTTCATTCTTGCACGAAACGACTACTTAGTAGTCTCCCGGGGTTTGGATGAAAACAAGGCAACAGACAAGCAGACAAGCATGCATTTGTATAAACACAAACATTCACGTTAGCTCGGACTTGAAGGTAAGGCGAGGGATAAAACCGCATAGGGACTTACCGAGCGACATAATCTAGGGTAGCATACGAGGGTCTGAATAAGCAATATTTTATTTCCATGTTCTAGCATAAGCAATACAAGTTGGAATTATTCCCTTAGCTAGGTGCGTTGTATTCTTATTAGCATACATGGGGTGATTCATCTAGCGACTAGCATGTATCGTTCCAGATTTTATGTGTTCTGGCTAAGCAAAGACAAGTTCACCGTAGCCACCCACCTTAGCGATGATTCGCCTCGGTCGAGCGATACGTCAAGCGAGCCTCTGAAAGCCTGAGTCAGATTCCTGTAGGGACAAGTCTGGATATCCTTTGCTCAAACGAGTATTTTCGCTTGAGCAAAGTGGGTTGGGACATTGCACTTTTGCCGTTTGAATCGGCAGTCCACTTGAACGGAACGGGGTGTTTATAGTGTAGTCACTGCGCATGGCGTTCTTTCAGTGCATGGCAGGACTTGGCACATGGAAGCTATGAGTAAGGTCTATATGGCTAGCTCTAAGCAAGGTCTATGCGCGACCAGGTTATGCGCATAAGGCTATGAGTACCTTGGCACATGCCTCTTCAACCATGAAGGACCATGAGAATAAGGATTGCAGATACAATTTCAAACCAAAATAGTAAGGTAAAAGCTTAATTTGGTTACTTTGATTACTTAACTTGGTTGCTATGATTACGCAAGTTATGTCATCTGGCATGATTGCTGACTGGTGAATGGACACTAGTGCATCTAGCCACGGGAGCTCTAGGAAGAGAAGTTCACCAAGGTCAAGCCTATCGTTGAAGAAGGTCGAAGGTCTTGATAGCGAATAAGGATCAAGCAGAGGATCTGGGGATTGGGACAATAGTTCTTGTCTTCGAGAAGTTACAGTCAAAGAAGTACGTGTAGCAAAGTACCAGTGATTACCAAGGAACTGATCTCAGGAAGTTTGTTACAGACTTGAGGGTGAACATCCATGGTTGCTAGATGGTGATATCTTGGCAGAAGACATACTTTAAAATAAGGCTTCAGTATCAAATGGATGTTCGAGCTTCTACTTATGAGTTGAGTCTCATTATAAGAGTTGTGAGACACCAAGACCAGGACATGTACTCTGTACCGTAAGATGTCCAGTCTATGGCTTATCTCCAAATGTGGGGGTAAGGAGGTGGAGAAGTATGAGATCTGTGCACAGACAAAGATTACAAGAAAATCTTTCAAACGTGTAAATCGAAGTATAGATTTTCTGGAGTTTGTACACTCAGATATCTGTGACTTCAAACAGTTCTCTACAAAGGCCATGATAAAGTATTTTATTACTTTCATCAACGAATATCGAAGTATGCATTCGTTTATCTGCTTAAGATAAAAGACGAAGCATTTGAGAAGTTCAAGGAGTTCAGGGCTGAGGCTGAACGTCAAAAATACCAACAAATCAAGAGACTCAAAAGTGATCAAGGCGGAGAGTATAGGTCCATTAAATTAGCATCATTCTACAAAGAACATAAAATTGTCAATGAGACGACGGCTCCGAATTCTTCTTATTCAAATAGGGTAGCTGAACGAAAGCACAGAAAGTTGACAGAGATGATAAAGTTAATACTGTTAACTGTGGGTTTTCTAAACGACTTATGGGAAGAAGCTGTGCTGACGGCTACGTTCATCCTGAACAGAGTATTGTACGCAATGTCCGATGTCACTCCTCATGAACTCTGGTTCAAAGTCAGACCCAACTTGAATGTCATTCGAGTGTGGGGGTGTCTGGTGTATGCGAAACTTCCAGACTTAAAGATTCAGAAGCTAGGAACAAGGACTACGAAGACAATCTTCCTGGGATATGCTGAGAAGAGTAATGCTCGGAGGTTCATTGATATTTGAGTCAAATTATACATCAAAATCTCGCGATGTAGAATTCTTTGAAGATAAATATGCAAGGCACAAGAACATTATTTTTGCGGACATTTCAGATAATAGTGTGAGTGCACAGGAGGATAATGCTTCCGATGGAGATGTAGTCCAAGAAGAAGTTGTCATTCCAGAGACAACGTTAGAAATAAAGCTCGCAATCGGTATCTAAGTGAGTGAGAAGACAGAAGGACTTCGGAGATGACTTCATCACCTATCATGTAAAATCAGATTCGCTTACCTATGATGAAGCGATGAAGACCAAAGACGCTATTTTCTGGAGGGAGGCTATAAATAATGAGTATGACTCAATAACCTCCAACAACACTTGGGTGTTGGTCGATCTGCCTGAAGGAGCTGAACCAATTGGATCTTCAAGAAGAAGATCATGGCCGATGGAACTGCTGACAAATTCAAGGCAAGGCTGGTAGCCAAGAAATTTTCTCAGAATCAAGGGATAGACTACTTCGACACATATTCTCCAGTAGCGCAAATTATGACCATCAGGATGTTGATTGCTATAAGTGCAATCCATAAGATAGTTATACATTAGATGAAATAACAATCTCAAAGCAAGATCCGAGTAAGATGAAGAACAACCGTGCAAGTCTTCTCAACACAAGTTTTACAAACTTGAGAAGATTGAAGGGCTACACTTTAATCATTTTGATGAGGAAGGAGTCCTCTATCAAATGTTGGACGTTGGTAGAAAGATACATGATCTACCATTCCTGCGGATGGAAGTGAACTTGAACTAGCGTCGCTGGAGATGCACATTCCAAGAGAAAGGAAGTCGACATCTGATACAATTTCGCGCATGGAGATGTCTAAAGCTAGTAGCCGTATAGAGAAGTCTACTACGGTTGCCGAAGATAAACTGGCACTATGCATCTATGCATGGCAACAATTAGAACATGAAAGAACTCAGCACATAAGTAGTCTCGGCACAGGGCACTCACTGCACATGGCGGGCTCAGTGTAGTGTAGTCACTGCACATGGCGTTCTTTCGGTGCATGGCATTCTTTCAGTGCTTGGTAGGACTTGGCGCATAGAAGCTATGAGTAAGGTCTATGTGGCTAGCTCTAAACAAGGTCTATGCGCGACTAGGTTATGCGCATAAGGCTATGAGTACCTTGGCGCATGTCTTTTCAAGCATGAAGGACCATGAGAATGAGGATTGCAGATCCAATTTCAAACAAAATAGAAAGGTAAAAGCTTAACTTGGTTACTTTGATTACTTAACTTGGTTGCTATGATTGCGTAGGTTAAGTCATCTGGCGCAGTTGCTGACTGGTGAATGGACACTAGTGCATCTAGCCACTGAAGCTCTAGGAAGAACAGTTCACCAAGGTCAAGCCTATCACTGAAGAAGGTCGAAGATCTCGATAACGAACAAGGATCAAGCAGAGGATCTGGGTATTGGGATGATGGTACTGGACTTTGAGAAGTTATAGTCAAAGAAGTACGTGTAGCAAAGTACCAGTGATTACCAAGGAAATGATCTCAGAAAGTTTGTTGCAGACTTGAGGGTGAACATCCATAGTTGCCAGATGGTGATATCTTGGCAGGAGACATACTTTGAAACAAGGCTTCAGTATCAGATGGATGTTCGAGCTTCTGCTTGTGAATTGAGTCTCATTACAAGAGTTATGGGATACCAAGACTAGGACATGTACTCTATACTGCAAGATGTCTAGTCTATGTCTTATCTCCAAATATGGGGGTAAGAAGGTGGAGAAGTGTGAGGTATGTGTGCAGACAAAGATTACAAAAAAATTGTTCAAATGTGTAAATCGAAGTACATATTTTTTGGAGTTTGTACACTCAGATATCTGTGACTTCAAATAGTTCTCCACAAAGGCCATGATGATGTATTTTATTACCTTCATCGACGAATACTTGAAGTACATATTCGTCTATCTGCTCAAGGCAAAAGATGAAGCATTCGAGAAGTTCAAGGAGTTCAGGGCTGAGGCTGAACGACAAAAAAGGGGAACAACTCAAGAGACTCAGAAGTGATGAGACAGAGAGTACAGGTTCATTAAATTCGTATCATTCTGCAAAGAACATAGAATTGTCAATGAGATAACTGTTCCGAATTCTCCTCAATCAAATGGAGTAGCGGAACGAAAGAACAGAACGTTGACAGAGATGATAAAGTCAATACTATTAACCGTGGGTCTTCCAAACTGCTTCTGGGGAGAAGCTGTCCTGACGGCTACGTTCATCCTAAATAGAGTATTGTACGCAACATCCGATGTCACTCCTCATAAACTCTGGTTCAAAGTTAGACCCAACTTGAATGTCATTCGAGTGTGGCAGTGTCTGGCATATACAAAGCTTCCAGACTTGAAGATTCAGAAACTAGGAATGAGGACTACAAAGACAATCTTCCTGGGATATGGTGAGAAGAGTAATGCTCGGAGGTTTCTTGATATTTTATTCAAATTATATCATCAAAATCTTGCGACGCAGAATTCTTTGAAGATAAATATGCAAGGCACAAGAACATTATTTTTGCCGATATTTCGAAGAATAGTGTGAGTGCACAGGAGGCTAACGCTTCCAATGAAGATGTAGTCCAAGAAGAAGTTGTCATTCTAGAGACAACGTTCAAACCATAGCTCGCAACCGGTGTCTAAGCGAGTGAGGAGACAAAAGGACTTTGGAGATGACTTCGTTACCTATCATGTAAAAGCAGATCCGCTTACCTATGATAAAGCGATGAAGATCAGAGACGCTATTTTATGGAGGGTGGCTATAAATAATAAGTATGACTCAATAAACTCCAACAACACTTGGGTATTGGTCGATCTGCCTGAAGGAGCTAAACCAATCGGATCGTCAAGAAGAAGATGAAGGCTGATGGAACTGCTGACAAATTCAAGGCATGGCTGGTAGCCAAAGAGTTTTCTAAGAAGCAGGGGATCGACTACTTCGACACATATGCTCCAGTAGCGCGAATGACGACCATCAGGATGTTGATTGCTATAAGTGCAATTTATAAGCTAGTTATATATTAGATGGATATGAAACAACAATCTTGAATGGTGAATTGACCTAAGAGATTTATATGCAACAACCAGAAGGATTCATCGTTAAGGGCCTTGAAGACAAAGTATGCAAGTTAGTAAAATTATTATACGGTCTAAAACAAGCTCCCAAAATATGGCATGAGAAGTTTGATAAAGATCATAAGATCAAACGGCTATAGGGTCAGCGAGACGGACAAGTATGTTTACACAAAGTTCGTTGACGGGAGAGGAGTCATTGTTTGTCTATACGTGGATGGCATACTAATCTTGAGCACAAATCGAGCACGTTTCACTGAGACAAAGAAGTTTCTTTCATCCAAGTTCAGTATGAAGGACTTGGGGGGAGCTGATGTGATCCTGTGGATCAAGGTCATCCGGACGGGCACTGGAGTGGCGCTGTCACAGTCTTATTATATTGAGAAGATGCTCACATGCTATGGATATCAGGATCTTCCAGGGTTCGATATTCCGTACAGGTGTGACAAGAAGCTGAAGTCAAATCCAAGAAAAAGTGTCAGGCAACTAGAGTATTCAAGCGTCATTGAAAGTTTGATGTATGCAATAACTGCCACAAGGCCTGACATAGCTTTCGCCGTGGGGATGCTGAGTCAGTTCACGAGCAATCCAGGTGTTAAGCACTGGAAAGCTGTGAAGAGAGTAATAAGATATCTCAAAAGGACTCAGAATTATGTACTACACTACAGTGGGTAACCGACAGTAGTGGAAGGCTTTAGTGATGCAAACTGGTATTCAGAAGTAGAGAGCCACTACAAAAATACTAGAATTTAGTGACGGATATCTGCGACAAAATATTATCCGTCATCGGTGTTGCGGCAGAATACCGACGGAATATCAACTAATATATTTATATAAGAAACATATATTAACTTCCGTCGCTAGTCCGTCACTGTAGTGTTAATTTTTTCTCAACGACGGACTAGCGACGAACAGATTCCGTCGCTGCCTAAACGATAAAATTCAATACCCCAGTTTTATTTTTATTTCCCCCCAAACTCTCTCTCTTCTCCGTGACCCAGCGACGCCCTCTCCTCCTCCTCCTCCTCCCGGTGTTCCCCGAACCCCTCTCCCTTGCTCCGGTGACCCCCGACCCCCTCTTCTCCTCCTTCTCCGACGTCTGTAGCGACCCCTGACCCCCTCTCCCCTTGCACCGGTAACCCCCGACCCCCTATCTCCTTACTCCGGTGACCCCCCGACCCATTTCCTCCTCCTCCGACGTCTCCGGAGACCCCGACCCCCTCTCCCCTTGCTCCGATGCGATCCCGAACCTAACCCCCTCTCCTCCTTCATCTTCAACGACCCCCTCCTCCTCCTCCTCCGACAGCCCCAACCCGAGGAGCAATAGGCAAGTCAAAGAGCCATAGCAGCAACAGTCCTATCTCTATTCCCTCTCATCCTTCTCAAATTGTAAGTCGATGAGCCCTAGGTAAGTCCTCTTCCTCTCCCCTACTTCAATTTTGATCATGTTTGTCAATTTATTATGATTAATTAGGTATATTTTGTATTTGGTCAAAAATTAGGGTGAATATATATATATATATATATATATATATATATATATATATATATATATATATATATATATATATATATATATATATATATATATATATATATATATATATATTGCATGGACACACGTATCAAAAAAATGCAGACAAATTGACAAGAGTATTAGGACACGAAAATGGTAATATGTATTGTATGTTATAATTAACTTAGAAGAAGATTGGCAAATTGAATATTACATATATAATTATTTTGATTTATATGTGTATCCTTAGACGTACGTAATTCTTAATACGTAGGCTTGAGCGTATCCTAGAATATCGAAAATAGAATATGTGACGTTCAAAAATTCGTATCGGTATCGATTTATTCATCGGCCCTAAAATCGATACGGTTATTACTAATTTGACCTATAATGAATTATTATCATTTTAGATTATTGGCATTGGTATCGGAATCGGTATCGGACCATTACTATGAGTATCAATTATCACTAATTTAACTGATACGGTTATCACTAAATATTAACATTTTAGAAAATATATTTTATACTTTAGGCATAATTTTAAGTATTTCTAGTGTTATTTCTTAATATTATAGTCGTTTATAGTTATACTTCAGGGTACTAATATGAATAGTAATTAGTAGTTCCAATCTTACTATGTTATGGCATGTATCGGCCATATTCGGATGAGTGTCGAGGAATTATAATTTTGGATACGTATAAAACACGGAGAAATGCTCAAATATGGTCTTTCCAATAGCTCCTTTAGTTCTTTATGAGACTTCTTTATCAAGTATCATAACTAACTAATCCTTTAGCAAATATCCTAACTCATCTTGTATCTAATCCATATTGTTTGAATATATGGTACATGCAGAATCAATGAGTCAATACTTAGTTGACCGATCGTGGATGTACAATCGACGACATGAGAGTAGGATTAATTTGACAGATGATTTCATGACGGACGTTGAGAAATTTCTCAAATATGCCAGTAGTCAATCTTATTTCATGGATGAGAGACTCATCAAGTGTCCTTGTGTCAAATGTTATAATATACCATTCAAAGAGGTGGATCTCGTGAGGGAGCATCTCTACAAGAAGGGTTTCGTACCGAACTACAAGGAGTGGATGGCTCAAGGAGAATATTTGTTTTCGCAATATCATTATTCCTCCTACAATACGGAGGTAGAAGAGTCCACTCTCGAAGATAACTTTGAATATCGACCGTGAAACCTGGTGCGTGAGTTGGTATTTGATACGGTCGGTCCAAGTTTTGATCCGGATGACCCTAATCCTGATGCAAAGAAATTCTATGATATGTTCAAGAATATCGATACTCCGTTATACTCGGGTAGTGATTCTCATTCTGTCCTGTCAGTGGTGATATGACTGTTGAACCTAAAGTCTGATTTTAACTTGACGCAGAAATGCTACGATCGGATAATTCAGTTTGTTAGAGAGTTATTGCCAAAAGGATTGAAAAAGTTGCCTATAAACTTCTATAAGTTGAAGATACGAAAAGATAGATTATTATCAAAATGGTTACATATTGTACTACAAGGAGAACAATGATAAAGATAAATATATTTTCTGTCATGCGGACCAGTACAAGCCAATTCAGGGCAAAGAAAAATCAAATGTCTGAGCAAGGTTGAGTCCCTACAAGTACATACAATTTTTGTCAATCACAAAGGGGCTGCAGAGGATGTATATGTCCACAAATATAGCACAACACATGATATGGCATAGCAAAGAACGAAATATGGATGAAGGACAATTATCTCATCCTTCCGATGGAGAGGCATACAAACATTTTGATCTGTGTCATCCTGAATTTACTGCGGAGCCCAGGAATGTCCGGTTGGATTTATGTTCTGATGGATTCACTCTATTAGGACAGTCGGGATCTCAGTAATCTTGTTGGCCGGTAATTTTGACTTCTTACAATCTACCACCGTGGATGTGCATGAAGACTCCTTACATATTCTTGACACTTATCATACCCGGTCCAAAATATCCAAATAAGAACATCGACATCTACTTGCAACAATTGGTGGATGAGTTGAAACTGTCACTACCACATTTTAGGAAAAAGGGTATTTTGGTAATTTCCTATTTCAATAAATATTGTGCATGGTAAATAATTTTTGTTGTATTATTTAATTGTTGTTGGATGTTATTTAATTATTTTGGACTTATTTTAGTAGACCCAACTAGTGTAGTTTGGACCCATGGACCAACATGAATTAAATAGTTAGACTTGGCCCATTTAGAAAGCCCATGGTTAAGGAGATGGATTAAATTAATTAAGTGATTAGACTAGAAGCTTCCTTCCTTAATTATTTCTTCATGAGAGGCCCCAAGGGGTACATTGGATATTTTACAATTGCTTGGGGAAGGGGGCATGGCCGGCCTATATTAGAGGGGAGAAATTTCTCTCTCCTCTCATTCTCATTCCAAATCTAGATCTAGAATTTCCCACTCCCAAATTCCCTCCATTCCCATTCTAATTCTCCACCAAATTCATCACCAAATTCATTCCAAATTCTTCCCAATTCACCATTAGAAAGTTGAGAAGCAAGGATCTAGAAGGAGGAAGCAAGGATCTACAAAGAGGAGCAAGGATCTACAATTTGGAAGCAAGTTCATCTCAATTGGAGGTTTTATTGGGAATCCATCTCCCAATAGGTATAATTCAGTTTTTTCCATTAAAATAGCTTCTAAATCTGAGATTTAATCATGAAAAATCAACCCATATGTATGTACTACCCATAGGACTTTGTTTTATGTTCATAGGAGACCCATGGAGAAAGTTATGGTGCTTTTTGTGTCAATTTTGTTGGAATTTCGAATTTACATTTTGTTGTGTGTGTCAATTGATCTTATAGATCAATTGGACATGTGATTATGTGTTTGGGGCTTGTGTCGTGTCCATATTGGGTACATGTGGTTCGTATCCCAACTATTTGGTGATACGTGTCATTTTGGGGGTTTTTCCTCCGACACGGGGCTTTGTACATGTCGTATTTTGACACGGACACATAGATCTACTTTTGATACTTTGATTTATTCATAAATATTATTTGTGACATATTTGTGTCCTTCGGGGTGCAATTGGTTGTGTGTTGGACTCGTGTCACATGAGTATCCTAGATCTAGTGGGATACGGTGTGATACTCTCCAATTTGGTGTGTTTATGTGTAGATCTAATTAATTATGCTTTAAATTCTTCATTTATAACTAGTAAATATATATAGATATTATATATTATTTTAGTGTATTTATTATGGTATTTATTGTAGTATAGATCTATAGATATTTCTATGTGTTCTAATGTGGTGTATAAATATATGTATGTAGCTTTCTTGCATGCAAATATATATGTACTTATGTTAATAACATAAATTATACATAAATATTTTATAAAATATATTTATGTGTTTAAATGTGTAATTATATTATTTATAATTATTATATAATTATTTGTATATTAATGAATGTATTTTTATGTGTGCTTCTAGCCATGTAAAATATGTACATTAATATGTGCAATGTGTTTTGTAACTATTAGTATTTGATTGTGTAAAGTTTATGTGTATATATATATAAGTATATATATTTATTAAATTGTTTTATATATGTATATATATATATATATTTAATTATATTGATTTATAGTTATTAATATATAGATTATATATATATTAGCTTTGGCGATAGGGCATTTAATGACAGAATCCTGTCATTAAAACAACAGCCGCTGTAGCATTAATAGGGCATTTAATGACAGTTCTGTCATTAAATGCAGTGGACGGGTTTATTAAGCAGTAGTTTCCGCGACAGTTTCTGTGACAGTTTGAAACTGTCATCAAACTGTGTCAGCAGTGGTTTATATATAGAGTTTCTGCGACAGATTTTCTGTGACAGTTGAGACTGTCACTATAAGCTGTTTTATTTAAATTGTATTTTTAGCTCACTGTTTTCAGTGACGATTTGGCAGATTTAATTTATATATTATATATTATATTTGTATATATATAGGTGTTTTTGTGAGGTATAATACTAATAATAATATATTATTTTATTTGTATAAATATTGGTTTGTATATACATTATTTAGAGTGTGCATTAATTGTATTATTAGTATACTTTGTTTGGGTATCTATTAGGATCTAATTTTGATTCCTAAATTGTTGTATTTTATTTTCTATATTATTTATATAGATGTCTTGTGAGGATGACATTGGTTTGACCATGTTTGACTTTAGTTGACTTTAGAGTTGACCATAGTTGACTTTTGACTTAGAAATTATTTATTGACCTAGAAGTTGACTAGTTTGACTTGTTCTCTTTCCGGGACCTTGTATTAATGTGGTATTCTATATCTAGGTCTTCGAGGTACCGAGTCAGACATCTGTGAGACTGTTCTTTGGACTTCAAGCGAGTACATTCTCTGATAGTTTCTCATTTATGATATCCTCTATGTTCGTTGTATCTAGTGTAGATATACATGTTTCTCTTGACACTATGGTTACACGGATTGGTATATCCGGATCTCGTCATGAGATGTTATTTCTTGGTATATGGTGTATATGGTGCAAGTATTGTTTCATTGGTTATCTTGTACATGTACAGACACCGATTTTCGGGAGGAGTCGCTCTCTTCTTGGGGAATCTAGTGCCATAGCATACCGTGGTTGGATCTATTATACCAGTTGGGGGTGGGGAGTATTAGTATAGATATGTGATCAAATCCCTATTGAATAAAGTATTGGTAAGCGAATAGTGTTGATCATGCACCGCACGTATGATTAGCCATGCCGCATTGTATCTTGCCCAAGCCGATCACATGTTAAGCTAGTACTCACACACTTAGTCATTAGTATTATTGTTTCATTGGCATATTGTTCATTATTGTATTTCTTTCCAGTAGTTCCTTATTGTCTATATATCTCTTGTATCTATTTTGTGCATCTTGTTATCCACAGCTATTTACTGTTACATAGTTTTTATCATGGATTAGAACTGCTGTAGAGATGTACTCTGCTCCTTTCCTGACTGGATATATTTTTCCAGATGACACTGAGGAGTACCCTACCTATTATGGACCCCAGGATGTTGTGGGTTTAGATTCGGAGACCCTGGCTCAAGAGGGACTTATCCCAACTGAGACAATTGACCCTGGAGTGTAGCTTTGTAGTATAATAGTATTCTTTTATACTGGATTTGTCTCAAGCTTATTTTTGTTACTCTTCAGACTCATTGATGTATTATTTTAAACTCATGAGTTGTATGATGACTATTCTATTCTTATCTGATTTCGTGCTCATTCTATCTTAGTTCTGTGATTGAGTATTCTATCATTATTGGTGGTTTATTACTTTAGATAGACTATCTAGACAGCGTTCTACCGCCGATTCTGCGGCGTAGGCTGGACGTTGTTTCCGACTAGTATCCTTACATCGGGTACGGGTCGTGACACGTTTTTGGTGGTGGCCCATGCAGGTCAAGCTTCACAAAGTATGTGATGTCGTGGTAGTGCAACAACTTAGTTGTACTACTGCGAGCCTGCAATAGGATATAGGGAATAGGCTGAGATACTCAATCACATCTAGGAAAAATTCTTTTGATTCAACTATTCTCCTTTGACATTGATACTTGATCCCTTAAACTGTCCTTTCCTTGATGTCTTACATCTTGTGCCATATTGAACCTCATTCCGTCTTTTTATGAGACATACTCGGAGATACTTGCGGAGGCACGCAAGGTTGAGCGGGATCTGGGTTTGAAGACCAAGAGAGACCGTGATTCTTTTTTGGGGGCCAACGACAGTACAGTATCTGCCAAACATCCTCATTTTCAGTCCAGACCTTTCCAGCAGCCACAGCAGAACCAGACTCCAGCTAGAGCGCCTTTTCACCAGGCACCTCAGTAGCAGAGACAGTTACAGCAAGCTCCATGCAACTTCTGCAAGAAGCCCGGCCACATCTGGGAAGTTTACAGGAGGAGGTTAGGAGTTTGTTTGTATTGTGGTACTGAAGGGCATCAATCAAGGGAGTGTCCTCGTCGTGCAGTTCAGGGAGCAGCTCCAGCTCCGAGGACACAGACGAGACCACCTGCAGCACAGCCAAGGGGACCGCTTCCGACACAGCAGCAGCATTTTGTCCAGCATCAACAGCAGGGAGGTGCTCGGCAGGGACGAGCGTTTGCTATGACCGTCGAAGAGGAGGAACCCACCGGAGATGTAATCGTAGGTTCTATTCTTCTTGATTCCATTCCAGCTTTAGCTTTGTTTGATAGTGGTGCTTCCCATAGTTTTGTATCTGTTTCTTTTGCTCTGAAGCATGGTTTGGTAGCTGAGTCTTTGCTTAGGACTTGCAAGATCATGACTGGGGGAGGCATTATCCTGGTTAATGATATTTGCAAGGATCGGAGAGTTACTCTGGGAGGCCGGGAGTTGAGTGCGTGTCTACTTGTAATGCCACTTCCGAGCTACGATATTGTACTTGGGATGGATTGGTTGAGTAGGCACCGTGCTAGCATAGACTGTAGAGGAGGTAGAGTTTTGTTTGGTTCGCCAGGAGAGCCAGAGTTCGAGTTTGCTAGAGGAGCTACGGAGCAGGGAGAAGGCATTATTTGTGGAGCTATGGTGGAAGACAAGGAGTTGCCATATCCGTTGATAGCAGAATTCTTGGATGTGTTTCCTGAGGAATTGCCAGGATTGCTGCCAGATCGAGATATTGAATTTTCTATAGATTTGGTGCTAGGTGCAGAACCAATTTCGCAACATGTCTATAGAGTAAACAACAGCGAGCTGGTCGAGTTGAAGAAGCAGGTAGACGAATTACAGAATAAGGGGTTTATCAGATCGAGTTCTTCACCATGGGGAGCTCCGGTATTATTTGTACCAAAGAAGGATGGATCGGTGCGCATGTGCATTGATTACAGGTCTTTGAATAATCTCACTATCAAGAATAAGTATCCTTTGCCATGGATTGATGATCTGTTTGATCAGTTGAGTGGTACGAAGGTATTTTCTAAGATAGATTTAAGATCAGGCTACCATCAGGTGAAGCCGGAGGACATACCGAAGACTGCTTTTAGAACTCGGTATGGTCAGTACGAGTTTATGGTGATGCCGTTTGGTTTGACTAATGCACCGGCGGTATTTATGAACTTGATGAACAAGGTGTTCCACCAGTACCTTAACAAGTTCGTGGTGGTGTTCATCGATGACATACTCATATACTCGAGGACACCGGAGGAGCATGAGGAGCATTTGAGGATTGTGTTGGATGTGCTGAGGAAGGAGAAGTTGTATGGAAAGTTGTCCAAATGTGAGTTTTTCCTGGACAAGGTAGAATTTTTGGGGCATGTTGTGACTGGTGATGGTATTTCAGTGGATCCGAAGAATATTTCAGCAGTGGAATCTTGGAAGACTCCGAGTTCGGTAGCAGAGATCAGGAGTTTCTTGGGATTGGCAGGCTATTATAGGAAGTTTGTGCAAGATTTTTCGAGGATTGCCGAGCCGATGACCAGACTCACAAGGAAGGATGTGGAGTTTGTTTGGACGGAGGATTGCCAGGTTGCTTTTGAAGAGTTGAAGAAGAGGTTGACGTCTGCTCCTATTTTGACGTTGCCATCAGGGTCCGGAGGTTTCACTATTTATAGTGATGCATCGAGAAAGGGTTTAGGTTGTGTTCTTCAGCAGCATGGGAAAGTGATTGCCTATGCATCCAGGCAATTGTGTCCTCATGAAAAGAACTATCCTACCCATGATTTGGAGTTGGCAGCCGTCATCTTCGCTCTGAAGTTGTGGAAACATTATTTGTACGGAGAGCGTGTGGAGATCTTCACAGACCACAAAAGCTTGAAGTACGTTTTCACGCAGAAGGAGTTCAACATAAGGCAGCATCGGTGGTTGGAACTGATGAAGGATTTTGATATCTCTTTGCAATATCATCCTGGGAAAGCCAATGTAGTTGCCGATGCTTTGAGCAGGTATCCGGTAGCTATGTTCTTAACGCAGGATCGATATTTATTGGAGGACTTGGAGAGCTTGGGCATTGAGGTGATTGTTCCTGGGTGTGCTATGCAGATGTGGGGATTGCAGATACACTCAGATTTGATAGACAGGATCAAGACAGCACAGTATGATGATGTATCTTTGAGGAGTATCAGAGCTCAAGTGAGGGCAGGATTGGAGGATGATTTCACTATTTCAGAGGATGGATCTTTGAGGCATGGAGTTAGATTGTGTGTGCCTAGTGGGGAGTTGCGTGAGAAGGTGTTGCAGGAAGCACATCACTCTCAGTATTCTATACATCCAGGTGCTAACAAGATGTATCGGGATATGCGAGAGAGTGTGTGGTGGTATGGCATGAAGAGGGAAGTGGCACAGTTTGTATCCAGATGCTTAGTGTGCCAGTAGGTGAAAGCCGAGAGGCAGAGGCCAGGAGGGTTACTTCAGCCATTACCCATTCCAGAGTGGAAGTGGGAACACATTACTATGGATTTTGTGTCCGGACTTCCACGATCTCCAGGAGGGAAAGACGCAATTTGGATCATTGTTGATAGGTTGACCAAGTCGGCCCACTTTTTGCCTTTCAAGGTGGGTTTGTCTACGGAGAAGCTGGCAGAGATGTATGTGAGGCAGATCGTTAGGATACATGGAGTTCCCGTCAGCATAGTCTCAGATCAGGATAGTCGTTTCACTTCTCATTTCTGGAGGAGTTTGTAGGAGAGTTTGGGCACTCAGCTCAAATTCAGTACTGTATATCATCCCCAGACAGATGGGCAGTCTGAGCGGACTATCCAGACTCTCGAGGATATGTTGCGCACTTGTGTACTAGATTTCGGGGGTTCTTGGGAGGACCATCTCCATTTGGTAGAGTTTGCTTACGACAACAGTTACCATGCCAGTATAGAGATGTCACCTTTTGAAGCTCTATATGGTCGGAGGTGTCGTACTCCTTTGTCTTGGGACGATGTTGGAGAGAGAGTTTTGCTTGGGCCAGAGATGGTTGTGGATGCAGCGGAGAAGGTTCAGTTGATCAGAGATAGACTTCGAGTGGCGCAGGACAGACAGCGGCATTGGGCCGATAGCCATCGGAGACCTATGGAGTTCGAGGTGGGTGGTTTGGTGTTTCTGAGGATTTCTCTGACACGAGGCACGATTTGCTTCGGTGGAGGCGGAAAGCTTAGTCCGCGATTCATCGGACCTTTCACTATTCTAGAGAGGGTCGGTGTAGTTGCTTATAGACTAGACTTGTCACCTGCATTGGAGGGAGTGCACAACGTATTTCATGTGTCACAGTTGAGATGATCGTGGCAGATCCTAGTCATGTATTGGATCACTCAGAGATAGAGGTGGGTCCTACTCTTAGCTATCCAGAGCAGCCAGTTGAGATTCTGGATCGGAGAGAGAAGGTGCTGAGGAACCAGACTATTCCTTTGGTACGCGTCGCATAGAGGCATCACTCTCCGGGAGAGTCTACCTGGGAGAGAGATGATGACATGCGAGAGCGTTATCCATATTTGTTTGTACCTTGAGGTATGTTATTTTCTAGTTATGTTCTGTTCATTAGTTAATTGTGATTCTTTAGTTCTGTTCTGTGATTTTTCTGGGGGTAGTTTTTATCTTTAAATTTCGAGGACGAAATTATTTTAAGGAGGGTAGACTTGTCACTACCACATTTTAGGAAAAAGAGTATTTTGGTAATTTCCTATTTAAATAAATATTGTGCATGGTAAATAATTTTTGTTGTATTATTTAATTATTGTTGGATGTTATTTAATTATTTTGGACTTATTTTAGTAGACCCAACTAGTGTAGTTTGGACCCATGGACCAACATGAATTAAATAGTTAGACTTGGCCCATTTAGAAAGCCTATGGTTAAGGAGATGGATTAAATTAATTAAGTGATTAGACTAGAAGCTTCCTTCCTTAATTATTTCTTCATGAGAGGCCCCAAGGGGTACATTGGACATTTTACAATTGCTTGGGGAAGGGGGCATGGCCGGCCTATATTAGAGGGGGGGAAATTTCTCTCTCCTCTCATTCTCATTCCAAATCTAGATCTAGAATTTCCCACTCCCAAATTTCCTCCATTCCCATTCCAATTCTCCACCAAATTCATCACTAAATTCATTCCAAATTCTTCCCAATTTAGCATTAGAAAGTTGAGAAGCAAGGATCTAGAAGGAGGAAGCAAGGATCTACAAAGAGGAGCAAGGACCTACAATTTGGAAGCAAGTTCATCTCAATTGGAGGTTTCATTAGGAATCCATCTCCCAATAGGTATAATTCAATTTTTTCCATTAAAATAGCTTCTAAATCTGAGATTTAATCATGAAAAATCAACCTATATGTATGTACTACCCATAGGACTTTGTTTTATGTTCATAGGAGACCCATGGAGAAAGTTATGGTACTTTTTGTGTCAATTTTGTTGGAATTCCGAATTTACATTTTGTTGTGTGTGTCAATTGATCCTATAGATCAATTGGGCATATGATTATGTGTTTGGGGCTTGTGTCGTGTCCATATTGGGTACATGTGGTTCGTATCCCAACTATTTGGTGATACGTGTCATTTTGGGGGTTTTTCCTCCGACACGGGGCTTTGTACATGTCGTATTTTGACACGGACACATAGATCTACTTTTGACACTTTGATTTATTCATAAATATTATTTGTGACATGTTTGTGTCCTTCGGGGTGCAATTGGTTGTGTGTTGGACTCGTGTCACATGCGTATCCTAGATCTAGTAGGATACGGTGTGATACTCTCCAATTTGGTGTGTTTATGTGTAGATCTAATTAATTATGCTTTAAATTCTTCATTTATAACTAGTAAATATATATAGATATTATATATTATTTTAGTGTATTTATTATTGTATTTATTGTAGTATAGATCTATAGATATTTCTATGTGTTCTAATGTGGTGTATAAATATATGTATGTAGCTTTCTTGCATACAAATATATATGTACTTATGTTAATAACATAAATTATACATAAATGTTTTATAAAATATATTTATGTGTTTAAATGTGTAATTATATTATTTATAATTATTATATAATTATTTGTATATTAATGAATGTATTTTTATGTGTGCTTCTAGCCATGTAAAATATGTACATTAATATGTGCAATGTGTTTTGTAACTATTAGTATTTGATTGTGTAAAGTTTATGTGTATATATATATATAAGTATATATATTTATTAAATTATTTTATATATGTATATATATATATATTTAATTATATTGATTTATAGTTATTAATATATAGATTATATATATATTAGCTTTGGCGACAGGGCATTTAATGACAGAATCCTGTCATTAAAACAACAGCCGCTGTAGCATTAATAGGGCATTTAATGACAGTTCTGTCATTAAATGCAGTGGACGGGTTTATTAAGCAGCAGTTTCTGCGACAGTTTCTGTGACAGTTTGAAACTGTCATCAAACTGTGTCAGCAGTGGTTTATATATAGAGTTTCTGCGACAGATTTTCTGTGACAATTGAGACTGTCACTATAAGCTGTTTTATTTAAATTGTATTTTTAGCTCACTGTTTTCAGTGACGATTTGGCAGATTTAATTTATATATTATATATTATATTTGTATATATATATATGTATATATATAGGTGTTTTTGTGAGGTATAATAATAATAATAATATATTATTTTATTTGTATAAATATTGGTTTGTATATACATTATTTAGAGTGTGCATTAATTGTATTATTAGTATACTTTGTGTGGGTATCTATTGGGATCTAATTTTGATTCCTAAATTGTTGTATTTTATTTTCTATATTATTTATATAGATGTCTTGTGAGGATGACATTGGTTTGACCATGTTTGACTTTTGTTGACTTTAGAGTTGACCATAGTTGACTTTTGACTTAGAAATTATTTATTGACCTAGAAGTTGACTAGTTTGACTTGTTCTCTTTCCGGGACCTTGTATTAATGTGGTATTCTATATCTAGGTCTTCGAGGTACCGAGTCAGACATCTGTGAGACTGTTCTTTGGACTTCAGGCGAGTACATTCTCTGATAGTTTCTCATTTATGATATCCTCTATGTTCGTTGTATCTAGTATAGATATACATGTTTCTCTTGACACTATAGTTACACGGATTGGTATATCCGGATCTCTTCATGAGATGTTATTCCTTGGTATATGGTGTATATGGTGCAAGTATTATTTCATTGGTTATCTTGTATATGTACAGACACCGATTTTTGGGAGGAGTCGCTCTCTTCTTGGGGAATCTAGTGCCATAGCATACCGTGGTTGGATCTATTATATCAGTTGGGGGTGGGGAGTATTAGTATAGATATGTGATCAAATCCCTATTGAATAAAGTATTGGTAAGCGAATAGTATTGATCATGCACCGCACGTATGATTAGCCAGGCCGCATTGTATCTTGCCCAAGCCGATCACATGTTAAGCTAGTACTCACACACTTAGTCATTAGTATTATTATTTTATTGGCATATTGTTCATTATTGTATTTCTTTCCAGTAGTTCCTTATTGTCTATATATCTCTTGTATCTATTTTGTGCATCTTGTTATCCACAGCTATTTACTGTTACATAGTTTTTATCATGGATTAGAACTGCTGTAGAGATGTACTCTGCTCCTTTCCTGACTGGATATATTTTTCCAGATGACACTGAGGAGTACCCTACCTATTATGGACCCCAGGATGTTGTAGGATTAGATTCGGAGACCCTGGCTCAAGAGGGACTTATCCCAACTGAGACAGTTGACCCTGGAGTGTAGCATTGTAGTATAATAGTATTCTTTTGTACTGGATTTGTCTCAAGCTTATTTTTTATACTCTTCAGACTCATTGATGTATTATTTTAAACTCATGAGTTGTATGACGACTATTCTATTCTTATCTGATTTTGTGCTCATTCTATCTTAGTTCTGTGATTGAGTATTCTATCATTATTGGTGGTTCATTACTTTAGATAGACTATCTAGACAGCGTTCTACCGCCGATTCTGCGGCGTAGGCTGGGCGTTGTTTCCGACTAGTATCCTTACATCGGGTACGGGTCATGACAGAAACAATAGTGGCAATTCGACGTTCGATCATATGATATATCGAAGGAGCAGAACTTTCAGATGAGAGCGTCTCTTATGTGGACCATCAACGATTTTTTAGCATATGTGATGTTATCGGGGTGAAGTACTCATGGTACTTTATTTTGTTCGATATATATGAAAAAGAGTAAGGCATTCCGTTTCCAGAATAGAAGAAAAGCATGCTTTTTTGATTGTCACCGTCAGTTCCTTCCTGCATCGCATCCGTGGAGAAGGAACGTAGATGCCTTTATTGCTGGTAAACATGAACTATCTCCTCCCCCGTTAAGACTAACATGAAACAAAGTTTGGAAAGAGGTAGATGGATTCTCGACTGTGATGGAAGATCTGATATTGGCCAATCACTTTGAAGGGTTCGGATATAGGCATAATTGGATAAAGCAGAGTATCTTTTGGGACTTACCTTATTGGAAGGACAATCTCATAAGGCACAATCTTAATGTCATACATATCAAAAAGAATGTATTGAATAACATCTTCAACACGGTGATGGATATCAAGGGAAAAATGAAAGACAATGTCAAAGCAAGAAAGGCATGGAAATTATTTACAAGCGTTCAGATTTGTACCTAAAACGAAGTAACAACAACAATTGGGTCAAGCCTCCTACGCCATTTACATTGAGTAGGAATGATAAATTGATAATATGCAACTGGATTTTAAAGTTGAGATTTTTTGATTGCTACGTGTCAAATCTGGCAAGATATGTTAATCTCAACGAACGTAAGCTGACAGGGATGAAGAGTCATGATTGCCATATGTTTATAGAGAGGTTACTACCTATTGCTCTGAGAGAGATGTTGCCTCATCAAGTTGTTTGCTATGTGTTTATAGAGAGTTTGGCCGGTCTTGATGGTATATGTCATATCCCGATTTCGCTAAGTCGATAATCGTCCCCCGGACGTGATGCCGTGCACGCGTAAGGCCTAGGCATAATGATATAGTTTAGAAAAATGCAACAGAGTATGCAAATAAGATATCACACCATCATATAAAGAAAAGTCCTCTTTATTGATAATGAACATTTGTTTACAGACTCTTGACCCAAAAGTAAGAAGCTGCCGTACGGGCTTACAACTTGGATGCAAAATGAGATAGCCGATCCATACAGTGAGTCCATAATATATTTTGATACTGTACAAGTTACTTTTCTTTGAAGGAACGGCCTCAGAGCCGGGTGCACAAGCGCAGATGGTGGCGCAAGTGCAAGGAAGCAGTTCCGGCACGTCAGCCAGCTCAGGAAGTCCAGCTGTCGCACCCTCTGTGGATCCGTTCGAACGGATGATGCGTTTGATGGAGATGCAACAGAGACAAGCCGAACTATGACATAATCAATTCGAGTCCCGGATTGAGGCTCAATTTCTGGCACAGCAGAAGCGTAGTGGGTCCATAACCCACAGGTCCCAGGATCAAAACCTGGCTCTGATACCAATATGTCATGCCCCGATTTCGCTAAGTCGATAATCGTCCCCCGGGCGTGATGCCGTGCACGCGTAAGGCGCGCGTGCGCAAGGCCTAGGCATAATGATATACTTTAGAACAATGCAAAAGATTACGCAAATAAGATATCACACTATGATATATAGAAAAGTCCTCTTTATTGATAATGAACATCTGTTTACAGACTCTTGACCCAAAAGTAAGAAGATGCCACACGGGCTTACAACTTAGACGCAAAATGAGATAGCCGATCCATATATTACATCCTTTACTAGTATTTCAAAAGCACAAAACACCTTGGGTGTGAGTCAGCACCATCGCTTAGGATCTTCAAAAGGGATGTGCAAGCTCATTTCTTTAATATATAGTTGGGCTTCAAAAGTCACAGCACGAACACGCCCACTGTTTCAGTTGGAGAAAGCTTCAGCTCCTCGTCGCGTCGCCTCGGCTCGGGGAACCTGCTTCAATGAGGGTCAGTACTTTAAAAAGTATCGGTGAAGGCGAGCTAACCCAACATACCAAATCAATATCGTATTCATGTAAACATGAAACATCTTTATTATGTGATCTTTCTATCTTTTCTTAGTTCAATTCTTTATATGCGATAGAATGGAATGACATAACAAAATATGCCACCGTTCGGTGACTTTACCTTTACCGTTCGGACCACCTGTACAAAACTTACCATGAACTTCCCTACCACGAAGACATAGTTAGTCTGCACAGTTTAAATATATACAAATATCACTGTATTGATGAGCCGTCATGGATTATAGTCTGGATTGGCGGTGATGCTTGCAGCGCAGGTAGCGAGCCCCGTTACAAACTTTTGTCTCACCCGTGCTAAGTTGCTAGCACGACTAACTGATGTTTCGCCCGGGTCGAATCGGCCCCGGTGCCCCGGCGACCGTTCGCAGGAACCAAGACCCTTGTGCACAAAATTATCCATGACCATTGATGATCTGAACACTAAGTTAATATGCGAAGCATTTCAAACATCAATAAGAACGAAACTGCTTTAGCACAATGTGATGGCATAGTCTACTGGCTGTTATGATCAATTCACAAGTTATATACTATTCATTGAGCAGTCATAGGTGAATAAGTTCTAACTACAACTGAATACAGAATAGCTATATGTATAACGGGCATGCACGCATCAATATGATCGCATAGAACTCTGTGTGGCAAGCATTATAAGTATTTTAAGTCTACTTCTTCTTTATTCTGACTCAATCTTATTATTTTTGGTATCGTTTGATCGGGATACATAAATTAGTCAATTTACTAAGAACGAAGACTTGGATGAAGGGCGCTAATCGAAATAAAGCCACTCACAAGTAGGTGAACTGAGAAAGAGAAATGGGAGATCTTCAAGATTCTGCTCGCGCGTAGCCTACCCGATCACCTGCACGCACCAACAGATGATCAATATCTCCTGTTTCGGTCTCCAAATGTTAGATATGAAATACGAAATCCTAAGAACGAAGGCAATAAAATCTATCAAAATCGTTCAAGAAAATATAAGTCATAAAACCAACAAGAAAGCAACCAAGCGGCATCTAAAACGGGCAAAAAAACCAGCACAACGGAAAGGCCTCTCTCGACTCTGCCGCCGAGTCCTTCCTTGAGGCACAATCCGTTGAATGTGGGATCTGATTTCGAAGAAACCAATCCATAAATGGGGAAGGATCTTGATTCAATCTGTCCCGATCAAACGATACCAAGTATTTCTTAGCCGCACTCCCCGAATAGGGGAACGGGGCACTACATCATAATCATCTAACAAAAAGTTTCATCCTCTAAACTTAGGAATAAACCCTACCCCTAAGGAATAATGAGGGAAACTTTTCCCTTATGTCTGATTCGAGTTCCCAGGTCGATTCTTCGACCGAGTGGTTTCGCCAAAGGACACACACTAGCGAGACTGCCCAATTCCGTAACTGCTTTTCTTTACGATCCAAAATATGAACGGGCTCTTCGACATATGATAAATCCGCCTGTAGAGCCAATTGACCAAAGTCTACCATGTGGTTCGGGTCATGTACGTACTTTCTAAGCTGTGACATATAGAAAATATTATGCACTTCTGACAGGGCTGATGGCAAAGCAATTTGATAGGCAACTAAAGTGACTCGTCTGAGAATCTCGAACGGGCCAACAAATCTCAGACTTAACTTCCTTTTTACCCCGAATCTTGTAACTTTCCGTATGGGCAAGACCTTTAAAAATACATGGTCACCCTCTTGGAACTCAAGGGGGCGACGACGAATATTGGCATAGCTCTTCTGCCGGCTCTGTGCTACCTTTAATCGCTCTCGGATCAACCGAACCTTTTGGACCGTTTGTTCAACCAGTTTTGGCCCAAGGATTTGTCGCTCTCGAACTTCATCCCAGCAGATCAGTGACCTACACTTCCGCCCATACAAAGCCTCGTACGAAGCCATTTGGATGCTGGACTGATAACTGTTGCAAATTCGGCCATCGATAGGTAGACGTCCCAACTTGACTTCGAATCGATTATGTAGAGGCGCAACATGTCTTCTAGTACCTGATTCACCCATTCTATTTGGCCGTCTATTTGAGAATGGTAGGCTGAGTTGAACTTCAACTTGGTCCCCATCGCTGACTGAAGGATTTCCCAGAAATATGATATAAATCGTTTGTCCCGATCTGATACTATGGAAACTGGCACTTCGTGCAGCCGGACTATCTCATCAAGGTAGGTCTTGGCGAGACGATCGGTGCTCCAAGTACTTTTAATGGCAATGAAGTGTGCAGACTTGGTTAACCTATCGACGATGACCCAGATTACGTCGTTCTCCTGTTGCGTCCTTGGCAAGCCAACAATAAAATCCATGCTTATGTGCTCCCACTTCCATTCCGGGATAGCAAGATTCTGCATTTATCCGTCCGGCCTCTGATGCTCTGCTTTCTTCCTCTAACAGGTTATGCATTGCGACACGAATAGCGCCACATCTTTCTTTATGTCGTGCCACCAGAAGATAGTGCAAAGGTCTTTATACATTTTCGTGCTCCCGGGATGGATCGTATAGGCTGCATAGTGAGCTTCCGCAGGGATCTCCTTTCTGAGTTATGAGTCATTGGGGACGCATAGCCTTCCCTTCACTCGCAACACTCCATTCTCATCTACTGCAAAGTCTTTCGCCTTTATCGCTAGAATCTGCTCGCCTATTTTTCTTAGGAATGGGTCATCCCTCTGAGTAGATGTGACCCTATCTATCAAGTTGGGTACAAATTGTATCTGAGCAACCCGCGCATCGCGATATCGAATTCGGAGTTCGATACCCATTTCTTCTAAGTCCCTTTGTAACCTGCTATCAACGGACAGGGATCCTACAAAGACCTGACTCAATGCATCCGCTACCATATTTCCCTTACCAGGTGTGTAGTCTATCGTCAAGTCGTAATCCTTTATCAATTCTAGCCAACGCCGCTGTTGTAGGTTAAGATCCGCTTGGGTGAATAGGTACTTCAAACTTTTGTGATCGGTATAAATTCAACAAGCCACTCCATAAAGGTAGTGTCGCTATAATTTTAGTCCGAACACAATTGCCGCTAGTTCCAGATCATGCGTAGGATAATTCTTCTCGTGCTTTTTCAGCTGTCTAGATGCATAGGCTATCACCCTATCCTGTTGCATAAGTACACACCCTAAGCACTGCCCTGACGCGTCTCTGAAGATTTGGAATCCCGAGGTCTCGTCTGGTAGTACAAGTAACGGGAAAGAGGTGAGGCGATACTTTAACTCTTCAAACGAGGCTTCGCAGTCGACGGACAACTCAAACGCGACTCCCTTCTATGTGAGGCGAGTCAGAAGTGATGCTAGTTTGAAAAAAAATGTTTACGAACCGCCTGTAGTAGCCCGCTAGCCCAAGGAAGCTTCGAATCTCACTGACGGATGCAGGTCGCTTCCACTCGATGATGGCCTAAATTTTTTTTGGATCGACTGAAATGCCTCCCGCAGAAATGATATGCCCGAGAAAAGATACACTACTCAGCCAGAATTCACACTTATTCAGTTTCGCGTATAACTTGTTGTCCCGAAGAGTCTGTAGCACGGTCCGTAGGTGCTCTACACGATCCTCTTTATTCTTCGAGTACACCAAGATATCATCAATGAATACTACTACAAATTTATCGAGATACGGCCGGAACACACAGTTCATTAAGTCCATAAAGGCGGCAGGGGCATTGGTCAATCCGAATGGCATTACCAAAAACTCATAGTGGCCGTAGCGAGTACGAAAGGCTGACTTCGGCACATCATCCGACTTAATCTTGAGCTGATGGTAACCCGAATGAATATCAATTTTCGAGAACACCATTGCAGCTTGTAACTGATCAAAGAGATCATCAATCCTGGGAAGGGGTACTTATTTTGGATAGTAGCTTTATTCAATTCCTGATAATCGATGCAGAGCCGTAACGAGCCATCATTTTTCTTAACAAACAGCACAGGCGCACCCCATGGAGATACACTATGACGGATATACCCACGATCTAATAATTCTTGCAATTGAATCTTTAACTCCTTTAGTTCTGCCGGGGCCATTCGATACGGAGTCTTGGAAATTGGTCGGGTTTCTAGAAATATGTCAATAGTGAACTCTATCTCTCGATCGGGTGGCATATCGGGAAACTCGTCTGGAAACACATTAGGAAAATTTGCCACAATAGAAATAGGCTCAACGTTTGTGCAATCTTGCTGAGTGTCTCGAACGGACACCAAGTACCCTTTATAGCCGGAGTGTATCATCCATCGAGCAGACATTGCTGAGATCACCCTGCAGGTCTTCGACGCTCTCGACTGTAGACTACACGCATAGCAAAATTCGATCTCGCCAGGTAGACGAAACACGACTTTCTTCTCCGCACAATCAATGGTAGCCGAGCAAGCACCGAGCCAATCCATCCCCAGAATGATGTCGTAGTCCCTAATGTCTAAGACTATTGCATCTAGTGATAATTTTCTTCCCCTGATGCAAATGTTACCTTCACAACAGATTAAGTGAACGGACAAATCCATGCCCGATGGAGTACGGACGCTAAGGTTTAGGCCTAGCGGTGTCATAGGGAATACGTTTTCAGTGGCAAAATCTGCCACAATAAAACTATATGTTGCACCAGAATCAAATAATACTCGAGCGTGTATATTATTGAAGAGTAATATACCGGACACCGTCATGTTTGATGCGAGTCCCTCATCCTGAGTCAGAGCGTAGACTCGGCCCTGAGCGTTCTGTGGTGCCGTCTGGTTCGCTCAAGGTATTTTTCCTTGATTCTGAGATGAGTGATTCTGCTGCTGAGAATGGCGCGGATGAGGATCGTTGGGGTGATCCCGACAGTCTCTAGCAACGTGGCCAAACTTTTCACGTCCCAATCTCCCGTAAGCTGAATAGTCCCTGCTGAACGTGAATCACAATGTTGCAGCGTTCCCGCAGGACAATCGTTCTCATCGGGACTTGATGCCGTACGAGCCTGGAGTTGCGTTCGCACAAGGCGATGTTGTCAAACACCAAAGTTATCATCGAAACAACCAAGTTGCAGCAAAAGTTAAGTATTGTGTACCAAGCACACATCAGAGCATACGCAGTGAAGCTCTCGATAGGGTTTAAATAAAATGCCACAAAGGAGATGCCACAAAGGCAATGTAATACTCTTGGTATTTTCTATAGCCCACAAAGGTACTTACCGTTCGTACATTATGCCCCGTATATCCAAGCAGCGCTACTACACCTGCGTACCTGAGATAATGCCCACAAACGTGGGTCAGTATACAGCCGTACTGGTGAGCGGGGTAACCTACTCGTCTAAGCCGACACTAAGTAAAATAGTAAATGTAAACAGTTATATGGTGATCTTTCTAGTTGAATCCTAGATTCGTTTTATGGCATAGGGTATGACATGTTAAGGAAAGCTGTAAATCAAGTTAAGCATGCAAGCATTCAACTCAAGCCAATCGACAAGCAATATATATACAACTCAAAGGAAACTAGCATGCAACCCGTCCTACTCAAACTCAAGCAACTCGAGAACCTATCGAACCATTTCCAAGCCTCAATATCCATCCTCAATCCAAACCAAAATCCAATCTCGATATGAACACTCTTGTCGAGGCAAGGTGGCCGCCTCCTACGCAAAAAGCATAAACCAAAATAAAGTAAAGCAAACCAACTCTTATCTATACAAAGTCACTGGCCAAGCCATAAAGGACGTTGATCGGACTGATCAAGTGCAGTTCTACTTGAAACAGCGCTAAGTAGCGAGCCTGTCTGAATCGTATTTAACCGCTGGCATCGCGCCCGAGGCACATTACCAATTTGTCTCCCCCATGGCCGAACGGTCACGGTGCCCCGGAGCCTTCCCGTTCGAGGAGACCAAATCTCGTGCAACACAGGTTGTCCGTGACATGCATACACCAAGTAGGTATGACGAGAGGATCGAACATTCTTGCCCCACCAAGCGATCCTAGACTCATCCAACAAAAATCCAACCAAATATCCATAACCATTCTTCCAACATATAGCCCAAGTTACAAATCTTAAGTTATTTCCATAGGCACAATGCCGCTTCTCGACACAGTGTTTCTAATTGGTGCAACATCCCTCGCTCAGAACAATCCCATGGGACAATGCCCCAATAGTGGCACAATGCCCTCGCCGATGCAGTTGATCGATTTTGAACCACAACCGCACGCTTTGTATGACAAAGCGCCCAAGTGATACTCGTGCACGGATGCACGCTCGCTCGCCCAAATTCTCGATGTTCCAACCAAGATATATAATTCTAACTGTTCTCCAACTCCCCCAAATGTATAATCCAACTCTAGCTCCAACTACCCAACGCGAAAACCAATTCAAGCCACAAACCTATCAAAGCAAACGACGTACACTCTATGCACGTCTCAGTGTAGTGATTTTCAAGTTCTAGTCCAAGTGTTCAAGCCTTTACGTGTGTTCAATATTATTAGGCATGAAGGAGTAGAGAAGAAGGGACATAGCCCACTTACTAAGTTGATTCCATTAAGCATCCTGTCCTGCCGATTCGGCCGATCTCTTGAACCCGCGGTCCGATGCAAAGCACGATCTACTCAACTGGTATGACCGTGCGAGCAGATCGTGCTTCTCCAAATCATTCGACCGATCGGACTAAGGAAGACAGCATTATCGCTCCAATCCATTCATCTCAGCACTGCTCTGAATGAACACCTGATTTCCATCGAACTCCGCTAGCAATCTGCACATAAAACCAACTCAAATCAATACTTGTTCCCAAATCCAACAAATTGAAATGTAACCAGCTATTGCCTCATTCAATTTGACTCAGCGTAATGCACTGTGCGGTTGCGGGATGTTACATAATATACCACTTAGAATTAGGTTCGTTCCCGAACCATACTAGTATCCATTCTTTACTAGCATGCCCTAATCCAATTCATAATCTGCTCCATGCAACTCACATTCTCTTAATCCTGACTCAGCATCTCGCTTGCGTTGAACGCTCGCACAAATTCTATATTCCCACATCCTCATTGCATCTCAATATGAATTCTTTATATCGCTTAGTTTTGGATCGTACACATATTTAAGGCGTCCCTGAAATACATGCATTTCAGCCGAGCTTAGGAATAGCGAATTTGGACAAGTTACAAGGGTATCTTTATGTCTGAGGCATGTATTCGCTTTTCTCCCAATTAAACCAATCCTGTTTTTTATTCCAACATATTCGCACAAGCGCTATCCTCAAGTATGATAATTTTCCATCGACTCAATCAGTTCATGTTCCAACTCAATCCATCCAACTATTTCTGAATCCACACTAGCACCATCTCCAAATATAATCTCATGCTCCAAACGATCATCTCAACTGATACTACCCCAGCTAGGCGACTTACCCAGATATCAAACTTTGCTTTTAGATAATCTTAGCCCAACACCTTTTCCTCAATCTCAATACCTCACTGGGTGAACATCTATATTGAGGTTCATGTGATCCACGAAGATTTTGCCGCCACGCCAAAGGGATAGTGTCGCCATAATTTCAACGTGGACACACTCACCATAATTCCTAGGTTGCGCATGGAATAGTCCTTCGCTCGCTTCCACTGCCTCGAAGCACAGGATATCACCTTTGCCTTCTGTACGAGCACGCATCCCAGACTAAGTTTTGATGCATCTTGTAGATCTGAGGAACATCTGTCCCTTCCAGTATTGTAATGATTTTATCTAAATGAGCCGCTGCTTTAACTTCACAAACTAGTTTCACAGTCGTCAATTCATATGAATGCTATTTCCTTCTGGGGTACGACGAGTCAGAGGTGATGCTATTTTCAAAAATCTGTGACTCCAAATCTCATCAGTTGACTTAGGCCATTCCCACCATCACTTCGATCTTCTGGCTGCATCTCCAGTTGAAGGCTATCCCAAGGATCTCTCAAATCCAACACTCAGTCAGTTAGGCCAATCTCCAACACACACTATTCATATCTGCCCTCGACGCATTCCCAAATGCGCTGCCACAAGGGTCGTTCTATGGGTCTACAATATTTATCTCTAATTTGGCGGACAAGTCGCTAGGGTCAGCTGTCCCGAAGCTACGCTCGATAATTGTAAGTCATCACGATGGACAGTTACTATGAACCATGCTATATCTCATCTGCAAATTTGAGCCATAATCCAACCATTCCATCCGAACGAACTTCCGAATCTGAGCACTTCATGCACTACCTCTGACGATCTGTCAACCAAACGTCGCTTAACCACCTAAAATCTTGCTATCTATCTAAGCCATAATTCGGGAACTGCGCTCATTGAAACCGTCTTCCATCAATCCGCCATTCTGCCCTGAATCCATCAAAATTTCTGAACTGTCCACTACCACTTGCAATGATTTCCAAAACCAAAGACTTGCTCCAAATTCTTATCCGTATGCCATGTTTCATAATGCACATCCAACTTGCTCGACCAGCATAGTATTTTCTCTAATGTTGCTCTTTCATTTAGCTATCTTCAAAAGTCCATCCGCCATAATCCTTGCCCTCATTCCATTCCTTAGCCTGGCTTGATTTCTCTATGTTCCGATTAGTCCACACATTCTCAATGACTCGTGCATGGTTCCAACATAAATCTCAAATCCATATTACCTTTACTTGTTGCCTCAATCCATCTCAGTACTTGTAAGTGTTAACTTTCAATCAGACTTAACATCAACTAGACTTACCTCATGCCCTTTTATGTTTTTTGAAGAATCTGTCTACCATTTTTTTGTACCACTTCGCCAAATTCTCACTTCCGCTAAACCTGAGTCCAACTTCTCAAGTGCCAATATCAGAAATCCTTTAAGTTCGTGTGAATCCATCACATTGCCCCTCCAAACCGGATCATATTTTATTGCTTAACCAACAGCTCCAATGTGTTTCCAAAATTCATAGTCGGTGCTCGCTATCCTTCAATTAACCCATCGCTTCGCTCAAGCGTATCCCAACTGTTTGTTTCTCATTCTCAACTCTCTTTGCATCCAAGAATGCTCTACCGAACTTCCAAATCGTACAAGCGAACTCTGATATTCGGATTTCCATCTGAACAATCTCAACTGTTTGTAATGCTTGGTCTGCCTAAATCCTTCAAATTTCTAAACACTCTTTCCATCTATTTATTTTGATCTCGTCCATCTCTCTAGTCCAACAATACTTCCATTTGCACAAGTCCATTCTCGATTGCTCAACTCAATATTCGCTTGCTCCATTTTTTTATTCTTCCCAACTCAGCCGATGTGCACCAACCAACTTATATTCCTGTTATCCGAGTCCGTTGAGGCAATTTCCATTAATGTCTATCCAAAATATTTTAATGCCTTGCTCCTTATGTGGTATCCCATATACCACTCTGAATCAAGTCGCTACTCGTATTACGATTTCCTTGCACTGATCTAAGATCCGTTTGAACCATCCCTGATGCGTGATCCTGCCATCCCCAACTCAAGTCTGACACGAAACTCAGCTAATTCTTTAACCATCCAACTCTTTCCATCAATCTTGCTATACAACTTATGCTATGTTCCATTCTTAATGCTTCCAGCTATTCTCAAACCGTATGATACTTTCGCAACACGAGCAATCTTGTGCATCGAGCTCTCTTCCAAGTAATCTAATCCAAAACCCAACTGTTCCTCATATTTGTTGTATGAGCAACTCGTGTAAACTTATCCTGATATTTCCAAGCCAAACTCAAACCTGCTCAGCCAATGTTCTATGTGATATACCCAGCCAAAAATCAAACTTCCATCCAACACTTTCGCTACACGAGCAACTCGTGCAACCATCCATTCTTAATCCAATGCTTCTACTTACAATATGCCGCATAACCAATCTCGTCTGCCAACCAACTGATCCACTGATGCAATCAGAAACTCCCCGAATGATAAGCCAAGCCAACCAAAGCAACAACATAGCTCTCAACTTGCTGCACAAATACAACTGTAGAAGCATGAAAAATATGCTGGCAAAAGCTACGCGGCGTATTGATACAGAGCAGCGCAAACAAAGGCCTTCAGTGCCATCAGGCGTAAGAGCTCAAGGGTGCAGCGCATCCCAAAACCGCTTCGGCGTAGACGGGACCCCCCCCCAATCGCCTCCAGGGCGTAAAAACTCAGCCGCTCTCAAAGCAGCGTTAAAATAGCGTACGAGGAACGCTTCGTCTTCCCCGAAATGAACCTGTCAAGTCACGCAGTGAACCTGGCCTCTGACTCCTGACAAAAAGTGCTGCACGGCGACCCAGACGACGGCTGGAAACAGGCACAGACCCCTTGGGACGCACACCACAGTATGATGGCGGATCCCTGTATTTAATGCAGAGGATTGGGTTAAGATACCACCGAACTGTCGTTTACTGACGTCCCCTCAGCATAAACCGCTCTTTTTCGCACAGAGGGATACGCTGCATTATTTTACACAGGCAAGCATAAGCCGGTTTACGCTCCGCAGTAGACAAACCGCCTGCCACGTCAAAAGCTGCACATCGTACGGGGCTCGAGGCACGTCTCTACGTCTAATTGCACGGAGCGGTGACAGGTTCAGTCAAGGCACGTCTCTGCAACGGATGCACAGAAGGGCTGCAGACCTTCGAAACACGTCTTCGCATTTAATGCACAGGATGATGGCAAATCTCTGTAGAAGATTTGATTACATCTTCGAAAGCCGTGATTCCGGCTAAGACGTCCCCGTCAGCACTCGGGCACGGTACGCAGCGGCTTCTACGCCCATTCAAGACCTGTGCCCCTTTGGCTCTCGACGCCTCTCCGGCTTCAACGCCTCTCCGGCTCCTACGCCTATCCGGCTTCAACGCCTCTCCGGCTCCTACGTCTATCCGGCTTCAACGCCTCTCCGGCTCCTACGCCTATCCGGCTTCAACGCCTCTCCGGCTCCTACGCCTATCCAGCTTCAACGCCTCTCCGGCTTCTATGCCTATCCGGCTTCTATGCCTATCTGGCCTCTGTGCCAGGGTGACAGTCATTTGGCTTCTACGCCAACCGTTTCTACACACGGGATACCTACCTGCGTGGCTCTTACGCCGTGATCTTCGTAGCAATAGTACGCGTTGTGTTCCCTTAGTTGGACCCGCGTCATACGCTCATTCAAAAGATCATCCATACGCAGGCATTGGTTACTTTAACCGTTGTGTAAAAGGGTGTTATACTTCCCACTCCTCGGTTTTTACACCGACGGAGTGGTCACTGTCACCAAAACTCTATAAATAGAGACCCCTATCAATGGGAAAAGAGGGAGAAAAAAAAAGGATTATCATCCAGGAGAGAATTATCGTCCAAGGAGAGAGAGAGAGAGGGAGAGAGCCCGGAGAGCAGGCAAAGAACTGGGATCGACGACCTTGGCCTCGTGCGTCCAACCTCTTCTGCAACCTTCGAAGCTGCCACCTGTCTTCCACGGCACTTCTTCAACATCGTGTGGTCCAAGGGCTAAAGTGATCGACCGCAGATCAGACAACTATAGCAATTTATACCCAGATTAAATAAATTGTACTCCCACATCCTCGTATAGGATTACATTATACAAGTTTGTTTGTAAACAGAAGGGCGCGGGTTTCGCATAAACCCCGTCATTGAAATACAATTTCATTCCTTTCGTTTAATACCACAAACAAGATGGCGACTCTGCTGGGGACATCTTTCTCTTCTGACGAGGAAGTAGTTGCTCAACACGATACGGTATCCGTGGGAACCGTGAAGAAGACGCTGGTCGTTCATTTCGACCAGTCAGCCTACGAAGACATGCTTCGAGCCGGGGGTAGCTCTCGCCCTCTCTCCGTCCAGGACAACAGAAAGCTGCGCAATGTGTGGATGCCCAAGACATCCTCTACTATTCCTGTGGACTCTTCGATCTCTCCGGTCTCTCCGGACTCTCCGATCTCTCCGATCTCTTCGGCCAACGAGGTTGTAGCGACGCTCCCTCCGTGCCCTGTACGTAAAATTCAGTCTCCCGCTACACGCGGTACAGACAAAACTTCGGGCGAAGCCTTAGCGCTAACCCCGAAGAATCCACTGCGCTTTACGCGTAGGAAACAGTCTCCCGCTACGCGCGGTAAAGACAAAACTTCGGGCGAAGCCTCAGCGCTAACCCAGAAGCCTTCACTGCGCTTTACACGTAGAAATCTGTCTCCCGCTCTGCGCGGTACAGACAGAACTTCCGATGGTGCCTCGGCGCCAAGACGGAAGAACAGATCTCGCTTCACGCGCAAGACATCATCTGACCTCTACGATAAACCAGATGAGCGCTGTGATCTCCGCGAAGGAAAGCAAGCGGCAGGCTACTTAACCTCTCGGCCTTCACGCCAGCGAAGGAACAGAATACCTACCCTCCGGATCACGCGAGAAACCAATGGCCGACTAAGGGCCTCTCCGGCAACTCCTCCTGACCTACGCAAATATCTAGTCCAGAAGCGTAAAGAGAGGGGACCTTCCAACATGTCTATTACGCCTCCTAGCGAGCATCATTGTAATAGCCACAAGGTTGTGATTAATTGCTGCTGTCCCAAAATAAAACGATCGGTCTTCGACCGATTGGGCTACTCTCTGTCTTTCCAGGGAGAGGAACCCGCGCATGCGCCTGTAAACATGGCCTCACACCTGCGTAGAGGAGGGTCGAGTTCAAGACGTCATCCCTCCAAGCCCCCGAGCCGAGGGAGGTTCAGTGACACTGAAGCCGGAGTATTCCAGAACACTCGCGCAAAGTCACGACAGCCAGCTCCATCCTCTTCCGATTCCGACGCTGGGGGTTGCCAAGAATCAGAAGCAGAAAGTGTAGAGTTGACTTCTACAGCGACCTATACTAATACTTCAACTCCCGTATTAAATCTAAGTACGCCAGTGGTGTTAGGTCCACAAAATCTGCTACGTCCATATTACCTCTAGCAGGGCTTGTCCTCAAACCTATTACTTGCACCTAGGTGCGCAAAAAGCAATAGGCCCACAAATCAGTCATGTCCATATCACCTCTGAACTGTATTTCCTTGGAGAATCTGCCATGTCCATATCACCTCTGAACAGGCTTTCCAAGATTCTGACCATCGATTATCACCTCTGATATCGATCGTCACTTCAACTAACACCCGTACTAAATCTAAGTACGCCAGTGGTGTTAGGTCCATAAAATCTGCTACGTCCATATTACCTCTAGCAGGGCTTGTCCTCAAACCTATTACTTGCACCTAGGTGCGCAAAAAGCAATAGGCCCACAAATCAGTCATGTCCATATCACCTCTGAACTGTATTTTCTTGGAGAATCTGCCATGTCCATATCACCTCTGAACAGGCTTTCCAAGATTCTGACCATCGATTATCACCTCTGATATCGATCGTCACTTCAACTAACACCCGTACTAAATCTAAGTACACCAGTGGTGTTAGGTCCACAAAATCTGCTACGTCCATATTACCTCTAGCAGGGCTTGTCCTCAAACCTATTACTTGCACCTAGGTGCGCAAAAAGCAATAGGCCCACAAATCAGTCATGTCCATATCACCTCTGAACTGTATTTCCTTGGAGAATCTGCCATGTCCATATCACCTCTGAACAGGCTTTCCAAGATTCTGACCATCGATTATCACCTCTGATATCGATCGTCACTTCAACTAACACCCGTACTAAATCTAAGTACGCCAGTGGTGTTAGGTCCACAAAATCTGCTACGTCCATATTACCTCTAGCAGGCTTGTCCTCAAATCTATTACTTGCACCTAGGTGCGCAAAAAGCAATAGGCCCACAAATCAGTCATGTCCATATCACCTCTGAACTGTATTTCCTTGGAGAATCTGCCATGTCCATATCACCTCTGAACAGGCTTTCCAAGATTCTGACCATCGATTATCACCTCTGATATCGATCGTCACTTCAACTAACACCCGTACTAAATCTAAGTACGCCAGTGGTGTTAGGTCCACAAAATCTGCTACGTCCATATTACCTCTAGCAGGGCTTGTCCTCAAACCTATTTACTTGCACCTAGGTGCGCAACAAGTAATAGGCCCACAAAACAGCTATGTCCATATTACCTCTGAGCTGTAAACTCTAGTAAAGCCTATCACGTCTATCTCACCTCTGACAGTACTTTACCTGCAAAAACTTGGCCAAAGCACGTTCTATCATGTCCGTATGACCTCTGGATAGACGTGCCCTGCTGAAGTTTACCGAGGGTTTATCACGTCCATACTACCTCTGATACCACTCTCGCCCTAACCTGTCATTTACATTCCGAAATAATGTGTCCAAAGTTAGGAAAAAGTCTCTTTTTATTTCCAAGAAAGAACAAAATTACATCTGGGAAAGCAAAAAAAAAAAAGAGAGAGTACATCATTGCGGCGGAGCAGTCATGTCACGGATCTGCCGCGCTAGCATAGCCATCCTCTCGTCCCTAATGGCCAGAGCATCAGCACGGGCCCGCTCCAGCAGTGCCTCGTTGTCACTCGAATGGGACAGCTCGACTATCGTCCGACGCACACCCGCACAGGCACCTTCCGCGTGATCCAGATCCCGCCGCGCTGTGCTCAATCGACCGGCCACCACATCCAAGCCTGCCAACGACTGGGAAGCCCACTCTTCTGCCTGAGCGAGTTTCTCCCTCAACCTGTGAATCCTCGCTACATTCCCCTCGTGCTCGGATTGGCACGTTGTCTGGAGGGCGAGGATCTCATCCACGGCGGCTTTCCTCTGAATCGCCTCCAGCTGGCGAGTTAGAAGGAGTTCCTTCAGGTCTTCCATCCGTTTGGCAAGATGTGCAGTCATAAGACCGTATCTGGTCTGGGCCTCAGCATCAAGACTGCCCTGAGCCAATCGCAAATACTCATTAATGGGTTGTTCTAAACCATTAACCATCGCCTCCAGGGCATCGGCTCCCTCGGAATCGTCGAACTCCCTGACAACCCCGATCGAGAACTGGGCAGTTCTCTTCAGGCGCTCGAAATCTAGACTCTTTGCCAACACCATTGATATCATCGCTCCCAACATGCTTGAAGAACATGATCTCCTTCTTCCTCAGATCGACCCGGCGAACTCCGACGATCATTTTAGCATGGTGATGGGAATATGGGGAAACAGGTTAACCCCCCGCCTTTTTATAGACAAAAAAGATCACAGCGGTCCCCAATAAATCCGCCATAAAGGCCGCACCGACCGTTTCAATGCTCCATTCAGAAACGTTTTGAGTCACGAGGGGCCATTCATGCTTCATTCAAAGCGTTTCAAATTCCAAAAGATTTTAAAAGCTTTGAAGGGGGTCTTGTAGAAGCATGAAAAATACGCTGGCAAAAGCTACACGGCGTATTGATACAGAGCAGCACAAACAAAGGCCTTCAGTGCCATCAGGCGTAAGAGCTCAAGGGTGCAGTGCGTCCCAAAACCGCTTCGGCATAGACGGGACCCCCCCCAATCGCCTCCAGGGCGTAAAAACTCAGCCGCTCTCAAAGCAGCATTAAAATAGCGTACGAGGAACGCTTCGTCTTCCCCAAAATGAACCTGTCAAGTCACGCAGTGAACCTGGCCTCTGACTCCTGACAAAAAGTGCTGCACGGCGACCCAGACGACGGCTGGAAACAGGCACAGACCCCTCGGGATGCACACCACAGTATGATGGCGGATTCCTGCATTTAATGCAGAGGATTGGGTTAAGATACCACCGAACCGTCGTTTACTGACGTCCTCTCAGCATAAACCGCTCTTTTTTGCACAGAGGGATACGCTGCATTATTTTACACAGGCAGGCATAAGCCGGTTTACGCTCCGCAGTAGACAAACCGCCTGCCATGTCAAAAGTTGCACATCGTACGGGGCTCGAGGCACGTCTCTACGTCTAATTGCACGGAGCGGTGACAGGTTCAGTCAAGGCACGTCTCTGCAACGGATGCACAGAAGGGCTGCAGACCTTCGAAACACGTCTTCGTATTTAATGCACAGGATGATGGCAAATCTCTGTAGAAGATTTGATTACATCTTCGAAAGCCGTGATTCCGGCTAAGACGTCCCCGTCAGCACTCGGGCACGGTACGCAGCGGCTTCTACGCCCATTCAAGACCTGTGCCCCTTCGGCTCTCAACGCCTCTCCGGCTTCAACGCCTCTCCGGCTCCTACGCCTATCCGGCTTCAACGCCTCTCCGGCTCCTACGCCTATCCGGCTTCAACGCCTCTCCGGCTCCTACGCCTATCCGACTTCAACGCCTCTCCGGCTCCTACGTCTATCCGGCTTCAACGCCTCTCCGGCTTCTATGCCTATCCGGCTTCTATGCCTATCTGGCCTCTGTGCCAGGGTGACAGTCATTTGGCTTCTACGCCAACCGTTTCTACACACGGGATACCTACCTGCGTGGCTCTTACGCCGTGATCTTCGTAGCAATAGTACGCGTTGTGTTCCCTTAGTTGGACCCGCGTCATACGCTCATTCAAAAGATCATCCATACGCAGGCATTGGTTACTTTAACCGTTGTGTAAAATGGTATTGTACTTCCCACTCCTCGGTTTTTACACCGACAGAGTGGTCACTGTCACCAAAACTCTATAAATAGAGACCCCTATCAATGGGAAAAGAGGGAGAAAAAAAAAGAATTATCATCCAGGAGAGAATTATCGTCCAAGGAGAGAGAGAGAGAGAGAGAGAGAGAGCCCGGAGAGCAGGCAAAGAGCAAGGATCGACGACCTTGGCCTCGTGCGTCCAACCTCTTCTGCAACCTTCGAAGCTGCTACCTGTCTTCCACGGCACTTCTTCAACATCGTGTGGTCCAAGGGCTAAAGTGATCGACCGCAGATCAGACACCTATAGCAATTTATACCCAGATTAAATAAATTGTACTCCCACATCCTCGTATAGGATTACATTGTACAAGTTTGTTTGTAAACAGAAGGGCGCGGGTTTCGCATAAACCCTTCATTGAAATATAATTTCATTCCTTTCGTTTAATACCACAAACAACAACAACGCCACCCAACTTGCTGCACGAATGCAACAATGCCTAACGATGCTAAGCGATCTAACAAAAACCAATAAAAGCAATGCAATAAAGCATAACATACAGCCACAAACAGCAATATATAGACTTATTGTATGAAACATCCAATACGGCACCGAGTAGAGCCAAGAGCTAAACGACACGCGGAAGCTATTTAGAGTTTGTGATAAAGCAAAGGACCAAGTCCGAGGAAAATGAACCAGGCACTCTGATACCAATATGTCATGCCCCAATCTCCTGCAAGCTCAATAGTCCCCGCTGAACGTGAATCACCACATTGTAGCGCTTCCACAGGACAATCGTTATCATCGGGACATGATGGCGTACGAGCCTGGAGTTGCGCTCGCATAAGGCGATGTTGTCAAACACCAAAGTTATCATCGAAACGACCAAGTTGCAGCAAAAGTCAAGTATTGTGTACCAAGCACACATCAGAGTATACGCAGCGAAGCTCTCGATAGGGTCCAAATAAAATGCCACAAAGGCAATACCACAAAGGCGATGTAATACTCTTGCTCTTTTCTTAGCCTACAAAGGTACTTACCGTTCATACATTATGTCCCGTATATCCAAGCTGCGTCACTACACCTGCGTACCTGAAATAATGCCCACAAACGTGGGTCAGTACACAGCCGTACTAGTGAGCGGGGTAACCCACTCGTTTAAGCCGACACTAAGTAAAATAGTGAATGCAAACAGTTATATGGTGATCTTTCTAGTTGAATCCTAGATTCGTTTCATGGCATAGGGTATGACATGTTAAGGAAAGCTGTAAATCAAGTTAAGCATGCAAGCAATCAACTCAAGCCAATCGAAAAGCAATATATATACAACTCGAAGGAAACTAGCATGCAACCCGTCCTACTCAAACCCAAGCAATTCGAGAACCTATCGAACCATTTCCAAGCCTCAATATCCATCCTCAATCCAAACTAAAATCTAATCTCGATATGAACACTCTTACCGAGGCAAGGTGGCTGCCGCCTACGCGAAAAGCATAAACCAAACCAAAGTAAAGCAAACCAACTCTTATCTATATAAAGTTACTGGCCAAGCCATAAAGGACGTTGATTGGACTGATCAAGTGCAGTTCTACTCGAAATAGCGCTAAGTAGCTAGCCCGCCTGAATCGTATTAAACCGCCGGTACCCGCCCGAGGCACGTTACCAATTTGTCTCCCCAATGGCTGAACGGTCCCGGTGTCCCGGAGCCTTCCCGTTCGAGGAGACCAAACCCCGTGCAACATAGGTTGTCCGTAACATGTAGACACCAAGTAGGTATGACGAGAGGATCGAACATTCTCGCCCCACCATGCAATCCTAGACTCATCCAACCAAATATCCATAGCCATTCTTCCAACATATAGCCCAAGGCACAAATCTTAAGTTATTCCCATAGGCACAATGCCGCTTCTCGATACAGTATTTCCAATTGGTGCAACACCTCTCGCTCAGAACAATCCCATGGGACAATGCCCCAACAGTGGCACAATGCCCTCGCCGAAGCAGTTGATCGGTTTTGAACCACAACTGCACGCTTTGCATGATAAAGCGCCCAAGTGATATTCGTGCACGGATGCACGCTCGCTTGCCCGAATTTTCGATGTTCTGACCAGGATATATAATTCCAATTGTTCTCCAACTGCCCCAAATGTATAATCCAACTCTAGCTCCAACTACCCAACGCGAAAACCAATTCAAGCCACAAACCTATCAAAGCAAACGACGTACACTCTATGCACGCCTCAGTGTAGTGATTTCCAAGTTCCAGTTTAAGTGTTCAAGCCTTTACGTGTATTTCATATTATTAGGCATGAATAAAATACTGTATTTTGTGCGGGTTGTTCAGGAGCTATGTTTTACGCTGTATTAGCGATGAAGCTCTGCTGTACGCCGATAGCTCTGAAGTTATGTCTTTGCCAGGCAATTTGGATATGATCACTTCTGTGGCGTAAGAAATGACTTCAGAGCTATCGGCGTACAACAGAGCTTCATCACTAATACAGCGTAAAACATAGCTCCTGAACAACCCGCGCAAAATGCAGTATTTTAAGACTGCTTCAGCGTAAAAAGGTTGCTACCTCGCCTTTATGGCGTAAACCCCATCTGTTTTTAATGCAGCGGGAAGGTGTACGAGGAACTCTTCGTATTCCTCGAATGAACTTGTCAGATCATGTAGTGAACCTGACTCCTGACAAAGAGTACTGCACAAATATCCAGACGACGGCTGTAATGATGGTTCGGCACAGAGATCCAGATCGTCGTTTAGTGACATTTCCTTGATACAAATTGCTTTTACGCATTCAAGGGAATACGCTGTCCAGTTTTATACAGACAGATGTGAGCTTTTACGCTCAGCAGAAGACAAAACGAACTGCCACGTCAAAAGCTGCTCTTCGTACAGAGCTCGAGGCACGTCTCTGCAGTTAATGCGCGTGATGGGGGCAGATCTCTGCATTTAATGCACGAGATTTGGTTCTATTTTCAAAGACTGGGTGAGCCATAATTACGGCTAATATGTCCACATCATCACCTCTGCATATTACGCCATTAGGCTATTTTCAGCTATAGGAGCACGATGTACGCTATCTCCTTGAAATACGCCGTCCTGACAATTTTCAGCTACAGGAGCACACCGTATGCTATCTCCTCGGAATACGCCAACTCAGGCCATATTTGTATTGGTGCGTGATAAGGCTATTTGGTTCAGACTACGTTCAAGACCTCGGTCAAATAAGGAGGAGCGGCTATCTTTTACACTAGCTACCTATCCATGCAGCACCTGGTTTCTATGCCAGTTTGACAACTACTGGGCTTCTACGCCTACCTGGCTTCTATGCCAGTTTGACAACTATTTGGCTTCTACGCCATGGTGACAGTCATTGGCTTCTACGCCAACCTTTTCTACGCAAGGGGCAGTTACCTACGTGGCTTGCATGCCGTGATCTTTGCAGCAGTTATATGCGTTACCTCATCATGGGACACGCGTCACACGCGGATTCAGAAGATCATTTATACGTGGATGATAGTTATTATAACCGCCACGTAAAAAGTGACACACTCTCCACTGTTCGGCTTCTACGCCGACTGGATGGTTACTGTCACTAAAACCCTATAAATAGAGAACTTCGTTCACGAAGGTCCAGGGTCGAACAGGTCAAAAGTCAAAAACTTGGAGAATAGAAGTCAGAAGGTCAAAAGGTTAGAAATCTATTCTTGAGAGAGAAGAGCACAGATTGAGAGTAGTGATCGACGATTTTGGCATCGAACATCCACTCCCTCTTGCAATCTTTGAAGCATCTCCTTCTTCTACAACACTTTTTCATCATTGTGTGGTCCAAGGGACAAAGTGATCAACCGCAGATCATACTCCTATAGCAATATTTATCCAGATTAAATTTTGTACTTAACATCCTCGTATAGGATTAATAGTACTTCTTGTTTGTTAACCTAAGAAAGGGTTTCGTATAAATCTAGTTTTATTTCTTCCGTTTATTATGAAACACAAGATGGCGACTCTGTTGGGGAGCGATTTCTCATCTGACGAGAAAGCAATTGCTCAACACAATGCTGTGTTAGTAGGATCAATGAAGAAGACCTTAATCGTCCAATTCGACCAATCCGCCTACGAAGATATGCTTCGAGTAGGGGGTAGCTCTCACTCCCTCTCTGTCCATGATAACAGGAAATTACGTAAGGTATGGATGCCCCGGACATCCCCTACCATTTCTGCCGACTCTCTGGCTTCTCCGACCAACAAGGTTGTAGCTTCACAACCTCCGTGCCCCGCGCGTAAAACTCTGTCTCCCGTTGGTGACGTGGCAGACAAAACTTCTGGCCACGTCTCAGTGCTAGTCCAGAAGTCTGCTCCGCGCTCTGCCCGTAAAACTCAGTCTCCCGACTGTGTCGTGGCAGACAAAATTTTTGATAATGCCTTCGCGCCATTTTAGAAATTCCCAACGCGCTCCGCACGTAAAAATGCATCTTTCCTCCGTGAAAAAGCAGATGGTCCTTGCAATCTACGCAAGGGAAAACAAGTGGCAGATTTTTTGACCTCTCGGCTTTTACGCCATCAAGAGAAGAATCTGCCCGCTCTCCAGATTATGCAAGAAGCTGATGGCCGGTTGAGGACTTCCTCAGTTTTACGCCAACCTGAGCAGAATTCTAAATTACGCCAGGAGAAGTCCCTCGGCGTGAAGAAGACCCAGTTTGCGGATAGATACACTCCTCAGGGATCATGTGCTGCTCATATGGCAGAACTGCTGTATTCCTACGGCAGGGAAAGGGTTAGGGTACCCAATATCCGTATTCCAACTGATATAAAAAGGAGGAACAAGCCTTCTTCCTCTTCTTCTTCCGTTAATCCTCCTGACTTGCGAGAATTTTTGATCCAGAAACGCAAAGACATGAGTCATAATCAGGATTTAGTTCCCCTGACTACTAAGCATGGGGAGATCATGTGGGAAGATACGTCAACATCTAATATCGTCATGACATGTGGGCTATATGAAGATTCCGTCTTTATTGTTCTACCAACTCGTGATGATCAGCATCAAATAATCTTCGATCGAATACGGAATCGATCGATTATACAAGAAGAATCTCGCGAGTCTGATGTTGGTAAAATACAAATCCATAGATATAGCCCACAAGTTTTAAAGATTATACAAAGCATGGGTTATGATTTAAAGTTGAAACAAGGCCTCAACTATGGAAAAGGCAGACGAACACCGTTGCACGGTAATCCTTACTGTCAACAAACTCGTTTTGGGTTAGGGTATACTGCATCTCCTGCAAACTCAAAACCTTTTGAGTCTGATCCTGTAATACCAGAGGCAGGTCTTTCTAAATCAACTTCTATGGACAAATGCCACGACATGTCTGGGGGTAGTCTACCTCGACAAAGTAGGGCAGTATCTAAAGCTAGGGGTAGAATTTTCTCTGAGTCTGAAGATGATGCAACGATGACCATCTTTCCGGAAGACCGTAAAACTCAGGCATCGGGAGCCCGAAGGCCAAAAGGGACTTTTTCCTTCAATGAAGATGACATCATTGAGATCTTCAATATATTGATAAAGGAAAACAAACTTCAGCTACCCAACATCAAATATCCTGAGAGGGCTAGCAAAGTTGATGACCCAGATTATTGTCTCTTCCATCGGTACATTCATCATCCCACAAGGGCTTGCTATGTACTAAAAAGGAGAATTCAGGAGTTGATCGATGCCAAGGTCATCACTTTGCATCTATAAACTAGGGGACGATCACTGCAAATTGATTTCACTTTAACGTGACAATTTGCTCCATCAAGAAAATACCGGATGATGAGTCCCTAAAGTTTCTCCAGTGGATTCTTCAGGTCTATCCCCACTCAAGAAAATCACTCTACAGTAAATTTTTTGGACATGAGTTCATGTTCATATTACCTCTGAACTATTGTCTAAACATTTTGTAATCTCCCAAGCTGAGTTTGTCATGTTCATATTACCTATGAACAAACCATCCTGGTCTGGCTATCGATTATCATGTCCATATTACCTCTGATATTGGTTGTCGTCTCAACTTAACACCCGTACTTAACTCTAAGTACGCCGGTGGTGTTAAGTCCAAAAAAAAACTGTCATGTCCATATTACCTCTGAGCAGATATATACCTCCATCCCCAATGGAGTCACAATTCAGAAAGTTTGTCATGTTCATATTACCTCTGAACAAACCTTTCTAATCCGGCTACCGATTATCATGTCCATATCACCTCTGATATCGTTCGTCATCTCAACTTAACACTCGTACTTGATTCTAAGTACGCCAGTGGTGTTAAGTTCACAAAAACTGCCATGTCCATATTACCTCTGGCAGGGCTTGTCCTAAACTTATTACTTGTACTCTCGTGCACAAAAAGTAATAGGTCCAATTTCCATGTGGAATGCCCGCAATGGAAAATAAAATATTCATGTCCATATTACCTCTGAACTACGTCTTTCCACTTTCTTACCACAAAAGTTTGTCACGTTCATATTACCTCTGAACAAACTTTTTGAGTTTTTGGCTATCGATTATCATGTCCATATTACCTCTGATATCGGTTGTCATCTCAACTTAACACTCGTATACGCCAGTGGTGTTAAGTCCACAAAAACTGCCATATCCATATTACCTCTGGCAGGGCTTGTCCTAAACTTATTACTTGCACTCTCGTGCACAAGAAGTAATAGGTCCACAAAAAAATCCCCTAGCAGGATGTATTTACCAACCATAATACCTATCACGTCCATACTACCTCTGATAGGGCTTATTTCAAACTTATTATTTGCACTTAAAGTGCGCAAAAAATGATAGGTCCACCAAAAATCTCCCAGTGGGATGTCCTTAACAAATACGATATCGTACTACGTCCATATTATCTATAGTACGATATCTAAAATTCGCGTAAACAATCATAAAGAAATGGAGGACCCTTATATGATTGCAAACGGCGCTTACAGATTAGCCAAGCCTAATAAAAATTTGGCAATGGATACTATCAACTGCAAATTCTCGAAGAAGTACTATACTTGATCTCCTTCATTTAACAGAGTATGTCAAAGATCTTATTCTGACGATATCATGCACAAAGGTTAGCTGGATCATATTCTATCAGATTTATGAGACCTCCGAATAGATATCCTTAACTAATTTGTAAGCCTATCATGTTCATATTACCTCTGATAGTGTTTAGTATACAAATTTAGTTGGATTATATTCTTTCAGGTTCATGTTAACTCTGAATAGATTTACATTCAGCAAAATCTTAATGAAAGAATATCATGTTAATGATACCTCTGATATCACTTTCACCCTAGCCTATCACATTCTAAAATGATGGGTCCACAAAGTCAGAAAATGTGTCTTTATTATCTCCGAAAAATTACAGAAGAAATAAGAAGGTACATCATTGGGGAGGAGCAGTCAAATCACGGATCTGCTGCGCCAGAGAGGCCATTCTCTCGTTCCTGGAGTTCAAAACTGTAGCGCGAGCCCGCTCCAACCTTGCCTCCTCATTGTTCAAGGCAGATAGTTCAGACCTAGTACATACAAAATCTGCGTGGGTGACACCCACACGTGCCAGGTTCTGCTGGGCTGCTTCCCTTCGATCATTCAACACATCTCTAGCTGCCGACAAAGAGAGAGGCCTATCCTTGGCCTTAGCGAGGTCGTCTTCCAATTTGTGGACCCTCGCTGCCTCTTTCTCATATTCGGCCTCGCACTTGCCCAACTGGGGAATGACGTGCTCCAATATGATATGCTCTTCATTCATCTCTTTCTGCTGAGCCTCGATGGACTTGCTCAGAGTTTCCATCTCCCTAACAAGCCTCGCAGTCAAAGAGTCATATTCAGCCTGAATCAGGTCATCAATGCTGCCCTGGGATAGTTGCAAATAATTGTTAATGGGTTGTTTCAAACCATTAACTATCTTCTCCAGCGCATCAGCTCTCCCAGCGTCGTTGAAGTCTCTGATCGGCGTTATCGCAAACTGGGAGGACCTCCTCAGAGCCTCAAAGCCTAGATTCTTCTCCAGCACCATTGATATCAACGTTCTCAAAGTGGTGTAGAAAATACTAGTATACTGCTCAATCAGCATAGCGAGATCCAAATGGACGCTGGGAGTGGCTGCAATATCGGTAAATCCCCTTCCAGGAACGACTGCAGAGGGTGTCGTCACAATCGTCGCTTCAGCAGTTGGCAAGACAAAAGTAGAGGCGCCAACAACGGCCGAAGTGCCTGGCATACTCAAAGGAGGCATCGTCGTGACGACAGGCTCATCCTCCTCTGAATATATTGGAACTGTATTGGGTGAGCCGACACCCGAAAACCTCTTCAAGGTCGAGTACCGCCGTCTCATCGGCAGGAGCTGCAACAAAGCCAAAAGTTGCGTCGATGCTGCCCTCCCCGAAGATGTCTTCCCCTGAAAAGAAGACAAGAGAAATTTAATATCAACCTGATGTTAGTTTTTCTAAAAAAAAGCGTAAAGATGACATTTACCCATGGCTGATGGTATATATGTCGCATCCGCAGCCAGTACAGCTAAATCATCTCTTAATGATGTTAAGCAAGCTGTCATACCTGGAGAGGAGGGTGCACCGAATAACGACTGAGGATAGTCATCCAAGTCGAGGTTCATCAGGTGGAATCTCGCTGGGGATACTTACAGATGAAGAAGGAGCTGGGCCTATGCTTGGTCTGAATAAAGATATTCTTATCGGCCTCGAAGGCGATCTCGTAGCACTACCTGAAGAGGTAGCAGCGACAGCAGGTTCGAGCAAAGAATCTCCGGCACTAGCAGCCAAAACTGTAGAGGTTCTCTCTCTAAAAGGCGAGGAACCTCTAATCAAAAGTTTATCCCCAACAGAGGAAACAACAGGTTCACTCCTAGGAGCCTCCGGGCTGAAAATCCTGACAGGACCACTAACAGTCTTTCTTTTCTTGCGAGGGGAGGTCTCCTTCAGAACAGGAGCCCTTCGTTTACTAGGGATAACCAGAGGCTCTGCAGGCGGAGGTATTATACCTCTCGGTACTGTCAGCAAAAACTCATCTGGAGCGACAGAGTCTTCATCCTCGTCAGAGGAAACTGATGGGACTTCCTCTCTTCCCGTGGACTTAGAAGAGGGCATCCTAAAACTTCCACGTATATCAAAATCATGATGGAAGGTGTTGGTGGCCACATAAAATTGGGCGTACGAATGGAGGATGCGCAACTCCATGGAGAGTAAAGTCGCGGGCACAGTAAAGGCTGCTCCAGTACAACCCATTATGAAGTACCGCCATCCTCTCGCTCCATCAATAAGTCCACCTCTGGACCTGAAGCTGGTGATGGCATTTCCTACATGCAATTGGTTATACCTGTAGTGCCCCGTTCCCCCTATTCGGGGAGCGCGGCTAAGAAATACAAGACGGTATCGTTCGATCGGGATAGATTAAATCAAGAACTCATCCTCGTTATGGATTTGTCTCTTCAAAATCGATTCCCATATTCAGTGGACCGTGCTCCAAGGATCGGCTTAGCGGCAGAGTCAGGAGGGACCTCTCTGCTGCATTCTTTTGTTTCCTAGTTTTCGCTGTCGCTTGTTGCTTTCGTGCCTTGAGTTGGTTTTCGGATTTGCTTGAGTTTTCTTAAACGGTTTTGATGGATTTTATTGTTTTCGTTCGTAGAAATGCACTTTAATTTTGATAATGGAAAGAGAGAAAGAAGTATTGATCAGCTGTTCGTGGCAATGCAGGTGATCCAGCAGTACGCGCCGCTCGAGCGGACTCCTAAAGCACTTCTTTCCTTCTTCCTTCCAACTACTAAAGTGAGTGGCTACCAACCCGATTAGCTAGCCTTCTTGCTAGTCTTCACATCTAAATCTTGTATTCGTGCTTGCCCCGATCAAACGATACCAAGTAATAACTAAAAGATATCAAGTTAATAAGGGAATAGACTTGGATCTGTATGCTTGTCATTGAAACTTGTGAACGGTTACTTACTACATGCTTGCTTATTTGAAATATTCACCATATGCATATATACAAGTTAGAATGCTTACTTCTTCTTCTATAAATATGCTATATGTAGAATACCCTTTGCCATGCATCAATTGATCAGGGAGACTATGCAAAATAAATCATATAATACTACATATCCCCTGATTTCATTGCCTCAGCTACATGAATGGTAAACTTAACACAAACGCCGTTGATCACGGACAACTTGTGCACAAGGCCTATAGGTTCCTGCGGACGGTTGCTGGGGCACTGGCACCGATCCGATCCGGACGGAACTTCAAGAATAGTCTCTCCCATAGGCGGGATGGCGTACAGCGATACAAGTGCCTCCGTCATCTTAGCCTGAGACTAAACCCGTCCATTATGGCATCAAGCCAGTGATCCCCTCGTATATTTAAACCTGTTGCAACTAACTTGTGTCTTCTTGGCAGGGAAGGCAGGGTAAGTATAATACAGGTGGTTCAGACGGACAGGTATATGTCACCGAACGGTGGCAGGTTATTTCATTGATTTCTATATCTAATTCTTGCTGTAAAATAAACTAAGGCAAGATAGAAACCCATAATAAATATGCATGCTTTATTAAAACAATGTGTTGATTGGTATAGTTGGGTTAGCTTGCCTTCACCAGTACGTTTCGATGTACTGACCCTCGTTAAAACAGGTTCTCCACGCTAAGGAGAACCAAGCGAGAAGCAGAAGACAAACCCCCAATCCAGTCCAGCTGTAGGCACGCCTTGACCGTGCCACCTTTTGAAGCATTTTGAAGAAGAAGCAAGCCACCAAGCAAATATGCAGCTTCGTGGCAAAGCCGTCGTTCCGACCCAAGATCTTATATTTTGAGTTTAGTAAGGGATGTAATGTACAGGACTGCTATCTCATTTTGTGTCAACACTTTTGTAAGCCCATGGAGGCAATCCTTATGACTCAGTTCAAGGAGTTTGTAATAGGTATTCATATTATCAATAAAAGAGAACTTTTCCATGTTTCAATATGTGTTTCAATTATCTGCGTACTCTGAATATGTGCTCGCTATGCAAAACAAAATACTTAGCCTTATGCGGTGCGCAACCTAGGCCCGTACGACGGTCACGCCCGGGGGACGACTATCGATTCTACGGAATCGGGGCGTGATATGTTGGTATCAGAGCACAGCTTCAAAGTTCCTTTGACTCTTGAATTGGAAAAGTTCCTTTAACGATAAATCCCTGTGTGAACTCCTGACCTCGTTAAGGCCAAAATGAGATACGTTCATGCAATAAGTCCATAATACATTATGATCCTAATATAATTTACCTTCTTTTGAAGGAATGACGCAAGGGCAACCATCAGCGCTAGCACCGGACGAGACACAGGCTCAGGAGAGCAGCTCCGGCACATCAGCTAGCTCTCGAAGCCAACGGGGCATGTCTCGACCAGACCCGCTTCAACAAGTGATGCAAATGTTGGAAGCACAACGACAGAGAGACGATGCCCACCAAGCCAAGTTCGAGAGCAACCTAGAGGCCCGGCTCTCAGTCCAACAAAAGCAGGTAGATACCCTGCAGCAGCTTGTTCAGACTATGGCCTCCAACCAGTCCGTAGCGACTCCGATGGACCAACCAATCCTTGAAGTAGAGACTCCGCTAGTGCCAAGGACAAGGGAAGTGACTGCCTTCACCTTTGGCAACTTCAAGAAGGTCTGCAACACGCCATTTAATGGGACTGAGGACCCGATCGTGGCCCTAGATTGGCTCACCGAGCTTGAAGATCATTTTTCTCTCCTAGAAGTGCCAGAAGACAAGCGCGTCACCTGTGCCCAACTACTGCTTTGCCTCAATGCGCACGACTGGTGGGACGTGCATCGACGGTCTCTTCAACTTGGCCATGGAGAGGAGGCGATTGCGTGGACGACTTTTTGTGCCGTATTTGAGGAGGAGTTTATACCCCCTCCTGTACGCCGTCAGCGAGAAAACGAGTTTGTACAGCTATGACAGGGCAGCATGACGGTTAAGCAATATTCGGCAGAATTCAACAAACTGGCCAAATTTGCTAATGCCTATCTACCGGATGCAGCGAGTCATGCCAGACGATTCGAGGGAGGGCTACGTCCTGGCATCCACGGGCACGTAGTTGTTCCGCAGTATCAGACGATGAGGGAAGTCTTAAACCATGCCCTCTCCCTCGAACCGCAGTATCCTTACGTTGCCACCGGCGCTGTGCAAACCCCCAATCACAAACGCCAAGGCACCAATAGAGGAAACACCGCTACAAAACACCCTAACAACGACAGTTCAAAAAAGGGAAACTTGAGGCAACGATGTGATTTCTGTAGAAGGACAGGGCACGTCGAAAGTGAATGTCGTCGAAAGCATGGATTATGCCTCATATGTGGAGCTGCTGATCATGCCATTCCCAACTGTCCAAAGTATTCAGAGCGTCGTCCTCCATAACAAAACTAGAATGCTGCAACCCAGGCCAACCGAGCTGCGCCTCAGCAAGGGCGTAATCAAGCTCAAGGCCGGGTCTATACCATGACACGGGAAGAAGCTTTAGCTTCGGATACCGTCATGTCAGGTACTTTGCTTTTCAATAATATACCTGCTCATGTTCTATTTGATTCAGGTGCAACGCATAGTTTTATTTCCATAAATTTTGTCGTGGAGAATAATGTAAAAATGACTCCGTTGCACCTAGATTTAAGTGTTAGTACCCCCTCCGGTATGAAAATACCTGTTCGTTCAGTCTGCCAAGGTGGTTACATCTGTATTGGAGAAAAGAAGCTGTCGCTCGATGTCTTAGTTCTAGATGTTAGGGACTATGATATCATTTTGGGAATGGATTGGCTCGGCGCGTGCGCGACAACTATTGAATGTGCCGAAAAGTGAGTCATTTTCCGTCTGCCCGGAGAAGCCGTGTTCTGTTACACCAGTAGTCCAGCGACAGATGCGACCAGTGTCACGACCCAATTCCGTAGAATCACTTGAGGCGTCCCCTGAATCGTGACCGCCGTACGGGCCTGGAGTTGCGCCCGCACAAGGCTTTAATGATTTGCATAGCAAGCACATATTCAGAGTACGCAGATAAATTGAAACACAGATTTGAAATATGGAAAAGTTCTCTTTATTGATAATGAACATCTATTACAAACTCTTGAACGAGTTAGCTAATATGCCGAACGGCTTACAAAAGAGATGACTCAAAATGAGATAGCAGTCCTGTATATTACATCCCTTTATAAACTCAAAACGATAAAGACCTCTAGGCTGGAGGATAGCTTTGCCACGGAGCTGCATTTGTGTATAAAGAGTTGCAGCTTCGGACTTCAAAAGGCTTCAAGGGGCGCGGTTAAGATGCGCCAACAGCTGGACTGGATCGGGTAGACGACTTCGGCTCCTCGCTCGGTTCGCCTTGGTGCGGAGAACCTGTTTCAACGAGGGTCAGCATATCGAAATATGCTGGTGAAGGCGAGCTAGCCTGACTATACCAATCAACACGTTGTTTAGTGAAGCATGCATATTTATGGGTTTCTATCTTGCCTTAGTTCATTTACAAGTAAGCAGCATATAGAATTTACTGAAATGAACGTGCCACCGTTCGGTGGATTTTACCTGACCGTCTGAATTACCTGCATAATACTTACTATGCCTTCCCTGCCACGAAGACACAAGTTAGTTTGCAACAGGTTTAAATATACACGATGATCACTGGCATGGTTGCCATAGTGGACGTAGCCGGGGACAAGGATAGCATGCTACGAGAGAACACGATTGCGCTGCAAGCTATCTGGTCCCGAACACGAAGACTACACAAGAGTTCCGCCCGGATCGGATCGGTGCCAATGCCCCAGCGATCGTCCGCAGAACTAATACCTTGTGCACAAGTTGTCCATGATCGAACACGATGAACAAGTTAACAAGTCATGCATTTGAGGCAACACGATTGCTAGAACACGAGTACACGACAAGCAGTATTGTATGATTTATTTAGCATAGCCTCCCTGAACAATTATGCATATACAAGATGTGTTCTATACTTAGCACATTTTATAGAACATTTGCACGAACAAGCATACAATAAGGCAACAGTTTTCAGGTTTGATTGACAAGCATAATAACCAAGTCTATTCTCTTTTATCTTGGTTTCTTTTATTATTACTTGGTATCGTTTGATCGGGGCAAAGGAGATTGTAGATTATTAGATGTGAAGCTTGGAAGCAGGGCTAGCTAATCGGGTTGGTAGCCACTCACTTAGATTTAGGAAGAGAGAAGGAAAGAGGCGCTTCACGACTTCGCTCGCAAGCCGCCTACTGCTCGTTCACCTGCACACGAATAGCTCGATTAATCCTTCTTCCTCTCTTTCCAAGTCTCGGACTAGAAGTGCAAGTCAATGAACGAAAATAATAAAAACCATCAAAACCGTTCAAGGAAAACAAGCAAATCCCAAAACCAACTAAAAGCACGAAAGCAACAAGCGACATCGAAAACCGAGGCAATAAAAGATAGTAGCGGAGAGGTCCCTCCTGACTCTGCCGCTAAGCCGATCCTTGGGGCACAGTCCACTGAATATGGGAATCGATTCCGAAGAAACAAATCCATAACGAGGACGAGTTCTTAATTCAATCTATCCCGATCGAACGATACCGTTTGTGTTTCTTAGCCGCGCTCTCCGCACCGGGAGAACGGGGCGCTACATCCTACCCAACTAATTGGAAGTTTCGTCCCGAAACTTAAGAATAGGACCTACTGTTAGGGATTATTGTGTTCGGGACAGCGATCAGGAAGGTTCGGGCAGGAATTAATAGCATGGCCTGATCGTCCACAAGCGAGGCATAATCCAAGTCTCAAGCGGCAGTCCTTCTTGTCGTGTCCAGTCTTTTTACAGAACCGACACGTAATATTCTAATGCTTTATTTGTTGACTACCGTCGTTCCGACGCTTTGCAGCGTTGTTTCCTCTGTCGTTGCTTTGGCGTTTGTGATTGTAGGTATGCACAGCGCCGGCAGGAACGTGAGGATAGAGTGGTTAAAGCGACAGGGCATGATTCATGACTTCACGCATTGTACGATACTGATGAACGAATACGTGCGAATGGATGGCAGGGCGTAGTCCACCTTCAAACCTTCTTGCTCGACTCGCTACATCAGGTAAATAGGCCCTAGCGAATTTAGAGAGTCGGTTGAATTCGGCGGAGTACTCTTTAACTGTCATACTACCCTGCCTCAGTTGCACGAAATCATTCTCCATTTGACGTTGTACTGGAGGGGGTACAAACTCCTCTTTGAACGCAGCACGAAAAGTCATCCACGAGATCGCCTCCTCTCCGTGATCAAATTGGAGAGATCGTCGATGTACGTCCCACCAATCGTGCGCGTTGAGGCAGAGCTGTAGTTGCGCGCAGGCGACGCGCTTCTCTTCGGGGACCTCTAGCAGAGCGAAGTGATCTTCAAGTTCGGCCAACCAATCTAGAGCTACGACTGGGTCCTCAGTCCCGTTGAATGGGGTATTACATACTTTCTTGAAGTGGCCAAAGTCGAAGGCAGTCACGTCCTTCATCCTTGGAATTTGCGGCGTCTCTACTTCAAGCACGGGCTGTTCCACCGGAGTCGTTGCTGTTGCGGCGGAATGGTTGGCAGCCAAAGTCTGAACGATCTGCTGTAGGGTATCTATCTGCTTCTGTTGGACTGAGAATCGTGCTTCTATATTGTCTTGAAACTTGAGCTGACTCTCTTCCGCCCGCTTCTCGGTCCGTTCATAGCGAGCCTCGTCCCTTTGTTGGTTTGCCTCCAACATCTGCAACATTCGTTGGACGGGATCGATGCTTGGCACGGCTCGCTGGCTCTCTGAACTTCCCGAAGTACCCAAACTACTTCCTTGGCCTTGCGTTTCGTCCGGGGCTTGCGCTGCAGATTGCGCTGGAGCCATTCCTTCAAAAGAAGGTAAATTACATTAGAATCATAATGTATTATGGACTTATTGCATGAACGTATCTTATTTTGGCCTAGCGAGTTCAAGAGTTCGTACAGGAATTTAATCGTTAAAGGAACTTTTCCAGCACGAAGTCTATGGAACTTTTCCAGCACGAAGTCTATGGAACTTTGAATCTGTGCTCTGATACCACTATGTCACGACCCAATTCCGTAGAATCACTTGAGGCGTCCCCCGAATCGTGACCGCCGTGCGGGCCTAGAGTTGCGCCCGCACAAGGCTTTAATGATTTGCATAGCAAGCACATATTCAGAGTACGCAGATAAATTGAAACACATATTTGAAATATGGAAAAGTTCTCTTTATTGATAATGAACATCTATTACAAACTCTTGAACGAGTTAGCTAATATGCCGAACGGCTTACAAAAGAGATGACTCAAAATGAGATAGCAGTCCTGTACATTACATCCCTTTATAAACTCAAAACGATAAAGACCTCCAGGCTGGAGGATAGCTTTGCCATGGAGCTGCATTTGTGTATGAAGAGTTGCAGCTTCGGACTTCAAAAGGCTTCAAGGGGCGCAGTGAAGATGCGCCAACAGCTGGACTGGATCGGGTAGACAACTTCGGCTCCTCGCTCGGTTCGTCTTGGTGCGGAGAACCTGTTTCAACGAGGGTCAGCATATCGAAACATGCTGGTGAAGGCGAGCTAGCCTGACTATACCAATCAACACGCTGTTTAGTGAAGCATGCATATTTGTGGGTTTCTATCTTGCCTTAGTTCATTTATAAGTAAGCAGTATATAGAATTTACTGAAATGAACGTGCCACCGTTCGATGGATTTTACCTGACCGTCTGAATTACCTGCACAATACTTACCATGCCTTCCCTACCACGAAGACACAAGTTAGTTTGCAACAGGTTTAAATATACACGATGATCACTGGCATGGTTGCCATAGTGGACGTAGCCGGGGACAAGGATAGCATGCTAATAGAGAACACGATTGCGCTGCAAGCTATCTGGTCCCGAACACGAAGACTACACACGAGTTCCGCCCGGATCGGATCGGTGCCAATGCCCCAGCGATCGTCCGCAGAACTAATACCTTGTGCACAAGTTGTCCATGATCGAACACGATGAACAAGTTAACAAGTCATGCATTTGAGGCAACACGATTGCTAGAACACGAGTACACGACAAGCAGTATTGCATGATTTATTTAGCATAGCCTCCCTGAACAATTATGCATATACAAGATGTGTTCTATACTTAGCACATTTTATAGAACATTTGCACGAACAAGCATACAATAAGGCAACAGTTTTCAGGTTTGATTGACAAGCATAATAACCAAGTCTATTCTCTTTTATCTTGGTTTCTTTTATTATTACTTGGTATCGTTTGATCGGGGCAAAGGAGATTAAAGATTATTAGATGTGAAGCTTGGAAGCAGGGCTAGCTAATCGGGTTGGTAGCCACTCACTTAGATTTAGGAAAAGAGAAGGAAAGAGGCGCTTCACGACTCCGCTTGCAAGCCGCCTACTGCTCGTTCACCTGCACACGAACAGCTCGATTAATCCTTCTTCCTCTCTTTCCAAGTCTTGAAATAGAAGTGCAAGTCAATGAACGAAAACAATGAAAACCATCAAAACCGTTCAAGGAAAACAAGCAAATCCCAAAACCAACTAAAAGCACGAAAGCAACAAGCGACATCGAAAACCGAGGCAATAAAAGATAGCAGCGAAGAGGTCCCTCCTGACTCTGCCGCTAAGCCGATCCTTGGGGCGCAGTCCACTGAATATTGGAATCAATTCCGAAGAAACAAATCCATAACGAGGACGAGTTCTTAATTCAATCTATCCCGATCGAACGATACCGTTTGTGTTTCTTAGCCGCGCTCTCCGCACCGGGAGAACGGGGCGCTACAACCAGGGCCTGCATGGTGATTTTGACAAAATCTGCTCGGTGAATGCTCCACACAGGCTGCGAGGGATTCCTAGCATCGGTTCGGGACACACGGCAGGACTACGCAAACGTTGAGTCTACTTCCGTTGAGGTGGAGTTCCCCGATGTGTTTTCGAGCGAACTACCCGGCATGCCGCCAGACCGAGAGATTGAATTCACTATCGACACATTTCCAAACACGCAGCCGATTTCCAAGCCTCCGTACAGAATGGCCCCTGTAGAGCTGAAGGAATTAAAATGTCAACTTCAAGAATTACTAGACCGTGGGTTCATCCGCCCGAGCGTGTCTCCTTGGGGTGCGCCTGTGCTCTTCGTGAAGAAGAAGGACGGAACTCTACGCCTCTGCATTGACTACAGGGAATTGAACAAAGTCACAATCAGAAACAAATATCCTCTGCCACAGATAGATGACTTGTTCGATCAGCTACAAGGGGCAACAGTGTTTTCTAAGGTCGATCTTCGCTCAGGTTACCACCAGCTGAAGATTAAGCCGGAAGACATGCCAAAGACTGCTTTTTGAACCCGGTACGGACATTACGAGTTTTTAGTAATGCCGTTTGGACTGATGAATGCACCTACTGCATTCATGGATCTGATGAACCGGGTATTTCGGCCTTTCATCGATAAATTCGTGGTAGTTTTTATCGATGACATCTTGGTGTACTCGAAGACTAGGGATGAGCATGCAGGACACCTGCGGATGGTGCTGCAAACCCTTCGAGACAACAAGTTGTATGCCAAATTAAGTAAATGTGACTTTTGGCTAGACAGTATCTCCTTTTTGGGGCATATCATCTCCTCGGAAGGCATTTTAGTTGATCCGAAGAAGGTGGGAGCCATTACGCAGTGGAAACGTCCAGAGTCAGCTAGCGATATCCGAAGTTTTCTTGGACTGGCAGGATACTACCGTCGATTTATACATAATTTTGCTAGAATTGCTTCGCCCTTGACTCAACTCACACGGAAGGGTGCGAAGTTTACTTGGACGGACGACTGTGAAGCTTCGTTTATGGAGTTAAAGTAGCGTCTCGTCTCTGCCCCAATTCTCACTCTGCCGAACGGACCAGATGATTTCAAAATTTTCAGTGATGCATCGGGTAAAGGACTAGGATGTGTCCTGATGCAATGAGATAAAGTCATAGCCTATGCGTCGAGACAGTTAAAGCCTCACGAGATGAACTATCCGACGCATGACTTAGAATTGGCTGCAGTAGTGTTTGCTTTGAAGATGTGGTGCCACTACCTTTATGGCGTACCGTGTGAAATCTACACGGACCATAAGAGCTTGAAATATTTGTACACTCAAAAGGATTTGAATCTTCGGCAGCGGCGATGGCTTGAACTCCTAAGCGACTTCGATCTCATGATCAGATACACGCCTGGAAAGGGAAACGTTGTAGCTGACGCATTGAGTCGAGTGTTTGTAGGGAGTTTGGCTATTGATGATAGGCTGCGCCGAGATCTTGAAATACTGGGTATTACACTAAAAATAAGATATAAAAAGTGGGCGCAAGTAGCTCAACTGTGCCTCGAACCCAACTTGTTACATAAAGTGAAGGCCGCTCAGAAGGATGACCCGTTCCTGCAAAAGATTCATGCCCTTATCTCAGCAGGGAAGGCGTCCGACTTTGCGGTAAGCACGGATGGGATGCTTCGAGTGAAGGAAAGACTGTGCGTTCCGAACGACGCGACCCTCAGAAAAAAGATCCTTACTGAGGCCCATTATGCTAGTTATACTTCTCATCCGGGTAGCACAAAGATGTATCGAGATCTTCGTACGATGTTTTGGTGGCACGGCTTAAAACAGGATGTGGCGCAGTTTGTGTTGCATTGAATGGCTTGTCAACGAGTAAAGGCCGAAAACCAGAAACCAGGCAGAGAGCTACAGAGCCTTACTATTCTGGAGTGGAAATGGGATCATATAACGATGGATTTTATTGTTGGCTTGACAAGGACGCAACGGGGACATGATGCAGCCTGGGTTATCGTCGATCGACTCACCAAGTCAGCTCACTTTTTGCCTATCAAATCTACTTGGAGTGCCGACCGCCTGGCTCAGATATATCTCAACGAAATCGTTCGACTCTATGGCGTGCCCGTAACCATAGTCTCCGATCGATATGGTCGATTTATATCATGTTTCTGGGGAAGCCTGCAGTCAGCAATGGGGACGAAGTTGAAGTTCAGCTCCGCCTACCATCCACAGATCGACGGCCAAACAGAACGTGTCAACCAGATCCTCGAAGACATGCTGCGACTCTGCGCCTTGGACTTGAAGACTAGTTGGGACCTTCATCTACCTTTAGCCGAATTTGCTTACAACAATAGTTATCAATCAAGCATTCAAATGGTGCCGTATGAGGCATTATACGGGCGGAAGTGTCGATCTCCGATCTGCTGGGACAAAGTTGGTGAACGGCAGATACTTGGCCCCGAGCTCGTGGAGCAGACCGTCCAGAAAGTCCGGCTGATTCGGGAAAGATTAAAGGTAGCTCAAAGCCGTCAAAAGAGCTACGCTGACATACATCGGAGACCGCTAGAGTTCCAAGTAGGCGACCGGGTATTCCTCAAGGTCTCGCCTATGCGAGGAGTCAGGAGGTTCAGGGCAAGAGGAAAGCTAAGTCCGAGATTTGTCGGTCCGTTCAAAATACTCAAGCGGGTTGCCTCAGTTGCTTATCAGATCGCACTACCACCATCCCTATCCAACGTACATGATATATTCCATGTTTCTCAACTTAGAAAATATGTGTACGATCCAAGCCATGTGGTAGACCTTGAACAACTGAATCTCCAGGCCGACTTGACGTATATAGAACAACCAGTACAAATTTTGGATAGAAAAGAAAAGCTGCTTCGGACCCGTTCGGTCCTCTAGTGCGCGTGCTTTGGCGGAATCACTCTGTCGAAGAGTCTACTTGGGAGCTTAAATCAGAAATGAGGGAAAGGTTCCCCTCATTATTTCCTAGTGGTAGGTTCTATTCTTAAGTTTTGGGACGAAACTTCCAATTAGTTGGGTAGGATGTGGTGCCCCGTTCCCCCTATTCGGGAAGCGCGGCTAAGAAATACAAGACGGTATCGTTCGATCGGGATAGATTGAATCAAGAAATCATCCTCGTTATGGATTTGTCTTTTCGGAATCGATTCCCATATTCAGTGGACCGTGCCCCAAGGATCGGCTTAGCGGCAGAGTCAGGAGGGACCTCTCCGCTGCATTCTTTTGTTTCCTAGTTTTTGCTGTCACTTGTTGCTTTCGTACCTTGAGTTGGTTTTCGGATTTACTTGAGTTTTCTTGAACGGTTTCGATAGATTTTATTATTTTCGTTCGTAGAATTGCACTTTAATTTTGATAATGGAAAGAGAGGAAGAAGTATTGATCAGCTGTTCGTGGCAATGCAGGTGATCCAGCAGTAGGCACCGCTCGAGCGGACTCCTAAAGCACTTCTTTCCTTCTTCCTTCCAAATACTAAAGTGAGTGGCTACCAACCCGATTAGCTAGCCTTCTTGCTAGTCTTCACATCTGAATCTTGTATTCGTGCTTGTCCCGATCAAACGATACTAAGTAATAACTAAAAGATATCAAGATAATAAGGGAATAGACTTGGATCTGTATGCTTGTCATTGAAACTTATGAACGGTTACTTACTACATGCTTGCTTATTTGAAATGTTCACCATATGCATATATACAAGTTAGAATGCTTACTTCTTCTTCTATAAATATGCTATATGTAGAACACCCTTTGCCATGCATCAATTGATCAGGGAGACTATGCAAAATAAATCATACAATGCTACATATCCCCTGATTTCATTGCCTCATCTACATGAATGGTAAACTTAACACAAACACCGTTGATCACGGACAACTTGTGCACAAGGCCTATAGGTTCCTGCGGACGGTTGCTGGGGTACTGGCACCGATCCGATCCGAACGAAACTTCAAGAATAGTCTCTCCCATAGGCGGGATGGCGTGCAGCGATACAAGTGCCTCCGTCATCTTAGCCTGAGACTAAACCCGTCCATTATGGCATCAAGCCAGTGATCCCCTCATATATTTAAACTTGTTGCAACTAACTTGTGTCTTCTTGGCAGGGAAGACAGGGTAAGTATAATACAGGTGGTTCAGACGGACAGGTATATGTCACCGAACGGTGGCGGGTTATTTCATTAATTTCTATATCTAATTCTTGCTGTAAAATGAACTAAGGCAAGATAGAAACCCACAATAAATATGCATGCTTCATTAAAATAATGTATTGATTGGTATAGTTGGGTTAGCTTGCCTTCACCAGTACGTTTCGATGTACTGACCCTCGTTGAAACAGGTTCCCCGCGCTAAGGAGAACCAATCGAGAAGCAGAAGACAAACCCCCAATCCAGTCCAGCTGTAGGCACGCCTTGACCGTGCCACCTTTTGAAGCATTTTGAAGAAGAAGCAAGCCACCAAGCAAATATGCAGCTTCGTGGCAAAGCCATCGTTCTGACCCAAGGTCTTATATTTTGAGTTTAGTAAGGGACGTAATATACAGGACTGCTATCTCATTTTGTGTCAACACTTTTGTAAGCCCATGGAGGCAATCCTTATGACTTAGTTCAAAGAGTTTGTAATAGGTGTTCATATTATCAATAAAAGAGAACTTTTCCATGTTTCAATATGTGTTTCAATTATCTGCGTACTCTGAATATGTGCTCGCTATACAAAACAAAATACTTAGCCTTGTGCAGTGTGCAACCTAGGCCCGCACGGCGGTCACGCCTGGGGGACGACTATCGATTCCACGAAATCGGGGCGTGACAATACCCAAACTGTCTGGCGAACAGACTAGGCAGATAGGGCTCCAAGAAGCAATGGTCTTCACTCCTGTACAACAAATGGGAAGGTCTAATGCAGACCAACCAATAAAAAGCTTCAGGAGAAAGAATGGTCTTCCCTTCGCCTGAGTCCTGAAGTCTCGTCCCCTGTTGATTGAGATGTACAGAAGGGACGATACAGAAGAGCTTCCAGCTATGAGCAAAATTTAATGCTCGCTGACAGTCTACGACGGTGGTCACGTTCCTGGTAGAATTCTTGTAATTCAAAAAAAAATTATTCCCCGAACTACTGGCAGAGCCGGGAGACATCACTCTGGGGTTATAAAGAATTAACCATCCCATCAGATATAGGAACGGTAATTCTACCCTGGGAAAGCTGTCACCCCGTGTTTCGTCGGCAAGCAGCCCATCAGTAATGGCCCTCAGGCCAGCTTGTATCCGGCATACCATGGCAGGGAGCAGGCCCAGTCTTGCCCCAAACACCAAACGCACCGCAGGCCATAAGGTGTTACGGTGAATGCGATCCGAAGATGCAATGCCTGGTACTACCAATCGGCGTAGCCATACAGAGAGGAAGTCAGCCAGTTGAGCTTCCTTTGACAGAGGCCTGCGGCAATGCCTCATATAACTGTAGGCTTTAGTGCCCGTAGGATATTTCCCTATCCCCTCATCAAGAACCTGATCTGAAGCCCCAACGTCTTCAATAAGATCATCGACTACTTGAGCATTAAGCACGCTCAGAAGGCTCAAAGGCTTATCCCTGCTATCCACGACTTTGTCTGGCTTAGCATCTCGGGCATGATGAAAGAAGAGATAGGACGCCCATTTGTTGGTATGAGCCAAATCAGAGGGCTCATTATAGAAGACGGTGCACGCAAGGTAATAGCTTATTAACTCCTGGTACACTGCCACCACCAGAGGGTTTGTATCCCCCAGCTCCCGGTTAGTGGAAATATACTCTTCATAAGGAGTATCCCCCATTGGCAGTCTTAAAATCTCTGCCATTTCGTGAAGGGCCAATCCCAACTCCCCTAACGGAGTGGCGAAAGTTCCAGTGAGCGAGATATACCGCTCCATCAAAGCCAAAAATAGGTTGGGGTTGAGAGGTAACCCAACACTGGTAGCACTCACAGTCGCGTACAGACCAATGCTCTCTAGCTCCGTCTGAAAGTTCTTCAAGGCCCAGGCACTTAAACGAGCCCATCGAAGATTCCCAGGGCTAATCCACCCATTGGTCCGAGGATTAACCTTGGGGTATACCCCTCCATGCCCCATGAAGTCATTATAGAAAGTCGATAATTGGACTGGTTGGAGCAGTGAAGTGTCTTCACTCAGGACACTGCCCAAAAATAATCCCCTGAAAGGCATTACAGGACCTGAAGGGCGGCTCACAAATAATCCTTGGTCGGATCATTTCTGATAAAATATCTTCCCCGGCTGGCTATGAAGATTAGGGGTCAGAGTCCACGATATCTTCCTGGGATGCGTGGCGTGGAAGAATGTCGATATAGGATAATCTCTCGACATCCTGGGCAAGTACATGACCATGCCCCCAGTAGTAAAAATCCAGTTTTCCTTCTTGGACTTCGTTTGGGACTGTTTATCAATCATATCCACGAAAAGGAAAGCTGGTTTTATATATTGGGCCCCGTCTATATACGTCAAGGGCTCTCCGTTGATCATGCTCAACAACATTCGCTCTCCTTGAGACGATATCAGAATTCTCCTTCCTTCAGGATACTGGGTTCCAGAAATAGGAAATATCACGTAGGACAAATCCTCCAGGTAATTGGAGTTCAGCATCCCAGCAGCAGAACCTATTACCTCAGCCAACGGAGGGATCTACAAGTCCACTACAAAATGCAAGAAGAACAAGTCAGTCTCTATACTAGACATTACAGTCTTGCAGCTTACGCCAAAGATCAACAGTCTGTGCTTTTACGCTAAGACTGTAAAAACTTGAGTCTTTACGCAGGAACCTATTTTCGAGGCGTAAAATTCAAGGTTCGCAGTATACAGTCTTTATTTTTACGTCAGACTGCCAAAATTTGAATTGTTACGCCAAAATTTTTATCCAGAGCGTAACACTCAAAGTTTGTACTATACGCCAAATTTTGACAGTCAAAGCTTTTACGCCAGACTGCGAAAATATGGAGTTTTTATGCTGACACATTAGGAATGTGGGCGTAAATGATAAAACATCTCTGTGCATCATCTTTCTCAAAGAGGCCCTCAGCACAGAAGATGACCTAGTGCATTCACGTACAACGTATGCAAAGGGTTTTCTTCGTCCCAAAAGCTTTACCTATGATGCCCGGTGCACAGCTTGACGGTGGGGCACTTCGTTCAGAGCGAGGTTCATTCAGCCCAATGGGAGTCACTCGTGCTTGAGCAGAGGAGCGAGAAGAGGAGGCAACTTTCTTTTCCTTAGTGGTGGAAGGTTGTTTCGGTGCCATTGCTAAAACTCAGAGTGCTCAGAGAAAGAAACGAAGAAGAGTTCTCAAAGAGACGAAAGTTTTTGCAAAAGACAGATGAAGAGTTTCTTCTCTGAAGGCCTTGGAGTATTTATAGAGTTCAGATAAACTCTTCGAATCCCTAACCAAATCCGATATTTAATATTCGGTTATGATTGGGGAACATGTCAGCCTATCATTTAGGGAATATGGATAGTCAGTAAATTCAAAAAGTTTTTTCGTGCAGAGCAGATTCGTGATTTTACGCTAAGGAGCTTTTACGCTCGAGAAGCTACAAATCTACGGTTTTACGCTCAGAGGCTATAAGTCTATGGTTTTACGCCCGGATGCTTTTATGCTCGGTAGCTTTTACGCTCGAGAGGCTATAAACCTACAACTTCACGCTCAGAGGCTACAAATCTATGATTTCACGCTCAGAAGCTTTTTATGCTCAGAGGCGACAAATCTACGACTTCACGCTCGAAAGTTTCTTTTCAGAGGCTATAAATCTACGGTTTTACGCCCGGATGCTCTTATGCTCAGCAGCTTTTACGCTCGAGAGGCTACAAACTTATAATTTTACGCTCATCTATACTACGGATCTATAACTTTTCGCATATCTCAAAATACGCAGACCAGAGTATGCGTATATCTGAACAATTCCAAAGACGAAAAATTATAAGGGTTCACGCAGAAGATGCTCCTTCTTGGCCTCAAAACATCCAAAGTATCCAAAATATACAGAGTTCAGCATTAAAAATGACTCTTCTTCTTGGGTCGATTGGAAGTTCATCCAAAATCTAGTCAGAATCTTTCTCTACAGCTCAAGCGTGGTCAGTTTTGACATCCATTTCTTGCCCTATTTTTAAAGGATTTTTGGGAAATCATTCTTGAAGATGATGGTCTGAACAAGAATTCTTCTTATCAGAGAAGTGACAGTTCAGAACTCTACGCGACTCATCGTTCAAAATAGCAGGACAGTTCGAATATTCGACTTAAATGCTAGGCAGCTTTCTACGCGTCTTCAGTTATACGTAAAAGACGGGACGAGACCAGATACTATTGTTATCAGAGTCGGCGTAAAGTTATTCATACGTGTCGAAGCTACACATATTCAGACTCTATCACAGCAAAAATAATATGGCAAATCATCAGATGCGTAAAAGAAGACGGTTTTATTAATCATGATTACATATGATGGAAATTCAATCTACAAAGGGTTTTTTATCTTCATGATTACATTTGATGGAAATCCTTGTTCTACCAAGGGTTTCTCACTTTTACTTAGTATCACACCAAGAGTCTGTTCTATCAGGTTCTCGTATTGGTGGAGATCTTTATTCGTCTTCTTCAGCAGTTAGTCGGTTTTCGCGGCCGATTAACAAAAAAATGATTAATGGCGGAAGGATACAAAACTGGGCTTGTTTAAATTATTCAAGAGCCCACCCTCCGTACGCCATGACAGATTAAGTTGGGATTCAGACCCAACTCAATACTGGAAGACAAGGTCAGTTTGTCTGCCCTCGTCCACCATCATGATGGAAGAAAATACAACTTGCAAGCTGTGTGGTCTAATACGACCCTTCCTCTCTCCCGGACGAATTGCCATATGAAATTGCTGATCATCCCGAGCAAAGGAAGCTATGATATCTTTCCATGATCCATTGTTGCAGAGGACATTTGCTCGAAGATGCCTTCTTCTTCGCTTCTTATGAATGGAAAGAACATGATCTTCTTCTTCTTCCTCAAGTCAGCATGACAGAACTCGGCAACCATCTCTGTATGGTGAAGGAAATGTGGAAAGAATAGGTTAACTCATCCGCCTTTATATAGGCAAAAGAGAACACACTGAATCCCAACAAACTCCCAAAAATCTGCCAAGAAATCAGCCTCGAGGAACGAGTCAGACTTGACCATTTCATGCTTCATTCAAAGTGTTTTAAATTACGAGGAATTTAAAAACTTTAAAGGGGGTCTTGTAGAAGCATGAAAAATACGCTACAGAATTATACGCAGTATGCATAAAATCCGCATAAAGCAGAGTTTTCAGTGCTATATGGCGTAAGACATGACTTCAGAGCTATCGGCGTACAACAGAGCTTCATCACTAATACAGCGTAAAACATAACTCCTGAACAAACCGCGCAAAATGCAGTATTTCAAGACTTCTTCAGCGTAAAAAGGTTGTTACCTCGCCGTTATGGCGTAAACCCCATCTGCTTTTAATGCAGCGGGAAGGTGTACGAGAAACTCTTCGTATTCCTTGAATGAACCTGTCAGATCATGCAGTGAACCTGACTCCTGACAAAGAGTACTGCACAAATATCCAGACGATGGCTGTAATGATGGTTCGACACATAGATCCAAATCGTCGTTTAGTGACATTTCCTTGATACAAATTGTTTTTAGGCATTCAAGGGAATACGCTGCCCAGTTTTATACAGACAGATGTGAGTTTTTACGCTCAGCAGAAGATAAAATGAACTGCCACGTCAAAAGTTGCTCTTCGTACAGAGCTCGAGGCACATCTCTGCAGTTAATGCGCGTGATGGGGGCAGATCTCTGTATTTAATGCATGAGATTTTGTTCTATTTTCAAAGACTGGGTGAGCCATAATTACGGCTAATATGTCCACATCATCACCTCTGCATATTACGCCATCAGGCTATTTTCAGCTATAGGAGCACGCTGTACGCTATCTCCTTGAAATACGCCGTCCTGGCCATTTTTAGCTACAGGAGCACGCCGTATGCTATCTCCTTGGAATACGCTAACTCAGGCCATATTTGTATTGGTGCGTGATAAGGCTATTTGGTTCAGACTACGTTCAAGACCTCAGTCAAAGAAGGAGGAGCGGCTATCTTTTACGCTAGCTACCTATCCATGCAGCACCTGGCTTCTACGCCAGTTTGACAACTACTGGGCTTCTACGCCTACCTGGCTTCTATGCCAGTTTGACAACTATTTGGCTTCTACGCCATGGTGACAGTCATTGGCTTCTACGCCAACCTTTTCTACGCAAGGGGCAGTTACCTACGTGGCTTGCATGCCGTGATCTTCGCAGCAGTTATATGCGTTACCTCATCATGGGACACGCATCACACGCGGATTCAGAAGATCATTTATACGTGGGTGGCAGTTATTATAACCGCTGCGTAAAAAGTGCTACACTCTCCACTGTCCGTCTTCTACATCGACTGGATGGTTACTGTCACTAAAACCCTATAAATAGAGAACTCCATTCACGGAGGTCCAGGGTCGAACAGGTCAAAAGTCGAAAACTTGGAGAATAGAAGTCAGAAGGTCGAAAGGTCAGAAATCTATTCTTGAGAGAGAAGAGCACAGACAGAGAGTAGTGATCGACGATTTTGGCATCGAACATCCACTCCCTCTTGCAATCTTTGAAGCATCTCCTTCTTCTACAGCACTTCTTCATCATCGTGTGGTCCAAGGGACAAAGTGATCGACCGCAGATCAGACTCCTATAGCAATATTTACCCAGATTAAATTTTGTACTTAACATCCTCGTATAGGATTAATAGTACTTCTTGTTTGTAAACCTAAGAAAGGGTCATACAAACCTAGTTTTATTTCTTCCGTTTATTATCAAACATAAATATTTCATCATGGGTTGTACTAGAGCAACCTTTGCTGTGCCCGCGACTTCTCTCTCTACGGAGTTGCACATTCTTCATTCGTACGCACAGTTTTATGCGTCCATCAATACCTTCTATTGTAATTTTGATGTACATGGAAGTTTTAGAATGCCCTTCCATAAGTCCACTGGAAGAGAGAAGATACCATATGTTTCCTATGATAAAGGTGATGAAACCACCGGTGCAGATGATTATCTGTTGATTTTACCGAGAGGCATAATAGCTCTGCCAGCAGAGCCCATCATTATTTCCCATAAACGAAAGGCTTCTACTCTGAAAGAACCTTCCCCCTGTAAGAAGAAGCAGACTACCAGAGGTCCTAAAAAGACTTCCACCAAGGGGGCCTCTTCCAGGAGTGAGCCTATTGTTTCCCCTGTTGGGGATGATTCTTTGATTAGGGGTCCTTCGCCTTTTAAAGAAGGACCTTCCACAGTTCCAGCTGAAAGTGCTGGAGATTCTTTGCCCTCGACTGCTGCTGCTACCACCGTTATTGGTAGTACTTCTAGATCGCCTTCGAGGCCGAGCGTAATAAGAATCAGTATACCTTTACCAAGACAAATAATGGGACTAGCCCCTCCTTCATCTGTAAGTATTTCAAGCGAGATTCCACCCGATGAACCTCGAGTAGATCTGGGTGATGACTGGGATGACTACCTTCAAGCGTCAGTTGGTGTAGCCTCATCTCTAGGTATGACAGCTTGTCTAGCATCATTAAGAAATGATTTAGCTATACAGGCTGCAGACGCAATATACATACCATCGGCTATGGGTAATTATTGTCTTCATGCTTTTTTCGAGAAAATTTAACATCAAATTGATATTAACTTTCTCTTGTCTTATTTTCAGGCAAAGACATTTCTTGGGAGGGTGGAGCTGAAATAGCCTTTGATTTTGTTGCGGATCTAGCTAATGAAACGGCGGTGACCACCGTCGAAGAAGCATACCTTGAAGCCGTTGATCTTTCATCCGCAACATTCTCAGATATAATCCCGTCAGCAGTAGTTCAAATAATATCAGAGGTGGATGAACCCACCATCTCGACTGTGCCTCCTTCGTCGAGCATACCAACAACTTCAACTGTTGTTGGTGTCTCTTCCTTTGTCGCGCCATCTGTTGAATCAACGACTGTGGCAACATCCTCTGCAGTCATTCCAGAAAGGAGACTTACCGATATTGCAGCCACTCCCAGCGTCAATTCGAGCTTTGCTATGCTAGTTGAACAATAACCTAGCATATTCTACCTCACTTTGAAAGAATTGATATCCATGGTGCTGGAGAAGAATCTAGGCTTTGATGCTCTGAAGATGTCCTCCAAGCTCATTATAGCGCATATTAGAAATTTTAATGACGCTGGAAGAGCTAGTGCGCTAGAGCAAATAGTTAATGGTTTAGAATAACCCATTAACGAATATTTGCAACTATCCTGAGGCAGCATCGATGACCTGGTTCAGGCTGAGTATGACTCACTAACTGCGAAACTTGCTCAGTAGACAGAGTCTTTAAACAAATCCATCCAGGAACAGCAACAAGAGATGGAGAAAGAGCAAGCAGTATTGGTGGAGAGTATTCCTCAGCTCGTTCAGTGCTGTACAGAATGTGAGGGATATGAAGTGAGGGTTCGAGAATTGGAAGCTGAACTTGCTCAAACAAGGGAGAGGCTTCTCAAGGCATCGCTGGTTCGTGATGTATTGAAGGGCCAAGTGAATACAGCTCAGCAGAACTTGAAAAATGTGGGTGTCATCCACGCAAGCTTTGTTGATTCTCTGTCTGAACTATCTCTCTTGAGCAATGACAAGGCAAGGCTGGAATGGGCTCGTACTAACATTTTAAACTCCAGGAATGAGAGGATGGCTGCTTTGGCGCAACAGATCCGCGATTTAACTGCTCCTCCCAATGATGTACTTTTTTTTGCTTCTCCTGTAATTTCTCAGAGATAATAAAGATATATTTTCTGACTTTGAGGACCCATCATTTAAAAATATAAATGATAGGCTAAGATGAAAGTGATATAAGAGGTAATATGAACATGATATACTTTTGGTAAGGTCTATTCAGAGGTAATATGAACCTGATAGAATATAATCCAACTAAATTTGTATACCAAACACTATCAGAGATAATATGAACATGATAGATTTATAAATTAGTTAAGCATATCTATTAAGAGGTCATATGAACCTGATAGAATATGATTCAGTTAACCTTTGTACGTAGTATCGCCAGAATGAGATCTTCATCATACTCCGTTAAGCAAAGGAGATCAAGTATAGTACTTCTTCAGGAATTTTGCAGTTGATAGGAGCCATTATCAAATCTTCATTAGGTTTGGCTAATCTGTAAGTGTCATTTGAGAATGTTGTTTCAATCACATAAGGGACCTCCATTTCTTTATGATTGTTTGTGTGAACTTTGGATATCGTACCAGAGGTAATATGAACATAGTACAATACCGTGTTTGTTTGAGGACATCCCACTGGGGGACCCTTGGTGGACCTATTATTTGTTGCGCACGTTGAGTGTAAATAATAAGTTTGAAACAAGCCCAATCAGAGGAAATATGGAAGTGATAGGTTTTGTGGCTAGTAGAGACATCCCGCTGGAGGATTTTTGTGGACCCATTACTTCTTGTGCACGAGAGTGCAAGTAATGGGTTTGAGACAAGTCATGACAGAGGTAATACAGACGCTGTAAAATATGACTTTGCGGGGATAGTGGAGAGACATATTTCAGATAGAATATGAACATGAACTGACTTTTTCTTTGCTGGAGAAAATAAGGATAGTTCAGAGGTAATATGGACATAAATAATTCATTTCCATTGCGGGCATCCCACAGGGGAGTTTTTGGTGGACCTATTACTTCTTGTGCACGAGAGTACAAGTAATAAGTTTAAGACAAGCCATGCCAGAGGTAATATGGACATGGCAGTTTTTGTGGACTTAACACCACTGGCGTACTTAGAGTTAAGTACGGGTGTTAAGTTGAGACGACAGCCGATATCAGAGGTAATATGGCTATGATAATCGATAGCCAAACCTGAAAGGTTTGTTCAGAGGTAATATGAACATGACAAACTCAGCCTGAGAGAAATATTATGACAGCAGTTCAGAGGTAATATGGACGTGAACTAATGTCCGAAAAATTCTTTGAGGAGTGATTTGTTGAGTGTGGTCTATCCGAACATGAAGATAGACAAAAGGATCATTCCGCTGGGAAGATTGATGGGACGATAGCTTAGAGGTAATATGAACATGGCTAGCGTATAACGAGATTGATTGTGAATAATCATGGCGAGAGTGTGCGAGTAGCCCTAAGGATTGCTTCGCTGGAGAGATTTTGAGGATCCACCATCCATTGCGTATCCGGGACTCTTGGATACGGATGATGGCTCTCTACAGGAATTTGTAACAAAGAAGAAAATATTGCACATAGGCACTTACTGGGGATGCCAGATTGCTGAACATATCTATTTAGAGGTCATATGAACATGACAGAATATGATTCTCGATCTTTGACGATCGAGAAAATATTGCACATAGGCACTTGCTGGGGATGATGAACCAAGAGTTGATTTGCACATCTGGGTTATAGACTTATTACCCATGGCGTACCTTAAGTACAGATAATAAGTTGGAATGACTAGCACTACCAGGGGTTATGCGAACGTGATAGTAGAAAGTCGAAGAGAAGAACTTTTACTCAGAGGTAATATGGACATGAAAAAGTTCTGAAAATATCTTACCCAGAGGTAATGTAGACGTGGTAAGATATGACTCTGTGGGGATAAAGAAAAATAGGACAGAGGTAGTATTTTTGTGGTGATAGATTTACTCTGCCGGAGAAAGGGGAGAGGCGTAGTTCAGAGGTAATATGGACATGAACTGATCAATAGCAACAACTTGGGAGGTTTGCTCAGAGGTCACTTGGACATGGCAAACTCAGCCCAGGAAAAACAGTTTGGACGTGAACCCATGTCAAAAAAATTTACTGAGGAGTGATTTGCTGAGTGGGGATAGACCTGAAGGTTGCTCAGCTGGGGAGATTTTAGGGACTCATCATCCGGTACTCCTTGAGGGAGCAAATTGCCACGTTGGAGTGGGATCAATTTGCAGCGACCGTCTTCTCGTTTACAAATGCAAAGTGATAACTTTGGCGTCGATCAACTCCTGGATTTTCCTTTTTAGTACATAGCATGCCTTTGTGGGGTGATGAATGTACCGATAAAAGAGACAATATTCTAGGTCATCGACCTTGCCAGCCCTCTCAGGGTATCTGATATTGGGTAGCCGAAGCTTGTTTTACTTCATCAATATATTAAAGATTTCAATGATGTCATCATCAATGAAGGAGAAAGTCCCCTTTGGCTTTCGGGCTCCCGATACCTGAGTCGTACGGTCCTCAGGGAAGATGGTTATAGCTGCATCATCTTCGGACTCAGAGGAAATTCTACCCCCAGCTTCGGATGCTGCTCTGTTTTGTCGAGGGAGACTACCCCCAGACATGTCGTTGTCTGGTTCTTCTTCTTCTTTTTGTTTGCCTTTGTCCGCAGAAGTTGATTTAGAATGACCTGCCTCTGGTATTACAGGATCAGACTCTAGAGATTTGGAGTTTGCAAGAGATGCGGTATACCCTAACCCAAAATGAGTTCGTTGACTGTAAGGATCACCATGCAACGGTATTCTTCTGCCTTTTCCATAATTGAGGCCTTGCTTCAACTTCAAATCATAACCCATGTTTCGCATAATCTTTAAAGCCCGTGGGCTATATCTGTGGATTTGCATTTTCCTAACTAAATCTTAATTTTGACCCCTATCTTTGCGTTTCTGGATCAAGAAATCACGCAAATCAGGAGAATTAACAGAAGAAGAAGAAGAAGAAGGCTTATTCTGCCTTTTTACATTAGTAGAAATATGTAGATTAGGAATCATAACCCTTTCTCTGCCATAGGAATACAGCAGTTCACCCATATGAGTAGCATATGATCCATCATCTGTCTGAGGAGCGTATCTTCCTGTGCAACGAGTATTCTTTACGCGGACAGATCTGTCCTGGCATAATTTGGATTTTTGCACAGGTTCACGTAAAACAGGGAAAGTCCGTATAATCTGTAAAGTGGGAACTTTCTTCTTTTGTGGGCGTAAAGGCCTAGAGGTTGGAAGATTCACGACTTGTTTTCCCTTGATGTGATCAAGGGGTACATCTGCCTCATCATAGATGGGAGATGTATTTTTATGCGCAGGTCACGTTTGAAATTTCTGAATTGGCACTGAGGCCTTGCCAGAAATTTTGTCTGCCACGTCACAGACGGGAGACAAGGTTTTATGCACAGGGCGTGTTCAAAACTTCTGGATTGGCACTGAGGCATTGCCAGAAGTCTTGTCTACCACGTCACAGACGGGAGACAAGGTTTTACGTACAGGGCGTGTTTGAAATTTCTGGATTGGCATCGAGGCATTGCCAGAAGTCTTGTCTGCCACGTCACAAAAGGGAGACAAATTTTTACGCACAGGGCGTGTAGGCTGTGTTGTCACAACCTTGTGGATCAGAGAGTGAGAGCTTGCAGGAAGAGTAGAGGACGTCTTATGTATCCACACTTTACGCAGCTTCTTGTTGTTCTGGACAGAAAAGGAATGAGAGCTACCCCCTACATGAAGCATGTCTTCATAAGCAGATTGGTCGAACTGGACGACCAAAGTCTTCTTTGTCGATCCGATAGATATAGCAACGTGTTGAGCAATTGCTTTCTCATTAGAGGAGAAAGTTTTCCCCAGTAGAGTCGCCATCTTATGTTTAAATAAATAAAAATAAGAGAAGAAGAGGGTTTATACGAAACTTTCTTTTTTTTTTGCTTACAAACAAGAAAAAGAGTACAATTAATCCTATACGAGGATGTTAAGTACAATAAAAATAATTCTGGGGAAGAATTGCTATAGGAGTCTGATCTGCGGTCGATCACTTCGTCCCTTGGACCACACGATGATAAAAATGTGTTGTAGAAGAAGAAGAAGCTTCAAAGGTTGCAAGTGGGATTGAATTCTCGTTGCCAAAGTTGTCAATCAACACTCTCTGTCTGTGCTCTCTGTCTCTGATCTTCCTGTGCTTTTGTCTGATCTTCGGCTCTCGGGTGCCTGTTTGATCGCCCCCTCTAATTGCCCTTTTCTCCGCACCTTTTTCCCTGTGACCAGGGGTCTTTATTTATAGAGAGCAGTCAAATAACTGTCCAGTTGGCATAGAAGCCAAACTGTGAAGAAAGTTGCATCTTTTACGCCGCGGTTATAATAACTGCTACCCACATTCAAATAATCTTCTGGATCTGCGTATGACACGTGTTCCATTATAAGGTAACGCATATAACTGTTTCTCAAAGATCACGGCATGCAAGCCACGTAGGTAACTGCACCCTGCGTAAAGATGGTTGACGTGAAAGCCAAATAACTGTCTTATTGGCGTAAAAGCCAAATAGCTGTCTTGTTGGCGTAAAAACCAAATAGCTGACTTGTTGGCATAAAAGCCAAATAGTTGTCTTGTTGGCGTAAAAACTAAATAGCTGACTTGTTGGCGTAAAAGTCAAATAGCTGTCTTGTTGGCGTAAAAGCCAAACTCTGCGTAAAACTCGATGATGCATGAATACTAGATAACCAGCATAAAATAGCCAATTATCCATCACGACTGAGGTCTTGAGCATATTTTGGACTAAATAGCCTTTTCACGTACCTTTGCAAATATAGCCTGAGCTGACGTATTTCGAGGAGATAGCATACGGCGTACTCCTATAGTTAAAAATAGCCTGGTTGGCGTAAAATGTGAGGATGGTGATGTGAGCGTATTAGTCACAGTTTTAGCTTTCCCAGTCAATCATCCATCACGACTGAGGTCTTGAGCGTATTTCGGACTAAATAGCCTTATCACATACCTTTGCAAATATAGCCTGAGTTAGCGTATTTCGAGGAGATAACATACAGCGTACTCCTATAGTTGAAAATAGCCTGGTTGGCGTAAATACAAGGATGGTGATGTGAGCGTATTAGCCACAGTTTTAGCTCTCCCAGTCATGACAAAATCTAAAGAATAGAACCAAATCTCGTGCATTAAATACAGAGATATGCCTCCATCTCGTATATTAAATACAGAGATATGCCTCGAGCTCTGTGCAGAAAATAGCTTTTGACGCGGCGGCAACATATTCAGAAGACTCCAGTCTTGAGTGAAAAATATGACTTGTGTTACCAAACGATAGCCTGGGTCTCTGTGCAAAAATCATCATCACAGTCGTCCTCTCGATCGTCGTGCAGTATTTTTTGTCAGAATTTAGGTTCACTGTTTTGTCTGACAAATTCATCCAAGGAATAGGAAGAGTTCCTCGTACAATTTTATGCTGCATTAACAACAAACATATTTTACGCCAGAGGATATAATAACCTTTTATGCCAAAACAGCCTTGAAGTGCTGCTTTACGCGGGCAGCTCTGAAACTCTTCTTTACGCCAAACAGCTCTGCATCTCTGTTTTACGCGTATAGCTCTGAAGTCATATTTTATGCCACACAGCGCGAAAGTTCTGTTTTATGCGGACTTCATGTATGCTGGGGGATTTTGACTGTATAATACGCGTATAATTCCCCAGCATATTTCATGCTTCTACAACTATCAAATAGTCCTTCTGTGCAATATGGACCTGCAAGTATCCGGGACCGTTGGGTCGCCAAGGCAGTCCCCACACTAGGGGAATTCATCAAGGAAAATTGAACACTGAACGAGAATCATGTATAGTTTATATCTGAACAAGAATCATGTCAAGTAAAACAAAAATCACAGGTCATGGAGCAATGTTCGTTCAGATATTGAATCATGGATTATCTTGTCAAGTTGGTAAATCTGGAAGACACAGACTTGCGTGTCATGGAAAACTTAGAATCAAGGGGGATCTTCGGATCTCGTTCCACGGACGGTCTCCGGGACACTGTGTAATGCCCCGCAACTGCACGGTGTATTATGCTGAGTCGGATTGAACGAGGCAATAGCTGGTTATATTTTTGATATGTTGAATTTGGAAACAAGTATTGATTGAGTTGGTTTTATGTGCAGATTGCAAGCAGAGTTCGATGGAATCAGATGTTCGTTCAAAGCAGTACTAGGATAGCAGGATTTGGAACGATAATATCGTCTTCCTTAGTCCGATCGGTCGCATGATTTAGAGAACATGGCCTGCTCGTACGGTCATACCAATTGAGTAGATCGTGATTGGCATCAGACCACGGGTTCAAGGGATCGGCCGTATCGGTAAGACATGGTGCTTAACGGAATCAGACTTGGTGAGTGTGCTCTGTCCCTTCTCCTCTACTCCTTCATGCCTAATAATATTGAACACACGTAAAGGCTTGAACACTTGGACTGGAACTTGGAAATTACTACACTATGGCGTGCATAGAGTGTACGTTATTTGGTTGGAATCGATTTGTGGCTTGAGTTGGTTTTTGCTTTGGGTAGTTGGAGCTTGAGTAGGTAGTTGGAGCTTGATTGGATCATCACGGTTGGAACATCGAGGCAATTCGAGTGGGCGAGCGTGCATCCGTGCACGAGTATCCGTTGGACGCTTTGTCATACAAAGCATGCAGTTGTGGTTCAAAACGGGACAACTGTATCGATGAGGGCATTGTGCCACTGTTGGGGCATTGTGCCACGGGATTGTTCTGAACGAGGGGTGTTGCACCAATTGGAACACTGTATCGAAAAGTAGCATAGTGCCTATGGGGATAACTTGAGATGGTGCCTTGGGCTATAGTTGGAGAATGGTTATGGATAGTTGGTTGGATTGAGGCTAGATAGTTTGGTGGGAAGAGAATGCTCGATTCTCTTGTCATACCTACTTAGAGTTTGCATCGGTCACAGACAATCTGTTGCGCACATGGTTTGGTTTCCTAGAAACGGGAAGGCTCCGGGGCACCGGGACCGTTCGGCCATGGAGGAAGCAAATTGGTAACGTGCCTTGGGCACGGTGCCGACAGTTTGATGCGACCAGGCGGGCTAGCTACTCAGCGCTGGATCGAGTAAAATTGTACTTGAACAGTCCTTTATGGCTTGGCCAGTGACTTCATATAGATAAGAGTTGGTTTGTTTTGGTTTATGCTTTTCGTGTAGGCGGCGACCACCTTGCCTCGGCAAGAGTGTGCATATCGAATATTGGATTATAATGCTGGGATTGTGGCTTGGTTTGAGGATAGATATTGAGACTTGGATAATGGTTCGATAGGTTCTCGCGTTGCTTGGGTTTGAGTAGGATGGTTTGCATGCTAGTTTCCTTTTGAGTTGGATATATATGTGCTTGTATATTGGCTTGAGTTGAATGCTTGCATGTTTAACCTGCTTTATAGTTTTCCTTAACATGTCATACCTTTGCCATGAAATGAATCTAGGATTCAACTAGAAAGATCACCATATAACTGTTTGCATTCACTATTCTATTTAGTGTCAGTTTAGACGAGTGGGTTACCCTGCTCACCAGTACGGCTGTGTACTTACCCACATTTATGGGAATTATTTCAGGTATGCAGGTGTAGTGGCGCTGCTTGGATATACGGAACATAATGTATGAACGGTAAGTACCTTTGTGGGCTAGAGAAAGAGCAAGAGTGTTACATTCTCCTTTGTGGCATTATCCTTTGTGGCATTTTATTTGGACCCTATCGAGAGCTTCGCTGCATATACTCTGATGTGTGCTTGGTACACAATACTTGACTTTCGCTGCAACTTGGTCATTTCGATAATAACTTTGATGGTTGACAACATCGTCTTGTATGAGCGCAACTCCTAGCTCGTACGCCATCACGTCCCGATGAGAACGATTGTCCTACGGAAGCGCTATAACGTGGTGATTCACGTTCAATAGGGACAATTGAGCTTGTGGAAGATTGGGACATGACATATTGGTATCAGAGCGCCCGATTCATTTAAGATTTATATTAGAACTGTGCATGATTCATTGAGAGTGTGTGGACTAATCGGAATATAGAGAAAATCAAGACGGGCTAAGGAATGGAACGAGAGCAAGGATTATGTCGGATGGACTTTTGAAGATAGCTAAACGAGAGAGCAACGTTGGAGCAAATCACTATGCTATCGAGCAAGTTGGACGTGCATTGTGAAGCATGGCATACAGATAAGAATTTGGAGCAAGTCTTTGGTTTTGGAAATCATGGCAAGTGGTAGTACGAAAAGTTGAACATGGCAGTTTTGAAGATTTGATGGATTCAGGGCAGAACGGCAGATTGATGGAAGATGGTTTCAACGAGCGCAGTCCTCGAATTATGGCTTGGATAGATAGTAAGACTCTAGGTGGTTAAGCGGCATTTGGTTGACAGATTCGTCAGAGGTAGTGCATGAAGTTCTCGAAGTCAGAAGTTCGTTCGGATGGAATAGTTGGATTATGGCTCAGATTTGCAAAGAAGATATAGCATGGTTCGTAGTAACTGTCCATCGTGATGACTTACAATAATCGAGCGTAGCTTAGGGATAGTTGACCCTAGTAACTTGACTGCCAAATTAGAGATGAATATTGTAGACCCATAGATCGACCCTTGCGACAGTGCATTTGGGAATGCGTCAAGGGTGGATGTGAGTAGTGTGTGTTAGAGATTGGCCTAAGTGACTGAGTGTTGGATTTGAGAGATCCTTGGGATAGCCTTCAGCTGAAGATGCAGCCGAAAGATCGAAGCGATGGTGGGAATGGCCTAAGTCAACTGATAAAATTCGGAGTCACAAATTTTTAAAAATGGCATCGCCGCTGACTCGTCGTGCCCTAGAAGGAAATAACATTCATATGAATTGACGACTGTGAAACTAGCTTGTGAAGTTAAAGCAGCGGCTCATTCAGATTAAATTATTATAATACTGGAAGGGACAGATGTGCCTCAGATCTACAAGATGCATCAGAACTTAGTCTGGGATGCGTGCTCGTACAGAAGGTGGAGGTGATATCCTGTGCTTCGAGGTAGTAGAAATAGCGCGAAGAAATATTCCATACGCGACCTATGAATTGTGGCGAGTATGTCCACGTTGAAATCGTGGTGACACTATCCCTATGGCATGGCGACAAAATCTTTATGGATCACATGAACCTCAATATAGATGTTCACCCAGTGAGGTATTGAGATTGAGGAAGAGGTATTGGGCTGAGCTGATCTAAGAGCAAAGTTTGATATTTGGGTAAGTCGCCTAGCTGGGGTAGTATCAGTTGTGATGATCGTTCGGAGCAAGAGATAATATTTGGAGATAGTGCATGCAAAACATGGTGTGATTGGAGTCATGCTAGTGTTTGGTTAGTTGAGTTTGGATGGTGCTAGTATGGATTCAAAAATAGTTGGATGGATTGAGTTGGAACACGAACTAATTTGAGTCAGGTGGGAAGATAGTCGGTGGAAAATCATCATACTTGAGGATAGAGCTTGTGCGAATATGCTGGAATGAACGACATGATTGGTTCAATTGGGAGTAAAGCGAATAAATGCCTCGAACATAAAGATACCCTTATAACTTGTTCAAATTCGCTATCGTTAAGCTCGGCTGAAATACATGTATTTCAGGGATGCCTTAAATATGTGTATGATCCAAAACTAAACGATATGAGGAATTCGTATTGAGCTACAAGGAGGATGTAGGAAAATAGAATTTGTGCGAGCGTTCAACGCGTGCGAGATGCTGAGTCTGGATCAAGAGAATGTGAGTTGCATGGAGCACAGTTATGAATTGGGCAAGCGATATGCTAGTGAGGATGGATACTAGTATGGTTCGAGGACAAACCTGATTCTAAGTGATATATTATGTAACGCCCCATAACTGCACGGTACATTACGCTGAGTCAGATTGAACGAGACAATAGCTGGTTATATTTTTGATTTGTTGGATTTGGGAACAAGTATTGATTGAGTTGGTTTCATGTGCAGATCGCAAGCGAAGTTCGATGGAATCAGATGTTCGTTCAGAGCAGTACTGGGATAGCAGAATTTGAAGCGATAATGTCATCTTCCTTAGTCCGATCGGTCGAATGATTTGGAGAGCACAACTTGCTCGCACGGTCATACCAATTGAGTAGATCATGCTTGGCATCGGACCACGGGTTTAAGAGATCGGCCATATTGGCAAGACAGGGTGCTTAACAAAATCAGACTTGGTGAGTGGGCTCTGTCCCTTCTCCTTTACTCCTTCATGCCTAATAATATGGAACACACTTAAAGGCTTGAACACTTGGACTAGAATATGGAAATCACTACACTGTGGCATGCATAGAGTGTATGTCGTTTGGTTGAAATTAATTTGTGTCTTGAGTTGATTTTCGCGTTGGGTAGTTGGAGCTTGGGTAGGCAGTTGGAGCTTGATTGGATCATCTTGGTTGGAAATCGAGACAATTCTGGCGGGCGAGCGAGCGTGCATCTGTGCACGAGTATCAGTTGAGCACTTTGTCATGCAAAGCATGCAGTTATGGTTCAAAATCAGACAACTGCATCGGTGAGGGCATTGTGCCACTGTTGGGGCATTATGCCATGGGATTGTTCTGAGCGAGGGGTGTTGCACAAATTGGAACACTGTATCGAGAAGCGGCATAGTGCCTATAGGGATAACATAAGATGGTGCATTGGGCTATAGTTGGAGAATGGTTATGGATAGTTGGTTGGATTGAGGCTAGATAGTTTGGTGGGACGAAAATGCTTTATTCTCTTGTCATACCTACTTGGAGTTTGCATCGGTCATGGACAACCTGTTGCGGACAGGGTTTGGTTTCCTCGAACGGAAAGGCACCGGGGCACCGGGACCGTTCGGCCATGGAGGAAGCAAATTGGTAATGAGCCTTGGGTGCGGTGACGGCAGTTTAATGCGACCAGGCGGGCTAGCTACTCAGCACCGGATCAAGTAGAACTGCAGTTAAACAGTCCTTTATGGCTTGGCCAGTGACTTTATATAGATAAGAGTTGGTTTGCTTTATTTTGGTTTGGTTTATACTTTTCGTGTAGGTGGCGGCCACATTGCCTTGGCAAGAGTGTGCATATCGAATATTGTATTATAAGGTTTGGATTGTGGCTTGGTTTGAGGATGGATATTGAGGCTTGGATAATAGTTCGATATGTTCTCGCGTTGCTTGGGTTTGAGTAGGACGGTTTGCATGCTAGTTTCCTTTTGAGTTGGATATATATCTGCTTGTATATTGGCTTGAGTTGAATGCTTGTATATTTAACCTGCTTTACAGTTTTTCTTAACATGGCATACCCTTGCCATAAAATGAATCCAGGATTCAACTAGAAAGATCACCATATAACTGTATGCATTCACTATTCTACTTAGTATCGGTTTAGATGAGTGGGTTACCCCGCTCACCAGTACGGCTGTGTACTGACCCACGTTTTTGGGCATTATTTCAGGTACGCAGGTGTAGTAGCGCTGCTTGGATATATGGGACATAATGTATGAACGGTATGTACCTTTATGGGCTAGAGAAAGAGCAAGAGTGTCGCATTCTCCTTTGTGGCATTCTCCTTTGTGGCATTTTATTTGGACCCAATCGAGAGATTCGTTGCGTATACTCTGATGTGTGCTTGGTACACAATACTTGACTTTTGTTGCAACTTGATCATTTCGATGATAACTTTGATGTTTGACAATATCGCCTTGTGCAAGCGCAACTTCAGGCTCGTAGGGCAACACGTCCCGATGAGAACGATTGTCCTGCGGGAGCGCTGCAACGTGGTGATTCACGTTCAGCGGGGACGATTGAGCTTGCGAAAGATTGGGGCATGATAGACTGGGGCCGATCCTATCATGATGGAACTATTGTTTAGTCTCTTGTTCTGGACGGGATAGCTTGCAGCACACCTTATACTTTTGTTACATTCCATCTTTGTTCAAGACTATAACTCGTCCTTATGGCTATGCCAGCAATAATTGTTCATATAGATAAGTCATCCTCGCTTAGTGGCAATCCGCGTGCAAGTCATTGCATCATATCGAGAATATCTGAAATACCTGAACGATCTTGAATATAACACACTTGTACATATGGAGCACTTTAATATTTTCTGCAACACGCCTTATAATCTATATAACTCGTGCACCCAAAACTTGATCTCGTTCATAAAATTTCTGTTCGCATATGCTATTTGCCCCTGGATTTCAGTATATATGCTTTTGTTTGAATTAACTTGGTTTGCCTTGGACAGAAAAGGACAAATGATAAGTTGGTAAGTCTCGCCGTGTTTCCTCTTATATCGCAAGGTGCACTGCCACACGAGTTAGGCTTTTCATAAATGACATAAAATTGATCCCAAGGCAAGACTCGAAAGATAACTTAATAGATGGTGCACGGAACCTATATTACGTATTTGGATTTGTCGAGCGGACGAGTAGACTCCCCACCAGTGCATTCATGTACTGATAACCCACCAGATTGCTTGCAGGGTGCGGGAGAACCTCATTCGGTGCGGATGCCTCCTTCGTGCGTGCTAAGGCGTGGAGTTCACTCTGAAGCCTTGGAGCATTGCGTCCGAAACTGAAGCACATATACATGACATAATATTGGAACATCGTCTATACATCATTCTACAAATGTAGCCACTTGGCACACTTTTACTATTTTAGAGAGAGAGGCTTGAGCGACTTGTAATCTCGGCCTAGCACCGCCTGTAACACTTGTTCAATATTAATAAAGAGTTTTCTTTACTTCTATACTTGTGTTATTCAATGCTTCCGCTATCGACGACTCTGTGAACTTGTTACCAATCACCTATGCATTTATTATTTTGCTGCACTCGGACAATCTGTGTGACTCTATGGCTTAGACCTCTTACCACCTGTTCAGACCTTGGCCTTGCACGGGCGTGGATCACGCTCGTACGATATCACGCCCAGATGGGTCAAGCTATCGTCCCGTGGGAGCGCTGGAATGGTGATTTGTTTTCAGCGGGGACGTCCGATTAGCCTATGGGCGATCCTTGCAAAATATTTTATAAATCTCCTGTAGTAGCCTGCTAGACCAAGGAAACTCCGAATGTCGCTAGCTGACTCAGGCCTTTTCTACTTCACGATGGCTTCTACTTTCTTCGGGTCAACTGAGATTCCCTCTGCGAAAATAATGTGCCCGAGGAAGGATATGTTGTCCAACCAGAACTCGCACTTGCTCTGCTTCGCGTACAACTTATTGTCTCAAAGAGTTTGAACCACCATCCGCAGGTTTCCTGCGTGTTCATCCTTATTCTTCGAGTACACTAAGTTATTATCTATAAATACTGCCACAAATTTGTCGAGGAATGGTCAGAACACATGGTTCATCAAATCCATGAATGCGGCAGGAGTATTCATCAGTCCAAACGGTATAACAAAAAACTCATAATGGTCATAGCGGGTTCGAAATGCTGGCTTCGGCATATCCTCTAGCTTAATCTTTAATTGGTGGTAGCCAGAGCGAAGATCAATTTTCGAAAATATTGATGCTCCTTGCAACTGATTAAAGAGGTCGTCTATCCTAGACAAGAGATACTTGTTTGTGATAGTGACCTTATTTAGCTCCCGATAATCTATGCAGAGTCGCAATATTCTGTCCTTCTTCTTTACGAAGAGCACAGGCGCGCCCCAAGGAGACACCCTCGGACGAATGTATCTACGGTCAAGCAATTCTTATAGTTTGCACTTTAACTCCTTTAGTTCAGCAGGGGCCCTTCTGTACTGGGCTTTGGAAATCGGTTGTATATTTAGGAATGTGTCAATGGTGAACTCGATTTCTCGGTCGGGTGGCATGCTAGGTAGTTCGCTCGAAAATATATCAGGAAACTCTGCCACAATGGAAGAAGACTCAACGTTTGCGTAATCCAGCTGCGTGTCCCGAACCGACGCTAAGTACCCCCTCGCATCCAGAGTATAGCATCCTTCGTGCAGACATAGCAGAAATCACCATTCAGGCCTTCGACGCATCCATTGCTGGACCACTAGTGTAGCAGAATTCAGCTTCTCCAGGTAGGCAGAAGATAACTCATTTCTCTGCACATTCTATAGTTGCCGAGCAAGCGCCGAGCTAATTCATCCCCAAGATGATGTCGTAATCCCGAACATCTACGACTAAAACATCTAGCGAGAGTTTCCTTCCCCCAATACAGATGTGACCACCCTGACATATTGAACGGACAGGTATTTTCGTGCCCGATGGGGTACTAACACTAAGGTCTAAATATAATGGTATCATTTCTATATTATTTTTTACGGCAAAATTTGTGGATATAAAGCTATGCGTTGCACCAGAATCAAATAGCACACGCGCATGTATGTTATTGAAAAGTAATATAATGACACAACAGTGTCCGATGCCAGGGCTTCTTCCCATGTCATAGTGTACAACCGACCTTGAGCTTGACGACGCTCCTGTTGTGGTACAGCTCGGTTTGCTTGGGGTGTTGTGGCATAATTTGGATGCTGAGAGCAACGATTTGTGTGACGCGGACAGTTACTAATATCATGGTCTGATTCACCGCAAGTGAGGCATAACCCAAATCTCATACGATAATTGTCGATGACGTGCCCAGGCTTCTTACAGAAGAAACATATTTGGTCTGAATTTTCTTTCTTCTTACCGTTGTTATTTGGACGCTTTAGAGCGGTATTTTCTTCCTTATTCCTTTGGCGCTTGTGATTGGAAGTATGCATAGTGCCGACAGTAACTCAAGGATACTGCGGTTCAAGAGAAAGGGCATGGTTGAGAACTTTTTGCATTGTCAGGTATTGGGGAACGACCACGTGCGCATGGATGGCAGGTAGCAGGCCACCTTTAAATTGTCTGGCACGACTCGCTGTATTAGGTACATATGAGCTTATAAATTTGGTGAGCCGGTTGAATTCGGCGGAGTACTGCTTCACTATCATGTTGCCTTGGCGGAGCTGCACGAACTCGTTCTCCTTCTGCTGACAAACGGGAGGGGGTATAAACTCCTCTTCGAATGTGCTACGGAAGGTAGCCCACACGATTGTCTCATCTTCTTCATCTACGAAGAGAGATCTTCGGTGCACATCCTACCAATCGTGCGCGTTCAAGCGAAGTTGTAGTTAGGCACACGCGACACGCTTGTCTTTAGGTACCCCTAGCAGTTTGAAGTGATCCTCAAGCTCTGATAGCCAATCTAGAGCCACGACCGGATCTTCAGTCCCCATAAATGGTACGTTGCAGACCTTCTTGAAGTCGACAAAGTTGAAGGTAGTCACATCCTTATTCTTTAGAGTTTGAGGCATTTCGACTTCAGGCGCGGGTTGCTCCACCGGTGTCGCTGCTGTTACCGCGGAATGGTTGAAGGCCAAGGTCTGAACGATCTGTTGCAAGGTATCTACCTGCTTCTGTTGGACTGCAAATCGGGCTTCTAGATTGCCTTGAAACTTGCTCTGTCATTCTTCCGCACGCTTCTCGGCTCGTTCATAATGAGCCTTGTTTCTTTGTTGGCTAGCCTCAAGCATCTGCATTATTAGGTCAATCGGGTCAACATGAGGCATAGCTCACTGGCTTCTAGAACTTTTTGAGGTGCTAGAACTACTTTCTTGGGCTTGTACCTCACCCTGTGCTAGCGCTAATGCTTGCGCTTGAGTCATTCCTTCAAAAGAAGGTAACTTATATCAGGCTTCTAATGTAGTATGGACTTATTGTATGGAACGCATCTCATTTTGACCAAACGAGTTCAAGAGTTCGTATAGGGAATAGATCATTAAAGAAACTTTTCCGACACGAGGGTCAGAGGAACTTGAAGCTGTGCTCTGATACCAATATGTCACGCCTCAATTCCGTGGAATGGATAGTCGTCCCCCGGGCGTGACACCGTGCATGCCTAGGTTGCGTATCGCACAAGGCCAAGGTATTTTTGCATAACGAGCACATATTCAGAGTATGCATATAATTGAAACAAAATATTGAAATATCTAAAAGTTCTCTTTATTAATAATGAACATCTTTTACAAACTCTTGAACGAGTCAAAAAATTGTCGCACTGGCTTACAAAAGTGGACTAAAATGAGATAGTCGTCCTGTACATTACATCATTTTACTAAACATCAAAATGTTAAAGACCTTCTGGCAAAGTTATCGCCTTTCCACGGAGCTGCATAAGTTGGTTCACGAGCTCCTGGAAACTTCAAAACACTTATTTGAGGCACGATCAGGGCACGTCAGTTTGTTGACTGGATTGGGAAGTAGCTTTAGCTTCTCGCATGATCTCCTTGGTGCAGAAAACCGGTTTCAACGAGGGTCAGTACATCGAAATACACAGGTGAAGGCCAGCTAACCCAACTATACCAAATCATAACTTTTTTATATGAAACATGCAAGTTATTTTGTGGTCTTTCTATCTTGCCTTAGTTCCTTTTTTAAGCAAAATTTACTGAAATAAACTTGCCAACGTTCGGTGTCTTTTACCCTCCAGTCTGAAATACCTGCACAATACTTACCATATCCTTCCCTGCCACGAAGACACAAGTTAGCTTGCACAGGTTTAAATATAAAAGGGGATAACTGGCTTGATGCCATAAAGAAAAATAGTCATTGACGAGAAGGGTATGCAACAAAAGAACAGGGTGTGCTACAAGCTATCCCGTCCAGAGCAAGAGACTAAACTAGAAGTTTCGTCCGGATCGGATCAGCGCCAGTGTCCCAGTAACCGTCCGCAGGAACTATAAACTTGTGCACAAGTTGTCCGTGATCAAACAGCATCTATGCTAAGTTATCAATTGATGCAGTTCAAGGCAACACGAGTACAAGACAAGTAGCATGGCATGATTCATTTTGCACAGTCTCCCTGAATAGTTTATTGCATAACAATGTGTGTTCCACACATAGCACAATTATATAAGAAGTATACATTCTAATTAAAATTGAAGAATATGAAGAACATTCTAAACGAACTAGCATGCAACATGGTAACTGTTTCCAAGTTGGTTGACAAGCACAAATAATCTAAGTCTATTCCTTTTTATCTTGACATCTTTTAGTTATTATGGTATCATTTGATCGGACAATCAAGAAGACAAGATTCTAGATGTGAAGACTTGGAAGAAGTGTCAACTGAATCGAATATAGCCACTCACAAGTTGGTTGGAGAAAGGAAAGGAAAGAGGTGCTTCAAGACTCCGTTCGCATGACGTCTACTGCACGATCACATGCATTGCCACGAACAGCTAATTAATACCTCTTCTACTCTTTTGAAGCTCGGAATGGACAGCAATTTAACGAACGAAAGCAATAAAATCCATCAAAATTGTTCAAAAAATGCAAATCTAAAAACTAACTCAAAAGCACGAAAGCAACAAGGCGACATCGAAAACTAGGCAAGAAAACTTGCAACGGAGAGGCCACTCTTGACTCTGTCGCTATGTCTAACCTTGGGACACGGTCCACTGAATATGGGAATCGATTTTGAAGAAGCAAATCCATAACAAGGATAAGATCTTGATTCAATCTATCCTGATCAAACGATACCGATTTATATTTCTTAGTCGCACTCCCCGAATAGGGGAAACAGGGCACCACATGTATCAGCCATATTCGGATGAGTGTCAAAAAATTATAGTTTTTGATACATATAAAATACAGAGAAATGCTCAAATATGGTCTTTCCAATAGCTCCTTTAGTTCTTTATGAGACTTTTTCATCAAGTATACTAACTAACTAATCCTTTAGCAAATATCATAACTCATCTTGTATCTAATCCATATTGTTTGAATATATGGTACATGCAGAATCAATGAGTTGATACTTAGTTGACCGATCATGGATATACAATCAACGACATGAGAATATGATTGATTTGACAGATGATTTCATGACGGACGTTGAGAAATTTCTTAATACGCCAGTAGTCAACCTTATTTCATGGATGGGAGACTCATCAAGTTTTCTTGTATCAAATATCATAATATACCATTCAAAGAGGTGGATCTCGTAAGGGAGCATCTCTACAAGAAGGGTTTCGTACCGAACTACAAGGAGTGGATGGCTCAAGGAGAATATTTATTTTCGTAATATCAGCATTCCTCCTACAATACGGAGGTAAAATAGTCCACTCTCGGAGATAACTTTGAATATCGACCGCGAAACCTGGCGCGTGAGTTGGTATTTAATGCGGCCGGTCCAAGTTTTGATCCGTAGGATCCTAATCCTGATGCGAAGAAATTCTATGATATGTTCAAGAATACCGATACTCTGTTATACCCGGGTTGTGGTTTTCATTATGTCCTGTCAGTGGTGGGACGAGAATACTCGATTCTCTCGTCATGCCTACTTGGAGTTTGCATCGGTCACGGATAACCTATTGCGCACAGGGTTTGGTTTCCTCGAACGGGAAGGCTCCGGGGCACCGGGATCGTTCGTCCATAGAGGAAGCAAATTGGTAACGTGCCTTGGGCGCGGTGCCGGTAGTTTTATGTGACCAGGCGGGCTAGCTACTCAGTGCTGGATCGAATAGAACTGCAGTTGAACAGTCCTTAATGGCTTGGCTAGTGACTTCATATAGATAAGAGTTGGTTTGGTTTGTTATGGTTTGGTTTGTGCTTTTTGTGTAGGTGGCGGCCACCTTGCCTCGGCAAGAGTGTGCATATCGAATATTGGATTATAAGGCTTGGATTGTGGCTTGGTTTGAGGATGGATATTGAGGCTTGGATAATGGTTTGATAGGTTCTCGCGTTGCTTGGATTTGAGTAGGACGGTTTGCATGCCAGTTTTCTTTTGAGTTGGATATATATCTGCTTGTATATTGGCTTGAGTTGAATGCTTGCATGTTTAACCTGCTTTACAATTTTTCTTAACATGTCATACCTTTAACATAAAATAAATCTAGGATTCAACTAGAAAGATCATCATATAACTGTTTGTATTCACTATTCTACTTAGTGTCGATTTAGACGAGTGGGTTACCCCGCTCACCAGTATGGCTGTGTACTGACCCACGTTTGTGGGCATTATTTCAAGTATGCAGGTGTAGTGGCGTTGCTTGGATATACGGGAGATAATGTACGAACGATAAGTACCTTTGTGGGCTAGAGAAAGAGCAAGAGTGTTGCATTCTCCTTTGTGGCATTTTATTTAGACCCTATCGAGAGCTTCGTTGCTTATACTCTGATGTGTGCTTGGTACATAATACTTGACTTTTGCTGCAACTTGGTCATTTCAATGACAACTTTGATGTTTGACAACATCGCCTTGTGCGAGCGCAACTCCAGGCTCGTACGATATCATGTCCCGATGAGAACGATTATCCTGCGGGAGCGCTACAACGTGGTGATTCACGTTCAGCGGGGATGATTGAGCTTGCGGGAGATTGGGGTGTGACACACTGGGGCCGATCCGATCCGGATGGAACTATTGTTTAGTCTCTTATTCTGGACGGGATGGCTTGTAGCACACCTTGTACTTTCGTTGCATTCCATCTTTGTTCAAGACTATAACTCATCCTTATGGCTATGCCAGCGACAATTGTTCATATAGATAAGTCATCCTCGCTTAGCGACAATCCATGTGTGAGTCATTGCATCGCATCGAGAATATTTGAAACACCTGAACGATATTGAATATAACATACTTGTACATATGGAGCACTTCAATATTTTCTGCAATACGCCTTATAATCTATGTAACTTGTTCACCCAAAACTTGGTCTCGATCACAACACTTGTGTTTTTATATGCTATTTGCCCCTGGATTTCAATATATATGCTCGTGCTTGAATTAACTTAGTTTGTCTTGGACAGGGAAGGACAAATGGTAAGTTGGTAAGTCTCGCCGTGTTTCCTCTTATATCGCACGGTGCACTGCCACATGAGTTAGGATTTTCATAAATGCCATAAAATTGATCCTAAGGCAAGACTAGAAAGATAACTTAATAGATGGTGCACGGAACCTATATTACGTGTTTGGATTTGTCGAGCGGGCGAGTAGCCTCCCCACCAGTGCATTCATGTACTGATAACCCACCATATTGCTTGCAGGGTGCGGGAGAACCTCGTTCGGTGCGAATGCCTCCTTCGGGCGTGCTAAAGCGTGTAGTTCACTCTGAAGCCTTGGAACATTGCGTCCGAAACTGAAGAACATATATATGACATAATATTGGAATATCGCCTATACATTATTCCATAAATATAGCCACTTGGCACACTTTTACTATTTCAGAGAGAGAGGCTTGAGCGACTTGTAATCTCGGCCTAGCACCGCCTGCAACACTTGTTCAATATCAATAAAGAGTTTGCTTTACTTCTATACTTGTGTTATTCAATGCTTCTGCTATCGACGACTCTGTAAACTTGTTACTGTAGAAGCATAAAAAATACGCTGGAAAGAGCTACGCAGCCTCTTGATGCAGAGCAGCGTAAACAGAGGCATTCAGAGCCATCGAGCGTACAACAGAGCTTTTTCCGCTAAAATACAACATGAAGTGTATGCTCAAAGGACCATCCGCGTAAGTGCAGTACGTCCAGGCCGCTCCAGCGTAAGACAGAGTTCTTTATCGCCTCCATGGCATAAAACTCAACCGCTCTCAAAGCAGCGTTAATGCGTACGAGGAACGCTTCGTCTTCCCCGAAATGAATCTGTCAAGTCACGCAGTGAATCTGACCTCTGACTCCTGACAAAAAGTGCTGCACGACTATCCAAACGTCGGTTGAAAACGATGGCAGACCCCTCGGGATGTGCCCCACAGTATGATGGCGGATCTCTGCATTTAATGCAGAGGATTTGGTTAAAGCATCACCAAACCGTCGTTTACTGGAGTCCCCTCAGCATAAACCGCTCTTTTGCGTACAAAGGAATACGCCGCCCTGTTTTACACAGGCAAACATGAGCTGTTTTACGCTCCGCAGCAGGCAAACCGCCTGCCACGTCAAAAGCTGCACCTCGTACGGGACTCGAGGCACGTCTCCACGTCTAATTACACAGAGCGGTGACAGCTTCTCTCAAGGCACGTCTCTGCGACGGGTGTACAGAAGGGCTGCAGACCTTCAAAACACGCTTCCATATTTAATGCATAAGATGATGGCAAATCTCTGCAAGAGATTCGATTATATCTCCAAAAGTCATAATTCCGGCTAAGACGTCCACATCAGCACGGTACGCAGCGGCTTCTACGCCCATTCTAGCACAGTACGCAGCGGCTTCTACGCCCATTCAGGATCTGTGCTCATACGGCTTCTACGCCCACTCAGTCTCTATGACCATTCAGTCTCTATGACCACTCGGCTTCTATGCCTGTTCGGCTTCTATGCCTGCTCGGCTTCTATGCCTGTTCGGCTTCTATGCCTATTCGGCTTCTATGCCTACTTGGCTTCTATGCCATGGTGACAGACATTTGGCTTCTATGCCAACCTCTGCTACACAATGGATACCTATCTACGTGGCTTTTACGCCGTGATCTTAGTAGCAATTGTACGCGTTGTGTCCCCTTAGTTGGACCCGCGTCACATGCTCATTCAAAAGATCATCTATACGTAGGCATTGGTTACTTTAACCGTTGTGTAAAAGGGTGCTGTACTTTCCATTCCTCGGTTGTTACACCGATGGAGTGGTCACTGTCACCAAAACTTTATAAATAGAGACCCCTATCAATGGGGAACAAGGTCAACAATTTGGAAGATCGAATCAGGTCGGAGAATTGATAGAGAGAGCACCCGGAGCTCAGGCAAAGAGTAGGGATCGACGACTTCAGCATCGTGCATCCACCCTCTTCTGCAACCTTCGAAGCTGCTTCCTGTCTCCTACGGCACTTCTTCAACATCGTGTGGTCCAAGGGCTAAAGTGATCGACCGCAGATCAGACACCTATAGCAATATCTACCCAGATTAAATAAATTGTACTCCTACATCCTCATATAGGATTACATTGTACAAGTTTGTTTGTAAACAAAAGAAGGCGGGTTCCGTGTAAACCCCCACATCGAATACATTCTTATTCTTTTCGTTTAAATAACCACAAACAAGATGGCGACTCTGCTGGGGACATCTTTCTCTTCTGACGAGGAAGCAATTTCTCAATACGATACGGTATCCGTGGGATCCGTGAAGAAGACACTGGTCGTCCAATTCGACCAGTCTGCCTATGAAGACATGCTCCAGACTGGGGGTGGCTCTCACTCTCTCTCCGTCCAAGACAACAGGAAGCTGCGCAAAGTGTAGATGTCCAAGACATCCTCTACCGTTCCTGTGGACTCTCCGATCTCTCCGATCTCTCCGACTAATGAGGTGGTAGCATCGCTCCCTCCGTGCCCTGCACGTAAAAATTAGTCTCCCGCTACGCGCGGTACAGACAAAACTTCGGGCAAAGCCTCAGCGCTGACCCAGAAGTATCTACTACAATTTACGCGCAGAAATCAGTCTCCCGCTACGCGCGGTACAGACAAAACTTCGGGCAAAGCCACAGCGCTGACCCAGAAGTATCCACTGCGCTTTACGCACAGAAATCAGTCTCCCGCTACGCGCGGTACAGACAAAACTTTGGGCAAAGCCTCAGCGCTAACCCAGAAGTATCCACTGCGCTCTACGTGTAGGAATCAGTCTTCCGCTACGCGCGGTACAGACCAAACTTTCGATGGTGCCTCAACGCCAAATCGGAAGTATAGATCACGCTCCACGCACAAAACAACATCTGACCTCTACGGTAAACCAGATGAGCGCTGTGATCTCCGCGAGGGGAAGCAAACAGGCGAATACTCAGCTTCTCGGCCTTTACGCCAGCAAGAGAACAATCTGCCTACTCTCCGGATTACGTGAGAAGCCGATGGCCGACTGAGGACCTCTTCAGCTTTACGCCAATCTGAGCGAATCTCCAAATTATGCCAGGCGAGGTCCCACAACGTGAAGCAAGCTCAGGTTGCTACTCCTGACCTACGCGAATGCCTAAACCAGAAGCGTAAGGAGAGGGGACCTTCCAACATGTCTATTACGCCCCCTAGAGAGCAATATTGTAATAGTCATAAAATCGTGATTGACTGCTACTGTTCTAAAGCAAGACGGTCGGTTTTCGACCGACTGAGCTACTCTCAGTCTTTCCCGAAAGAAAAGCCCGCGTATGCATCCGTGAACATGGCTTCACGCATACCTAGAAGAAGGTCAAGCTCAAGACATTATCCCTCTGGACCTCCGAACTGAAGGAGATTCGAAGACCTCCTCAGGAACACTGAAGCTGGGGTGTTCCAAAATACCCGTGCAAGGTTACAGCAACCGGCTTCGTATTCATCTGATTCCAACGCTGGGGGTCGCCAATCTCCCAGATCAGACGCTGAGAGTATAGAGTCGACTTCTGCAGCGACCTATAATAATCCTTCGGTGACGCCCAGGGAAATGGGAGTTTACGCTGTTGAAGATGGACACGAGGAAGCTTCGCCCTCAGGAAACGCAGAACAACACATCACTGTGCTGGAGACGTCTCTGAAACAAATGCAATTCGTAATGGAGAATATGCACCAGATGATGCTAACTCAGCACGCAACTGCCGTGGCTCAAGCATCGGTCCCGCCAACTCAGATACGTGTGGGGGTGGACTTGCCACCATCCAACCCAAGCCAAGAGCCCGCTCTAGATCAAGAGTCGGCGGCTCCTCCGCTTCCCCACTCGGTGAATGTATTACCTCCCGTTGGAGTCACGATACAACCAACTCCACACTACACCAGAGCCTTGCTCTCAACTGAAAATCCGATACAGGCAGTACGGGAGTTGAAAGCCCAGTTTGACGCCTTGAAGCACAAAGATCAGCTCAAGAAACTGGGAATCAACCAACCTTACCCAACTACCTGGAAAGAAGTCCCTTTTCCTCCGAAATACAAACCTCAGACTATGGCTCTGTTCGAAGAAAAAACATCACCAAGTCAATACATGAACTACTTCAGTATGATGACGGTGTTGCTACAAGGGAACGATGCCCTCCTCACTCGGGTGTTCAAAGGCTGCCTCTCAGGAGTAGCCTATCAGTGGTACCGTAGCTTGGCGGACAACTGTATTACTTCCTTCGAAGACTTCAAAGCTTTTTTCTTCACGTGATTCTATGAGGGTGGGATGGACATGTCTATGTCCTCTCTCATCGAAGTCAAACAAAGTGAAAAGGAGGACGTTCGCACCTTCGTCGAACGTTTTCGTCAGGCCACCTTACAAATGCCTCCAAGAGTTCCGGACTCGGCATTAGTAGACATTTGCAGGAAGAACCTCCTTCCCGTAATCTCGGTGTTTACAGGACCATATCAGTTCCACGAGTGGCCTTCGTTCATCATCTCGACAGTGGCCGCCGAAGACAACAGTCGCAAGGCGCGCGATAATGGCATTATGATCTCCACCTCCGATAGAGGCAAAAGGTCATCTCCCAGCAGCGACCATCCTCGCAGCTCCAAGGGAAAAGAAGCTCTGGCGGTCAATACGTCCAGACAAAAGGCGACGGCAACACGCAGACGAAGCCCGGGACTTCCAGGCCCGTCGAAGTATACTTTTTCGACGACGACGATATCCCTAGTATATTCAAGTGTCTCGTCAAAAGCAGCAAGATCACTCTTCCGGAGCTAAGGTGGCCCCAAGAAGTCGGCAGCACTGACGACCCCAAATACTGCATCTTTCACAGATACGTACACCACCCAACAAAGGTGTGTTACGTACTAAAAAGGAAGATCCAGGGGTTGATCGATGCTAAAGCCATCACTCTGCACAACACCGAGAAGACGGTCACGGCCAACATGATCTCTCTGCGGTTCGGCGATCTGCCTCCCCAAGAAGTCATGAACGGTGTCACGCCCATTTCTCGAGCTACGATGAACATCGTTAATCTCCCTCCAGCTAGGGATCAAAATCATGACCTAGTACCCCTGACCACCCGTCAGGGCGAGATCATGTGGGTCCATCCGAATTTGGTGTCAGAGCTCGAAGAAGAGACGAAAGCTAATAAAGCTACGTCTAAAAAGAGCCCCAAATACAGGCCATGCCACATGGTCGCAACTTCTTCTGTATCAGACGGAGACGAAGTATTTGCCGCAACCCATTCGGGGAAGGCCTACCTCAACGACAACGGAACAGGTCAGGAAGGCGCACCGGCTGACGCTCCAGCCGCCAAACCTTCAGAGTAAGGTCCCGCCATGCAAAATATCAGCCCTGCGAAACCTACTCCGGCAAAAAAGGGGAAGCAGAGAGAAGTACGCTTTGATAAACCTGTGAAAAATATTCCAAGCAAGGGTTTAGAGAAGCCGTACGAATTCGATATCCTGGCCCAACTAGCCAATACGCCAGCCAGGCTCTCCATCTTTGAGCTACTCAGGCTCTCCCCAGACACTCGTCTAGCCCTGAGTGAAGCACTGATGCAGGCGAAGGTATACTTGACCCAGCTCAAGTCCCCCGACGAGGAGCCAGTGGCGTGTCCTCAATGCCACAGCGTGATGGAGGTGGTCCCAAATATCACTTTCACTCAAGACAACATGCTGTTAAAACATAACAGACATGACAGGCCCCTCTATTACACCGGGTATGTCGGTTCCATGGAGGTCGACCGGATTCACATAGATCCGGGGTCGTCGATCAGCATCATCCCTCACAGTCTGCTCAGGCCGCTAAGAATTCCTACCAGCGAACTGGCTTACACTACCACTACAATCGTGGGTTTCAACGCTGGAAGAAGTAAGCCATTGGGGAAGATCCGCTTGAGAATCCAGATCGGCAACCTCAGATCGGTGGCCACATATTACGTCATCGATTCAGAGGTGTCCTACAATATTTTGCTGGGAAGACCGTGGATCCACGACCACAACATTGTTCCTTCAACTCTACATCAATGCCTTAAATATGTAGACGCACAAGGAACCGTACAAACGGAGGTGGCTGACCTAAACCCGTTTAAAGGAATAGAATCCTACTATTCCGACACCGTATTGTACTCCCAAGACCACACGGAAGAAGCGCCAGGCGAGGCGAAGGACGAAGCACTCGTCCGGAAGCCAGGAAAATCCTCCGCCGCACTACCGCTGTCAATCAGAGTGAAAGGGCGAACCACTCGTCCAAAAGCCATAGAGCCTATGGCTATTCACCTGAACAGATCCAACTCAGGAAGCGACTCTCCAACGGTCACTCTGAACCAAAAGCCTCCACCTTTGGTCATCAACCTTCGGTGCAACGGGCAGCCGACCGATGTAGACACGACCAGGAACGGAGTTCCAGATGATAATAAACTTCCTCTTTTCCAGTACATTGATGCTCAGATTCCAAATCAGGAATCCACGCCCCGTGACGAGGTAGGACCCATAGCACAAAAATTCTTGGCAGCTATAAACTCCTACCATCCATATGTCTGGGAAGCAGCGTCATCGTCCAACATCATCACGACGTATGGACCCCATGAGGATTCTATCTTCGTTGTCCCGCCTAGCTGCAGCAGTCAGCGTCCCATATTCTTCGGTCGCATGCACAGTCAACCGGCCAGCCTGGAAGACCCTTTCGATGACGATACTGGAAAAATGCAGATTCACCGATACAGCCCACAGGCATTAAGGATCGTGCAAAACATGGGCTATGACTTGAAGCGGAAGCCAGGCCTCAACTACGGAAGAGGCAGACGAACGCCTCCGCGCGGCAACCCCCGCTATCGTCAAACTCGTTTCGGGTTAGGGTATGCCACCTCCCTTACGACTTCCAAGTCGGATGAGGATATCTTTTTCTCCTCCCAGGACGGCCCGTCACCCCCCGACTCACCTGATGCTCTCGGACAAACGCTATCAGTAAATATGGTGGTGACAGATTCCCCAGAAGCAGATGAACAGGATTCTGAGCCATTTGAGAATGACTCTTGGGCTCAACAAATGGATACGCAGTGGGAATTCCGCTTCGAGCAAAGAGAACCTCCCACCAAAGACGAAGTTATCCAAATCGATGTTGGGGGTGTACTTTCGCCAAAACCGATATTTATCAGTGACAATCTTCCCCCAGCTGAAAGGGGAGAAATCATACAGCTGATAAAGGAATACGTCGACGTCTTTGCATGGGATTATGGGGACATGCCGGGCCTTGACCCAAAGGTGGCTACTCATAAGCTCAACATATTGACCAATTCAAAGCCTATGAAGCAGCACCAATGCCGGTTCCGCCCGGATATGATGGACGCCATTGAAGCTGAAGTCAAGAAGCTGATAGCCTGTAGATTTATCCGGGAAGAACAACATCCCGACTGGGTCGCCAATGTTGTCCCAGTCATGAAAAAAATGGAAAGGTACGTATCTGTATCGATTACCGAGATCTGAATGCAGCCTGTCCCAAGGATGAATTCTCTCTTCCCATCACGGATATCATGATCGACAATACCTGCGGCTTTAAACGCATGTCTTTCATGGACGGGTTCTCAGGGTACAATCAGATCAAGATGCATCCTGAAGACGAGAAGCACACTGCCTTCCGCACCCCATTGGGAGTATATTGCTACACAATCATGCCCGTCGGATTAAAGAACGCCGGGGCTACATACCAACGGGCTATGAGCAGCATATTCCATGAACATTTACGTAAAATAGTAGAATGTTACGTGGACGACATAGCCGTCAAGAGCCGCCTCAAGGATGATCACATTCAAGACTTGAGGACGGTATTTGAGTTAATGCGCCAACATCAACTCAAGATGAACCCTACGAAGTCCTTCCTGGGTGTATCTAGTGGCAAATTCCTGGGATTTGTCATCACCGCCAAAGGCATCCAGGTGGACCCTGACAAAGTCCAGGCCATCGTATAAATGCGACCGCCCCACAATCTGAGGGAACTCCGGGGATTTCAAGGCCGTCTGGCTTATATCCGGAGGTTCATATCCAACCTCTCGGGAAGATGTCAGCCCTTTTCGCATCTCATGAAGAAAGGTATATCCTTCGTGTGGGACGAAACCTGTCAGCAAGCATTCGGGGATATCAAATGCTACCTCACCAGTCCGCCAGTTCTGGTGCCTCCCGTTATGGGAAAACCGTTCTTGCTGTACGTCCGAGCAATGGATCATTCGCTAGGAGCCCTTCTCGCACAGAAGAACGATGTAGGGCATGAACAGGCTATCTACTACCTCAACAGGATGATGGTCAGAGCCGAACACCGGTACAACCCAGTGGAGAAAGAATGCTTGGCTCTGATGTTCGCTATCCAAAAGACGCGGCACTTCGTCACCGGCCAGACTATCCACATCATCTCCAGGATTAACCCTCTTCGAGTACTGATGAGCAAGCCGAGCGTTCTTAATTCCTGACTCGCAACTTGGGCGATGCTGTTAACACCATATGACATGGTATACGTACCGCAGAAGTCCATCAAAGGCCAAGCGCTGGCTGACTTCCTAGCCGCTCATCCGATCCCGGAGACCTCCAAATTATACGAAGACATTCTCGACGAAGTTACAGAATGTAATTCCGCAATGGAAGGAGACGCATGGCAACTGTTCTTCGACGGCGCCTCCAGAACCGGTCCTAAGGGAAACATCGTTTCAGGAGTAGGAGTCGTCCTGGTCGCCCCTAATCAGCTCATCATCTACCGAGCATATTCTCTTAGCTAGCCCTGATCCAACAATGTGGCAGAGTACAACGCTCTACTAATAGGGCTCCAAGTTGCTAAAGAACTGGGGGTAGAGTCCCTGGAAGCTTTTGGTGATTCTCTGCTTATCGTCAATCAGGTCAGAGGAATATATGAAGTCCGGAATCCAGACCTCATCCCCTATCACCAAGCGACGATCGAGATAGCCATGACATTCAAAGGGTTCTTCCTAGAGCATGTCTCTCGATCCCAGAATTTGGAAGCTGATGCCCTAGCCAGTCTAGCAGCGGATTTAGCTACTCCTATAAGAAGGCAGAATTCGGTGATCCTTCTTAACAGAGATTTATTCTGCGTGAAGAACAACCTCCACATAGAACGCAGCCACGCTGTAAACACAGATCCCCCTGGAGGAGACTGGAGGAGTCCCTTCATAGATTTCGTCGCATACGGAATCTTGCCAGAAGACCCCAGAGAAGCAGCATCCGTCAGGAGACGATCATTACGCTTCTACTTCGATGCATCTTCACAATGCATATATCGTCGGACTTACGACGGACTGCTATTAAGATGCCTCTCAGACGACGAAGCACAGCAGGTTATCCGGGAAGCTCACGACGGCGTATGCGGAGCACATCAGCCCGGTCCTAAGCTACAGGATCGTATCAGGAGAATGGGCTATTACTGGCCTACTATGATCACAGATACGATCAGCTATGCAAGACAATGCAGAGCCTGTCAGGTTCATACAGACTTCATACACCAACCGTCTGAATATCTACATCCTACGGTTGCATCCTGGCCCTTCGAAGCATGGGGTATGGATATTGTTGGTCCCATTCACCCGTCTTCCTCCAGAGGCCATCGGTTCATACTGGCCATCACGGATTACTTCTCCAAATAGGCAGAGGCGATCCCTCTGGCTGAGGTAAAGGCGTCTGACGTAATCAGCTTCATCAAGCACCACGTCATTTATCGCTTCGGGGTACCCCGGAGGATAATTCACGACAATGGGCCTCAGTTCATCAGCCAAGCGTTTCATCGGTTTTGCGATAAAAATCGGATACATAATATTGCCTCTACGACATATTATCCAGCTGCTAATGGTTTGGCGGAAGCTTTCAACAAAACCATTATCAAACTCTTGAAGAAATTTGTCTCTTCAAACAAAAGAGACTGGAACGAGAAGTTAGGCGAATGTCTCTGGGCATACCGCACAACGGTACGGACACCGACAGGTTGTACCCCCTTTTCACTAGTCTACGGGAGTGAAGCAGTTCTTCTCATCGAAATCCAGATCCCGTCGCTCAGGATAGCCGTGACTAGTGAGCTGACTCGAGAAAAGAATGACCTGTTAAGGCTCCAAGAGCTGGAAGGATTAGACGAGAAATGCCTCCAAGCTCAATAACGCATCGCGCTCTACCAAGCACGCATTTCTAAAGCCTTCAATCGTAAGGTAAAGAAAAGAGTGTTCAAAGTCGACGAGCTAGTCCTAGCCGTAAGAAGGCCGATGATTCTTACTCACAGAAGCAAAGGCAAATTCCAGCCCAAGTGGGAAGGCCCTTATGTGATCGAGACAACATTCTCGAATGGCGCTTACAGGTTAGCCCAGCCTAATGGAGACCTGTTAATGGCTCCTATCAACGGCAAATTCCTGAAAAGGTACTATGCTTAAACTTCCCTGCTCAGGTGGAATATAGCAAGGATCTCATATTCTGACAAAACTACTCCCAAAACAAAACTAGTTGGGTCATATCCTATCATGTCTGTACGACCTCTGAATAAGATATGTCCTGCTAAGAAGTTTATCGAGAGTCTATCATGTCCATACTACCTCTGATATTACTCTCGCCTAAAAAACTGTCATTTACATTCCGAAATGACGGGTCCACAAAAGTCAGAAAAGAGTCGCCTTTATTTATTCCCAAAAGGGAGGCAGAATTACATCTGGGCAAGCAAAAAGGAAAATGATACATCATAATGGCGGAGTAGTCAGATTGCGAATCAGCCGCTCTAGTGCAGCTATCCTCTCATTCCTAAGAACCAAGGCGTCGGCGCGAGCCTGCTCCAGCCGTGCCTCGGGGGTGTTCGTAAGGGTCAGATCAGCCTTTGCCCGAAGACAGCCCGCTCGAGCAGCTTCTGCACGGTCTAAATCCTGTCGTGCTGCGTTCAGACGACCAGCTGCTACCTCTAGACCCGCCAACGATTGAGAAGCCCATACCTCAGCCTGAGCGAGTTTTTCCTTCAGCTTGGAGGCCCACGTCGCATTCCCTTCATGCTCGGTGCGACACTGCGTCTCAACGGCAAGAGCCTCTTCCACGACAGCTTTTCTCCTATCCATCTCCAGCTTATGCTTCTGGATGGAGTTGTCTAGGCTTTCCAGCTTTGTAGCAAGCCGCACAGTCATGAGGTCGAACCGAGCCTGGACGTCAGCATCGAGGCTGCCCCGAGTCAGCTGCAAGTATTCGGTAATGGGTTGCTCTAACCCATTAACCACCGCCTCCAGAGCGTCAGCTGCCCCAGGATCGCCGAGCACCCTGATGACCACGATCGAAGCAAGAGAAGTCTTCTTCAGGCACTCAAAATCTAGACTCTTCGCTAACACCATTGATATCATCGTTTTCAAACCGGTGTAGAAAAGGCTGGTATGTTGCTCGGTCAATGCAACTAGATCCGACTGGAAGCCAGGATTGGCCGCAATATCAGCAAGTCCCTCTCCCGGGACAATTGCAGACGAGTTGGCCACAACCGTCGCATCGGCGCATGGCACGACCGAAGAAGGTGCGGTAACGGCGGTCGAAGTCATCGCCACACTCACAAGAGGAAGGGTCACGACGACGGGTTCATCGTCCTCTTGAGGTGACGAAACTACTCCGGGCATACTGGCCCCCGAAGCCACTTCCTCATCAAAGTCGAACGCCTCCGTATCATCGTCTAGAGCCCGAGCGGAGCCAGAATGCGCTTCAACGCTATACTCCCCGTGGGTGCTATCCCCTGAAAAGAGGACAAGAAAGTTAATATCAGTATGATGATAATCTTTCTAAAAGAGAGACATGAAGACGACATTTACCCGGGGCCAACGGCATATACGACGCATCTGCACCCGAGGTAGCTAAACCATACCTTAATGACGCAATGCGAATCGTCATGCCTGGAGAAGGAGGTGGGCCGACTAACATCGCCGAGAGTTTTGCCAAGCCCTCACCAAGACGCGGTCGAGGTTCATCAGCTGGAATCTCGCCAGGCACGCTCGCTGACACAACGGGAGTTTTACCCGTTGCTGACCTCGGGAAAGATTCTCCCATCTGCCTCGGCCACACAGGCAAACTCGCTCCGCTACCTGGAGCAGCAGCCACGACAGCGACCTCTAGCGAGGATTCTCCAGCGCCGCCGGTCGGAACTGTAGAAGGTCCCTCTCTAAAAGGCGAGGAACCTCCAGCCAAAGAATCATCCCTAATATAGGAAGAGGCAGGCTCACTCCCGGGAGCCTCAACACCAAGAATGCGGAGAGGACGAGCGACCGTCTCCTTCCTCCTCTTACGAAGAGAAACTTTCTTCGGAGCAGAAGCCCGTCGCTTCCCAGAAGAGACTACCAAAGCCCCCGCAGGCGGAGGCACTTCACACCTCGGCACCGACACCAGAGGCTCATCCGGAGTACCAGACTCCTCACCCTCGTCCGAAGAAACCGAGAGGACGTTAACTCTTCCCCCAGGCTTGGGAGAAGGCACCCTGAAGCTTCCACGCGTGTCGAAATCACGATGGAAGGTATTAATCGCCACGTAGAACTGGGCGTAAGAATAGAGAATGCGGAGCTTCGTGGAGGCTGTAACGACCGGCACGATAAAGCTTGCCCCCATACAACCCGTGATAAAATATCGCCACCCTCTAGCTCCATCAATGAGTCCGCCCCTGGACCTGAAGCTGGTGACGGCATTGCCTACATGCAACTGATCGTACCCAAACTGCCTGGCGAACCGACTAGGCAAGTAGGGTTCAAAGAAGCAGTGATCTTCGCTCCTGTACAGCAGATGGGAGGGCCTAATACAGACCAACCAGTTAAAAGCTTCCGGGGAAAGGTCGGTCTTCTCTCCACCTGAATCCTCAAGCCGCACCCCTGATTGATTGCGATGTACGGAGGGGACAATACGGAGGATCTTCCAGCCCTGGCTGAGGTTCAACACCAACCGACAGTCTAAGACTGTGTTCACATTCCAGGAGAAATTCTTGTAATTCAGCAAGAATATACCCCCCGAGCTGCTACCGGAGCCAGGAGACATCACCCGGGGATTGTGGAGGATTAACCATCCCATCAAGTATAGATATGGTAATTCCACCCTGGGAAAACTCTCACGCCGAGCTTCGTCAGCAAGCAACCCATCAGTTATGGCTCTCAGGCCAGCCTGTATATGGCACACCATGGCAGGAAACAAGCCCAGTCTTGCCCCGAACACCAGGCGCACTGTCGGTCACAGGATGTTCCGGTGAATACGGTCCGCGGACGCTGTGCCGGGCACTACTACTCGACGCAGCCATATGGAAAGGAAACCAGCCAACTGGGCTTCCTTAGACAGAGGCCGGCGATAGCGCCTCAAGTAACTACAGGCCTTAGTGCCTTCAGGGTACTTTCCTACCCCCTCGACGAGAATCTGATTCGGAGCTGCGGCCTCCTCCATAAGACCCTCGACGACCTGGGCGCTAAGCACGCCCAAATAATTCACGGGCTCATTTTTGTCCCCCGAGGCTTTCTCCGACTTGGCAGCCCTACCTCGGTGAAAGAAGAGGTAGGACATCCACTTGGTGGTATGAGCCAGATCAGAAGGCTCGTTATAAAAAGTGGTGCACGCGAAGTATTGACACATCAGCTCCTGATATACTTCTGCCACCCGAGGGTCCAAATCCCCCAACTCCCGGTTGGTAGGAACGTACTCTTCATAGGGGGTATCCCCCATCGGCAGTCTCGAGACAACTGCCATCTCATGGAGCGCCAATCCCAACTCCCCCAGTGGAGTGGCAAAGATCCCAGTGAGCGGAATGTACCGCTCCATCAGCGCCAGGAACAAGTTAGGGTTCGGAGGCAACCCGACGCTCGTCGCACTCATAGCGGCATATAGTCCAATAACCTCCAGCTCTCTCCGAAATTGCTTCAAGGCCCAGTCAACCAGGCATGTCTATCGGGAGTTTGTTGGGGCAATCCACCCATTACACTGGGGATTCTCCTTGGGATATACCCCTCCTCGTCCCATGAAGTCGTTGCAGAAGGTCGGCAATTGGACCGGCTGGATCACCGAGCTGTCTTCACTCAGGACACTACCCGGGCACAGTCCCCGGAACAACGTCACAAAGCCGGAAGGGCGACTGACAAACGACCCCCGGTCAGCTCTTTTGAGATGAAAGATCTTCCCCGGCTTACCGTGAAGATCAGGAGTCAGCATCCACGACATCTTCCTGGGATGCGTCGCATGGAAGAAGGCCGAGATGGGATAATCCTTCGGCATCGTTGGCAAATACAAAACCAAATTCCCGGCAGGGAAAACCCAGGGCTCCCTCTTGGGCCTCATTTGGGACTGTTTGTCAATCATGTCCCCAAAAAGGAAAGCCGGCTTTATGTACTGCTCCCCGTCTACGTAGGTCAGGGGCTCGCCATTAATCATGCTCAGCAGCGTCCGCTCGCCCTGAACCGATATCAAAAACCCCCTTCCCTCAGGATACTGGGGTCCGGAGATGGGAAATGCCACGTGGGACAGATCCTCCAGGTAGTTCGAGTGCAGCATCCCAGCAGCGGAGCCCATCACCTCGGCCAGTGGAGACTCACCCAAATCAACTGCAAAAGTGCAAGGAAAAGATGTCACTACAAGTCTTGCACGAACATGCAGACCGAAGAAACGACAGTCTGTGCTCTACGCAGGATTATGCAAATCTGGCTATTTTACGCCGGCAGTCCTCCCCACAAGCGTAAAACTCAAATTTTACGATATACACCAATTTTCGGTAGCCAGAGCTTTTACGCTCAAAACTACGAAAATGTGGAGTACCCTTGCCCATACGTCGAAAAGTTGTCCTCATTTGCATTCATATAGATTGTCTTGTACAGCGTACTTATCTATTTTCAAACCATATGCATGTTTACTGTATTCAAATTGGCTCGTATTTTCTGTATCTTGTTACGTCCCTCTGAGGACCTGGTCCGCTGCCAGGTGTATCTTTTCTTGAGTATTTGCAGGAGTGCAGATTTGGATGGTTACATGTGATCCGAGGATGTCTTCTCTTCGAGCTGTGATGGATAGCTGGTATTCTTATATTGTGTTGTGGTGTTGTACTCATATTGTTTTTGCTCTTATATTCGAGTTGGTAGTGGATTTGTTTCCATCCAACTATCATCCTTAGATACTTCTTATTGAGATCTAGTTTCATAGATACTGGTTATTTATTTCTATATGATTTTGGTGGATGAGATTTAGATTTTACCCTGTGACTTATGATACATTTTATACCACTTGTGGATTTTATATTCATATTACAGCGTACGTATGGATTTGGTTTCCATATATTGGAGTTGCCATATCCATGCGGCTGGCATGCTTACGTGTCCTAGTCCTACGTATTTTTGGGACTGAGGCGTGACAAATATGCAGACCGAAGAAACGACAGTCTGTGCTCTACGCAGGATTATGCAAATCTGGTTATTTTATGCCGGCAGTCCTCCCCACAAGCGTAAAACTCAAATTTTACGATATACACCAATTTTCGGTAGCCAGAGCTTTTACGCTCAAAACTACGAAAATGTGGAGTCTTTACGCTGGCACATTAGAAATGTGGACGTAAAAGATGAAAACGCCTCCGTGCATCAACTTCCTCCAAAGAGGCTATCAGCACAGAAGACGACCTAGCGCGGTCACGTTCAACGTGTGCGAAAGATTTTTCGTCGTTTTTGTCACCCCAAAGGCTCTACCTCTAAGGCCGGGTGCGCTACTCGTCGGCGGGATACTTTGCTCGGAAGAAAGTTCGCCTTGTCCGACCAGAGACTCCCTCGCTGGGGCAGAAGAATGAGAGGAAGAACCTACGCTCTTTCCCTTAGCGGAGGGGGTTTATTTCGGCGTCATTTCTGAAGACTCGGAGTGCTCGGAGAAGGAACGAAGAAAAACTCGGAACGGTCGAAAGCTCTCTCTTTCGCAGAAGACAGATAAAAAGTTTTTTTCTCTCAAAAAAAACTTGGGGTATATATAGTCCGGGTCGACTCCTCGAATCCTCGGACGAACTCCTCGAGACCCTAACCAAATCTCGCAAATTAAATGATGGGTTATGATTGGATGCTACGTCAGCCCACTACCCTTGGAAGACGGACAGTCAGCGAATTCGAAAGGTTTTTTCGTGCAAAACGGTTCAGCGGGTTCTACGCTAAAGGAGCTTTCTACGCTCGACAGCAACGGATCTCCGATTTTACGCTCGCAATCTACAAGTCTATGGTTTTACGCCCGGATGCCTTTGTGCTCGGTAGCTTTTATGCTCGAGAGACCACAAACCTACGACTTTATGCTCAGCAGATACCAAATCGACGATCTCACGCTCGGTGGCGCTCAGTTTACGCTCAGAGGCAACAGATCCACAAACTTCACGCTCGAAGAAACTTTCTTTTTATGAGCTACAAATCAAACAGTTCTACGCTAAAGGAGCTTTCTACACTCGACGGCTACGAATCTACAGCTTTACGTTCGACAGCTATAAGTCTATGGTTTTATGCCCGGATGCCTTTGTGCTCGGTAGCTTTTATGCTCGAGAGGCTACAAACCTACGACTTCACGCTCAGGAACCACAAGTCTACGATTCCACGCTCGATGGTATTTTATGCCCAGAGGTTACAGACTGATGATTTCGTGCTCCACGACTTTCCGTATATTCGAAACAGTCCCCAAAGCGATCAATTGCAAAGAGTTCACACAGAAGATACTCGTTCTTGACCCAAAGCATCCCAAGTACCCGAAGCATACAAGAGTTCAAACATTAAGAAATTACTCTTCTCGGGTCAATTGGAGGTTCATCCAGACTCCAGTCTAAACGTCTCGTCTACCAAGATGGCGAACTCAGTTTTAACAGCCATTCCTCGACCCTGTCCCAAGGAATTTTCGAGAAGTCACTCTTGAAGACGAAGTCTGAACAAAAATTCTGTTCATCAGAGAAGCAACAGTTCAGAAATTCTACGCGGTTCCTTGGTCCTAGCAACAGGACGGTTCTAAAGTGTTCAAAATACTCTACAGCGTTCTATGGACTATTCGTTATGCGTAAAGGACAGGACCTAGCACTCTTTCTACAGAGTCGGCGTAAAGATTCAGACGTGTTGAAGCTACACATATTCAGACTTCACAGCAACGTATGGCAAGATGATCATATGAAGAAGCAAGACAATTTTATTAAAGATCAAAATCATGATTACATATGAGGGAAATCCAATCTACAAGAATTTTCTTTTCATTTTCATGATTACATCTGAGGGAAACTCCATCTACAAAGGAGATACCCCCTCGTCGTCCGAAGATCGCCCAGAAGCTGTCCTGACAGGTTCTCGCATGGGTGGAGATCTTCCTCTTCTTCGAGGACAGTTCATCGACTACCCCAGTCATGAACAAGAAGATCCTCCATTCGCCATGGCCGATCCAGTTGAGGTATCTTCTATCCAACTCGATCGAGGACGATAGATTACGGTTTGTCTAAACTCGTCGGCGGGGATCTCAGAAGAAGAGATACAGCTTGCAAACAGTATGGTCTAATATGACCCTTCCCTTCTCCCGGAAGAACCACCATACAAAGTTGTTGATTATCCCGAGCAAGGGAGGCTAAGATATCCTTCCATGATCCATCGTTGCAGTGAACATTTGCTCGAAGACGCCGTCTTTTTCGGCTCCCTACATGCTGGAAGAACATGATCTCCTTCTTCCTCAGGTCAACCCGACGAACTCGGGCGATCATCTCTGCATGGTGATGGAAATGTGGTGAGGACAGGTTCACCTCCCAGCCTTTTTATAGGCAAAAGAGATCACAGCGGTCCCCAATAAATCTGCCATAAAGTCCGCATCGACCGTTTCAACGCTCCATTTAGAAACGTTTCGAGTTACGAGGGGCCGTTCATGCTTCATTCAAAGCATTTCAAATTCCGAGGAATTTAAAAGCTTTGAAGGGGGTCTTGTAGAAGCATGAAAAATACGCTGGGAAGAGCTACGTAGCCTCTTGATGCAGAGCAGCGTAAACAGAGGCCTTCAGAGCCATCGAGCATACAACAGAGCTTTTCCCGCTAAAATACAACATGAAGTGTATGCTCAAAGGACCATCCGCTTAAGTGCAGTACGTCCAGGCCGCTCCAGCGTAAGACAGAGTTCTTCATCGCCTCCATGGCGTAAAACTCAACCGCTCTCAAAGCAGCGTTAATGCGTACGAGGAACGCTTCGTCTTCCCCGAAATGAACCTGTCAAGTCACGCAGTGAATCTGACCTCTGACTCCTGACAAAAAGTGCTGCACGACTACCCAGACGACGGTTGGAAATGATGGCAGACTCCTCGGGACGCGCCCCACAGTATGATGGCGGATCTTTGTATTTAATGCAGAGGATTTGGTTAAAGCATCACCAAACCGTCGTTTACTGGAGTCCCCTCAGCATAAACTGCTCTTTCGCGTACAAAGGAATACGCCGCCCTGTTTTACACAGGTAAACATGAGCTATTTTACGCTCCGCAGCAGGCAAACCGCCTGCCACGTCAAAAGCTGCACCTCGTACGGGACTCGAGGCACGTCTCCACGTCTAATTACACAGAGCGGTGACAGCTTCTCTCAAGGCACGTCTCTGCGACGGGTGCACAGAAGGGCTGCAGACCTTCAAAACACGCTTCCGCATTTAATGCATAAGACGATGGCAAATCTCTGCAAGAGATTCGATTATATCTCCAAAAGCCGTAATTCCGGCTAAGACGTCCACATCAGCACGGTACGCAGCGGCTTCTACGCTCATTCTAGCACAGTACGCAGCGGCTTCTACGTCCATTCAGGATCTGTGCTCATGCGGCTTCTACGCCCACTCAGTCTCTACGACCATTCAGTCTCTACGACCACTCGGCTTCTATGCCTGTTCGGCTTCTATGCCTGCTCGGCTTCTATGCCTACTCGGCTTCTATGCCTGTTCGGCTTCTATGCCATGGTGACAGACATTTGGCTTCTATGCCAACCTCTGCTACACAATGGATACCTACCTACGTGGCTTTTACGCCGTGATCTTAGTAGCAATTGTACGCGTTGTGTCCCCTTAGTTGGACCCGCGTCACACGATATTAACTTAGTGTGGAGTACAAAAACGTTGATGAGCAACACAATAATACAAATTTGAAAAATTAGTTTGGAACATTAAAAAAAAAAAAGTTGATATTCAACTTTATTATGATTTACTACAACAACAAGACATCCTTCCTTTATTTTCGACACAATAATACAATTTCAAGCACACTAGAACAGTACTGCAACGGAAATTAAATCACAAGAACCATCTCCTCTTCTTCTTCTTCTTCTTCTTCTTCTTCTATTTGCATGCAGGCAACGGTGCTCCACAAAGGCACAAAGGCACGTGTTATTATAGTAGGAATCTGCTCCGAACTTGGCAAATTTTCCTCCCGTCGGTATCTTTCCGCACAGCTTGTTGTTGGTCAAGTCCAACTTGATTAAATTCTTGAGCTTGCCAAGCGACGAAGGGATCGGACCGGAGACGCTGGTGTTGTAGATCGTCAGCGACTGCAGGTGCTTCAGCTTCGACAGCTGGGGCGGGATAGGGCCCACTAGGTTAGGCAGGTCGTCGAAGAAGATCTCCTTGAGGGTCGATATGTCGCCGATGGACGGTGGGATCGAGCCGTGGAGATCGGTGAGAGGAAAAGCACACGAGATGTCGTCGCAGAGTGTGTTGTCGGAGATCGAGAGGGAGGAGACGCGGCCTGTTGAGTCGTCACATTGTATGTAGGACCAGAAGCAGCAGTCGGTCGCGTCGGTCCAGTCGTCGAAGTATTCGGTCGGGAAGGAGCTCTTGAACGCGAGGAGAGCCGCCTTGTCGTCTTGGTTGCATGCGGAGGAAGAGAAGGGGAACGCGGCGAGGAGGAGAATGGTAGCGATGGAGAAAACTGAAGAGTACATGTTGTTTAATTGTTTGTTTGTATGTAGGTTGAGTATTGTCGCATAAATGCATGCAATGTGAGTATCAAAGGGTGGTTGTATTTATAGGTGCCGATGATGGAGGACTGACTTTGGTAGGTTGCGGTCCATCTTGAGGAGCTGCACGAGCACATCTATCAAGTTTGACGGATTAGGGACTGCAGTGCCGCCCACGTTGTTTTCACTTACAACCGGGCAGGCAGAAGTACTACTTTGTGGCAAATTAATTAATTAAATCAGGACATTGTACGTTCGATATATATTCCAAGAGGAGCCAACGAGTTGGTCTCGCTAGCTGTCGAGAACCACATTATACCTTGATTTGAGCAACACTATTAGCTAGATTTTAGGTTTCTCTAGCAATTACTGTTTATGCTCAATGTACAAAAAACATAACGATGGAATCCAGACCTGCAAAGGAAATAGGACCAAGTAGAAAGATTCACTTGAAGGTGAAAGATTCATTCCACCCTCCCTATGCAATAAGGATAAAAGAGAACACGGTTAGAAGGTTCCAATGTGTATATAAAGTTATATATCGCATGCAGCAGACTACAATGATGGAAGTCCACAAGAAACACAGTCAAATCTATTATCTTAAAGAAGAGAAGAGAAAACAGTGGTCAACTTTCTATTAGGCCATCTCACATGAAATTTTTTCTCTCCCATATTTGTATGGTAAGAAATATAAAATATTTGAAAAAAATTCTCCTAATAGTGATTTCTATTTTAATTTCTATCATATATGGTATTGATGTAGGATAAAAAAATTATATTAGCATTTTTATATGTAAATTTTTTATAGAAATCTTCTCTCTCATGACAATTATTATTGAGCCATACATTATTAAATTGATCCTTTGATTTTCTGTCACATAAGATAGAAATAGAAACCATTGGAAAAAAAAAAGTATTTGTACAATTTTTATGTAGAAATTCGACCAACTAAAAAAAAAAATTCTTAAAATATAACGACAAAGTAGGATTGAAACTCAATTTTAAAATTTTCCATTGGAGATCCCCTCAGTATAATTTACTTTATCCTGAGGTACCACACTACCAGTCCTTTGCACAACTTTCAAGCAAGTAGCTTTAGATATGGTAAGAGTATTGCAAGGACTAGGACCTTTATAAGATCAGCACAAACTAGGTTAGTTGTCACCTCAGCGATACATATTGTATATTATTTACTTATGTATCGTGTAATACAATAATTTTAAGAGTTTAGGTCATCTATTTCAAAATTCATATAGGAGAAGAGAACAAGATTATATATAGGACTATTTGATATTACCCCCCTCTTAGATTAGGTAATATTGATATTATCTCCATGTTAGATTAAAAGTTGAGAATATCCCTCTGAAAGTGTCGTTAAAAACTCTTTAACGACACTTTCAAAACTCATTAACGACACTTTCAGGAGGGTATTCTTAACTTTTAATCTAACTGGGGGTAATATCAATATACCTAATCTAAGAGGGGGGTAATATCAAATAGCATATATATATATATATATATATATATATATATATATATATATATATATATATATATACAATTCATCTTTACAAGTATATCTAGTTCATCTTTATAGATATATCTACTTCCGGAAACCATATATTTAAGCATGCGATACATATTGCTCCTCCCTCCGTCGGCTCCTCCTCCTCCCTTCGGAGTCCTCCTCCCTCCGTCTGCTCCTTCTCCCTCCGGCTCCCCTCCTCCCTCCGGCGTCCTCCTCCCTCCAGCTCCCCTCCTCCTCACTTAGTGAGCTCCTCTCTCTGTCTCCTCTTTCTGTCTCTCTCTCTCTCTCTCTCTAACACGACACGACACGACATAACACGACATGACACACACTAACCCTAACTCGGACATACACACACAAGTGCGGACACACTAACACATTCGAACACTAACCCTAATACGAACACGGACACACGGACACACACACAGACATAGACAAGACATGACATGACACGGACACATGGACATGAATACGACATAAACATAGACCCGACATGGGATACGACACATACACATACACTGACAGGACACGAAACATGACACAGACCCTAACCCTAACCCTATATCTCTTCTAGTTAGCTGTCTGAGTTTAGATGCAACCATGTGTATCGACATCGTATACAATACGTTGCATATCTCGACTCGAGGAGAGTCGTATACACGGACATGGGAATGACTCTTCAAAGTCGAGACGCGATACGGTATTGGCTTCTTCTAGAACTCGTATCCAACATAGGTTAGAACAGTGTCAAACATCCTTAACACAAGAGTTCATGTTCGGGTAGTTGTGGCACGGTATTGGTATATGTATCGCGTACCAATGACACAACGTCCCCCTCGGCCCCGATGACCCCCCCTCGGCTCCCCTCAACCCCGACGACCCCCCTCCTCGATCAGAAGATTAGGTAACCTATATTTGGAGTGAGTGCACATTGTATACATGTGTGTGTGTGTTTAAGTGTGTTTAGTGAGTGAGTGTTAGTGAGTTAGTATAGGTTTAGTGTTTAAGTGTTGAGTGAGGGTATGTATATTAGGATTGAGTATCTAAGGATATTTGAGTTTTGGTTTAGTATCCCAAGATACATGAGTAGGTGTCAATATACCAAGATACTTAAGGGGAGAGGATGCCAACATGGTGACCGTCTTCCTGGCCACCCATCGGAAGGGCGAAAAGCTCATTGATGAGAAGGCCATGTAGACCTATGTACGTTTTACTACCCTGTGTTAGTTTTAATATAACTTAGAAAATATGCAAATATATATCTATATAGTTAGTAATAAATAACTTAGATGTTAGCAACCACTTGTCTAGGACGAGTATCTTAAACTACGTGAGCGGGTGTCACGCCCCAATCCTAAAATACCGAGGGACTAGACACGTGGCAATGACCAACAGCACAAGCCAATGGGCAAACCCAATTTAATGGACCCATTAGAGTATACTTAAGCTGTAAAACAACAATACAGTGGTCTACGATATATGTCAAATGAATAAAACTAATCTCATCCACAGCAGATAAATCAATATCAATATAACAACATATAAACCAATATCAAGTCTCAAATAAAATATATCGGGAAATAATTCGATAATGAGTTTGATACAGTAGTTCAATAGACAAGAAATAAAAGAGTCTAACAACAACAAAAACTGAGTATAGATAAAGCAGATACTCAGGAGAAATCTTCGGTCAACACCTCATCCTCTGGTAACGGTACTGCTCCTGCTTCTGCTTCTGCTCATGTCCCGTATAACTCGGGATAGATCTCCTCTGCTAGACCTGGGGACATAATCCGGATCCAGGTCCTCAGGGGACATAGCAAGGTACAAGAATAACTCAAGCCAAATAAATACAGTATATAAAATGTATCAATAGGGCAACTATGTAACCAGCTATGTGATATGCAAGTGAGAGCATCACTAGTACTCAGGCTGAGACTACTACAAGCTCTGTGTCGGGGAGCCGGTAGCAGTAATATCACTTAATGTACCTAGCTCTGATGTAGAGTCTACGGCCTCACAACAATAAATATATATATATATAATTAGCCTGTAGCCTGTGTGTCTCTCCCCACCCAATGTAATCACACATCTCATGTCCACGACGTCTCATATCCATGTCACGCAAGATCATGACCTCTAACTGATGCAGCAAGTCATAATGATAGCTAAGCATATGTAATATCTATGTCACGAATCCTGTAACCTATACAGAATTATCATGAATAACTCAGGAAGATTCTGTCTCATGAATAGTATCAGGTGTCCTATGGTATAACGTACTTGATAATGCAAGCACAAAAATATATAGGGTCGCGATATCAATCTCTAGGTGATGTTACACAACTTCGCGTACGGCGTTGACACCCGAATCTTATTCGGACGCTAAGAAATCTCACACAGTCCTAAGTTGAACAAATATATCATATAAGTAAATCAAGGAAATAATATAAAGTAAGTACTGCAAGATTGGCAAGCTACACTTGCCTGGGATTTGAACTCCAACAGTTGCTCCGGTAACAGCAAGATCTTCTGGTACTCCTCCGAATGCTGAAATAAATTTTACCATCACTACCAGAAGATATGAAATAGCTAGGATTGACTATCCATAAGTCCAATTTGGACACAGGGGCAAAATTGACAGTTTTTGGTCAAAGCGGGGTCCTAATGTGGCCTACTTCACACCGAAAAATGTGCCAGAGATAAAGTTCTCCAAATTCATCAAACTTAGTATCTACATGTCCAGAAAGATGATACGAACCCTATGGAATATTCAGAACTAGATTCCGATGAGCCGATCACAAAATTGCCCATCAAGTGGAGTCGTGGGACCCACGATATGGAATTTTGTCAATGTTCTCAAAATCGAACCAAACTTGGGTCATAGGACTAGCGTATTGCTACGAGTCCGATGGAGTAAGTTTCATTTTGAAATGACGAGCACACACGAAGTTAAAACAAGTTTCAGAACAGGTCCAATATGGGGTATTTTTGACGGATACGCGTTAATTTCGGTGTGCACGCATATCCAAACCAACTTCTGCGAAATCTTACACATCCGTATTGACGATACGCACCTTTTGATACAAGTTGCACACGACGAAGTCGCCTTGTTTAGCGGAACGCACCCCGTTTCGAGAAATTTTGGATTTTAAAAACTAAGTTTTTGGTCGATTTTACCCGCGAATAAAACACAGCACACAGCAAATTAAAATAAACTAATTACAGAGTCTAAATCTTGGTTATGTTATCTAATTTACTGTTTAAACAGAATCTAAAATTATGAAACAGGTTGGGAGAAAAATGGTCGTGGGCATGGGGCTCCGGGACAGTTTCTGAATTACAGAATTCTGTGTTTTTTTTTCTGTTTTACGTCGCGATTTGCGATCGACACAGGTCGCGATACCCCGAACTAGTTACACGGGATTTTGAGAGGGTCAAGTAGTCTTCGCATAGGATTTGACAGAACTAAATTCGGATTAATACACAAGGAGATACGAGAGCTAGAAGAAGGGTACCTTGATGTTGTTCGAGACTGGACAATTTTGCGGCTAGGTTGGCGGTCGTTTTTCGGCGGCGTGCGGCGGCGTACGGCGGCCGGAGTTGCTCGCGGGTGATTGGAGAGTGAGGGGGTGTGGTTGGTTGTGTGAGAGATTGAGGGAGTGGGGGTTTATGTGAAGGAGAAGAGGGGGTGGAGGTCGCGGTTTGCGCGGGTCGGGGGTCGGGGTGTTCTGTGAGTGAGGGAGTGGTTGCAGGCTTGCAGGCTTGCGGGTCGGCGGGTCGGCTCCGGATCTGACCCGCTAGGGCTGTTGGGTCCGGTTTGGGTAAGTTTAGGTCCAGTTCGGTTCAGTCTGGTTCGGTTCAGTCCGGTTTAAATAAAATAAGGGTTTTTAGCTAATTAAAAATAGTTTTTGAGCCCAATAAATTTCAGAAAAATTACACAACAACCAATAATTAATTATACACCCAAAAATATAATTTTTGCAATATTATAATACTTAATTTAATACATAAAAATATAATTTCTTTGAAGAACATTAATAATAAATAATTAAAACTTTCAAAAAAATTCCAAAAAATATTTTTACAATCTACCCACCTTAAAAGGATTGCGTCCTTTAAATCAAGAATTAAATATTAAGGATAATTAATCATGGTACCTATATGTAGTTCTTAGGTAATACCTTAATCTTCGAATAGGTGAGGATAAAGCTGGTATATGACATCCTCTCATTCCCAAGTAGACTCGTCGGGGGAGTGATGTTTCCAAGCTACTCGGACCAATCTAATCGTCTGACCCCGTAATATCTTCTCACTAATGTCAAGTATCCCAACTGGCTGTTCTTCATACCTCAAGCTAGGTCCTACTGAAATCTCAGAATGATTGACTACGAGACTTGGGTCAGTCACGTACCTCCTCAGCTGTGAGACATGGAATACATCATGCACTCCCTCTAAAGATGGGGGTAATGCAAGACGATACACCACCTCACCAATCCACTCCAGAATATCAAATGGCCCAATGTACCTCGGGCTCAGCTTGCCTCTGCTCCCAAATCGAATAGTACCTCGTGTAGGTGAGATCCTCAAGAATACATGTTCTCCTTCCTTGAACTCCAAAGGTCGGCGGTGTGTGTCAGCCCAATGCCTTTGCATATCCTGAGCTGCACGAAGACGACTCTGAATTTTCTTCACCTTCTCAACTTTCTGTATCACTAACTCCGGACCAAGTATCTGACGCTCGCCAACGTCACTCCAACATGTCGGTGATCTGCACTTCCTGCCGTACAATGCCTCGAATGGTGCCATCTGGATGCTTGTCTGGTAGTTGTTATTGTAAGAGAACTCCACCAAGTGCAAATGGTCTTCCCAAGACCCTTCAAAGTCTAACATACACGACCTCAGCAGATCCTCTAGGATCTGAATCGTACGCTCCGACTGACCGTCTGTTTGTGGATGGTAAGCAGTGTTGAACTTGAGTCGGGTGCCAAGACTCTCCTGCATGCTTCGCCAAAAATGGGATATGAATCTTGAGTCACGATCTGACACAATATTAACCGGCACTCCATGTAATCTTACGATCTGTTATATATACATGTCAGTTAGCAACTCCGTGGACTGTCCAACTCTGAACGACAAGAAATGTGCCGACTTAGTGAGTCAATCTACAATAACCCAGACTGCATCCTTCACACTGGGGCTCCGTGGAAATCCTGTAACGAAATCTATAGTGATATGTTCCCACTTCCATTCGGGTATGGAAAGCGGCTGTAACATACTAGCATTTCTCTGATGCTCGGTCTTAACTTGCTGACAGACTAAATATTTTGCCACAAATTATGCAATCTCTCTCTTCATTCCATGCCACCAATAGTACTGCCTCAAATCTTGGTACATCTTAGTACCTCCCGGATGAATAGAATACATAGAGCTATGTGCTTCAGACATCAACTCATGTCTCAACTCCCCATTCGGAACATATAGGCGATTTCTGCACCTTAACATCCCGTCCTCATGGATTCGAAGTTCCGTCTACATGCCGGTTTCCGTCTTCTCTTTAAGTCTCCGGAACCTAGCATCTGTGGGCAATGTTGCCTTAATCCTCTCCACTAGTGATGGCTTAACTTCAAGATTCACCAATAATTCACTCTGCCTCGGCAAAATAATCTCTATCTTGAGCTCCTGTAGATCCTCTAATAGTTGGGGCTGCATCGTCAAGAAATAAACTGTGGGCTTCCTGCTGAGTGCGTCTGCTACAATATTCGCCTTGTCCGGATGGTACTGTAAATCTATATCAAAATCGACCATCAACTTCAACCAACGTCTCTGTCTCATATTGAGCTCTTTCTGATTATAGACATACTTCAGACTCTTGTGATCAGTAAAGATTTTAACCCTCTCTCCGTAAAGATAGTGCCTCCATATTTTTAGTGCAAATATTACTGCAGCTAGCTCAAGATCGTGCGTCGGGTAGTTCTTCTCATGAACCTTCAGTTGTCTCAATGCATAAGCGATAACTTTGCCATGTTGTATCAAAACACATCCTAGTCCACTGCCTGACGCATCACTATAAACAATGAAGCCTCACGATCCTGAAGGAAGAGTCAAGACCGGTGCTGTCGTCAATCGCTTCTTCAACTCCTCAAAGGCCTTCTGACAATCTTTCGCCCATGCAAACTCCTGGTCCTTATGCGTCAATCGCGTCATAGGCTCCGCAATCCTTGAGAAATTCTCCACATACCTCCGATAGTATCCAACAAGTCTGAGAAAACTTCTCACTTTCGCAACTGATGTAGGGGTAGGCCAAGTTTATATTGTAGCAACATTCTCTGGATCAACTGAAAGTCCTTCTCCCGAGATAATATGTCCCAGGAAAGGCACCATATCCATACAAAACTCATATTTACTGAGTTTGACGTACAGCTTCTCATGTCTCGGCGTCTCTAGCACGATTCTGAGATGCTCCTCGTACTTTTCGTGGCCCTTGGAATATACAAGATGTCATCAATAAACACAACCACGAATTTGTTCAAGTACCGATGAAAAACTCCGTTCATCAAACTCATGAACACAGCTGGCACGTTGGTTAAACCAAACAGCATAACTAAGAATTCATAGTGCCCATACTTGGTTCTGAAGGATGTCTTCGGTATATCCTCTCTACGCACTCTAATCTAGTGATAACCGGATCTAAGATCGATCTTTGATAATACACTCGCACCACTCAACTAATCGAACAAATCGTCAATGCGTGGCAAGGGATACCGGTTCTTGATGGTTACAGTGTTCAGTGCTCTATAGTCAATACACAGGCGTACCGTCCCATCCTTCTTTGGCACAAATAGTATGGGTGCTCCCCATGGTGAAACACTGGGCCGAATGAAACCCTTCTCCAGAAGATCATCAACTTGCTCCTTCAATTCCACCAACTCCTTAGGTGATAGCCGGTACACTGATGAAGTGATAGGCTCCGCTCCTGGAGTCAAGTCTATTATGAATTCTATTTTCCGATCAGGTGGTAAGCCTGGAAGATCATCGGAGAATACATCCACAAACTCTGATATAACTCTTGGGTAACCTGACTCCCCTTCTAAAGTTAGTACCCTAAGAGTAGGATGAACACCTTGCTCTATGGCTCCTCGAAGAAACTCAAACTCTGGATGTCCAGGCGGTCCAAATATAACCCGTCCAAGACGGCAATCTAGGATCGCATGGTACTGACTTAACCAGTCCATACCAAGTACAACATCATAATCCGGCATAGAAAAGATCAGGAATTTAGCTCGCATCTCTCTCCCACAGACTACTACCGAACAAGATCTAAAAATGTCACTAACTAGGATAATTTTACTTCCCGTAAGAATTCTCTTAGTCTTCGAAAGGGGTACAGTAGCTACTCTATGAGTGGCTACGAAGCTAGCAGCTATGAATGAATGCGATGCTCTAGAATCGAATAAAGCTACAGCAGGTAATGAAGCTACTAATATAGTACCTACTATAACCTCTCCTGCAGTAGCTTCCTCCTCAATAGCCAATGCAAATGCCTGCCCTCGTCCCTAAGCTGGACCTCTCTGCTAACGAGCCTGCTAGAATAGTGCTACATGTGGTGCCAAAGGTGGTCTCTGTTGATACCCTCTTGGAGCTGGTGGTCTGACTCCTCCAACTCCCGTCTGTGGTGCTCCCAATGTTGGATAAGTTGGCCTTGGTGCTGGTAAAGCTGGTCGATCTACCATTGGTGCTCCTCCTCGACGCTCAAGGTAGTCCTTGGCTGGGTGTTGGTTGGTGTCACGCCCCAGTCCCAAAAATACGTAGGACTAGGACACGTAAGTATGTCAGCCGCATGGATATGGCAACTCCAATATATGGAAACCAAACCCATGCGTACGCTGTAATATGAATATTAAATCCATAAGTGGTGTAACATATGTCACAAGTCACAGGATATAATCTAAATCTCTTCCACAGAAAATCAAATATAAATAATTAACCAGTATCTATGAAACTAGATCTCAATAAGAAGTATCTAAGGATGATAGTTGGGTGGAAATAAATCCACTACCAACTCGAATGTGAGAGCAAATACAATATAAGTACAACACAATATAGGAATACCAGCTAACAATCACGGGGCTCGAAGAGAAGACATCCTCGAAACATATGTAACCATCCGAATCTGTGCTCCTGCGAATACTCAAGAACAGATACACCTGGAAGGGCCAGGTCCTCAGAGGGACATAACAAGATACATAAAAGTATGACAATAAAGTACTGAAATAAATATCCAATGGTCGCCTAACCGTCTAAGTGAATGTAGTTAAGAATAACTTTCCCCACAAGTGAGCTATCTGGCTGAAAACTGGGATTTGGCATGGTTCTCTATTGGAGATCCAGGAGACTAAAAGGCACGTCGTCTTTTGACCGCCGGTGGCCCGCCTAATAGTACATAATATATAGTAGTCATCACCACCCGTATCTCCGGCGAAGAATTCGGGTGCACAGAAGAAAAGTGCAAAGGAGCTCAAATACGGTACTTGTTGTTCTCCCCACCCCATGCTCTAAGCATGTCACATCCATGACATAATTTGGTTCATAGCCTATTCTTAGTACCCTAGCCCAATCCTGCAACCAAACAAGGACAAGAATTGGACCACCGTACTACAATAGGCTATGTCCATGGACCTCTAATAACTGCTAAGTCTTCTAGCATACAAAGTTTCTATTAGCAGTTATTCCTAACGTACGGCCCATACGTACAGGAGGCCAAACCCTGCACGCCAATCCGTGATCTATATGAGACTCACAACTCGTGTAACAACTGTGTCACGGCTAATGAACCTAAAGATGCTACATGATAATGGGGTAGTCTCATAAACAAGGTCAATGCAAATACATAAATAAAAATATACCGCGACGGCACCGTCACGCGCATTTTATATAACAGTTAAAATATATGAACTAAAGATAGAAAATAAAGATGCATGCAATATATGGAATATGAATAACAGTACAATGACAAGGTATACTTGCCTGGCAAGAAGCTGTAAAATGTAACGTCCAGATGTCCAACACACAGGACCAGAAGCTATGGCCTCAGAACAAATATCTACGGATGCTGAAATAGATATCACCAACATTCCCAAAATAAGCCAAATAGCTAGAAAGCACTTCCCTTTCGTCCAATTTGGACACAGGGACAAAACGGAAATTTCGGGTCAAAGTAGGGTCCACGTGTGGCCCACTTTGCACCAAAAAATATGCCAAGGGTAACAGTCTCTAAATGGGACAAGTTATAAGTCAAACAAACTCTAAATATCAATACGAACCCAACGGTATGTCCAAATGTGGATTCCGATGGACCGAACACAATTTTGCCCAAAAAGTCAACCATGGGGCCCGCCAATTGGCGACTTGGTCAACTGTCTCAGAATTGCGTAAAAATTGGGTCACAGGACCAGCGCGTTACCACTAGTCCAATGGCGCAAGTTCCATCGCAATCTGACGAGCGTGCACAAAATGCGTGCGACTTCCGTAAAAGTTGTGATATGGGGTTTGTCCGCGGATACGGGCTGATTTCGGCGCGCACACGCGTCTGAATCAGTTTTTGCAAACTTTTACGTGTCCGGTTACGCAGCGCGCACCGTTTGGTACACTTGGTACACGGCGGGGCGGTCCCGTTTGGCGGGACCTACTTCGTTTCACAACTTTCGGAAATCTGAAAAAGTATGTTCGCGGGGTTTTTCAACGAATTTAATTCTATCTACATCAGTTAATAATCTAGGGTTATTTAATAGAAATTAAACTAGGTCAAGTGGTCTACGCATACCAAAAAGAATCATCGAATTCGGATCTCTGTGGTGGAAGATACGAACTCGAAAGCATGGGTGGTCACCGTAGTTTTCTGCGATCCCAGAATTTGGTCTATTTCTGCCAACTTTGGTGCTATTTTCGCCTATGGTTACGCGTTGTTCGAGGTCTACTAACACACAGATATGGAAGAGGGTTAAGGGGTGAGCATACCGGTGAAGACGGGGTGGCGTTTGGTTGAGCGAGTCGACAGAAAATAACTCTGGAACACAAGTACCTCGCTGCGGAATCTGCAGTGCGCGGGGTCGCGGTCGTCGGGATCGGTTTGGACGGCCTGGTGGGGTTCTCCGGCTGCGGTGGCGGCGCTCTCTAGGTCTAGATGGGAAGAGGAAGGATTTTGATGATTATAGGGTTAGGGTTTTATAAATAATATATATATATATATATATATATATATATATATATATATATATATATATATATATATATATATATATGAAAGGGAGAGAGGAGTGTTCCGCTCGCGGGCTCGGGTCTGAGGGGGGTCTGCTGGCTACTTGCTAAGTTGGCTCACAAAGCTAATAGGGGCAGCGGGTGTAGGCTGCTAAGGGAATGGTTGGTTTGCTGGTTATGTGCGGGTGAGCTAAGGATGAGTAATGCTAAGTTGGTTTGGTAATAGTTAAGTAATAGTTTGATTGTTTTTTCTTTTTTCTTTTATAACTCTTTTCTTTTCTTTTCTTTTCCTTTTATTTTCCTTTATATATATATATATATATATATATATATATATATATATATATATATATATATATACACGTATATACTCATAGAAAAATTCTAGATTATATTAATGCACACTATTAAGCTAGCAACTGCTCAAGGGGTCTCCTACATAAAATAAATTCCGAAAAATTCCTGATGGTCCCATAAATCCCTAAGTGCACCAATACCTAAAATAAAAATTAATAAAAATCTATTTCTCCTAATTAGCTACTAATTACTATCATTTAATTAATAATTAATAATTAAAAAGGGTATTTACGATTTCTAGGAATAGGGGTTTTACAGTTGGATCCGCAAATCAAGCATAGTCCCAACTAGCGTCTGCACTCCTTCTCAATATGGCCTACCTTGCCACGGTAGTGACAAGTAGGAATAGATATGGCCCTTGGTGCTGCACTCTGTGGATTCCTCTGGTGTCGCTTTGCAGACTCTCCTTGTGGTGCTCTGGCTGATATGAATGGCCGCTTCAGGCTGGACTCTCTCCTGGTGACGCGCTCCATACGTCGTGCTGCTATATGAAGTAGGTGCAACATATCCGATCAATCTCTGTAGCTCAAAGCTAAGTCCGTCGAAGAACTTCTCCGCCTTCTCCTCTTCTGTTGGAATCAGAGAAGGGGCGAAGCGACCCAAACGGATAAACTTTGCATTGTACTCTTCTACTGTCATGTTGCCTTGAATGAGGCGGTTAAACTTATCTCTAAACTCCGCTCTGGCATTAGCTGGAATATAAATATCCTGGAAGAGTTTAGAGAACTTCTTCCAAGTGACGCGGTCCAGTCCGAGCCATCTCTCCTCAGATAGCCGCCAATGATGTGCATTGCCCATCAGCTGCATCCTGACGACAGTCATCTATCGCTCCCTCGGAAGCTCAGCTACTTCCAACTGGTGTTGAGTGTTTGTGAGCTACTCATGAACTTCAGTGGGCTCCTCCTTGCCAGAAAAGGTAATGGGCTTCAGCTGGTGGAAATCAGTGATAGATCCCGTCGATGGTCGCCTAGCTGGTGGGTTCGCCTGCTCTAGTGCGGTTACTAGGCTGTTCTTCAAGTTCTCTGCCTCATGACGCTGAGCCTCTTGTTGAACTTGCTGTTGGGCTTGCATCATTGCATAGAATATTTGAAACATCTGTTGTTTGTCCATAGCCTGTCCTGGCGGGAAAACAGACATTGGTGGAGTAAACTGCGGCGGCGGTGGAATGTCGTCTCGCTGGAATCTTGAGGTATGCGGGCCTGCTTGACTGCTTTATTGAGCTGATTGACATCCGCCTACTGGTGTCACTCCATCGTCATAGGTGACCATAGCACCTTGTGGTGTATCTATGGGAGTCTTGTCGCCAGCTTGTGGGTCCATTACTCTACATTGAAAGTAAACTATGAGAAACGCACAGAGGAATCAAGACATGATGTAAATCAAGAATTTAATTCGAATCTGATGTGGAGGTCAAGAACGTGTCAATATGTGGATGAGATCCTATAACTTATCCTATCATAATCGCAGGCTTGCTCAGTTCCTTAGTTGAAACCAAAAAAATATAGTCGTTGACCTGCATGGGCCACCATAAAAACCATATCATGCCCCAATCCCAAAATATCGAGGGACTAGACACGTGGCAATGGCCAGCAGCACACGCCAATAGACAAACCCAATTTAATGGACCCATTAAAGTAAACTTAAGCTGTAAAACAACAATAGAGTGGTCTATGATATATGTCAAATGAATAAAACTAATCTCATCCACAGCAGATAAATCAATATCAATATAACAACATATAAACCAACATCAAGTCTCAAATAAAATATATTGGGGAACAACCCGATAATGAGTTTGATACAGCAGTTCAATAGACAGGAAATAAAAGAGTCTAACAACAGCAAAGACTGAGTATAGATAAAGCAGATACTCAGGAGAAATCTTCGGCCATCACCTCGTCCTCTGGTAACAGTACTGCTCCTACTTCTGCTTCTGCACCTGTCCCGTATACCTCAGGATAGATCTCCTCTGCTACACCTGGGGACATAATCCGGATCCAGGTCCTCAGGGGACATAGCAAGGTACAAGAATAACTCAAGCCAAATAAATATATTATATAAAATGTATCAATAAGGCAACTATGTAACCAACTATATGATATGCAAGTGAGAGCATCACTAGTACTCAGGCTGAGACCACTACAAGCTCTGTGTCGGGGAGCCGGGGTAGCAGTAATATCACGTAATGTGCCTAGCTCTGATGTAGAGTCTACAACCTCATAATAATAAATATATATATATATATAATTAGCATGTAGCCTGTGTGTCTCTCCCCACCCAATTTAATCACATGTCTCATGTCCACGACGTCTCATGTCCATGTCACACAAGATCATGACCTCTAACTGATGCAACAAGTCATAATGATAGCTAAGCATATGTAATATCTATGTCACGAATCATGTAACCTATACAGAATTACCATGAATAACTCAGGAAGATTCTGTCTCATGAATAGTGTCAGGTGTCCTATGGTATAACGTACTTGATAATGCAAGCACGAAAATATATAGGGTCGCGATATCAATCTCTAGGTGACGTTACACAACTTCGCGTACGGCGTTGACACCCGAATCTTATTCGGACGCTAAGCAATATCATACGGTCCTAAGTTGAACAAATACATCATATAAGTAAATCAAGGGAATAATATAAAGTAAGTACTGCAGGATTGGCAAGGTACACTTGCCTGGGGTTTGAACTCCAACAGTTGCTCCGGTAACAGCAAGATCTTCCAGTACTCCTCCGGATGCTGAAATAAATATTACCATCACTCTTAAAAGATATGAAATAGCTAGGATTGACTACCCATAAGTCCAATTTGGACACAGGGGCAAAATTGACAGTTTCTGGTCAAAGCGGGGTCCACATGTGGCCCACTTCGCACCGAAAAATGTGCCAGAGATAAAGTTCTCCAAATTTGTCAAACATAGTGTCTAGATATCCAGAACAACGATACGAACCCAACGAAATATCCAGAATTGGATTTCGATGAGCCGATCACAAAATCGTCCGTCAAGTGGAGCCGTGGGGTCCACGGTACAAAATTTTGTCAACTTTCTCAGAATCGAACCAAACTTGGGTCATAGGACCAGCATATTGCTACGAGTCCGATAGCATAAGTTTTGTTTCGAAACCACGAGCACACATGAAGTTACAATAAGTTTTAGAACAGGCCCAATACGGGATATTTTTGACGGATACGCGTTGATTTCGGTGTGCACGCACATCCAAATCAACTTTCGCAAAATTTTACACATCCGTATTGACGATACACATATTTTGGTACAAGTCGCACATGACGAAGTTGCCTCGTTTAGCGGAACGTATCCCGTTTCAAGAAATTTTGGGTTTTGAAAACCAAGTTTTTGGTCGATTTCACCCACGAATAAAATACAGCACACAGCAAATTAAAATAAACTAATTACAGAGTCTAAATCTTGGTTATGTTGTCTAATTTACTGTCCAAATAGAATCTAAAATTATTAAACAGGTTGGGAGAAAAATGGCTGTGAACATGGGGCTCCGGGACAGTTTCTAAAGTACATAATTCTTTTTTTTTTTTTTGTCGCGATTTGCGATCGACACAGGTCGAGATACCCTGAACTAGTTGTACGGGATTTCGAGAGGGTCAAGTGGTCTTATCATAGGATTTGACAGAACTAAATTTGGATCAATACACCGGGAGATACGAGAGCTAAAAGAAGGGTACCTTGATGCTGTTCGAGACTGGACAATTTTGCGGTGAGGTTGGCGGTCGTTTTCTGGCGGCGTGCGGTGGGGTGCGGCGGCCGGAGTTGCTCGCGGGTGATTGGAGAGTGAGGCGGTATGGTTGGTTGTGTGAGAGATTGAGGGAGTGGGGGTTTATGTGAAGGAGAAGAGGGGGGTGGAGGCCGCGGTTTGCGCGGGTCGGGGGTTGGGGTGTTCTGTGAGTGGGGGAGTGGTTGCGGGCTTGCGGGTCGGTGGGTCAGGTCCAGATCCGACCCCCTAGGGCGGTTGGGTCCGGTTTGGGTCAGTTTAGGTTCGGTTCGGTTCAGTCTTGTTTGGTTCAGTCCGGTTTAAATAAAACAAGGGTTTTTAGCTAATTAAAAATAGTTTTTGAGCCCAATAAATTCCAGAAAAATTACACAACAACCAATAATTAATTATAAATCCAAAAATATAATTTTTGTAATATTATAATACTTAATTTAATACATAAAAATATAATTTCTTTGAAGAACATTAATAATAAATAATTAAAATTTTCAGAAAAATCCCAAAAATTATTTTTAAAATTCTAGAAAAATCTGGATGTTTACAACGGGCGATTTCTAGTACACTTGTAGAGGGAGGGGCTGGTACTTCATCGCAGCCCTCTACAGCTCCGTCGACGGATGAGCTCTAGATGACCGTTGTTGGTGGTCTTCAGAGGGGTACATACTACGGTACAGGATCCTACGACGCCTTTGTTGTAGCGCAGTCCTCTAGGGACCCCTCTATCAGTGTGCATTCCTCGTAACTTTCGCATGCATCGGCATAAGCCCAGGAGAGCGTTGACCGTCATATTGCTGACCTGCTTGACGAGTTGCTACGAAGGATTACGGAGCGGCCACAGTCTGCGTCGCAGACGGACGATGCGACGATCACCGCACGTTTCGATTCGCTCGAGCAAAGCCTTATGGAGCTCAGGACTCTGAGCCAGTCGACATATCACAACCTTATGGAGATCAGGACTATGAGCCAGACGATATGTCCTCCTGGTCCGTCGACATCGACATCGACTCCATCGATTCCACTGCCTCCTCTATCGGGACCGATGACGCTTTCACAGGAGTAGTGTGGCTTTCTATTATCCCATATGTGTGGTAGTGCTCCTCCTCCTCCTGATCCATAGTAGTTCTTATTGGAATATTTTTAGTATGTTTGTGTATATTCGCCCATTCTTGGGCCTTTGATGTACTTATTTCATACTTTCGCTACTAAAAATTACGGGATTAGCAACGTTTTTAGCGACGTCCAAATAAAACGTCGCTGAATTATAGGTATTTAGCGACGTCCATATAAAACGTCACAATACGTCAGTGATAGCGACGTGGAACAACGTTTGGCCACTATAATTATTATAAATATATAATATGTCGCTAGGTAGTCGCTAAACGTCGCTAACTTTTTAATTTTAGCGATGTTTAGCGACGTTTATGTATTTAAGCCGCAGTATATTATTATATCCGCGACGTTTAGCGATGTATAGACCGACGTTGCTAATTTATTTCATATAGGGTTTGACGAATTTCTCTTCCTCCCATTTCCTTCGATCGAAATCTCAAAAATTTTAAACACCCCCATCCAGGAGCCCCACCTCGGCGACCCCCCTTCGGCCGCGTCCTCCCCCCTCCGGCGGTGCTCCTCCCTCCGTCAACTCCTCCTTCCTCCGGCTCCCCTCCTCCCTCCAGCGTCCTCCCCCCTCCTGCGGCTCCTCCTTCCTCTGGCACCCCTCCTCCCTCCGGCGTTCTCCTCTCTCCAGCTCCCCTCCTCCTCACTCGGTGAGCTCCTCTCTCTGTCTCCTTTCTCTGTCTCTCTCTCTCTCTAACAGGACACAACACAACATGACACGACATGACCTAACACACACTAACCCTAATCCTAACTCGGACACGCACACGCGCACGCGGACACACTAACAAATCTGAAGGGCGGCATGAACACAACCATCCCAAGCCATACAAATAGATGTATAAACAAAATAATTTCCCAAATCAACCTAAACACAGTAAAATAAGAAACACTGCTCAGCAGAATGTTAGCAAGAGCTAACCAAGATAACCATAACCGGTAGAAAAAAACCCAAAAAACTAATTGTTTGATAATAAACGAAAGAAATAAAACTAGGTTTGTACGAAACTCTTTCTTTGGTTTACAAATAAGAAGTACAATTAATCCTATACAAGGATGTTAAGTACAAAAATTTAATCTGGATAAATATTGCTATATGAGTCTGATCTGTGGTCGATCACTTTGTCCCTTGGACCACACGATGACGAAAAAATATTGTAGAAGAAGGAAAAGCTTCAAAAATTGCAAGAGGGATTGGATGCTCGATGCCAAAGTCGTCAATCACTCCCCTATATCTGTGCTCTAGGATCTTCTCTCTCAAAAATAAAATCTGATCCGATCCTTTCACCACTTGACCTTTCGACCCTTTCGACCTTTTTCACCTCTGACCTCTGTCAACAGAGGTCTCTATTTATAGAGTTTAGTGACAGTAATCGTCCAGTCGGCGTAGAAACCGAATAGTGGAGAGTGGGGCACTTTTTACGCGGCAGTTATGATAACTGCTACCCACGTATAAATGATCTTCTGAATCCGTGTGTGATGTGTGTCCCATTATGAGGCAACGCGTATAACTGCTACGAAGATCACGGCATGCAAGCCACGTAGGTAACTGCCCCTCGCGTAGAAAAGGTTGGCGTAGAAGCCAATGACTGTCACCATGGCGTAGAAGCCAAATAGTTATCTTATTGGCGTAGAAGCCAAGTAGGCGTAGAAGCCGAATAGTTGTCAAGTTGGCATAGAAGCCAAGTAGGCGTAGAAGCCCAGTAGCTGTCAAGTTGGCGTAGAAGCCAAGTAGGCGTAGAAGCCCAGTAGGCATAGAAGCCCAATGCTGCATGGATAGGTAGCCAGCGTAAAGATAGCCGATTATCCTTGTTTGATTGAGATATTGAGCATATTCTGGACCAAATAGCCTTATCATGCACTAATGCAAATATAGCCTAAGTTGGCGTATTCCGAGAAGATAGCATACGTCGTGCTCCTATAGTTGAAAATATCCAGATCGGCGTATTTCAAGGAGAGAGCGTACAGCGTACTCCTATAACTGAAAATAGCCTGATGGCGTAATATGCAGAGGTGATGATGTGGACGTATTAGCCATAATTATGGCCAACCAGTCGTTAAAAGTAGAACCAAATCTCATGCATTAAATGCAGAGATCTGCCCCCATCACGCGCATTAACTGCAGACTTGCCTCGAGTTCTGTACGGAGAGCAGTTTTTGACGTGGCGGTTCATTTTGTCTCCTCCTGAGCGTAAAAGATCATGTCTGCCTGTGTAAAACAAGGCAGCGTATTTTCTTGAATGCGTAAAAGCAATTTGTATCAAGGAAATGTCACTAAACGACGGTCTAGGTCTCTGTGCAGAATCATTATTACAGCCGTCCTCTCGATCGTCGTGCGGTACTTTTTGTCAGGGGTCAGGTTTACTGCATGATCTGACAGGTTCATTCGAAGAATACGAAGAGTTCCTCGTACAACTTCCCGCTGCATTAAAAGCAGGTAGGTTTTACGCCGATATGGCGATGTAACAACCTTTTTACGCTGAAGCAGTATGGAAATACTGCATTAAGCAGGTTGTTCTGGAGCTATATTTTATGCTGAATAGCATTGAAGCTCTGTTGTTCGCCAATGGCTCTGAAGTCATGTCTTACGCCACCCAGTGCTGGAGCTCTGTTTACGCGACTTCCTGCATGTTTGAGGGTTTTACGCGTATAATTCCCCAGCATATTTTTCATGCTTCTACACTAATCCTAACAACTAGCTCTCAAATCAAGGAATTAGAAGGTAAAGATCATAGTAGAATTAGCCTAAAGGAAACATTAAAATTAACATAAATTATAAAGTTGAAGGATCAAAAATTATTATCAATATGAAGTATGAACACGAACAAAGAAAGACAAATCACAAGAACACAATGTATCTTAGTAGAGCTCGAGAAGGTCAAATTAGGAAGAGAACCCGAGGAGTGAGGTTGAAAGCTGTTTCTTGTTAAATATATGAGAGTTACACCAAATATACGTGATGAACTTATTTGGTAATTATAGATTTTTTCTTCTTCTTATTGGTCGAGACTAAATCAACAGGAAGACCTTGTTACTCTCAAGAAAGGAATGCAACTTTTATCTTGCATTTTTATTTGAACTTACCTTAAAACATAACTTATGTCTATTAATTAAGAGAGTCACACCTAGATTTGATTATTCAGCTGACTCTGCTCACTTGCTATTTTTTGATAACATACTTTACTCATACAAAAGCTTCATGGACTTTTTGTCACCATCACAATCTGAAGTGATCATTTATGTCACAACATCAACTACCGTTTTTACCTTGTTCTAAATTTGACATTTCCAAATTTTTTGATTTTCAAATTTTTCCTGCTATACTAAAGACTAGACTTTCGAAGAAAACTGTCCTTTAAATATTCTTCTTTAACGTTTAATCTATCAAAAAATATTTCGTGAACACTATTGTAATCTTCTTATGTTCATTCTTTATGTCATAATACCAATTACTGTTACTACGTGAGTCTTAGACAACTTTCACTAACATAGAAGCCATCCTTGAGTTGGCGATTGATCCTCCCTTCCCTACTGAGCCGCTAACATAGAAACCATTCTCGATTCGATTTTTTAACTCACTCTGCTCTCCTTTTTTTTGATAACATTACTCATACAAAACTCTCTTGGACTTTGAGCTCGTGACTCTTTGTTGCCATCACAATCTGAAGTTGATCTTTTATATTATAATATCAACTACACTTTTTGCCTTGTTCAAAATGTGTGATATTCACAAATTTGTCGATTTCCATTTTTTTTTATTGTACTAATGAGTAGAACTTTGAAGAAAGCCTTGTTCTTTAAAAGATTATTCTTGCACCGGAAACCTTATTTTCAAATTTCATTTTTCTATCCAAAAATTACACCGTCATTTAACTCTCGACTCTTTTCTACCATCACAATCTTAAGTTCATCGTTTATGTCGCAACACTAATTATAGTTTATACGTGAGTCTTAGGCGATTTTCGCCAACCAAGAAGTTATCCTTAAGTTGACAATTGACCATTCCTTCCTTGCATAGCCGCCTCTCTTCGTTATTCGATTACTCCCTATCATCACTTCTCTCTTTAGTCGCATCAATTTGATTCGATTATTCAGTCTTCTAATTTTGATAACATGCTTTACTCATACAAAAGCTTCATGAACTTTTATCTCGCAGCTTTTTTGTCACCATCGCAATCTGAAGTCGATCCTTTACGACACAACTTCAACATGGGTTTTTACCTTGTTCCAAATTTGATATATTCCCAAATTTGTCGATTTTCAAAAAATTTCCATCATAATACTAATGACTAAAACTTTCAAAGAAAAGTCTTGTTCTTTAATTATTCTTTCACGTTTTATAATTTTGGTTGAAAACCTTATTTTCGAAGTCTATTTTTCTATCAAAAAATTATATGTACTTTTAGTTTTTAGTTTTTTTTGCCACATTCGCAATCTTAAGTTCATTCTTTATGTCACAATACCAATTATAATTTGCGGTTTTCGCCAACAAAGAAGTCATCATTGAGTTGACAATTGACCGTTCATTCCCCAAATTTGATATATTCCCAAATTTGTCGATTTTCAAAAAATTTCCATCATAATACTAATGACTAAAACTTTCAAAGAAAAGTCTTGTTCTTTAATTATTCTTTCACGTTTTATAATTTTTGTTGAAAACCTTATTTTCGAAGTCTATTTTTCTATCAAAAAATTATATGTACTTTTAGTTTTTAGTTTTTTTTTGCCACATTCGCAATCTTAAGTTCATTCTTTATGTCACAATACCAATTATAATTTGCGGTTTTCGCCAACAAAGAAGTCATCATTGAGTTGACAATTGACCGTTCATTCCCCATCGGGCTGCCTCTCTTCGTTATTTTATTACTTCCTACTCCCTATCCTCACTGCTCCCTTTGGCCGCCTAGATTTGATTATTCAGCTCACTCCACTCGTCTTTTTTTTTCCGATAATCTACTTTAATCATATAAATGCTTCATGAATTTTTAGCTCGTGGCTCTTTGTCGCCATCACAATTTGAAGTCGATCATTTATGTTACAACATCAACTAGAGTTTTTTACCTTATTCCAAACTCGACTTATTTTCAAATTTGTCTTTTTTCAAAGATTTTCACTATACTAACGACTTACACTCTCGAAGAAAAACTTGTTCTTTGAAGATTCTTCTTTCACGTTTGATACTATATACTGACAACCTTATTTTCAAATTTCATTTTTCTATCCAAATTTTATATGGACTTTCAGTTCATCACTCTTTTCCACCATCGCAATCTTAAGTTCATCTTTTATGCCATAATACTAATTACAGTTAATACATGTGTCTTATACGACTTCCGTCGACAAAGAAGTCATTCTTGAGTTGATGATTGACTATTCCTTCCCTCCCAAATCGCCTATCTTCGTCATTTGATTACTCTCTACTCCCTATCCTTACTGCTCCCTTTGATCATCTCGATTCGATTATTCAGTTCATTCCTCGCTTTTTTTTATAACTTAGTTCACTCGTTACAAAAGCTACATGGACTCTTAGCTTGTTGATCTTTGACCACTATCACAATTAGAAGTCAATCCTTTATGTAACAATATCAAATACAATTTACGTTGTTCCAAAATTTACATAGTGGACTTTTAGCTCGTGAATCTTTGTCACTATCACAATCTGAAATCGATTCTTTATGTTACAATATCAGCTACAATTTTTACCTTATTCCAAAATTTTCCACTATAAAATCTGATTGTAAGATTCCATTTTTCTACCCAAAAATTACATTGAGTTTTAGCTCCCGACTCTTTTCCACCATCGCAATTTTAAGTTCATCTTTTATGTCACAACACCAATTACTGTTTATACGTGAGTTTTAGGCGTCTTTCGCCAACAAAGAAGACATCCTTAAGTTAACGATTGACCATTCTTTCCCTACCGAGCCATCTCTCTTTGTTATTTGATTACTCCTTACAAAATTCGATCCAATTTATCGTAATCGATTTCCTATCCTAACTTATCCTAATTGCTCCCTTTTGTTGTCTTGATTCAATTATTCAGCTCACTTTGCTCACCTTCCAGTTTTGATAACATATACAATAACTTTATGAACTTTTAGCTCGTGACACTTTGTCGATATCAAAACCTGATGTCAATTCTTTATGTGAAAATATTAACTATATTTTTAACTTGTTCTTTGACCTTTTCCCAAATTTGTCGATTTCAAAAAAATTTCACTATACTAACGACTAGTACTTTTGAAGAAAACCTTATATTTTAAGATTCTTCTTTCACGTTTAATAGTTTAATACTATTGTCTGGAAATCTTATTTTTAAATTTTATTTTTTTATCCAAAAATTACATGGACTTTTAGATCATGGCTCTATGCTACCGTCACAATCTTAGTTCATCATGTATGTCACAATACTAATTACAGTTCATACGTGTCTTCAGAGGCATTTCGCCAAAAAAGAATTTACCTTGAGTTTACGATTGACCCTTCCTTTCCTACGTACCATCACTCTTCGTCATCGGTTACTCCCTACTCCCAATCCTTACTCCTCCCTTTGGTCGTTTTGATTCGATTATTCAGCTCACTTCGCTCGCATTCTTTTTTCTGATATCATACTTTACTCATACAACAACTTTTAGGGCTTTTAGCTCGTGGCTCTTTATCGTCATCAAAATTTGAAATCGATCATTTATGTCACAATATCAACTACAATTTTTAATCTTTCCAAATTTGACCTATTCACAAATTTGTCGATTTTCATTGTTTTTCCATTACACCAATGACTAGAACATTCAAAGAAAGCCTTGTTATTTGAAGATTCAAAGCCTTGTTATTTGAAGATTCTTCTTTCATGTTTTATACTATAGATTAAAAATCTTATATTCGAATTCCATTTTTCTATCACAAAATTACATGGACTTTTAGTACTCGACTCTTTTCCACAATTGCAATACTAAATTCATCGTTTATGTCACAACATTAATTACAATTTATAAGTGATTCCTAGACGTCTTTAGCCAACAAAGAAGTATCTTTGAGTTGACGATTGACCATTCCTTCCCAATCAAGCCGTCTCCATCACAATATGAAGTTGATCCTTTATGTCACAACATTAACTAGATTATTTACCTTGTTCCTTTACGTTTTATACTATTGACTTAAAACATTATTTTTCAATTCCAATTTTTTATCGAAAAATTATATGAACTTTTAGTTCATAACTCTTTTCCATCCTCATAATCTTAAGTTCTTCCTTTATGTCACAACACTAATTACAATTTATTCTTGAGTCAGGTTGCTTTTGCCAACATAGTAGTCATCCTTGAGTTGACGATTAATCTGAGTCGGCTCTCTTCGTCATTCGATTACTCTTGCTCTGTATCCTTATTATTCCTTTGGTTGCGTCGATTCGATTTTTCAGCTGACTCCTCTCTGACTTACATTTTTGATAACAGACACTTTTGCCGAATTTTCCAATTTTGCTAATGTTTTAAAACTTTCGAAAAAACCATTGTGCTTTAAATATTCTTCTTTCACGTTTTATACTATTGACTTAAAACCTTTGTTCCAAATTCTATTTTTCAATCCAAAAATTATATGAACTTTTAGTTCCTGGTTCTTTTACCACAAACGTAATCTTAAGTTCATCATTTATGTCAAAACACCAATTATGGTTTATACGTTAGTCTTACGTGGCTTTGGCCAACAAAGAAGTCATCTTTAAGTTTATGAATGACCATTCCTTCCAAGCGAGTCACCTCTCTTTCATCATTCGATTACTCCCTACTCTTTATTCTCACTATTCCCTTTGTTCATCTCGATTTTATTATTCAGCTCACATCGTTCGTTATCTTCTATTTATAAATACTTTACTCGTACAAACGTTGTATGGACTTTTAGCTCGTGGCTCTTTGTCGCCATCTCAATGTGAAGTCGATCTTTTATATTACAACATCAACTAGAATTTTTATGTTGTTTCAAATTTGACATATTCCTAAATTTGTCAATTTTCAAATACATTTGAACCAAACACTGGATTATCCATTGTTCACTTTCTCAAAATTCATCACTTATGACAACAAAAATTGGTTACCAAACATGCCCTTAAGTTCGTCATTTATGTCACAATACCAATTACAATTTTTAAGTCAGTCCTTTTATGTCACAACATTGGCTATAGATTATGCCATGCTCTAAATTTGACCAATTCCCAAATTTGTCGATTTCCAAATTTCCTCTCCAATATACCAATGGCTAGAACTTTTGAAGAAAGCTTTGTTCTTTAAAAATTCGTCTTTCATGTTTTATACTATTTAACTGAAGAACTTATAATTTCAAACTCTATCTTTCTATCCAAAAATTACATCGGACCTTTTGTTCATGGCTTTATGCCACCATCACAATCTTCAGTTCATCCTTTACGTTACAATACCAATTACAGTTTATATGTGAGTCTTACACTACTTTCACCCGCAAAGAAGTCATCTTTGAGTTTATGATTGCCATTCCTTCCCTATTGAGCAGCCTCTTTTTGTCATTCGATTAGTCCCTACTCCCTATCCTCACTTCCCCTTTATTGTCGCCTCAATTCGATTATTCAACTTGCCTTCCATTTTTTATAATATACTTTACTCATGCATAAGCTGCATGGACTTTTAGCTCGTAGCTTTGTCGCCATCACAATCTGAAGTTGATTCTTTATGTCATAAAATTAACTAGATTAATTTTTTACCTTTTTTCAAATTTGACTTATTCCCACATTTGTTGATTTCCAAAAACTTTTCTATTATCCAATGACTATATTTTTCGAAGGAAGCCTTGTTCCTTTATGTTTTATACTATTGACTTAAAACCTTATTTTTCCAATTCCAAATTTCTATCGAAATATTATATTGAATTTTTGTTCCTAACTCTTTCTTTTCCACCATCGTAAACTCAAGTTCTTCCTTAATGTCACAACACTAACTACAATTTATTCTTGAGTCAGTTTGCTTTCGCCAACATATTAGTCATCCTTGAGTTGACGATTGATCATTCCTTCCCTACCAACTTGTCTCTCTTCGTCATTCGATTACTCTTGCTCCCTATCCTTACTGTTCCCTTTGGTCATCTCGATTCAATTATTCAGTTGACACCAGTCGACTTCCATTTTTGATGACATACACTTTTGCCGAATTTGTCAATTTTCAAATTTTTTCCCATTATGCTAATGATTAGAACTTTCGAAAAAAGCATTGTGCTTTAAATAATCTTCTTTCTCGTTTTATACTATTGACTGAAAATCTTAGTTTAAAATTCTATTTTTCTATCCAAAAATTATATTTACTTTTAGTTTCTATTTCTTTTACCACAAACACAATCTTAAGTTCACCCTTTTTGTCAAATACTGATTATAGTTTATACGTGAGCCTTAAGCGGCTTTTGTCAACAAAGAAGTCATCTTTGAGTTTACGACTGACTATTCCATCCGAGCGAGTCGCATCTCTTTCATCATTCGATTACTCTCTACTCCCTATCCTCACTACTCCCTTTGATTGTCTCGATTTGATTATTCAGCTCACTTTGTTCGCCTTCCTTTCTTTTTATAACGTACTTCACTCGTACAAAGTTGTATGGACTTTTAGCTCGTGGCTCTTTGTCGTCATCCCAATATGAAGTCGATGTTTTATAGTACGACATCAACTAGAATTTTTACGTTGTTCCAAATTTGACTTATTCCCAAATATGTCAATTTTCAAATACATTCGAACCAAACACTGGATTTGAAGATCCAACGCTCACTTTCTCAAAATTCATCACTTACGGCGACAAAAACAGATTGCCAAACAAGTCAACTTTGGGTTGATGATTGGCCATTCTTTCCATAACGAGTCGCATCTCTTCGTCATTCTATTACTCCTCGATTGTTCAGCTCACTCTCGTTTTCTATTTTTGATAACATTACTCGTACAAAAACTCTTATCGACTTTTAGCTAATCGCCATCAAAATCCGAAGTTTGATCATTTTTTTGCCTCATATCGGCTACAAATTTTACCTTGTTCCAAATTTGACCAATTCCCAAATTTGTCGATTTCTAATTTTTTTCCACTATACTAATAGCTAGAGCTTTCGAAGAAAGCTTTGTTCTTTAAAATTCTTCTTTTACGTTTTATACTATTTGACTGAAAACTTTATTTTATAATCCTATCTTTCTATCCAAAAATTCCATGGGACTTTTAGTTCACGGCTCTTTTCGACCATTACAATCTTAAGTTCATCCTTTTGGTTCATCCTTTTGGTCACAACACCAATTACAATTTATACGTGAGTCTTATGCAGCTTTCGCCAATGAAGAAGTCATCTTTGAGTTTACGATTGCCATTCCTACCCTATCGAGCCGCCTCTCTTCGTCATTCGATTAATCCCTACTCCCTATCCTCACTTCCCTCTTATTGTCGCCCAAATTCGATTATTCAACTTGTCTTCCATTTTTGATGACATACTTTACTCGTGCAAAAGCTGCATGGACTTAGTTCGTAGCCCTGTCGCCATCACAAACGGAAGTTGATCCTTTATGTCACAACATCAACTAGATTATTTACTTTGTTCCAAATTTGACTTATTTCCAAATTTGTTGATTTCCAAAACTTTTATATTATACTAATGACTATTATTGAGTCAGGTTGCTTTCGCAAACGTAGTAGTCATCCTTGAGATGACGATTGATCATTCCTTCCCTACCTAGTCGCCTCTCTTTGTCATTCGATTACTCTTGCTCCCTATCCTTACTGTTCCTTTTGTTTCGATTCGATTATCGAGCTTACTCCGGTCAACTTCCAATTTTGATAACATACACTTTTGCCGAATTTGTCAATTTTCGATTTTTTCCCCATTATGCTAATGATTAGAACTTTTCGAAAAAAGCATTATATTTTAAATATTCTTCTTTCACGTTTTCTTTCACGTTTTATATTATTGACTGAAAACCTTAGTTTCAAATTATATTTTTCTATCCAAAAATTATATGAACTTTTAGTTCCCATTTCTTTTACTACAAACAATCTTAAGTTCATCCTTTATGTCAAAACGCCGATTATGGTTTATACGTGATTTTTACGCGGCTTCGCCAACAAAGTAGTCATCTTTGAGTTTACGACTGACCATTCCTTCCGAGCGAGTCGCTTCTCTTTCATCATTCGATTACTCTATAACGTCACTACTCCCTTTGGTCGTCTCGATTTGATTATTCAGCTCACTTTGTTCGCCTTACTTCTTTTTATAACGTACTTTACTCGTACAAAGTTGCATGGACTTTTAGCACGTGGCTATTTGTCATCCCAACCGAAGTCGATCTTTTATAGTACAACATCAACTAGAATTTTTTACGTTGTTCCAATATTAACATTTTCTCAAATTTGTTGATTTTCATTGCGTTCGAACCAAACACTGGATTTGAAGATCTATCGCTCACTTTCTCAAAATTCCTCTCTTACTGCCACAAAAACAGGTTACCAAACATGCCCTTAAGTTCATCATTTATGTCCCAATACCAATTACAGTTTATACGTCTAGCTCGTGACAACTTTCGCCGACAAAGAAGTCATCTTTGGGCTGACGATTGGCCATTCTTTCCTTATTGAGTCGCCTCTCTTCGTCATTCTATTACTCCTCGATTATTCAGCTCACTCTCGTTTTCTAATTTTGATAACATACTTTACTCGTACAAAAACTACATTGACTTTTAGCTCGCTGCCACCTAAATTACTATTTGACTGAAAATTTTATTTTCAAATCCTATCTTTCTATCCAAATATTCCATGGGACTTTTAGTTCACGGATCTTTGCGACCATTACAATCTTAAGTTCATCCTTTTGGTCACAACACCAATTATAGTTTATACGTGAGTCTCATGCGGCTTTCGCCAACGAAGAAGTCATCTTTGAGTTTACGATTGCCATTCCTACCCTATCGAGCCACCTCTCTTCGTCATTCGATTAGTACCTACTCCCTATCCTCACTTCCCTCTTATTGTCGCCTAATTCGATTATTCAACTTGTCTTCCATTTTTGATAACATACTTTACTCGTGCAAAAGCTGCATGGACTTTTAGTTCATAGCTCTGTCGCCATCGCAATCTGAAGTTGATCCTTTATGTCACCACATCAACCAGATTATTTATCTTGTTCCAATTTTGACTTATTCCCAAATTTATTGATTTCCAAAACTTTTCTATTATATTAATGACTATAACTTTCAAAAAAAGCCTTGTTCCTTTAGGTTTTGTACTATTGACTTAAAACCTTATTTTTCAATTCCAATTTTCTATTGAAAATAGATGGACTTTTAGTTCCTAACTATTTTCCACCCTCGTAATCTCAAGTTCTTCCTTTATGTCACAACACTAATTACAATTTATTGTTAAGTCATGTTGCTTTCGCCAACATAGTAGTCATTCTTGAGATGATGATTGATCATTCCTTTCCTTTCGAGTCGCCTCTCTTCGTCATTCGATTACTCTTGCTTTTTATCCTTACTGTTCCCTTTGGTCGTCTCAATTCGATTAATGAGCTGACTCCGGTGGGCATCCATTTTTTATAACATATACTTTTGTCGAATTTGTCAATTTTTGAATTTTTTTCCATTATGCTAATGATTAGAACTTTTGAAAAAAGCATTGTGCTTTAAATATTCTTCTTTCATATTTTATACTAATGACTGAAAACCTTAGTTTCAAATTATATTTTTCTATCCAAAAATTATATGAACTTTTAGTTCCTATTTCTTTTACTACAAACACAATCTTAAGTTCATCCTTTTTGTCAAAACACCGATTATGTTTATACGTGAGTTTTACGTGGCTTTCGCCAACAAAGTAGTCATCTTTGAGTATACGACTGACCATTCATTCCGAGCGAGTCGCCTCTCTTTCATCATTCGATTACTCCCTAACCTCACTACTCTCTTTGGTCTTCTCGATTTGATTATTCAGCTCACTTTGTTCGCCTTCCTTCTTTTTATAACGTACTTTGCTCGTATAAAGTAGCATGGACTTTTAGCTCGTGGCTCTTTGTCGTCATACCAATATTATGTCGATCTTTTATAGTACAATATAAACTAGAATTTTTACGTTGTTCCAAATTTGACATTTCCAAATTTGTCCATTTTCTAATACATTCGAACCCAAACACTTGATTTGAAGATCCATTGCTCACTATCTCAAAATTCGTCACTTACGGCCACAAAAACAGGTTACCAAACATGCCCTTAAGTTATTCATTTATGTCACAATACCAATTACAGTTTATACGTTTAGCTCGTAGCAACTTTCGTCGACAAAGAAGTCATCTTTGGGTTGACGATTGTTATTCTTCCGTTATCGAGTCGCCTATCTTCGTCATTCTATTATTCCTCGCTTATTCAGCTCACTCCTCTCGTTTTCTATTTTTGATAACATACTTTACCCGATCAAAAACTACATCGACTTTTAGTTCGTCGCCATCAAAATCCGAAGTCGATCCTTTTATGTCACAATATCGGCTACAAATTTTGCTTTGTTCCAAATTTGACCAATTCCTAAATTTGTCGATTTCCAAATATTTTTTCACTATACTAATAGCTAGAACTTCAGAAGAAACCTTTGTTCTTTAAAAGTTATTCTTTCACGTTTTATACTATCTGTCTGAAAACTTTATTTTCAAATCTTATCTTTCGATCCAAAAATTAAATGTGACTTTTAGTTTACGGTTCTTTGCCACCATCACAATCTTAAGTTCATCCTTTATGTCACAACACCAATTACAGTTTATACGTGAGTCTTACGCGGCTTTCGTCAACAAAGAAGTCATCTTTGAGTTTACGATTGCCATCCCTTTCCGATCGAGTCGCCTCTTTTCGTCATTCAATTAGTCCCTACTCCCTATCCTCACTTCCTCCTTATTGTCGCCTCAATTCGATTATTCAACTTGTCTTCCATTTTTTATAACATACTTTACTCATGCAAAAGCCGCATGGACATTTGCTCGTAGCTCTGTCGCCATCACAATCTGAAGTTGATCATTTATGTCACAACATCAACTAGATTATTTACCTTCTTCCAAATTTGACTTATTCCCAAATTTGTTGATTTCCAAAACTTTTCTATTATACTAATGACTATAACTTTAAAAGAAAGCCTTGTTCTTTTAGATTTTATACTATTGACTTAATACCTTATTTTTCCAATTCCAATTTTCTATCGAAAATATAGATGGTCTTATAGTTTCTAACTCTTTTTCACCATCGTAATCTCAAGTTCTTCCTTTATGTCACAACACTAATTACAATTTATTATTGAGTCCAGTTGCTTTCGCCTACGTAGTTGTCATCCTTGAGATGACGATTGATCATTCCTTCTCTACTGAGTCGCCTCTCTTTGTCATTCGATTACTCTTGCTCCCTATTCTTATTGTTCCCTTTGGTCGCCTTGATTCGATTATCGAGCTTACTCCGGCCGACTTCCATTTTTGATAACATACAATTTGCCGAATTTGTTAATTTTCGATTTTTTTCCCATTATGCCAATGATTAGAACTTTTGAAAAAAGCATTCGCTTTAAACATTCTTGTTTCACGTTTTATACTATTGGTTGAAAACTTTTGTTTCAAATTATATTAAAAAGCTTTGTTCTTTAAAAATTCTTCTTTCACGTTTTATACTATTTGACTAAAAACTTTATTTTCAAATCTTATCTTTCGATCCAAAAATTACATGGGACTTTTAGTTCATGGCTCTTTGCCACCATAACAATCTTGAGTTCATCCTTTATATTACAACACCAATTACAGTTTACACGCGAGTCTGGCTTTCGCCTGTAACGCCCCGCAACCGCACGGTGCGTTACGCTGAGTCGGATTGAATAAAACAATAGCTGGTTACATTTGATGTTGGATTTTGGGAAGAAGTATTGATTGAGTTGATTTCATCTGCAGATGGCTAGCGGAGTTCGATGGGAATCAGGTGTTCGTTCAGAGCAGTACTGAGATAGTTGGATTGGAGCGATAATGCCGTCTTCCTTAGTCCGATCGGTCGGATGATTTGGAGAGCACGACCTGCTCGCACAGTCATACCGGTTGAGTAGATCGCGCTTTGCATCAGACCACGGGTTCAAGGGATCGGCCGTATCGGCAGGACATGATGCTTAACGGAATCAAACTTGGTGAGTGGGCTCTGTCCCTTCTCCTCTACTGTAACGCCCCGTTCATCCCGTTCCCCCTGCTCGGGGAGCGCGGCCAAGAAATACTTACGACCGTCCGAACGGGACAGATTGAATCAAGATCCTTTCCTCGTTATGGATTGGCTTCTTCGGAATCAGGTCCCATAGTCAATGGATCGTGCCTCAAGGAAGGACTCGGGGCAGAGTAGAGAGAGGCCTTTCCGTTGTGTTGGTTTTCCTTGCCCGTTTTCGATTGCCGTTTGGTTGCCTTCGTGTTGGTTTTAGGACTTGCGTTTTCTTGAACGGTTTCGATGGATTTCATTGTTTTCGTTCTTAGGATTTCGCATTTCGTATCGAGCCTTGGAGACCGAAACAGGAAGTATTGATCATCCGTTGGTGCGTGCAGGTGATCGTGTAGACGACGCGCGAGCGGAGTCTTAGGGATCTCTACTTCTTCTTCCTATACAACCGACTGTGTGAGTGGCTCTATTTCGATAAGCACCTTCTTTCCAAGGGCTCCGTTCATAATAAAATTGACTCAGTTGTGCATTCAATCAAACGATACCACTTAAGTAATAAGTTGGATAACAAGATAAGATAAGAAGTAGGCTTGGAACACCCATTGCTTGTCATATAAAACCTTGCATAAATTCATTGATGCATGCATGGTCGTTGGATGTTTAATGGGTTGGTATTTATTGATAGTTCAAAGTGCTCTTCAATAAGTTCAAAGTGTTCTTCTATAAACTGCTGCATGTTATTTCATATAACTGTTGGTTGATTGTGATAGTACAATAAAGCAGTTTCGTACATGATGTTCTTTAACATTGGCTAGTAAGTAAATCTATGAGGTAGAGTCATAGATATGGTCATGGGAATTCTTGTGCACAAGGGATCCAGGTTCCTGCGAGCGGTTACCGGGGCACCGGGCCGTTTCGACCCGGGCGGAATCTACTTTCTTAGTACTGGGAGCGGGGAATTGTAGCGGGGCTAGCTACCCGCGCTGCAAGCGTCGCCGCCAGCCCAGACTAAACCCATGATGGCTGGTAGAACAACAACAAAGAAAGAATTTGTGTATATTTAAACTGTGCAGACTAACTATGTCTTCGTGACAGGGAAGGCTATGGTAAGTTGTACAGGTGGTTCAGACGGGACAGGTAAAGTCACCGAACGGTGGCATGTGAAGTTATGTTATTTTGTTCTTGCATACCTGCTAAATGGAATCTGAACTAGGCAAGAATAGAAACCCACCTAAGAACATAAATGTTGCATGTTCATTTAAAACTCATCTAAAGAGCTTGGTAAAGTTGAGCAGCTAGCCTTCACCAGTACTTTCCGAAGTACTGACCCTCGTTGTAGCAGGTTCCCCGGCGCAAGGCATGCGGCGAGGAGCTGAAGCTCTCTCCGGACTTTTGGGATTCTTGGCGGGTCGGGGCCAAGACTTTGGAGGCTCAAGCTGGAAGCCTTCCTCTCCCTCTCCCGTTGCGGAAATAACGCTAAGGCGATGGTGCTTCCCCGCACCCAAGGAGTTTTGTGTTTTGAAACTATGTAAAGGGACATAATGTATGGATCGGCTATCTCATTTTGCGTCCAAGTTTGTAAGCCCGTGGGGCATTTTATACTTTTGAGTCAAGCAATGTAACCGGTTGTTCATTATAAATAAAAGAGAAACTTTTCTATGCCTCAACCTTGTGTTATCTTATTTGTCTACTCTGTTGCATTGATCGAAAGAATATCCTTATGCCTAAGGCCTGGTGCGCGCGCGCCCTACGCGTGCACGGCATCACGCCCCCCCCGGGACGATTATCGGTTAGACGAAATCGGGGCGTGACATATTGGTATCAGAGCATGCTTCAGATCCTTTGATCTCACAAGAAAGTTTCTAAAGAGGACCTTGTTCCTTCCGAGTAGACCCTTGAATTCGCTTGGCCAAAATGAGATGCGTTCCATACAATAAGTCTGAATATTTTTGAAAAGTGCGTGGGAATTATACGATCGCTTGGACGGGATTATGATCTGAGGGCTTTTGTCCCAACTCATAGAGGATGTTGTGAGAAGAGACTCGTGTTATAATCGGCAAGTTTTATGTCTATATGAAAACACCGAACGAGTAGAGTGCGAGATAAGAATATCGTTCAGACAGTGGGCTATGCACATGGCCTTTTGGCCAAATGGTGTTAAGTATCGTGCACCAAGGCCCTTGGTGCTAGCGAAGTTGCAGCGAGATTTGAGTGTTGTTCGGATAAGAATAAAGTTTGACTTAGTAGGGAAATCGATAGAGACGCTATCGGAGTGCCGCTAAGGCGAGTGATGGAATCGCGTATGGAATTTTCAGAAATAGTTTGGACGGTTATTCATAGCGATAAGCTATGATTTGAAGCATAGTCTGTATAGAGGACTATGAATAGAGGTGGGTACGAGTCTAAGATCGCTAAGGCGATAAATAGGGACTGTGTTGGAGTCATAGCAACGGTTTGGGCCAGAGAATCGATTCCCGCTCTGAGGAACGAATTGGGCATATGAGTGAAGGATGCGAACGCGAATCAGGAGTTATTAGGACGACTCAATTCCTGAGTAGTGTATGCGATAAGTCCCATGTTCGATTATGCAATTTGTGGATATAATGAGTTGTAAAGATTCAGGGAGTATGACTCGAACCCTGAGTGGTGTATTTGTTGGCTTAGAATGCTAGAACGAAGTCGTAGATTCGGAGTTAAGCGAGTCTAGCGACAAGCGATGAGATTGGGTAAAGCCTTAGTATAAATAAACACTGCCTAGCAAGTAAACGAACTCGGAGAAAGCATGCAATGTTTGGTTCGAACGAGTTACAATGAGTCGAATAAGGGATAAGGCTTACATCGAATAGAAATTCAAAAGTAATTGGAATCGATATCATGGTCGGAAAAGACTTAGAGGATTGCACGAGCGAGTTTGAGTTGAAGCAAGCGAATTACAAAACTTGACTCGAGATTGAATAATCTGAGATACGATCGAAGTAAGTGCAATTAGAAATAATGGAGTGAACGAATGAAAGCGTGCATGAAAAATTTGGATTTGAGTAGGATATCGCTCGATAAAATTCGGTTTGAGTATGGATGCGATGATTTCATATTTTTGGGAGATTTAGACCATAACAATGGTTGGAAAATAGTATGGATTGATGCAAGTTAGAAAAGTTATGAATTTGATGGATTGAGTTAAGCGGTAATAGATTTGGCTTGGAGTTTGGAAGAACGATCTTGAAATCAAGTTCAGGAAGATAACATTCGAAATCTGTCCCAAGCGAGAACGATTATCCTGCGAGAGCGTCGACGTGGTGATTTCACGTACGATAGGGATAAGCAAACTCAAGAGAACAGGTTCGGTGATTATTCCAAAACGGACTCGATGAATGGAACGTATCAATGGGATAGACTTGGGTTTGGGAATTGATCTTAGTTGTTTGAGGAACGCTAAGAGTAGACTAAGAAAAATGAGTCTAAGGATTTTTCTTGAGGAGTTAGTCTAGAAACGTAAAGTAAGAGATGTTGGACGTTTTTATGAACGGATACATAGATTTTGCTGGACGACTTAAAGTTCATGATATACATCGATGGTTTATAATGGAATTGTGGCTCGATGATACAGGCGTAGAAAATGATGGATTGGTGAATCCTATTAAACGAGATAAAAGAGATAGTGTAGGTGAATCGATGGGTTGAACCTGCAACGTGGGCGTATCGTGGGTTCGGTTGAACGAGCGTGTTGGTGTGATAGGATGATCTGTGCTCGATGTTTAGAAATCTGAGTGAAACGAGCTTGGGTAGAATACCCGTGTAAAGGAACAATGGTTTGACCTTAGGGTGTTTGGGGCGAGCGTTGTGCAACACGGTTGCACGATGAGTCGCAAATTTGAGTTGTACCTATGACTGTGTGTGCTGGCCTAGGGACTAGGCAGACGACCCTATGCCTTGAGTTAAACTGGAGTGGCTGACTCCAGAGTATCGTTCGGGAAGAATGATAGAACTGAGGCAACAAGACTTAGAGTTAGAATTTGGAATTGGGAATATACACTAGCAACGTTCGCGTTGAAACAAACGTAAGGCGAGATAGGACTCGGGTGATAATTGATTTGGTTGGATAGGTTACGCGACGGTAAAGGATAAGATGATAGCTGAATCGAACAAGAGTTCGGTCAGGACGATCCGCGTTTCGAAAGATTTTCACGAGTAGCTTGTCAGACTTAGCTGTCACTGAGCTTGGTTGAAATACACATATTTGGGGGACGCCTTGAATATGGGTACGATCCAGACTTAGCGATATGCATAACTCGGATGCAGCTGCAAAGGAAAATGTTCGGATTCGCATGGATGAGTATGGCAATTGAAATAGGTTAGCCTCAACCTAAATTTTCATAGAGGAAAGATTGTATCATTCCTCGTGCTACCGGGATAGTTCTGCGCTAAGGCGCAGTACGAGACTGAGTTTGGGAATGCAATAGTTGAACGAATGGATCATTCGGATAAAATGATTAAGCACTCTGGCGAATGGAACGAGTAAAAACGAATAGAAAGTTAAGTTCGATTGAGCCAAAGGTGCGAAGGACTTGAGCGTACCCCAGGTAGGCAATTTAGCTATGCGCTAAGGCGCAATATAGACTGAGTCAGAAAATGTTGGTGATTGGGTGCGAATTTATTAAGTGAGATTGGACGGACTCAGTGAGATTTGATGCAAAAACAAGATTGGAAGATTGTCGAGATTCGAGCTTTTGGGTTAGGCGTAACGACGGGTTTCGATAGGCGACATCAAGAAATAGGCTCAATTGCGTTGGGTTCCTATGGTGGTAACATAACTAGTTGGGCAAGTCCACCCAATTATGAGTCATAAATGCCCGTTGAGTAATAGAATACCATGTGCTTGGGTAATATAGCCCTGCGCTAGGTGCAGTAGATTTTGAAACGAAAGTGCAACGATCGAGTTGAGTATAACTCGATAGCATTGAACGATAAAGTCGTTCGATGAGAACTGGCCAACATTGGCGTAACGCATGGTGAGAAAATAGAGGATTATAGTATTGAAACAGTCCTTGAAGGATAAGACAAGATGTATAGGGAAGTTTAGAAGTTATGCGATAGCACGAGTTGCGCTCAGGAAGTCTCGAAGACGGAACTTGTTCTGAGCGGTATATGGCGTAACAGCCCGCTCCGCTCAACCCGGAGGGCCGATTCAAACGGCACAAGTGTAGCTATTCAACCGCTTTGCTCAGCGAGATGGCTCGTTCGATGCAAAGGCTTTCATGCTGGGATCTTTAATGGAGTCAGACTTAGGCTATCAGAAGCGCGTCCGGAGTCTAGCTCGACCGATACGATACATCGCTAAGGTGGATGACCCCGGTGAACCTGTCTCTACTTAGCTGCACCCTAAGAAAATGAATGTTACGTGCTAGTTTACAGGCAATAACCTTTGCATGCTAATAAAAGAGATGAACGCACATAGCGAAGAGGGGATAACCCCGCCTTATTATCGTATAGAACATGGAAATCTTACTTGCTAGTTGCGTAATCGACTTGGGTCAGTTGAATGTGCAAGCGGACTTGTCGTACGCGGCGGAGCCTGTCTAAAGTTTGAATCGTAAAAAGAAGCAGTTGCGGAACCAAACGTCTCGCTAGTGCGCGTACTGTGGCGAAACCACTTGGTCGAGGAGTCGACCTGGGAACTTGAATCTGATATGAGGAGAAAATTTCCCTCATTATTCCTTAGTGGTAGGCTCTATTCTTAAGTTTCGGGGCGAAACTTCCTATTAGATGGTTATGATGTAACGTCCCGTTCATCCCGTTCCCCCTGCTCGGGGAGCGCGGCCAAGAAATACTTACGACCGTCCGAACGGGACAGATTGAATCAAGATCCTTTCCTCGTTATGGATTGGCTTCTTCGGAATCAGGTCCCATAGTCAATGGATCGTGCCTCAAGGAAGGACTCGGCGGCAGAGTAGAGAGAGGCCTTTCCGTTGTGTTGGTTTTCCTTGCCCGTTTTCGATTGCCGTTTGGTTGCCTTCGTGTTGGTTTTAGGACTTGCGTTTTCTTGAACGGTTTCGATGGATTTCATTGTTTTCGTTCTTAGGATTTCGCATTTCGTATCGAGCCTTGGAGACCGAAACAGGAAGTATTGATCATCCGTTGGTGCGTGCAGGTGATCGTGTAGACGACGCGCGAGCGGAGTCTTAGGGATCTCTACTTCTTCTTCCTATACAACCGACTGTGTGAGTGGCTCTATTTCGATAAGCACCTTCTTTCCAAGGGCTCCGTTCATAATAAAATTGACTCAGTTGTGCATTCAATCAAACGATACCACTTAAGTAATAAGTTGGATAACAAGATAAGATAAGAAGTAGGCTTGGAACACCCATTGCTTGTCATATAAAACCTTGCATAAATTCATTGATGCATGCATGGTCGTTGGATGTTTAATGGGTTGGTATTTATTGATAGTTCAAAGTGCTCTTCAATAAGTTCAAAGTGTTCTTCTATAAACTGCTGCATGTTATTTCATATAACTGTTGGTTGATTGTGATAGTACAGTAAAGCAGTTTCGTACATGATGTTCTTTAACATTGGCTAGTAAGTAAATCTATGAGGTAGAGTCATAGATATGGTCATGGGAATTCTTGTGCACAAGGGATCCAGGTTCCTGCGAGCGGTTACCGGGGCACCGGGCCATTTTGACCCGGGCGGAATCTACTTTCTTAGTACTGGGAGCGGGGAATTGTAGCGGGGCTAGCTACCCGCGCTGCAAGCGTCGCCGCCAGCCCAGACTAAACCCATGATGGCTGGTAGAACAACAACAAAGAAAGAATTTGTGTATATTTAAACTGTGCAGACTAACTATGTCTTCGTGACAGGGAAGGCTATGGTAAGTTGTACAGGTGGTTCAGACGGGACAGGTAAAGTCACCGAACGGTGGCATGTGAAGTTATGTTATTTTGTTCTTGCATACCTGCTAAATGGAATCTGAACTAGGCAAGAATAGAAACCCACCTAAGAACATAAATGTTGCATGTTCATTTAAAACTCATCTAAAGAGCTTGGTAAAGTTGAGCAGCTAGCCTTCACCAGTACTTTCCGAAGTACTGACCCTCGTTGTAGCAGGTTCCCCGGCGCAAGGCATGCGGCGAGGAGCTGAAGCTCTCTCCGGACTTTTGGGATTCTTGGCGGGTCGGGGCCAAGACTTTGGAGGCTCAAGCTGGAAGCCTTCCTCTCCCTCTCCCGTTGCGGAAATAACGCTAAGGCGATGGTGCTTCCCCGCACCCAAGGAGTTTTGTGTTTTGAAACTATGTAAAGGGACATAATGTATGGATCGGCTATCTCATTTTGCGTCCAAGTTTGTAAGCCCGTGGGGCATTTTATACTTTTGAGTCGAGCAATGTAACCGGTTGTTCATTATAAATAAAAGAGAAACTTTTCTATGCCTCAACCTTGTGTTATCTTATTTGTCTACTCTGTTGCATTGATCGAAAGAATATCCTTATGCCTAAGGCCTGGTGCGCGCGCGCCCTACGCGTGCACGGCATCACGCCCCCCCCTGGGACGATTATCGGTTAGACGAAATCGGGGCGTGACATCTACTCCTTCATGCCTAATAATATGGAAAACACGTAAAGGCTTGAACACTTGGACTGGAACTTGGGAATCACTACACTGAGGCGTGCATAGAGTGTACGTCGTTTGCTTGGATAGGATTGTGGCTTGAATTGATTTGCGCGTATGGATAGTTGGAGCTAGAGTTGGATTTCACTTGGGGCAGTTGGTTGAATGATTGGAATTAGGCTTGGACAGTTGGAATTATACATCTTGGTTGGAATATCGAAAATTCGGGCGAGCGAGCATGCATCCGTGCACGAGTATCACTTGGGCGCTTTGTCTTGCAAAGCGAGCAGTTGTTCGAAACCGAACAACTGCATCGGCGAGGGCATTGTGCCACTGTTGGGGCATTGTGCCATTGGATTGTTCTGAGCGTGGGGTGTTGCACCAATTGGAACACTGTGTTGAGAAGCGGCATTGTGCCTATGGGATAACTTGAGATTTGGTGCCTTGAGCTATATGTTGGAAGAATGGTTATGGATATTTGGTTGGATATTTTGGCTGGATATTTGGTTGAATGAGTCTAGGATCGTTTGGTGGGACGAGAATGCTCGATCCTCTCGTCATACCTACTTGGTGTGGGTTTCGTTTCCTCGAACGGGATGGACTCCGAGGCACCGGGACCGTTCGGCCATAGAGGAGACAAGGGTAATGTCACGACCCGATTCCGTAGAATCGTTGAGGCGTCCCCCGAATCATGATCGTCGTGCGGGCTTGGGGTTGCGCCCGCACAAGGCTTTAATGATTTGCATAGCAAGCACATATTCAGAGTACGCAGATAAATTGAAACACAGATTTAAAACATGGAAAAGTTCTCTTTATTGATAATGAACATCTATTACAAACTCCTGAACGAGTCAGCTAATTTGCCGCACGGGCTTACAAAAGTGTTGACTCAAAATGAGATAGCAGTCCTGTACATTATATCCCTTTATAAACTCAAAATGATAAAGACCTCCAGGCTGGAGGACGGCTTTGCCACGAAGCTGCATTGTGTATGGAAAGTTGCAAGCTTCTTCTTCAAGTACTTCAAAATGCGGCGCGGTCAGGATGCGCCAACAGCTGGACTGGATCGGGAAGACGACTTCGGCTCCTCGCTCGGTTCGCCTTAGTGCGGAGAACCTGTTTCAACGAGGGTCAGCATGTCGAAACATACTGGTGAAGGCGAGCTAACCGAACTATACCAATCAACACGTTGTTTTAATGAAGCATGCATATTTGTGGGTTTCTATCTTGCCTTAGTTCATTTACAAGTAAGCAGCATATAGAATTTTACTGAAATGAACATGCCACCGTTCGGTGGATTTTACCTGACCGTCTGAATCACCTGCACAATACTTACCATGCCTTCCCTGCCACGAAGACACAAGTTAGTTTGCAACAGGTTTAAATATACACGTTGAGATCACTGGCTAGGATGCCATAATGGACGAGTTATAGTCGTTGAACGAGGATGGGGTGCAGCGAAGCACGTGAGGCGCTACACGCCATCCCGTTCGCACGTGAGACTATCGTGAAGTTTCGCCCGGACCGGATCGGTGCCAGTGCCCCAGCAACCGTCCGCAGGAACCCGTTACCTTGTGCACAAGTTGTCCGTGATCAATCGTTCGTGGCACGTTAGCGTTGATGCATTTGAGGCAACATGAACATGAGATAAGCAACATTACACATTTCATTTTGCATAGTCTTCCTGACAGTTTATTTCATAACAAGTGTATTCCATACTTAGCACAATTTATGGAAGAAGATGCATTCTAGCAAAACTTGAAGCATGTATAGAACATTCCAAACAAACAAGCATGCAAATAAGTAACCGTTTACAAGTTTGATTGACAAGTAGTATTATCCAAGTCTATTCTCTTTTATCTTGGTTTCTTTTATTATTACTTGGTATCGTCTGATCGGGACAACAAGAATGCAAGAGTTTTGGTGTGAAGACTTGGAAGCAGGGCTAGCTAATCGGGATGGTAGCCACTCACTTAGATTGTTGGAAGGGAGAAGGAAAGAGGCGCTTCACGACTCCGCTCGCAAGCCGCCTACTGCTTATTCACCTGCATTACGAACAGCTCGATCAATACCTCTTCCAATTTTCCAATCTCGGAATTGAAGTGCAGTTCAATGAACGAAAACAATGAAAACCATCGAAACCGTTCAAGGAAAACAAACAAATCCCAAAACCAACTCAAAGCACGAAAACAACAAGCGACATCAAAAACCGAGGCAATAAAAGACAGTAGCGGAGAGGTCCTTCCTGACTCTGCCGCTAAGTCGATCCAGGGGGCACGGTCCACTGAATATGGGAATCGATTCCGAAGAAACAAATTCATAACGAGGACGAGTTCTTAATTCAATCTATCCCGATCGAACGATACCGTCTTGTGTTTCTTAGCCGCGCTCTCCGCACCGGGAGAACGGGGCGCTACATCCTACCCAACCAATTGGAAGTTTTGTCCCGAAACTTAGTAGTAGTGCTTACCGTTCGGGGACGTGATGTTGTGCAGAATAATTTGGACAGTCTCTGATCCTATGGTTTGAATCACCACAAATGAGACATTGCCCGAGTTTCTTGCGGCACTTATCGGCAGTGTGCCATGGTTTCTTACAGAAATTGCACGAAGGCCCTGGGTTTGTTCGTTGTGGACCGCCGTGGTTAGGGCGCTTTGCAGCGGTGTTTCCTCTATCGTTGCCTTGGCGTTTGTGATTGTAGGTATGCACAACGCCGGTGGAAACGTGAGGATACTGCGGTTCAAGAGATAGAGCGTGATTCATGACTTCACGCATTGTCCCGTACTGATTATTGACCACGTGCGCATGGATGGCAGGGCGCAGACCACCTTCAAACCTTCTAGCTCGACTCGCTGCATCAGGTAAATAGGCCCTAGCGAATTTGGAGAGTCGGTTGAATTTGGCGGAGTATTGTTTCACTGTCATACTGCCCTGCCGCAGCTGCACGAAATCATTTTCCATTTGACGTTGTACTGGAGGGGGTATAAACTCCTCTTCAAATGCGGCACAAAAAGTCGTCAATGAGATCGCCTCCTCTCCGTGATCAAATTGGAGAGATCGTCGATGCACGTTCCACCAATCGTGCGCGTTGAGGCAGAGCTGAAGTTGAGGGGCAGGCGACGCGCTTCTCTTCGGGGACCACTAACAGAGCGAAGTGATCTTCAAGTTCGGCCAGCCAATCTAGGGCCACGATGGGTTCCTCAGTCCCGTTGAATGGGGTGTTGCAAACTTTCTTGAAGTAGCCAAAGTCGAAGGCAGTCACGTCCCTCGGCCTTGTAATTTGTGGCCTCTCTACTTCAAGCACGGGCTGTTCCACCGGAGTCGTTGCGGCGGAATGGTTGGCAGCCAAAGTCTGAACGATTTGTTGCAGGGCATTTACCTGCTTCTGTTGAACTGAGAATCGGGTCTCTAGATTGCTTTCGAACTTGGCTTGGCGAGCATCATCTCTTTGTCGTTGTGCTTCTAACATTTGCATCACCCGCTCTAGCGGGTCGACTTGAGATATGCCACGCTGGCTCTGAGAGCTTCCCGAAGTGCCCGAACTACTCTCTTGTGTTTCGTTCGGTGCTTGCGCTGCAGATTGCGCTGGTGCCATTCCTTCAAAAGAAGGTAAATTACATTAGAATCATAATGTATTATGGACTTATTGCATGAATGTATCTCATTTTGGCCTAGCGAGTTCAAGAGTTCGCACAGGAATTTGATCGTTAAAGGAACTTTTCCAGCACGAAGTCTAAGGAACTTGAATCTGTGCTCTGATACCACTATGTCACGACCCGATTTCGTAGAATCGTTGAGGCATCCCCCGAATCGTGACCGCCGTGCGGGCCTGAGGTTGCGCCCGCACAAGGCTTTAATGATTTGCATAGCAAGCACATATTCAGAGTACGCAGATAAATTGAAACACAGATTTGAAACATGGAAAAGTTCTCTTTATTGATAATGAACATCTATTACAAACTCCTGAATGAGTCAGCTAATTTGCCGCACGGGCTTACAAAAGTGTTGACTCAAAATGAGATAGCAGTCCTGTACATTACATCCCTTTATAAACTCAAAATGATAAAGACCTCCAGGCTGGAGGACGGCTTTGCCACGAAGCTGCATTGTGTATGGAAAGTTGCAAGCTTCTTCTTCAAGTACTTCAAAATGCGGCGCGGTCAGGATGCGCCAACAGCTGGACTGGATCGGGAAGACGACTTCAGCTCCTCGCTCGGTTCGCCTTAGTGCGGAGAACCTGTTTCAACGAGGGTCAGCATGTCGAAACATACTGGTGAAGGCGAGCTAACCGAACTATACCAATCAACACGTTGTTTTAATGAAGCATGCATATTTGTGGGTTTCTATCTTGCCTTAGTTCATTTACAAGTAAGCAGCATATAGAATTTTACTGAAATGAACATGCCACCATTTGGTGGATTTTACTTGACCGTCTGAATCACCTGCACAATACTTACCATGCCTTCCCTGCCACGAAGACACAAGTTAGTTTGCAACAGATTTAAATATACACGTTGAGATCACTGGCTAGGATGCCATAATGGACGAGTTATAGTCGTTGAACGAGGATGGGGTGCAGCGAAGCACGTGAGGCGCTACACGCCATCCCATTCGCACGTGAGACTATCGTGAAGTTTTGCCCGGACCGGATCGGTGCCAGTGCCCCAGCAACCGTCCGCAGGAACCCGTTACCTTGTGCACAAGTTGTCCGTGATCAATCGTTCGTGGCACGTTAGCGTTGATGCATTTGAGGCAACATGAACATGAGATAAGCAACATTACACATTTCGTTTTGCATAGTCTTCCTGACAGTTTATTTCATAACAAGTGTATTCCATACTTAGCACAATTTATGGAAGAAGATGCATTCTAGCAAAACTTGAAGCATGTATAGAACATTCCAAACGAACAAGCATGTAAATAAGTAACCGTTCACAAGTTTGATTGACAAGCAGTATTATCCAAGTCTATTCTCTTTTATCTTGGTTTCTTTTATTATTACTTGGTATCGTCTGATCGGGGCAACAAGAATGCAAGAGTTTTGGTGTGAAGACTTGGAAGCAGGGCTAGCTAATCGGGATGGTAGCCACTCACTTAGATTGTTGGAAGGGAGAAGGAAAGAGGCGCTTCACGACTCCGCTCGCAAGCCGCCTACTGCTCGTTCACCTGCATTACGAACAGCTCGATCAATACCTCTTCCAATTTTCCAATCTCGGAATTGAAGTGCAGTTCAATGAACGAAAATAATGAAAACCATCGAAACCGTTCAAGGAAAACAAGCAAATCCCAAAACCAACTCAAAGTACAAAAGCAACAAGCGACATCGAAAACCGAGACAATAAAAGATAGCAGCGGAGAGGTCCCTCCTGACTCTGCCGCTAAGTCGATCCCGGGGGCACGGTCCACTAAATATGGGAATCGATTCCGAAGAAACAAATCCATAACGAGGACGAGTTCTTAATTCAATCTATCCCGATCGAACGATACCGTCTTATGTTTCTTAGCCGCGCTCTCCGCACCGGGAGAACGGGGCGCTATAGGTAACGCGTCTTGGGCGCGGTGCCGGTAGTTCGATACGAACCAGAGGGGGATAGCTGCCCATTGCTGGATCGGGTATGACTGCCTATTGATTTGTCCGATCAATGTCCTTTATGGCTTGGCCAGTGACTTCATATAGATAAGTGTTGGCTTGCTTTACTTTGGTTGGTTTGTGCTTCGTGTAGGCGCGGCCACCTTGCCTCGGCAAGAGTGCATATTGAGATTGGATTGTAAGTTTTGGTTGAGGATGGATATTGAGGCTTGGTTGATGGTTCGATTGTTTCTCGTGTTGCTTGGGCTTGAGTAGGACGGGTTGCATGCTAGTTTCCTTCGAGTTGGTTATTTATTGCTTGTCGATTGGATTGAGTTGAATGCTTGCATGCTTAAACTGCTTTACAGCTTTCCTTAACATGTCATCCCTATGTCATGAAATGAATCTAGGATTCAACTAGAAAGATCACTATATAATTGTTTGCATTCATTATTTACTTAGTGTCGGCTTAGACGAGTGGGTTACCCCGCTCACCAGTACGGCTGTGTACTAACCCACGTTTGTGGGCATTATTTCAAGTACGCAGGTGTAGTGGCGCTGCTTGGATATACGGGACATGATGTATGAACCGTAAGTACCTTTGTGGGCTAAAGAAAGAGCAAGAGTATTTCATCGCCTTTGTGGTATTTCATTTGGACCCTATCGAGAGCTTCGTTGCGTATTACTCTGATGTGTGCTTGGTACACAATACTTGACTTTCGCTGCAACTTGGTCGTTTCGATGATAACTTTGGTGTTTGACAACATCGCCTTGTACGAGCGCAACTCCAGGCTCGTACGGCATCACGTCCCGATGAGAGCGATTGTCCTGCGGGAGCGCTGCAACGTGGTGATTCACGTTCAGCGGGGACTATTGAGCTTGCGGGAGATTGGGGCGTGACATCGCCAACAAAGAAGTCATCTTTGAGTTTACGATTTCCTTTCCTTCCCTATCGAGCCGCCTCTCTTCATCAATCAATTAGTCCCTACTCCCTACCTCACTTTTCCCTTATTGTCACCCCAATTCGATTATTCAACTTCTCTTCCATTTTTGAAAACATACTTTACTCATGCAAAAGCTTCATGGACTTTTAGCTCGTAGCTCTGTCGCTATCACAATCTAAATTTGATCCTTTATGTCACAACATCAACTAGATTATTTACCTTATTCCAAATTTGACTTATTTTCAAATTTGTTGATTTTCAAAACTTTTCTATTATACTAATGACTATAACTTTCGAAGAAAGCCTTGTTCCATTAGGTTTTATACTATTGACTTAGAACCTTACTATCCAATTCCAATTTTCTATCGAAAAAATAAATAGACTTTTAGTTCCTAACTCCTTTGTAATCTCAAGTTCTTCGTTTATGTCGCAATACTAATTACAATTTATTCTTGAGTCAGGTTGCTTTCGCAAATGTAGTAGTCATCCTTGAGATGACGATTGATCATTCCTTATCTACCGAGTCGCCTTCTTCGTCATTCGATTACTCTTGCTCCCTATCCTTATTATTCCCTTTGGTCACCTTGATTCGATTATTGAGCCGATTCTGGTCGACTTCCATTTTTGATAAAATACACTTTTGTCGAATTTGTCAATTTTTGAATTTTTTTACATTATGCTAATGATTAGAACTTTCGAAAAAATCATTGTGCTTTAAATATTCTTCTTTAACGTTTATACTATTGAATGAAAACCTTAGTTTCAAATTCTATTTTTCTATACAAAAATTATATGAACCTTTAGTTCCTATTTCTTTTACGACAAACACAATTAGTTCCTATTTCTTTTACGACAAACACAATCTTAACTTCACATTTTGGTCAAAACACCGATTATGTTTTATATGTGATTTTTACTACGCGGCTTACGCCGGCAAAGTAGTCATCTTTGAGTTTACGACCGACCATTCCTTCCAAGAGAGTGGCCTCTCTTTCATTATTCGATTACTCCCAAACCTCACTGCTCCCTTTGGTCGTCTCAATTTGATTTTTCAGCTCACTTTGTTCGTCTTCCTTATTTTTATAACGTACTTTACTCGTACAAAGCTGTATGGACTTTTAGCACGTGGCTCTTTGTCGTTATCCTAATATGAAGTCGATCTTTTATAGTACAACATCAACTAGAATTTTTACGTTGTTCCAAATTTGACATTTTCTCAAATTTGTCGATTTTCAAATGCATTCGAACCAAACATTGGATTTGAAGATCCATCGCTCACTTTCTCAAAATTCATTACGGCCACAGAAAAAGGTTACCAAACATGCCCTTAAATTCATCATTTATGTCCCAATACCAATAACAATTTATACGTTTAGCTCGTGGCAACTTTCGCCGACAAAGAAGTCATCTTTGGGTTGACGATTTGCCATTCTTTCCCTATCGAGTCGCCTCTCTTCATCATTCTATTACTCGATTATTCAACTCACTCCTCTCGTTTTCTATTTTTGATAACTTGTACAAAAATTACATTGACTCTTAGCTCGTCGCCATCAAAATCCGAAGTCGATCCTTTTATATCACAATAGCGGCTACAAATTTTGCCTAATTCTAAATTTTTGACCAATTCCCAAATTTGTCGATTTTCAATTTTTTTTTCCACTATACTAATGGCTAGAACTTTTGAAGAAAACTTTGTTCTTTAAAATTCTTCTTTCACATTTTATACTATTTGACTAAAAACTTTATTTTCAAATCTTATCTTTCGATCGAAAAATTACGTGAGACTCTTAGTTCACGGCTCTTTGCCACCATACCAATCTTAAGTTTATTCTTTATATCATAACACCAATTACTGTATATACGTAAGTCTTATGCCGCTTTCCCCAACAAAGAAGTCATCTTTGAGTTTACGATCCATTTCTTCCGAGCGAGTCGCCTATCTTTCATCATTCGATTACTCCCTACTCCCTATCCTCACTACTCCCTTTGTTCGTCTCGATTTGATTATTTAGCTCACTTTGTTCGCCTTCTTTTTATAACGTACTTTACTCGTACAAAGTTGCATGGTCGTGGCCGCAACGGGTTACCAATCATGCCCTTAAGTTCATCATTTATGTCACAACACCAATTACAGCTTATACGTTTAGTTCTTGGCAACTTTTGTCGACAAAGAAGTCATATTTGGGTTGATGATTGGCCATTCTTTCCCCATCGAGTCGCCTCTTTTCGTCATTCCATTACTCGACTATTCAGCTCACACCTCTCGTTTTCAATTTTTGATAACATACTTTACTCGTACAAAAACTACATCGACTTTTAGCTCGTCGCCATCAAAATCCGAAGTCGATCCTTTTATGTCACAACATTGGCTACAAATTTTGCCTTGTTCCAATTTTGACCAATTCCCAAATTTGTCGACTTCCAATTTTTTTTCCTCTATTCTAATGGCTAGAACTTTCGAAGAAAGCTTTTTCTTTAAAATTTCTTCTTTCATGTTTTATACCATTTGACTGAAAACCTTATTTTCAAATCCTATCTTTGTATCCAAAAATTACATGGGACTTTTAGTTCACGGTTTGCCACCATCACAATCTTAAGTTCATCATTTATGTCACAAAAACTAATTACAGTTTATACGTGAGTCATACGCAGCTTTCGCCAACAAAGAAGTTATCTTTGAGTTTACGATTGTCATTCCTTTTCTATTGAGCCGCCTCTCTTTGTCATTCGATTAGTCCTTACTCCCTATCCTCACTTCCCCCTTATTGTCGCCTAAATTCGATTATTCATCTTGTCTTCCATTTTTGATAACATACTTTACTCATTCAAAAGCTGCATGCAATTTTAGCTCATAACTCTGTCGCGATCACAATCTAAAGTTGATCATTTATGTCACAACATCAACTAGATTATTTACCTTGTTCCAAATTTGACTTATTTCCATATTTGATGATTTTCAAAACTTTTCTATTATACTATTGACTATAACTTTCGAAGAAAACCTTATTTTCCAATTCCAATTTTCTATCGAAAATTAGATGACTTTTAGTTCCCAACTCTTTTCCAACATCGTAATCTCGAAGTTCTTTTATGTCACAACACTAATTACAATTTATTCTTGAGTCAGGTTGCTTTCGCCAACGTAGTAGTCATCCTTGAGTTGATGATTGATCATTCCTTCCCTATCGAGTTTCCTCTCTTTGTTATTCGATTACTCTTGCACCCTATCCTTATTGTTCCCTCTGGTCGCCTCGATTCGATTATTCAACTGACTCTGCTTGACTTCTAGTTTTGATAACATAACTTTTATCGAATTTGTCGATTTTCGATTTTTTTTCCATTATACTAATGACTAGAACTTTCGAAGAAAAATTTTGTTCTTTAAAGATTATTCCTTCACGTTTTATACTTTTGACTAAAAACCTTATTTTTAAATTCCATTTTTCTATCCAAAAATTATATGTACTTTTAGTTCCTAGCTTTTTGTCACAATCGTAATCTTAAGTTCATCGTTTATGTCACAACACTAATTACAGTTTATACGTTACTCTTAAGTGGCTTTCGCCAACGAAGGAGAGTCATCCTTTGTCACGCCCCGATCCCCCATGGTCCGATCGTCTTCGCTTGGTCCTTACGGAATCGATCGTCCTCGCTTGGGCTTGCTGCCGTGCAAGCCTAAGTTGCGCTTGCACAAAATAGTCATCTTTGACTTTACGATTGCAATTCCATCCCTATCGAGCCGCCTCTCTTCGCCATTCGATTAGTCGCTACTCCCTATCATCACTTTACCCTTATTGTCGCCTCAATTCGATTATTCAACTTCTCTTCCATTTTTTATAGCATACTTTACTCATGCAAAAGCTTCATAGACTTTTAGCTCGTAGCTTTGTCGCCACCACAATCTAAAGTTGATCCTTTATGTCACAACATCAAACTAGATTATTTACCTTGTTCCAAATTTGACTTATTTCCAAATATGTTGATTTTCAAAACTTTTCTATTATACTAATGACTATAACTTTCGAAGAAAGCATTGTTCCATTAGGTTTTATACTATTGACTTAAAACCTTACTATCCAATTCCAATTTTCTATCGAAAAATTAGATGGACTTTTAGTTCCTAACTTTTTTCCACCATCGTAATCTCAAGTTCTTCGTTTATGTCACAATACTGATTAAAATTGTTACAATACTGATTACAATTTAATCTTTAGTCAGGTTGCTTTCGCCAACGTAGTAATCCTTGAGATGACGATTGATCATTCCTTATCTACCGACTCGCCCTCTTCGTCATTCGATTACTCTTCCTCCCTATCATTATTGTTCCCTTCGGTCGCCTCGATTTGATTATTGAGCTGATTCCGATCGACTTCCATTTTTTATAACATACATTTTTGTCGAATTTGTCAATTTTTGAATTTTTTTCCCTTATGCTAACGAATAGAACTTTCGGAAAAAGCATTGTGTTTTAAATATTTCTTCTTTCACGTTTTATACTATTGAATGAAAACCTTAGCTTCAAATTCTATTTTTTTATCCAAAAATTATATGATTTAGTTCCTATTTCTTTTACTACAAACACAATCTTAAGTTCATCATTTATGTCAAAACACCGATTATGGTTTATACGTGAGTTTTACGCGGCTTTCGCCAACAAAGTAGTCTTCTTTGAGTTTACGACTGACCAATCCTTCCGAGCGAGTCTTCTCTCGTTCATCATTCGATTACTCCCTAACCTCACTACTCCCTCTGGTTGTCTCGATTTGATTACTCAGCTTACTTTGTTCGCCTTTCTTCTTTTATAACGTACTTTACTCGTACAAAGCTGCATGGACTTTTAGCACGTGTCAATTTGTTGTTATCCCAATATGAAGTCGATCTTTTATAGTACAACATCAACTATGAATTTTTACGTTGTTCAAATTTGACATTTTCTCAAATTTGTCGATTTTTAAATGCGTTCGAACCAAACACTGGATTTGAAGATCCATCGCTAACTTTCTCAAAATTCATCACTTACGGCCACAAAAACAGGTTACCAAACATGCCCTTAAGTTCATCATTTATGTCCCAATACCAATTACAGTTTATACGTTTAGCTCGTGGCAACTTTCGCCGACAAATAAGTCATCTTTAGGTTGACGATTGACCATTCTTTCCCTATCGCGTCACATCTCTTCGTCATTTTATTACTCCTCGATTATTCAGCTCACTCCTCTTGTTTTCTATTTTTTGATAACATACTTTACTCGTACAAAAACTACATTTGACTTTTAGCTCGTTGCCATCAAAATCCGAATTCGATCCTTTTATATCACAATATCGGCTACAAATTTTGCCTTGTTCTAAATTTGACCAATTCCCAAATTTTTCGATTTTCATATTTCTTTTTCCCACTTTACTAATGCCTAGAACTTTCGAAAAAAGCTTTGTTCTTTAAAAATTCTTCTTTCACGTTTTATACTATTTGACTAAAAACTTTATTTTCAAATCTTATCTTTCTATCCAAAAATTACATGGGACTTTTAGTTCACGGCTCTTTGCCACCATAACAATCTTAAGTTCATCCTTTATATTACAACACCAATTACAGTTTATACGTGAGTCTTACGCGGCTTTTGCCAACAAAGAAGTCATCTTTGAGTTTACGATTTCCTTTCCTTCCCTATCGAGCTGCCTCTCTTCATCAATCAATTAGTCCCTACTCCCTATCCTCACTTTCCCCCTTATTGTCGCCTCAATTCGATTATTCAACTTCTTTTCCATTTTTGAAAACATACTTTACTCATGCAAAAGTTTCATGGACTTTTAGCTAGTAGCTCTGTCGCTATCACAATCTAAATTTGATCATTTATGTCACAACATCAACTAGATTATTTACCTTGTTCCAAATTTGACTTATTTTCAAATTTATTGATTTTCAAAACTTTTTTATTGTACTAATGACTATAACTTTCGAAGAAAGCCTTGTTCCATTAGGTTTTATACTATTGACTTAAAACCTTATTATCCATTTCCAATTTTCTATCGAAAAAATAAATGGACTTTTAGTTCCTAACTCCTTCGTAATCTTAAGTTCTTGAGTCAGATTGCTTTCGCAAATGTAGTAGTCATCCTTGAGATGACGATTGATCATTCCTTATCTACATAGTCTCCTTCTTCGTCATTCGATTACTCTTGCTCTCTATCCTTATTGTTCCCTTTGGTCACCTCGATTCGATTATTGAGCTGATTCTGATCGACTTCCATTTTTGGTAAAATACACTTTTGCCGAATTTGTCAATTTGTTAATTTTTGATTTTTTTTACATTATGCTAATGATTAGAACTTTCGAAATAATCATTGTGCTTTAAATATTCTTCTTTAACGTTTATAATATTGAATGAAAACCTTAGTTTCAAATTCTATTTTACTATCCAAAAATTATATGAACCTTTAGTTCCTAATTCTTTTTTACGACAAACACAATCTTAACTTCATCATTTATGTCAAAACACCGATTATGTTTTATACGTGAGTTTTACGCGGCTTTCGCCAACAAAGTAGTCATCTTTGAGTTTACCACTGACTATTCCTTCCAAGAGAGTTGCCTCTCTTTCAACATTACAATTACTCCCCAGGCCTTGGCACGTATCATTACACGTCACAGAGTGAGTCCATATAGGGACGCGTGGCACTCGACTGGCTTCGCCTCTCTTTCAACATTCGATTACTCCCAAACCTCACTACTCCCTTTGGTCGTCTCGATTTGATTTTTCAACTCACTTTGTTCGTCTTCCTTATTTTTATAACGTACTTTACTCGTACAAAGCTGCATGGACTTTTAGCACGTGGCTCTTTGTCGTTATCCCAATATGAAGTCGGTCTTTTATAGTACAACATCAACTAGAATTTTTACGTTGTTCCAAATTTGACATTTTCTCAAATTTGTCAATTTTCAAATGCGTTCGAACCAAACACTGGATTTGAAGATCCATCGCTCACTTTCTCAAAATTCATCACGTACGGCAACAAAATCAGGTTACCAAATATGCCCTTAAGTTCATCATTTATGTCCCAATACCAATAACAATTTATACGTTTAGCTCGTGGCAACTTTCGCCGACAAAGAAGTCATCTTTGGGTTGACGATTTGCCATTCTTTTCCTATCGAGTCGCCTCTCTTCGTCATTCTATTACTCGATTATTCAGCTCACTCCTCTCGTTTTCTATTTTTGATAACTTGTACAAAAATTACATTGACTCTTAGCTCGTCGCCATCAAAATCCAAAGTCGATCCTTTTATATCACAATATCGGCTACAAACTTTGCCTAGTTCTAAATTTTTGACCAATTCCCAAATTTGTCGATTTTCAAATTTTTTTTCCACTATACTAATGGCTAGAACTTTCGAAGAAAGCTTTGTTCTTTAAAAATTCTTCTTTCACATTTTATACTATTTGACTAAAAACTTTATTTTCAAATCTTATCTTTCGATCCAAATATTACGTGAGACTCTTAGTTCACGGCTCTTTGCCACCATACCAATCTTAAGTTTATTCTTTATATCACAACACCAATTACAACACCAATAACTATTTATACGTAAGTCTTACTCGGCTTTCCCCAACAAAGAAGTCATCTTTGACTTTACGACTAACCATTTCTTCCGAGCAAGTCGCCTATCTTTCATTATTCAATTGCTCCCTACTCCCTATCCTCACTACTCTCTTTGCTCGTCTCGATTTGATTATTTAGCTCACAGAGTCGCACAGATTGTCCGAGTGCAGCGGAATTATAAACGCATAGGCGATTTGGTAATGATTTACTGAGTCGACAATAGCGGAAGCATTGAATAACACAAGTTGAAGTAAAACAAACTCTTTTTTGATTTTTGAATAAGTGTTACAGGCGGCGCACAACCGAGATTACAAGTCGCTCAAGTCTCTCTCTCTGAAACAGTAAAAGCATGTCAAGTGGCTACATTTGTGGAATGATGTATAGGCGATGTTCCAACATTATGTCTTGTATAAATGCTTCTGTTCCGGACGCAACGCTCCAAGGCTTCAGAGTGAACTCCACGCCTTAGCACGCACGAAAGAGGCATCCGCACCGAACGAGGTTCTCCCGCACCCTGCAAGCAATCTGGTGGGTTATCAATACATGAATGCACTGGTGGGGAGGCTACTCGTCCGCTCAACAAAACCAAACACGTAATATAGGTTCCGTGCACCAACTATTATGTTGTCTTTCTATTTGCCTTATGATCAGTTTCATGGCATATATGAAAGGCCTAACTCGTGTGGCAGTGCACCGTGCGACATAAGAGGAAACACGGTGAGACTTACCAAGTTATCATTGTCCTTCCCTGTCCAAGGCAAACCAAGTTAATTCAAGCACAAGTATGTATAAACATTCAGGGGCAATAACATATGCAAACACTGTGTTGTGAGCGAGACTACGTTTCGGATGCACGAGTTACAGTTACTACAAGGCGTTTGCAGAAGATATTGAAGTATTCCATGTGTATAAGTTATCCTCTAGATTCATTTAGGTGTTTCCGATTTCCAGGCGCGATGTAGTGACTCGCACACGGATAGCAGCTAAGCGAGGATGACTTATCTATATGAACAATTGTCGCTGGCATAGCCATAAAGGACCAATGATTTTTGTAGTCTAAATTGCGGAATGGGGTGCAACGCTATGCACAAGACAAGAACGGTGATACAGGAGAGCCGTTGCACGCCATCCCGCCAGAACAGGGAGACTATTGGGTAGACGGAGAGTCTAAGGTAGTATGCGTTTACCAAGGCCGAATACCGTGTATTGCTAACCGACAAAGACGGCTGGAGCATACTACGCCCCGACTTTGGGGTTGCAATTATACCATGCATTCCTCCTAGGCCGGTACGATGACGGTGCCCCGCTGATCGTCCGAGGAATGAGATACCTCGTGCACGAGTTGTCCGCGACATGCAAGTCTTGGGTCTTCCAAATTCACATCTTAACAAGACAATCCATAACACGAGTACAAGAGGTGTTTTTGCTCTGAACAAGTATTGCTCCACGAGCGGTGATACTTGATTTACTTGACATGATTCTCGTTCAGAATGTAAACTTGACATGATTTACATTCATTGATTCAACTTGCCTTGATGCATGCCCCTGGTTTGGAGATTGCCTTGGTGACCTAACGGTCCTGGATACTTGCAGATTCAATTTGCACAAAAGTACTATTCGATAGTCTTCTGGCTGACTAGATGCATGCACGTTACACGATCGTGTTTCTTGATTGTGGCATAAGTTTTGTGTGGCAACATTGGTCGAGGCAACATTACAAGTTAACATATAAGCAGGCAAGCATGCATTTGTATAAACCTAAGCATTCACGTTAGCTCGAGCCCGAAGGTAAGCCGAGGAGTGAAACCGTAAAGGGACTTACCAAGCGACATGATCTAGGGTCGTGTAGTGTCGCAGTGAAGCAGTGCATTCCGAAGAATATATGTATATCATTCTTACTCAAGGCATAGCGGGGTCTAGTTGCACAAGGCAAAGGTAGCATACAAGGGTCTGATTATAAGCAATGTTTCATTTCCATGGTCTAACACAAGTAATACAAGTTGGGATTATTCCCTTAGCTAGATGCGTTGTATTCTTATTAGCATGCAAGGGATGATTCACCTAGCGACTAGCATGTATCATTCCATATTTTAAATGTGCTGGCTAAGCAAAGACAAGTTCATCGTAGCCACCCACCTTAGCGATGATTCACCTCGGTCGAGGGATACTCCGAGCGAGCCTCTGAAAGCCTAAGTCGAACTCCTGAAGGGACAAGTCTAGATATCCTTTGCCTCAAATGAGTCTCCTCGCTGAAGCAAAGCGGTCGGGACGTTGCACTTTTATCGTTTGAATCGGCAGTCCGCTTTAGCGGAACGAGATGTTACATCATACACCACTTAGAAAAAGTCTCGTCCTCGAGACTTCCTGAGAGCAGGCCGTTCTATCGCACTATCGAATCTATCCCAAGCGTAGCAATCAGTACCACTAGATCCAATTTTGTTCGAACACAATCTTCTACTCGATCCTTACGCCATGTCGCGTATATGCTGAGTCAGTCTCATTTGCGCCTTAGCGTGGGACATGTTTATTAACGTGGGGTACGTTTCAATCCATCGTGAATAGCGATCTAGGGCTGAGGCAAACTTATACAAGTCGTTATACTTGTTCAGGTGGATACTCACTTGCACTAGCATCGAGATCAGCATATCGCGAGTCTGGATCGTGCACATATTCGAAGCGCTTCAAGCACATGCATGTCAACCAACTTAGCGATGGTGAAGTCTTAGCACTCGAGTTTTACATCTCCTTGAGTCTTGGATCGTACACACGTTCAAGTCGTCCCTCAAACATATGCATTCAACCAAACTTAGAGATGGTGAAATTGGACAAGCTACTAGCGAAAATCTCAAGGGTTCTCGTTTATCTTCCAACAGGGTCAATCCAATTTCCAAGTCATTTCCATCCAACTCGATTCAAGTATTTGTACTATCGTTAAGCACGATCTATTCGGTTTACCGACTAGCGTTCATCCGTTTGGGTCAAACATAGAACACGTTATCGTTCCCAAGTCTAACCCTAAATCTTGTTGCCCCAGTTCTATTGCTTATTCAAGCAATGTGCTAAAGTCGGTTACACGGGTATTTCACTCGTTACAGGGTCGTTTGTCTAATTTCTAGGTCAGCTCACAAGGTCATAGATACAGGTTCAAGCACACGATACATCATGCAAATTTGTCGCATGATGCTCGCCCCAATTCCTAGGGTCAAACCATTGTTCATTTGCACGGGATATTTTACCCAAGCTCGTTTCACTCAGATATCTAAACATCGAGCACGGATTTTCCTACTCTCAATAACACGTTTGTTTGTACGGGGGTTCAAGTTCGTTCAGTAAAATCCACAATATTCAAGTTACAGGACAAGCCTAGTGATTTGCATAGTCTCTCTCTCCAAACATGTTTTGATAGAATACCTATCCATTTCAAGTCTAGACCATCAAGCCAAGATTCGATTTTTAAATCTTTAGTTATAACTCCAAGTCATCCAACCTGATTCATGTATCCGTTCACGAAACCATCAAGCGTGATTTATTTCAGGTTCTAGGCTAACTTATCCATCGGGACATTTCTGATTCACTTGTATTTCTAAATTCGTCTTATCGTGTCGAACCAAAAGTCAAGACGATCCATTAGTTTGTCACGCTTCGGTCTCCCGCAAGTTCGATCACCCTGGTTGGACGTAAGATCACCACGCCAACACTCCCGCTGGATAATCGTCCTAACCCAGACGTGACGCATGTACGTGCATAGAGTTACGCTCGCACAAGACAAGAACGTTTGAACATTATGGTTATCTGCGAAACGATCGAAACACCTTATCCTTTTTCCTTTACTCCATCCAAGTTATATATATCCATCTAGTCGAGTCTGTTCATGCAGTGATTATAATTCGTCTAGCAAAATCATCCAACTTAATGTTACCATTCGGTAATTTCCATAGTCTTACTTCTAGCATTCCTCAAGCAACTATGTTTCAAATATTCAAGCCCAAGTCCAATCCATCTTTTGATACGTTCCATTCATCGAGTTCGTTTGGAATAATCACCAAACATGTTCCCGTGAGTTCGATCATCCCCGCCGTACGTGAAATCACCACCCCGGCGCTCCCGCAGGATAATCGTTCTCGTTGGGACTGCTTCGAGAGTTATCGCTTTCGAACTTGATTTCAAGATTGTTCTTCCAAACTCCAAGCCAAATCCATTATCGTTCATCTCTTTCATCGAAACACAATATTCATCTCGGGCTAACTTCTACTTGAGCGATATTGCATTCAAGTTTTATTTGTTTGTTTCAATCCGAAATCACTCGTACGATACTCTAAGTTTCCAACAAATTTTTCCTTAACCAAGATATCGATTTCTATTTTCGTGAATCCCAATTCGATACAAGCCTTATCATTTTGTTCGAGACATTTTCCAAATCGTTCAATTTGACAATCGCACGAGACTTGTGAATCCGTTTGGATATTTCTAAATAATCCATACACCACTCGGAATTGAGTCATCCAATCAAATCCTCAATCGATTTGTATCTTCCGACACGAAATACCGTTCGAGCTATTTCTCATAATTCAAGCACGATTCTCAATGTTCGCCTAAGGATAAATCCGAGAATGTTTCTATCGGTTGACATTCTAAATCTGACTTGTCTCGTTCCTGATCGATATCCCATTCTCGTTGCAACTAGCTTGCACCAAAGGGTCTTGGCACGCGATACTCCACACAACTTAGCCGAAAGGCTGTGTGCAAAGCTAACCGTTTGGGACAATATTCGATTTCGTTCTAACTAGTTGGGCAACCATGTATAGGTATTTCAGGTTTGCACATAAGTCGCGATTCTAGCACGAGTCTAATCCTATAAGTCTAGAACATGTTGGCACAAAGGCCAAACACATCACAATATCGTACAAGCAATCACATCATTCACATGCACTTTTCGAAAGTATTTAGACTCATTGTTGGAACTTTCCGTTTGGGACATTGAGAGAGAGTGTGCACATAACCCACGAACGAGCTTTCGAAACTGAGAAAATCGAAACAAAGTGCAAAGGCGTATAGCCAAGCTCTGATACCAATCTGTCACGCTCCGATCTCCCGCAGGCTAATCGGCCGTCCCCGCTAGTCGAGAATCACCGCGCCAGCGCTCCCGCGGGACGATCGCTTCGGCCCATCTGGGCGTGATGCCGCACGAGCGTGAGCCGCGCCCGTGCAAGGCCGTTCATTGGCTGGCGGTAAGGGGTCTAAGCATTGAATAACACAAGTTGAAGTAAAACAAACTCTTTATTGATTTTTGAATAAGTGTTACAGGCAGCGCACAACCGAGATTACAAGTCGCTCAAGCCTCTCTCTAAAACAGTAAAAGCGTGCCAAGTGGCTACATTTGTGGAATGATGTATATGCGATGTTCCAACATTATGCCTTGTATAAGTGCTTCAGTTCCGGACGCAACGTTCCAAGGCTTCAGAGTGAACTCCACGCCTTAGCACGCACGAAGGAGGCATCCGCACCGAACGAGGTTCTCCCGCACCCTGCAAGCAATCTGGTGGGTTATCAGTACCAAACACGTAATATAGGTTTCGTGCACCAACTATTATGTTGTCTTTCTATTTGCCTTAGGATCAGTTTCATGGCATATATGAAAGACCTAACTCCTGTGGCAGTGCACCGTACGACATGGGAGGAAACACGACGAGACTTACCAACTTACCATTGTCCTTCCCTGTCCAAGGAAAACCAAGTTAATTCAAGCACAAGCATGTATAAACATTCAGGGGCAATAGTGATTGCTAACCGACGGAGAGTCCAAGGTAGTATGTGTTTACCAAGGCCGAATACCGTGTATTGCTAACCGACAAAGACGGCTGGAGCATACTACGCCCCGACTTTGGGGTTGCAATTATACCATGCATTCCTCCTAGGCCGGTACGATGACGGTGCCCCGCTGATCGTCCGAGGAATGAGATACCTCGTGCACGAGTTGTCCGCGACATGCAAGTCTTGGGTCTTCCAAATTCACATCTTAACAAGACAATCCATAACACGATTACAAGAGGTATTTTTGCTCTGAACGAGTATTGCTCCACGAACAGTGATATTTGATTTACTTGACATGATTCTCATTCAGATGTAAACTTGACATGATTTACATTCATTGATTCAACTTGTCTTGATGTATGCCCGTTCGGGGATTGCCTTGGTGACCTAACGGTCCCGGATATTTGCAGGTTCAATTTGCACAAAAGGACGATAGTCTTCTGGCTGACTCGATGCATGCACGTTACGCGATCGTGTTTCTTGATTTTGGCATAAGTTTCGTGTGGCAACATGAGTCGAGGTAACATTACAAGTTAACATATAAGCAGGCAAGCATGCATTTGTACAAACAATAACATAAGCATTCACGTTAGCTCGGGTCTGAAGGTAAGCCGATGAGTGAAACTGTAAAGGGACTTATCGAGCGACATGATCTAGGATCGTGCAGTGTCGCAGTGAAGCAGTGCACTCCGAAGAATATCTGTATATCTTTCTTACTCAAGGCATAGCATGGTCTAGTTGCACAAGGCAAAGGTAGCATGCAAGGGTCTGATTATAAGCAATGTTTCATTTTCATGTTATAACACAAGTAATACTAGTTGGAATTATTTTCTTAGCTAGGTGCATTGTATTCTTATTAGCATGCAAGGGGTGATTCACCTAGCGACTAGCATGTGTCGTTCCATATTTTAAATTTGCTGGTTAAGCAAAGACAAGTTCATCGTAGCCACCCACCTTAGCGATGATTCGCCTCGGTCGAGGGATACTCCGAGCGAGCCTCTGAAAGCCTAAGCCGAACTCTGAAGGGACAAGTCTAGATATCATTTGTCTCAAATGAGTCTCTTCGCTGAAGCAAAGCGGGTCGGGACGTTGCACTTTTACCGTTTAAATAGGCAGTCCGCTTGAGCGGAACGGGATGTTACGGTGGCCACAACGGGTTACCAATTATGCCCTTAAGTTCATCATTTATGTCACAACACCAATTACAGCTTGTACGTTTAGTTCTTGACAACTTTCGTCGACAAAGAAGTCATATTTGGGTTGATGATCGGCCATTCTTTCCTTATTGAGTCGCCTCTTTTCGCTATTCTATTACTCGACTATTCAGCTCACACCTCTCGTTTTCAATTTTTGATAACATACTGTACTCGTACAAAAACTACATCGACTTTTAGCTCGTCGCCATCAAAATCCGAAGTCGATCCTTTTATGTTACAACATTGGCTAGAAATTTTGCCTTGTTCCAAATTTGACGAATTCGCAAATTTGTCGACTTCCAAATTTTTTTCCTCTATTCTAATGGCTAGAACTTTCGAAGAAAGATTTTTCTTTAAAATTTATTCTTTCACGTTTTATACTATTTGACTGAAAACCTTATTTTCAAATCCTATCTTTGTATCCAAAAATTACATGGGACTTTTAGTTAACGGCTCTTTTCCACCATCACAATCTTAAGTTCATCATTTATGTCACAAAAACTAATTACAGTTTATACGTGAGTCATACGCAACTTTCGCCAACAAAGAAGTCATCTTTGAGTTTACGATTGTCATTCCTTTTCTATTGAGCCGCCTCTCTTCGTCATTCGATTAGTCCCTAATCCCTATCCTCACTTCCCCCTTATTGTCGCCTAAATTCGATTATTCATCTTGTCTTCCATTTTTGATAACATACTTTACTCATTCAAAAGCTGCATGGAATTTTAGCTCATAGCTTTGTCGCCATCACAATCTAAAGTTGATCATTTATGTCACAACATCAACTAGATTATTTACCTTGTTCCAAATTTGACTTATTTTCAAATTTGTTGATTTTCAAAACTTTTCTATTATACTAATGACTATAACTTTCGAAGAAAACCTTATTTTCCAATTCCATTTTCTATCGAAAATTAGATGACTTTTAGTTCCCAACACTTTTCCACCATCGTAATCTCGAAGTTCTTTTATGTCACAACACTAATTATAATTTCTTCTTGAGTCAGGTTGTTTTCGCCAACGTAGTAGTCATCCTTGAGTTGACGATTGATCATTCCTTCCCTATCGAGTTTCCTCTCTTTGTTATTCGATTACTCTTGCACCCTATCCTTATTGTTCCCTCTGGTCACCTCGATTCGATTATTCAACTGACTCCGCTTGACTTCCAGTTTTGATAACATACACTTTTATCGAATTTGTCGATTTTTGATTTTTTTTTCCATTATACTAATGACTAGAACTTTCAAAGAAAAGTTTTGTTCTTTAAAGATTATTCTTTCACGTTTTATACTTTTGACTGAAAACCTTATTTTCAAATTCCATTTTTCTATCCAAAAACTATATGTACTTTTAGTTCCTAGTTTTTTGTCACAATCATAATCTTAAGTTCATCGTTTATGTCACAACACTAATTACAGTTTATACGTTACTCTTAAGTGGCTTTCGCCAACGAAGGAGAGTCATCCTTTGTCACGCCCCGATCCCCTATGGTTCGATCGTCCTCGCTTGGTCCGTACGGAACCGATCGTCCTCGCTTGGGCTTGCTGTCGTGCAAGCCTAAGTTGCGCTTGCACAAAATAGTCGTCTTTGAGTTTATGATTGCCATTTCATCCCTATCGAGCCGCCTCTCTTCGTCATTCGATTAGTCCCTACTCCCTATCCACCTGCTTCAGTTGGACCTAAAATCGGGCTTCTAGATTTTTCTCAAACTTGTCCTGCCGCTCTACCGCACGTTTCTCGACTCATTCAGCTCGAGCCTCATCCCTTCGCTGATGCGCCTCTAGCATTTGCATCATCCGCTCGATTGGGTCGATGGGGGACGTAGGTCGTTAGCTTCCAGAGCTTCCCGAAGTGCCATAACTACTCTCTTGCACTTGAGCCGCTCCTTGCGCTTGTGCTATTTCCTGTTCTTGGGTTGTTCCTCGAAAAGAAAGCAATTAGTATCAGTCTCATAGAGTATTACAGACTCACTGTATGGAACACATCTCATTTTGGCCAAACGATTTAAAGAGTTCAACTGGGAGGGACATGGTCATTTTAAGAAAACTTTTCCGACACGAGGGTCCAAGGAACTGAAGCCGCACTCTAATACCAATGTCACGTCCCGATTTCGTGGAATCGATAATCGTCCCCGGACGTGATGTCGTGCGATCATAAGGCATGCTCGCACAAGGCCTAGGCATAATGATATATATATTGAACATAACAACAGAGTACACAGAGAATTAAGAAACAAAATTTTCATAGAAGAAAAGTTCTCTTTATAAATGAACAACATTTACATCCCTTTACAAAATGGACGAAAAATAAGATAGTCGTTCCAAACATTATATCCCTTTACTAAAACTGAAAAGACAAAACACCTTGCATGCGAGTCTGAACCATAGCCGCAGAGCTACAAAAGTATATGTGCGACTTCGAGAAATTGTATGCGCTTTAAAAGTCACGAACGCGTCAAGAAATAGACTTGTTGGAGAATTGCCTCAGCTCCTTGCAGTGTTACCTCGGCTCGGGGAATCTTTTGCAACGTAGGTCAGTACATCAAAATGTACTGGTGAGGGCGAGCTAACACAACTCACCAAATCGACACGGTATTCATGTAAAATATATAAGTTATTAGGTGATCTTTCTATCTTGTCTTAATCCATGTTACAAGCATGCGATACAATAAAATGATTGAAATAAACATGCCACCTTTCGGTGATATTTACCTGCGACCGACTCATCCACCTGCACAAAAATTACCATGTTCTTCCCTGCCAAGATGACATCGTTAGCTTGAACAGTTAATGCAAATATATGGGGTCACTGGTATCACGTCCCGAATCCGTGGAATCGATAGTCGTCCCCCGGGCGTAATGCCGTGCGTGCCTAGGTTGCGCAACGCACAAGGCTAAGGTATTTGATATAACGACCACATATTCAGAGTACGTAGATAATTGAACACAATATTGAAACAAGAAAAAGTTCTCTTTATTTATAATGGACATCATTTACAAACTCTTGAACAAGTACAAAAGGGTGCCTTGAAGGCTTAATAAAGCAGACGCAAAATGAGATAGCAGTCCGATACATTACATCCTTTTACTAAAATTTCAAAAGCTATATACACCTTCGGGCGAAGCTATCACCTTGCCACGGAGCTGCATAAGGTATGTGCACGAGCTCCTGGAACTTCAAAACACGCTTCAAGGGCACGATCAGGACGTGCCGGTTGGTGGACTGGATTGAAAAGACACCTTAACTCCTTGCAGGATCGCCTTGGCGCGGAGAACCTGTTGTAACGAGAGTCAGTACATCAAAATGCACTGGTGAAGGCAAGCTAACCCAATTATACCAATCAACACGTTGTTTATGTGAAGCATGCAAGTTATTATGTGGTCTTTTTATCTTGCCTTAGTTCAAGTTACAAGCAAGCAATGGATATTGAAAGTTACTGGATTAACCGTTCGAGACTTTTACATGTCCGTCTAAACCACCTGCACAACACTTACCATGACCTTCCCTGCCACGAAGACAGTTAGCTTGCACAGTTTAAATACACATAGGGGTCACCGGCATTATGCCATAGTGGACAAATTTGTCTTAGGTGAGAATGGGATGCAACGAAAGGAATACGAGGCGCTACATGCCATCCCGCCCGAACACGAGACTATCATGAAGTTCCGTCCGGATCGGAACGGTGTCAGTGCCCCAGCGACCGACCGAAGGAACCATAAATCCTTACGCATAAGTTGTCTGTGACCGTGCGACATTTAAACTAAGTTATCAATGAAGTAGTTCAAGGCAATACGAGCACGAGACAAGTAACATGGCATGATCTATTTTGCATAGTCTTCCTGATCAGTTTATTTCATAGTCAAGTATGTTCTATACATAGCACAATAATAGAATAATATGTTCTAACTATAATTGAAATGCGATGAAAGAACATTCTAAGCGAACTAGCATGCAACAAGGTAACCGTTCACAAGTTGATTGACAAGCATAAGTAATCCAAGTCTATTCCATTTTTATCTTGACATCGTTTAGTTATTATGGTATCGTCTGATCGGAACAATCAAGAGGGCAAGATTTTTTAGGTGTAAAGACTTGGAAGAAGGATCAACTAATCGAAGTGTAGCCACTGCACGATCACGCGACGCCTACTGCACGATTACCTGCATTGCCACAAACAGACGATCAATACCTCTTCTCCCCTTTCCAAGCTCGAAACGAATGTGCAATTCAACGAACGAAAGCAATGAAATCCATCAAAACCATTCAAGAAAACGTAAATCCGAAAACCAAGTCGAAAGCACGAAAGCAACAATGCGACATCGAAAACTAGGCAAAAAAACTTGCAGTGGAGAGGTCCCTCTTGACTAGTGCGTCCTTGGGACACTGTCCACTAAATACGGGAATCGATTATGAAGAAGTCAATCCATAACGAGAAAAAAATCCTGATTCAATCTATCCTGACGAACGATACCAGAAGTATTTCTTAGCCGCGCTCCCCGAAAAGGGGGAACGGGACACCACATCCTAACCAACTAATAGAACCCACCACTAGGAAACAATGAAGGAAACTTGTCCATCTCAGACTTAAGCTCCAAAGTCGATTTTTTGACCGAATGATTTCTCCAAAGCACACGAACGAGAGGAACCAAACGACTTCGAAGCAGCTTCTCCTTACGATCCAAGATCTGTACAGCTTGCTCGACATATGTCAAGTCTGCCTTCAAGTCTAGTTGATCAAGATCCACCACATGACTCGGATCGTACACGTACTTCCTAAGTTATAAACGTGGAAGATATCGTGCACCTCTGATAATGACGGTGCCAGGGCAATCTGATATGCGACTGGGACGACTCGCTTGAGTATTTCAAACGGGCCGACGAATCTTGGACTTAGCTTCCCTTTTGCTCCAAATCTGGTGACTCCTCGCAAGGACAAGACTTTAAGAAATACATGATCGCCTTCTAAGAACTCAAGAGGTCGACGGTTCGCGTCTGAGTAACTCTTCTGATGGCTTTGTGCTATCTTCAGCCGCTCGCAGATCAAACGGATCTTTTGAACGGTTTGCTCTACGAGTAATGGGCCAACAATTTGTCGTTCACCAATTTTATCCCAACAAATAGGGGATCTAGACTTCCGCCCATACAATGCCTCATACGACGCCATTTGAATGTTGGATTGATAGCTTTTATTGTATGCAAATCGGCTAACGGTAGATATATGTCCCAACTTGACTTCAAGTCCAAGGCGTAAAGCCGTAGCATGTCTTCGAGGATATGGTTTACCCGCTCTGTCTGGCCGTCTGTCTGAGGATGGTAGGCGGAGCTGAACTTCAACTTCGTCCACTATTGCTGACTGAAGACTCCCAGAAGCGTGATAAGAATCGTCCATCTCGGTCGGATACAATGGATACGGGCACACCGTGGAGTCGAACGATCTCATCGAGGTAGATCTGCGCCAGACGGTCGACACTCCAAGCAACTTTGATAGAAAGAAAGTGAGCTAACTTGGTGAGTCGATTGACGATGACCCAGACGGCATCATTTTCCCGTTGCGTCTTTGGCAAACCAACAATAAAATCCATGGTTATGTGTTCCCATTTCCACTCAGGTATAGCAAGGTTCTGCATTTCCCCGCCCGGCTTCTGGTGCTCGGCCTTTACTCGCTGACAGGTCATGCATTGCGACACAAACAGCGCCACGTACCACTTCATACTGTGCCACCAAAACGTCGTACGAAGGTCTCGATACGTCTTCGTGCTTTCTGGATGTGAAGTGTAACTCGCATAGTGGGCTTCAGTGAGTATCTCTTTTCTGAGGTTTGCATCGTTAGGAACACACAATCTCCTCTTCACCCGCATCATTCCATCCTCGTCCACCGCAAAGTCGGTCGCCTTTCCTGCTGAGATAAGCTTGCGTATCTTTTCTAGGAATATGTCGTCCTTCTGAGCGGACTTGACTTTCTCCAATAGGTCTGGTTCGAGGCGCAACTAAGCCGACTGTGCCCCTTTGTATATGATTCGGAGTGTAATGCCCAAAATTTTCAGATCCCTTCGCAGTCTGTCGTTGATAGCTAAGCTCCCTACAAACACTCGACTCAGTGCATCAGCTACAACGTTGCCCTTGCCCGGTGTATATCTGATCATTAAGTCAAAGTCGCTAAGGTGTTCGAGCCAACGTCGTTGTCATAAATTAAGATTCTTTCGAGTATAGAGGTACTTGAGGCTTTTGTGATCCGTGAAAATTTTACACGGTACGCCATAAAGGTAATGCCGCTATAACTTCAACGCGAACACTACCGTACACCATAAAGGTAATGCCGGTATAACTTCAACGCGAACACTACTACTGCCAGTTCCAGATCGTGTGTCGGATATTTTTTTCTTGAGGCTTTAATTGCCTCGACGCAAAGGCTATCACCTTGTTCCTCTGCATAAGGACACATCCCAAACCCTTACCTGAAGCATTGCTATAAATCTTGAAATCATCGGGAGGGTAAGAATCGGTGCTGAGACTAGTCGTCGCTTTAATTCTACAAATGAAGCTTCACATTCGTCCAACCACGCGAACATTACTCCTTTTCGAGTGAGATGAGTCAGAGGCGAAGCGATCCTTGAAAAATCCTTGACGAATCTTCTGTAGTAGCCTGCTAGACCAAGGAAGCTCCGAATGTCGCTGGCCGACTCAGGTCTCTTCCACTCCACGATGGCTTCAACTTTCTTTGGGTCGACTGAGATGCCCTCCGCAGAAATGATGTGCCCGAGAAAAGATATGCTATCCAACCAGAATTCACACTTAGATTCGCGAACAACTTATTGTCTCGTAGAGTTTGAAGCACCATCCGTAGGTGTCCTGCGTGATCATCTTCATTCTTTGAGTACACTAAGATGTCGTCTATGAATACCACCACAAACTTATCAAGGAATAGTCGGAACACACGGTTCATCAAATCCATGAATACAGCAAGAGCATTCATCAGTCCGAATGACATGACAGAAAACTCATAGTGGCCATAACGGGTGCAAAATGCTGACTTCGGCATGTCCTCTGGCTTAATCTTCAATTGGTGGTAGCCAGAGCGAAGGTCCATATTCGAAAACACCGACGCACCTTTTAGCTGATCAAAGACGTTGTCGATCCTGGGCAGGGGATACTTGTTCCGGATGGTGACCTTATTTAGCTAGCCGAATAAGTGCCGAGCCAGGTAGCCGATGGGGTGCTAACACTAAGGTCTAGATATAACGGCGTCATCACTATCTTGTTTTCCACGGCAAAATCCGCGGATATAAAACTATGCGTAGCACCAAAATCAAATAGCACGTGAGCAGGTATTTAAAAGCAATATACCTGACACAATGGTGTCCGAAACGGGGCTTCTTCCCGTGTCAAAGTGAACATCCGACCTTGAGCTTGACGACGATCTTGTTGCGACGCGGCTCGATTGGCTTGAGGTATTATGGCAGGATTTGGATGTTGAGGACGGCGATCAGAGAGACGCGGACAGTCACGAATAACGTTGTTTGGATTGTCACATTGGAGGCATAACCCGTGCTTAGGGCGATAGTTGTCGATCGTGTGCCCTGGCTTCTTACAGAAGGAACATGTTTGCCCTGAATTTCCTCTGCTGACCGCCGTTATTTCAAACATGTATTGGAGTGGACACATGTACTTCAAAATACAGTACAACATGCCAAATAGGTATACATTCAAACGAAGCTTTTCTCTCATTCCGCACCAAACTTATTACCTATGTAGGGTAATTTATGGCCTCCACTATGCAGGGTAGCTACTTCCCTTGGCTTGGTATACATTCAAACGAAGCTTTTCTCTCATTCCGCACCAAACTTATTATGAGAGGGATGGTGTTTTGAGGCTTGTGAGGAGATTTGTTGTTGCAGAAGTGAAGAGTTCAAGAAAGATTTCCATGAAGGAGCAGTCCAAAGCGATGTCTTCATGGAACGAAATTTATGGCCTTGATTTTGGGAGTAGTTTGTCATTTATCTTCTTATCATGTTGGAAAGATTAACAAGTCCCTCTTAACATGTTAGGATAGTATATATATTTCAAAGTTTATGATATTGGTAGAATTATTTGTTAAATTACATGAATCTTTGAAGTTGTTCTAAATGAATCCAAATCTGACTAGTTTTTTGTATAACTCATGTACCGACCATAATACTAATCAAAACAACATAAAAATTTGTCGGTTGACGGATAACAACTATATAACAACTTTCCATATGTAATTTTCTATCAGAATAGTACTTTTATCATAATGAAAAATACATGGTATGTTTTAAGTGTGTTATAGACTGAATTATTGAATCAAAATTTTGTGTTGTCTTGTTCTTATAATATAGAAAAGATTACTTATTCAAATATTATAAGACCATAGAGTTCTGAATAGTTCTTGAAATTCTTCAAATGTTTCATTAGAATATTTTAATAAATTTTGAAGTTTACTGCACGAAAATCATGATAGAAAATTATTGCACTAAAGAGAAACATATTTGATTAGTTTTCGTATAAATGATGTACTGATCTGTTTAATGATCCAAATGATTTGAAAATTTGTGACTGATTAGTTAACCCATATATAAGTATGTATTATTAGATTCGCATTCTGTGGCATGATACAAGGAGCATGCCAAGTTGATCAATTCTTGACTGAATTTTTGAATCCATATAGCATGCGATCTAATTCTTACGTTATGTAACATAATTCCTACTCAAATATGTTGATTTTTAGAAACGACAACGAAATAATCCAGATGTTTCATTCAAGATATTTTGTACGAAGGTGTATTTAGAATATACCGAATCAGTATAGCTAGTCTTATTTTCTTCCTCCTGATACCTTGTAGACTTTCCAAGAGAATGTCAATAATATGGCTTTTTCTAGTGTTTAACAGTAACTATCTAAATCTGCCTGTGCAGTAGTTTGTTTAAATGATGCTGCCTTTACTAAATTTTCTTATTTTTTGTTGGCATATTTGTCGATTGTATGGAATGCTAGCTCAAACCATTATATCTCTTTTGAATCTTCAGCAATAGACTTTGCCTGCTTCCTTCAGCATAACTATAGAATTTTCTCAAAGTAATACAGTGTGCTTACATATTATTGCTTTTTCTATGTTTGTGAATTCTATTGTTTATTGTATAATGTGTTGAAAAATTCTCGCATTGCATGCAGACATATTTGACAATGCAGACATATTTGATTACTTTGAGGTATTTGTTGGAAAATTGATGTTGTGGCTAATCCAAAGTCGGTTAATACTCATGGACAACTTGTGCATAAGGGGATGCTATTTATTCCTAAACTTCAGCCCAAATTCCTCAAGCGGTTTTGAGGCACGGGAAACTGTCTCGACCTTGGAGAAATTGTTTTCTCATATCATATTTGACGAGTGGGTGCAGGCCCGTGTTGGAGGGTGAGGTCCTATATGCTCAAGTTGGAGCATTGACAATTTTATATTATTGGTCTTTACTAGTGAGTTGTATAGATATGACCACTATTAGATGTTGATGTCCGTTTGAATGAGTAGAAGTTAATGATTGAATGTTTTACAACATTTTTGTAGTCACATATCTTTGCCATTTTTACTTGTTATGCTCTTTTGACTGACTGACTGACTGACAACCAATAATAATTGTACCTTAGAAAGACAATAATGATATTTTAGCTTTATACATTTTACACTAGGTTGTGATATCATAATGGAATTTCATCCTGATGTAGAAGATAGTTTCTTATTTTAGTGAAGTACACTAATTTTAATTTATACGGTCTGCTATAAGGGCGAAAGTTGAGCCCAATTTCGACATGTTTACTATATGGGCTTGATAAGTTAATTCATTTATGACTCAAATCTCAAACAATCTTGATAGGTAATAAGATATGGTGTAGAGATTGTCTAAATCTCGGTATGAAAAGCTGAAATGAGAGCTTCAAACATTCCCGGGTGTTTTCTCGGTCTAGTATTCCCGTAGCATGAGAAATATTCAAGTAATTTCACTCACGTCCATTTTTCGAGTCATTTCAAACATGTATTGGACTGGACACATGTACTTCAAAATACATTACAACATGCCAAATAGGTAACTCGAAAATACGATAGGACATCCATAACTTACAATGAGAGGAAGTGGAAGGGTGCTAACGCTAAGAACGAGTACAATGAGAGGGACTTCGTACATTTTTTACATGTCAACTTGCCTCACCATCAAACTTACATTGTCGAATTGCCTTACCACTAAGCTTAACGAAGGTTCCTAATGTCTTCCATGTATCCCAGTTGCCAAATAACATTCATGATCTGAGTTATGTGATGCACTTTCCGCAGTTCATTGTATACGAGCTAATTTGACTTATGAGGAGTGTCTTTTCCGGGTCTTGGATCAAAAGGACAAGGTTTTGAGGATCACTTTGTGCCTTTTTTCGAGTTCTTTGGCGTAATCATGCAGAAAAGTTCAACATGGAAGCGCGAGGACGAGATATAACAGAGGTTTTCGCAGATATTTGATATTGTAGGTATGCTTTTCAAGTTTTGAGGAACTTTTTATTGATGGTAAATGATTTTATACCATGTTCCCAAATTTTCTTTCTGTCTAATTTCTATTAAATTTATTCATTGCAGTTAATTTTGATGTTTTGGATTGTGAGTTTGGGTATGTTCAACATGATTTGACTGTGAGGTTGAGGAGTGTATTTGGATAGTAGGATCCAATAATCCAATTACAAACAACTCATTAAGACGACTCTTCTTCTTGTAACTTTGAAAACCTTATTCTTACATGATGGGCAACCATTGGTCGTCATTCATGTGTGGTCAAAACTCCCTCCACTATGTAGGGTAGCTACTCACCTTGGCTTGGTATACATTCAAACGAAGCTTTTCTCTCATTCCACACCAAACTTTTTGTGAGAGGGATGGTGTTTTGAGGCTTGTGAGGAGATTTGTTGTTGCAGAAGTGAAGAGTTCAAGAAAGATTTCCATGAAGGAGCAGTCCAAAGCGATGTCTTCATGGAACGAAATTTATGGCCTTGATTTTGGGAGTAGTTTGTCATTTATCTTCTTATCATGTTGGAAAGATTAACAAGTCCCTCTTAACATGTTAGGATAGTATATATATTTCAAAGTTTATGATTTTGGTAGAATTATTTGTTAAATTACATGAATTTTTGAAGTTGTTCTAAATGAATCCAAATCTGACTAGTTTTTTGTATAACTCATGTACCGACCATAATACTAATCAAAACAACATAAAAATTTGTCGGTTGACGGATAACAACTATATAATAACTTTCCATATGTAATGTTCTATCAGAATAGTACTTTTATCATAATGAAAAATACATGGTATGTTTTAAGTGTGTTATATACTGAATTATTGAATCAAAATTTTGTGTTGTCTTGTTCTTATAATATAGAAAAGATTACTTATTCAAATATTATAAGACCATAGAGTTCTGAATAGTTCTTGAAATTCTTCAAATGTTTCATTAGAATATTTTAATAAATTTTGAAGTTTACTGCACGAAAATCATGATAGAAAATTATTGCACTAAAGAGAAACGTATTTGATTAGTTTTCGTATAAATGATGTACTGATCTGTTTAATGATCCAAATGATTTGAAAATTTGTGACTGATTAGTTAACCCATATATAAGTATGTATTATTAGATTCGCATTCTGTGGCATGATACAAGGAGCATGCCAAGTTGATCAGTTCTTGACTGAATTTTTGAATCCATATAGCATGCGATCTAATTCTTACATTATGTAACATAATACCTACTCAAATATGTTGATTTTCAGAAACGACAACGAAATAATCCAGATGTTTCATTCAAGATATTTTGTACGAAGGTGTATTTAGAATATACCGAATCAGTATAGCTAGTCTTATTTTCTTCCTCCTGATACCTTGTAGACTTTCCAAGAGAATGTCAATAATATGGCTTTTTCTAGTGTTTAACAGTAACTATCTAAATCTGCCTGTGCAGTAGTTTGTTTAAATGATGCTGCCTTTACTAAATTTTCTTATTTTTTGTTGGCATATTTGTCGATTGTATGGAATGCTAGCTCAAACCATTATATCTCTATTGAATCTTCAGCAATAGACTTTGCCTGCTTCCTTCAGCATAACTATAGAATTTTCTCAAAGTAATACAGTGTGCTTACATATTATTGCTTTTTCTATGTTTGTGAATTCTATTGTTTATTAATGGGATGTTATTTATTCGTAAACTTCAGCCCAAATTCCTCAAGCGGTTTTGAGGCACGGGAAACTTTCTCGACCTTGGAGAAATTGTTTTCTCACATCATATTTGACGAGAGGGTGCAGGCCCGTGTTGGAGGGTGAGGTCCTATATGCTCAAGTTGGAGCATTGACAGTTCTATATTATTGGTCTTTATTAGTGAGTTGTATAGATATGACCACTATTAGATGTTGATGTCCGTTTGAATGAGTAGAAGTTAATGAATGAATGTTTTACAACATTTTCGTAGTCACATATCTTTGCCATTTTTAGTTATGCTCTTTTGACTGACTGACACGACCAATAATAATTGTACATTAGAAAGACAATAATGATATTTTAGCTTTATAGATTTAATAGTTTGGTAAATATTTTGGATATAAATGATTTAGGTCCTTCTTGGGTACGTACATGATCACCCATTATGAGGGGTATTACTTCTATTATGTCTTTTATTTCGTTCTTTCAAAGTTGAATTTTGTATCCTTTGACTTGAACATCAAATTCTAGTTTGATTTGGAAAGGCAATGTATGGTTGTGTGTATTTGAAGTTGGAAATTGCAACCTCAGCATATCAAATTTTTTTGGTTATATATGTGATTATACGAAAATGATGTAAAACATTCATTCATTAACTTCTACTCATTCATACGGACATCAACATCTGGTAGTGTGTGTCTATATATATATATATATATATATATATATATATATATAAAGAAGATAATTTTATTGATTTTAATAGTTACACTTCACATACACCCTTTTAACTCATGGAATAACATCAAACTCGATATAATGCAGGATCCCTAACGGAGTTGTGCTCAAGCCCTCATATATCGGTCTATTTCGCTATCTCTAAATATGTCACGCTATTGCTGAAAGACTAACACGAGCCATCATGAACCACCGGTTGCCCTTCCTGTCACGCCATAGTCCCGCATGGGCCGTTCGTCCTCGCTTGGGTCCTTGCAGGACCGATCGTCCTTGCTTTGGCGCGATGTCGTGCAAGCCTAATCTGTGCTTGCACCAGGCCAAAGCTTTGAACAAGGACAAGTAAGCTATTCAAGACGGGAGCAACGACAACGACACAATATTGCAGAAAAGTAAAGAACACGGTGGCATATGAAAACAAGCTCTTTATTGATAATGAAGATGTGTTACAATCGGTGCTTGGCCGAGATTACAGTTCGCTCAAGCTCTCTTTCTCTCGATTACAATAACACCGTTCCATACATTATGTCCCTCTATACAAAAGCAGCTCAAAGCAATCTTCGATACGGCTCAAGGCATCGACTCTAGATTTCCCGGTCCCTGGGATGAGGCACGACTATCGCTTCCTCAAGATTAGAAGTGGTGTTATCCGGCCCAGCACTGCACTAAAGTATACTCGCTCATATACTTAGCTGCTTTGACACGTGAACCAGCTATCTAATAGACATGAAAACTCCCTGATCGTTAGGACTTCTTTGTCTCAGGTATTCCTCTGATCCCCCCAGGGCGAACGGTCCCCAGTGCCCCAGAAAACTGTTCGTGGGATGATCCTTGTGCACAAGTTGTCTAAGGCCAATGCATGTATCAGTTCAATAACAAGCATATATTCAATCTCTTCTCTCTCTGTCTCTTATCTCTGTGCGGACATGACGCCATTTCTATCTCTTATGCAGACTGGCTGCCATTTCTCTGATACCGTTCAAGCATTTCGATAACTTCTATAGAAACATATAACAATATCTATTTAAGCAAGCAAGCATGGAAATAGTTCTCTATCTCTTTAACTAAGCATGCAGTTCTACTCTTTCTTTAGCATATACGATGAAAACATATGAACATCTATTTCTCTTGTCTATTAGCATGGCAGCGGTTCGTTCGATAGCGGTGTCCGTGTAATTAAGCATGCAACATTTCTATCTTTTCTTAGCATGTCAAAGGTTCTATCTCTCTTTTTAGACAAGCATTAAAGTTTCCTAGTTAGGCAAGCAGGTTCATTCAAGCTATACGAGTTCTCTTATTAAGCATGCAAAGTTAGGTTCTATCATTCTTCTTATGAAACTATCTTCTTAAGCAAACAAGCATTCAAAAACTCATATTCATTATTAAGGAGTGTAAGAATCAGAAAATGAAGTTTCTGCCCACTCACCTAGATCGGGAACTCTCCGAGAAAACTTTCGCTTGAGCCAGCAAAGCGATATCTCTTGTACATAGTGCCTACGCGGAGCGGGACACTACATACTTACCCACCAACAAAAAGTTTCGTTCTCGAAACTTCAAGGAGAAACTTCCGATATCCAGAGCAGCGATAGTCCTTATCCCTCACCATCCTCAATCGAAAACTCTAGCAATAAAAAACGATTACTCAGACAAACAGAAAAAGAAGCCAAAACTCTTAAGCGATAAATCAAATCCAGAAAACTTTTTGCTAGCATCTTTGAGAATATCGATGGACTTATTGTATAGAACGTTCATTGCAGCACAACATCTGGGACATCTCTGAGTCGAAGGCAACAGAATGGGTAAAAAATCGAGTAGCTCTGATACCATTATGTCATGTTCCGGTCCCACAGTGGGGCCGTTCGTCCTCGCTTGGGTCCTTGCGGGACTGATCGTCCTCGCTTGGGCGCGATGTCGTGCAAGCCTAAGCTGTGCTTGCACCAGACCAAAGCTTTGAACAAGGACAAGTAAGCTATTCAAGACGGGAGCGGCACAATATTGCAGAAAAATAAAGAATACAATAGCATATGAAAACAAGCTCTTTATTGATAATCAAGATGTGTTACAAGCGGCGCTTGGCCGAGGTTGCAGTTCGCTCAAGCTCTCTCAATTACAATGAAACCGTTCCATACATTATGTCCCTCTATACAAAAGCAGCTCAAATCAATCTTCGATACGACTCAAGGCATCGATTCTAGATTTTTGGGTCCCTGGGATGAGGCACGGCTATCGCTTCCTCAAGATTAGAAGCGGTGTTATCACGGCCCAGCACTGCACTAAGGTATACTCGCTCATATACTTGGCTGCTTTGACACGTGAACCAGCTATCTAATAGACATGAATACCCCCTAATCGCGAGGACTTCTTTGTCTCAGGTATTCCTCTGATTCCCTCCAGGGCGAATGGTCCCCAGTGCCCAGAAAATCGTTTGTGGGATGATCCTTGTGCACAAGTTGTCTAAGACCAATGCATGAATGCAACTATATCAGATAAACTCTATATGGATGTATCAGTTCAATAACAAGCATATATTCAAATCTCTTCTCCCTCTGTATCTTGTCTCTGTGCGGACATGACGCCATTTCTATCTCTTATGCAGACTGGCTGCCATTTCTCTGATACCGTTCAAGCATATCGATAACTTCTATGGAAACATATAACAATATCTATTTAAGCAAGCAAGCATGGAAATAATTCTCTATCTCTTTAACTAAGTATGCAGTTCTACTCTTTCTTTAGCATATACGATGAAAACATATGAACATCTATTCTCGTCTATTAGCATGGCAACGGTTCGTTCGAAAGCGGTGTCCGTGTAACTAAGCATGCAACATTTCTATCTTTTCTTAGCATGATAAAGGTTCTATCTCTATCTCTTTTTAGACAGGCATTAAAGTTCTCTAGTTAAGCAAGCAGGTTCGTTTCAATGACAAGCTATACGAGTTCTCTTATTAAACATGCAGAGTCAGGTTCTATCATTCTTCTTATGAAACTATCTTCTTAAGCAAACAAGCATTCAAAAACTCAGATTCATTATTAAGGCGTGCAAGAATCAGAGAATGAAGTTTCTGCCCACTCACCTAGATCAACGTTTCGATTACGATCGGGAACTCTCCGAGAAGGCTTTCGCTCGAGCCAGCAAAGCGATATCTCTTGTACATAGTGCGTACGCGGAGCGGGGCACTACACTTCCCGATTAGAAATTGTTGCAATTTGGCAATTCATGCCTTTTGCTATAGTGACCGGAATGTCTAGAACAATATATTGCCTTTCCAAATCTCCCAAGTAAACATATATTGGAAAAATAGATGATGGAATGTCTACTCTTCTTGTTGATATAGCACGCAACCTTGTCCTTGAACTTGTATACCAAAATTGAGCCATTTGGTCCAACATTTAGTGTTTTATACATATTAAGATTCATTTTACTCGCCATCTTCTTAATCCAAATAAATTCAAAATTGTCTACGGAAGGAAGATGTAGCCGCACTTGATCGTATGCACTGTGAAATAAAAGTTGCCATCCACTAAGCCATCCCAGGATCAGATGTCCTGCTCCAATGTTGGGTCTATATGAATCCTGTTAATGGTCGCAACAGCAAACTGTCGGCCAATTGGATGGTCCGCCAACTGCCAGGACCATCCAATTAAGCCTACTCACCAGTTCATCATATATCGTAAACAGGATATAAGCCATAGGCTAATATTCCTACATGAGTCAATGCGCATATGGACCAATAGGAATCTCTTTCTTATGTTAGTCTTAGAATAGATTTAAAAAGATTTTTGGTACTTTAGTGAGTTTTTTGTGATCTTTCCGTCCTAGGTTTTACTATTTGTCCTCTTTTTGTGATCTTTCCGTCCTACGTTGATTGGATTTCAGTCGAAGTCAAATCAATCATAAGAATAACTAGCTAAGAAATTTGAAGCAACTTTTAGTGTTAATATAGAGTCTTCTAGTAATACTATTCAGAGTAGGACAATTATTTTGTTAATAGTTTATGGTATTGATAAAATAAGGAACATGATCTGTGTGTTGCTTGCATTTCTTTTTTCTCTTCATATTTTCTTTGTTTTCTATCATAAATTTCTTACAGCCTACGGGGGGGTGGGTGGGCGTCATACCGCGCTAACGTGTCGGTCCCTTATTGTCCTTCTAGCATGGGCCTAGGTTCGGGCCAATAGCCCCCCCTTCTGTAAGGAAGTGTTGGTTCTCTATATGTTAAGTTAGTTACGTATGTAGGAGCCCTAAGTCGGGTTGGTTTAGTTGTTTCTTTTCATCTTTTGGGTTAGCTTGGCTGTGAATAATTACTTTAACCCTCTATTACTCTCCCTCCTAAATCTCCACCCTCAAACAAAACACGGCTTTTTTTTCCCTCACTTAACTTTACCTTAACTCTCTTAACCCTCAATCCAAGCAGACCCTAAGGGTTCTTTGGGGAACTTAATTCTATCTTTTTTTGTTGTTGTCTTCTTCTTGGATCTTATATTCCCCATTATTTTCTATTCTACATATATATTGGTGACTCCATAATATTTATTTACTAGAATCCTTTGCAAATAACTTGCATAGAATCAATGTTCTAAAAGACGGAAGGGGGAGATACTACTTGGAAAGGTATATCAGGGCCTAGTCGAGGACTACACGCAAATAAGGGAAATCTGAATATAAAATAAATAGAAGTATAAAGCTTCAATAAATAAATGTTTAATATGATAAAAATGCTACACAACTAACAAAATAGGAAATTTCCAGTAATAACTTTGTTGTTAGCATTTACCACAATATTAAATTATTAATGAATTTGATTTCCAAATAATTAAACTATTGACCAATTAAACCCAAACTAAGAATTGAAGTTTCTTTATTTCTAGAAGATGTAAGAATCTAGACATCTTAAAGTATAACAAACTGAAGAGATAAAGAAATGGGTGAAAATATAATTATCAACCATTTACCACAAAATTAAACCATAATCACAATAGAAAAAAATGAATCTTGTTCTTTTAAACAGAGTTTGTTTATTTTAGCATCATATACTTTCACGGTAAAAGACTACATATAACAACTTGTAGATAAGTCCCTCGTTTGTTTCTACGAGGGATTTATAAAACCCAGCATATCTTGGTCTATGGGGCAATGTTGAAAACATCCATAAACTATAATAAATTATGAAATTATTCTAATGGCAACATTTTAATCTTTTAATTTCTTTTACAATACAACATAAAAGCTACAATATCGAGTCAAGGTTCGTAGAATCGATGAATATAGATATGTATTGGCCGTATCGTATTGGTTTTGGCATGTCCGGTCGATAATGACCCTTAATAATGTTTGATACGCAAGTATGCCCCACTTTCCTGATGAATGCAGTAAAGAAAGAGAGTTAAGTATGACAAAAACATTGTTGACACAAAGACTAGGTCGTGCCGGATGTAAAAATGCAAGTACATTGGCAAGATTTTTTATTGGTGCATTGTAGTCATTAACATTTGTCGATGTTTTATATGCATAAATTTGCGCATCATACATCTAACATTATTCCATTCAAAACTATATATTATTTGTGTGTGTGTTGGGGGGGGGGGGTACTTTGTCTAAAAGTACATAGAATAAACATGATTTCTATTGTAGGTTAATATTATTCCACTGAAACTAATGGCAAAAAAAAACATAATATCATGTCTAAACATATTAAATACTTTTCTAGTTTTTTAATAATTCCTTTATACAACAAATAATACATAATATCATGTCTAAATATTTTAAATACTTTTCTATTTTTTTAATAATTCCTTTTTACTTTTTGGCATTTCAGAACCAAGTACTCTGAAAACCCGACCCGAGACAGTCAATGTTGATCCTCACATGGGTCCGAAACGTATGTCGATACCGATACTCCAGACCTTGTTTCAAGCATCTCTCTCGTACATTTAAAATCTAAAACAAAAGAAATATCCAAGGTGTATTGTGCATGACATAGTCAGGCATGTGGAGGGGTCATATAAAATATAAACAGAAGTACTTTTGAATAAAATAATTTTATGAAACACATGAATTTAGAATAGTATGGAACAAATCACTAACTATTGATGGTTAATCATTAACTGGCCATTTGGATATGATTTGAGATATTTATTTATTCAGTTTAAATCTTGGCTTCCAGTTGTTTAACATAAGATCTGTTGGAAAGATAGTTTTGCTACTTTAGAGATCTACAAGATAACACTGTTTCTCTGTTGGTTTGCATATTGCAGACTGGACCACTTGCAAGCTTACTACAAACAAGCTCTCCATCATGTCATCGTGGTACTTATAATTTAAGATTCTTATGACACCATTGTTAACTATAGAGTAACTTATATTGTAGTGTGTACTTGTGATATCTGTATTTTTTCAGTTGAAGAAATAATATGTTTATATAAAGATATGAATAATGTTTCTATTATCCGTACTTGTACATATATGCACTATATGGATTTGCCTTGTGGGGTGCTTCGGGTACAACCACGAGGTGGACATGGGCACCATAACAGGTATGCAAATCATATCATTAAGTTCCTTATTAACATGTTATAGTTTTTTCTCCATGAGGGAACTAGAAACCTGGATTGGGTTTAAATGGGAAAAGAAACCTGAAATAAATTGAACTTGGGTTTGATTTGCATTAATCACAACTAACTCTAACGAAGGTGACCCTTGCTTACCCTTTCTGAACCAAAACAGTATGAATATAATTATGTGACTTACGTCGTCGTCGTCATCATCATGAATGCTCTTTCATGATATGAATGATTGTCGACCTGATGGATATGGAACATAAAAAGCTCCATAAAAGAATTGTCAATGATTATATGACTGATTGTCGACCTGATGTCAACCCTCTATGTTGGTGCCAAATTCCTAGCTAAGGTAGCTATGAGAGCATGGGAGGGTCGTGCCATAAAACTTTGAAGGTCAATTGGCTGGTAGATAGATTTACCTTTTGGTTATGCAATCTAATCTCATGCAACCAAGAAGCATGTGAATAATAGTTACGTATTTATGTATATCATTGCATATAAATCACATCGGCACGTAAAAGGTTCTTCCAAACAGTAAATATATGTCAGCCATATCTTTTTTCAAGTCTTTGTTGGTTCAATCCTTAAAGGTACTTATTCTAAGTAAATCAAATTACTACACCCAATTGAACTAATCCAACTCAACCCGCCTAATCTAGCCTAGTAACTGAATCAATGCAACTCACTCAGCCTAATCTTTCTAGTTATGTTTCTTAGATCAAATTGATTTGGATCGGGACAAGTTCTTGTCGGATCCTTGTTTGGGTCATGTTCGTTGCATTTGGATCCGAGCTAAGTTGGATGAGGTTTGGGTCTACTTTGGTTTGTCTGGGAATAGTTTGGTGTTTTAAAAAATATTGTTATTCCCGTTAGGTGGGAGTAACAAATACCCCACCTCATCATGAGAATAGTATTCCCCGCTATGATGGAAAACTGTTATTCGATTGAGCTTATGCCAAATACAGTAATATTGATGCGAATAATATATTCCCATTTGTATTACCGCGTACTAAACAGCCCCATAAGGAAATATAATTACATCCACAAATTCTTTTCATGTTGCCTTCCAAGTTTCTAATCTTCATGCTGCTGATCTTTGTATTTCTCTATACTAGTACATTTTGTTGTCTAAATTATGCAGAGATTAATTGGGCATTTTATTAGCAGTTTGCACCTATGTTTTGTTAACAGTTAATTCTTTATGGTATTGTTCAATTTATCCTTATCTGTACGATTATTAATATAGATGCTACTTGTATGTCAGAGATTAAATGGGCATTTATTCTTTATGGAGATCTCCTTTCAAGTATCAAAAAACTTGTGTATGTTTGTGCCCGATTTTTTATCTATGAAAAGTGTCTCAAAGTAGTTTCTGATCTTGCATACCCGTTTTTTCAGTAGACCTAAGAGAGCACAAGAATGAGCTATTAATGACCATCTATCTAGGCGAGCTAGTTGTTAGCTTAGGTGTTTCTATTTCACTGTCTTCAGCTTCATTCAACTTCTGAACAAGGTTGAGACATGTAAACTATTTGCTGGCTGAAATATACATCTTCATTGTCAAGGTGATGTTCTTCAAATAGAGTGATTTCTTGCATATGCTTGTTGCCTGATCAATCTTCTTATCTATTGAAGGGATTCAGAGCTGGTATGTCCAACTCTATAGACTACAGATTACCTATGCTGTGACATGCCACAAATTTGAGGGCTCCACTTCTTGCGGTAAAGCAACTTGGTAGGTTTCCCTGCCATTTTTATGTTGAACAATATTGCCACTCTGTCTAGTTAGCTTCCACTTATCTTTTTCAATTTCTACTTCCCTAGTAGCCAAGTGAAATATCTACTTCGGTTCTCTCCTTAGCAGTGATACCCAACTAAGGAAATGACGTTATAGTCTGTTGGATGAAAATGGTTACAAAGCAAATTTTCCGTTGTCCAACTAGGCACTTCTTTTCAAATCTGTTATAAAACTTCTAAAGCTGGCTTATGTCATTGAGTAGCCACTATTAACCCTCCCACCTTAACTCGATTTCACAAAAGAAATTGCTATCTTACAGATGTAGAAAATCCTCTGGGTTCATCTCTCAAGGAACATGGAACATCTGGCTTTGATTAATTGGACATCTAGTTGTAGCCTAAAGACATGCTGTCTTAAAGTTCAAAAGATGATTCCCCTAAAGAAATTGCTATCTTACAGATGTAGAAAATCCTCTGGGTTCATCTCTCAAGGAACATGGAACATCTGGCTTTGATTAATACTAGTTGTAGCCTAAAGACATGTTAGTTCATTGCACATGATCATCATAAGACAACAATTATTAATTGGACATCTAGTTGTAGCCTAAAGACATGCTGTCTTAAAGTTCAAAAGATGGTTCCCCTAATTGTAAATTTTTTAACCATAACACATGGACACCCACAGGCCCGGCCAAGGGCACGGGTGAGGTGGGCGACCGCCCTGATAGAAGGCCCCATAATTTTAAAATAGGTTATACCCCATAAAAGAAAAATTGAAAAAATGGGACCAAATCAGGGCATGATCAGATCTATCCAGGTCTAAAAAACAGAAAGACATGACCAAATCTATCAAGTCTGGAAAAAAAAAGAAAAAGAAATAAGTAACTGCCCAAATTGAGGTTACCTCTACATCCATGGTCTCTCTCTCTCTCTCTCTCTGTTCGACTTCATACAGCTGCAAGGGCAGAGGGTTTGACCTGGGCTATCATCTTCTCCCGTGAGTCTGTGATCTGTTGATCAGGTATTTAAAACCCCCAAGTAACAACTGAATCTAACACTTAAAAGTTAAAACATTTATGATATATGGCAGCAGGATTAAACTTATCAAATAGATTTTTTTTTGTTAGTCAGAGGGGATTATTCTGATTGTTCAGATATCTCATTACAAATATATTTCATTGGGTTATAGATATCTTGACATTAGCACATATGTATCTTCTTCTTTTTTAATGAGGAGTATATTTTATGTTATTTATCAGACATCTTGACTCTCTATTTTGTTAGTTTGTGAGAAGGATTTGTGATAAAATCATACAAAGGTTCAATTTTGTTAGTTTGCTATGATATCTATTGACAATAATAGGCTAGAAAAACTTGATTATGATAGCTTAATTGATGATTTTGCTTGTAAAAATACTAAAAAAAATTTATTTATGTGGACAAAAGGCCCAATTTTTATATTTTGACCTAGGCTCCATAAACCATAGGACCGGCCCTGCCACAAACAAGCATGCTGCCCGGGCGCACACGATAACAACGCATGAAAATATGACATGCACCTATTTATGTATTATATACCAAAATGTTATTTATGCTTCGCTTTGTATTATCTCCATTGCTAGCTAGGAACTTATCTCAGGCTGAAGGCAACAGAGAGTTTGGTCGATTCAGAATTTGTTTGTATATACTTTTTGAATCTTATACTACGATTAGAAAGTCTGTGCCATTCACCATTTACTTGTTTCTTGAATTGATTCAAGGCATTGGGAGACCTAGAGGCTAGATGGATCCCAAGGTTTTTTTGCTCCAGAAATTTAACAAAACAGCTCGTGAAGTTTGACAACACTCGTCTGTTAAAAGAAATGACTTCTCAACCTCACATGCCAAAAATTTCTTCAGCACAAAAATTTTCTTGGGGCTTGCACTTCTATTAAGCAACCTAGATGTTCTAGTTCTACTTCAGTCCTCAAAATGTCTGATTGCTTCGGATTTGACAGGTATCACCCGCTAACGGAATAATTCAATCTAATATCAATTGATGCTTGAATACTAATGTCGCATTGCACTAATAACAACAGAAGAAGTGCACAGTGACACAAAATAGAGATTTATTTTCATTTCATGTTTCCATCATCTCCAGTATGTATCCGTAGCAAACCATTATGTGGTCTTCATGTGTCTTAGTAAAATACTAGTCATCCTATTGAGACTCTTCAAGTAATCCTATGTTAAGACTTGAATCAGTGCAAGTGAACCTATTTGATTACCAGATCGATTCATCTCCAGCAGAGGTGGAGCCCAGGTAGGGCATGGGTGGGCTGTAGCCCGGCCCAAAAATTGAAAAAAAAAAAATTGGAATTTTTTTAGTGATATATGCAACCGCAGCCCATTCATTCTACATATGTTGTGCTCACCCTAACACAGCAGAAGCAGCCGCCCCTTTTACATTATGCTACTTCTCCAATCCTTTCTTTCCATTGTCTGGCAACAGTGTAATCTGTCTTATGTCTTTTACTATGTTCTAAATCCTAAGTTGCACCATCGGTTTTATTCTGCTTTTCATAACACAACATTACCTCCTCGAATTTTAAGCGCTGTCCAAAGGACTTAGGAATTATATGGAGATCTGCGTGTTTTGGTCATAAGGCATTCGATGGGAGGCCAAATGCGGCAATGTCTTCCTTATGTGCTCTCGATCTTACTGTAAATATTCTCATGTGTGCTTCTAATATTTTGTTGAGAGTTTTTGGAAATATAATTGAAAAGTACTTATATCTAAATTTAAAATAGTATTCTCATGTTATAAGTGGAGGGCGTAGCATTATTTTTTCATTTTTTGTTAGCGACGCGTCGACGTCAGGGTGTCATACTACAATTTGCAAGTAAATGATGTGGTTAGTTTGACGAGTAGTAATGCTTCTTTAGTTTAGTCCATCGAATTCTTTGTTGCCACTGATCAATACCAATTTTTGCCTCCGCCATTGATCTCCAGTATTGTAAAGATGCTTGAAAACGGCTCAAAATAAGTTATGTATGTATATCCTCACGTGATTAAAAATTAAGAAAAAATAAATCCTAACTAATAGCTTAACTACCCTATATTATCTAGCAACATAACACATTCTAATTAAAATATAAACATATCTATAACAAATCTCAGTTAAAATATATTCAAAACATATGTATAACAAATCATAAATTACACTATTTTTCAACAATATAAGGCAGAAATTCAACGTATGTGTCTAGTACTTTATAATGTTGTGGCTTTATAAATTTACATGGTGCTGAACCAGATTGGCCCGTCCTTGCAAGAAGGGGTGGACATCCTCAGGACACTCGTAACTAAAGGCTTGATTGAGTGTACAAGATCTAACAACACAGATCAAAAATTTATGTTCAAGGTACCTAGTTCCGATGTTATAGTTTCTGAATATAATGTAAAAGAATAGTTAAAAAATACACATAAGTCAAATGGTAGAAAGATATCGGAACTACGATGACAGATGGATTTGAAGTTGAGGAAAACATTTGGAAATGAAGTCTTGAACATAATGTAAAAGGACGCTTGAAAATCATATAGAGCTCAAATCTTAAAGATTTTGTAACTACGTTTAAAAGGTGAAGTTTTTGAACATAACATCAAGGATGCTTAAAAATCATATAGGATTCTTATCATAGAAAGATTTTACGATTTAAAATAAAAGTTTTGGAATATAATGTAGATGGATAATAAAAGTTTAATTGTAGCATAATTTTGAAATTACATCTTAGAATTGGAGTTTAGGAACGTAACGTAAAAGAATAGACGAAACATATAGAAGTCAAATTGTAGAAAGATTTTGAAACTACTTTTTAAGTAAATTTGAACATAATGTAGAAGAAAGTTTGAAAAATATATAGAAGTTTTGTAGAAAGATTCTGAAACTACGATTTAGAAGTGATGTTTTGGAATATAATGAAAAAGATAGTTGAAAAGATAAAAGTCAAATCGTAGATAGATTTCGAAACTACGCTTATGAAGTGAAGTTATGAACATAATATAGAAATGCTTGAAAAATATATACAAGTCAAATTCTAGATAGATTGCGACACTTCTATGTGGAAGGTTAGTGGAAAATCATATAGGAGTCAAATTGTGGTAGTGTTATATAGTTTACCGATACTTGAACCTGACTATCCTTTTGTAATGTATATTCTTTCTTTTTATGTATTCACGAGATTGTTCCCATCAGACTTTAGCTTCAGATGTATACATATCAGATATACTTCTTTTCATATCTTTTATTCCAGCATTTATATTACAGTCTTATTTATTTCTTTGTTGTGATACAGTTCTTATTTCGTCTGTTGATGAGATTAGTTTACCGATATGAGATATAATATTGGTGGACTGGAGTTGTCACTCCTTGTTCCCAGTATACGTATTGGGAGCGTATTATTTAGCGCTGGCATATTATTTATTTGGTTGAATGAGACTAGACTCATTCTTTGGTTTGTCTTGGTTCTTGGTTTATGGTTTGGGTTGGTTTGGTCATGAGTTGAACCCATGGTCTAAACCTCAAACCCTAGCTATATAACCAAACTTCTTTCTCTCTCCCTCTTCATTTTTTTCTTTTCTTTCCCTCTCTTAGGTTTTTTCTCCCCCCTTAGGCAAGTACACCTTGCATGAGAAATTGAGAAATCCTCCATATTATTGGTCTATTATGTTTATTGTGTGATCTTAAGCATTTTTAGAACTTGATATTTTCAAATTTGGTGGATGGAATGGTGTATATCTGGATTTTTATGAGTGTCGGTGTTCTTGAGTTTATTCTTAGTTTAGATCTTCAATAACTTATTGTTTTCGAAAACTTGTTGTTCTATGTTGAAGAGCATTTGATTTTGAGTGGTTTAGAACTTTACCTTGCCGGATTTGGACCCCAGACGAAGTTTCCATAGAGAAAATTCAACTTTCAGTTTGGAGTTTCTGTCATGGCCAAAACTTGTTGTGGAGAAGATGAAGCTCATGCGCCGAGCATCCAACATGCATCCATTTTGTTGGCGCATAGCTGAAGGACGCACGCGCTCTGAAACGCGAGCTAGAAAAAGCTTAGTGTCAGAACTTTTGTATTGTCTCTCCTACGTGCATGGAAGTCATCTATGCGGTCGTGAGCTATGCGTCCCCCTTTTCTTGGACGCATGACTCAATCTCGTCCTGGCACTTATTTTGATTGTTTTGTCTTTTCTCCCCAGACGAAGTTTCCATAGAGAAAATTCAACTTTCGGTTTGGAGTTTTCCGTCATGGCCAAAACTTGCTGTGGAGAAGATGAAGCTCCATGCGTCGAGCATCCAGCATGCATCCATTTTGTTGGCGCATAGCTGAAGGACGCACGCGCTCTGAAACGCGAGCTAGAAAAAGCTTAGTGTCAGAACTTTTGTATTGTCTCTCCTACGTGCATGGAAGTCATCTATGCGGTCGTGTGCTATGCGTCCCCGTTTTCTTGGACGCATGACTCAATCTCGCCCTGGCACTTATTTTGATTGTTTTGTCTTTTCTCCTGACACACTTTATTGCTTGTCACATCCATCTTTTCAGTCACTTCACTGACACTTCATTTATTGTCCGTCACTTCGGCACTTGTCCCGAAGAGTGGACTTTGTCTTGTCTATGCCCCTGATCCTATGCGCCCCTGACTTCATGTGATCCTATGCGCCCTGACTCTATGCGGCACCCTGAACTTGCACTTGTTTGGTTGATGTGTCCGACCCTCAAGCGTACAACTTCATGCGCGTGTTATTCTTAGCGCCCTCATGCGTACACATAGTACTTTCTTAATGCGTTCATTATTTTATTTGGAATGTTTCCTTATCATCCTTTATGTGGTTGATCCTGGTTATTACTTGTGTTATGATTCAAGGGTAGAATGGACTCAGTAACCAGACCGTGTGTTAGAACTCATGCTTATGATCTTGGTAATTGGACTCGAATACTGTATCCGTACTGATACAATTATTGCCTGATATTGTTCATGATCTAATATGCACCGAGGTGCGACATACCGTATTACGTGTTAAGTGATTTATATTTGGGTTGTGCATCGAGAATGCCTCTAAATTCCTAAATGCGTGATACTATAAATATACTTTTATCTAGCACGGGCACGATATGCGAGTCAAGTACCAAAGTGTGGTTAGGATCTGATTTATTGAATGTTGCATACACGCTCGGGTGAATCCAGATTGAACTTCCATTGATTCTTACCTTGCATGCCCATACTTTGTACCGACATCTTAAAGAAAATTCGCATATGGCCACGTCTTGAAATTTTAAAACAATATAGGGTTAATTAAGTAATTAAAAGTGGTGGTAACATTAGGAGAAAACGGTATTCCGAGATCATGCCAACAAACCTTCCCACAAAGATTCATTCTAAGTGTCACGTCCCAATTTCGCAAAATTGCTATCCGTCCTCCGGACATGATGTCGTGCGAGCGTAAGTTGCGTCCACACAAGACCTAGCATATATATATATATATATATATATATATATATATATATATATATATATATATATATATATATATATATCAACACAACAGTAGAGTGCGGAAGCTAAAGAACACACGTTTAAACCAAGAAAAGTTCTCTTTTATTGATAATGTACATATTTGTTACAAACTATTAACTCAAAAGTAAGGGTGCTGCGCGGGCTTACAAGATGGACACAAAATGAGATAGTCGTTCTATCATTATATCCCATATTAAAACTTCTAAATATAATAGACACCTTCGGACGAAGCTATTGCCTTGTCGCGGAGATGCATAAGATGTGTGCACAAGCTTCTGATGATTTGTACAAGCTTCAAAAGACACAAACGGAGTGCGTTGGTTAATGGACTAGTTGGGGGTTATAAGCTTTAGCTCCTCGCCGCGTCGCCTTGGCTCAGGGTGTGGTGCCCCGTTCCCCCTATTCGGGGAGCGTGGCTAAGAAATACAAGACGGTATTGTTCGATCAGGATAGATTGAATCAAGAACTCATCCTCGTTATGGATTTGCTTCTTCTGAATTGATTCTCATATTCAGTGGACCGTGCCCTTAGGATCGACTTAGCGACAGAGTCAGGAGGGACCTCTCTGCTGTATCTTTTGTTGCCTCAGTTTTCGCTGTCGCTTGTTGCTTTCGTGCTTTGAGTTGGGTTTCGAATTTGCTTGCGTTTTCTTGAACGGTTTCGATGGATTTCATTGTTTTCGTTCGTTGAACTGCACTTCAATTTCGATATAGGAAAGAGTGGAAGAGGTATTGATCAGTTGTTCATGGCAATGCAGGTGAACGGACAGTAGGCGACACTCGAGCGGAGTCCTGAAGCACCTCTTTCTTTCCTTTCCCCAACCAAATTATGAGTTATATTCGATTCAATTGGCCCTTCTTCCAAGTCTTCACACCTAAAAATCTTGTATTCTTGCCTGCCTCGATCAAACGATACCAAATAATAACTAAAAGATGTCAAGATAAAAAGGAATAGACTTGGATTATTTTGCTTGTCAATCAAACTTGTGAACAGTTACCTATTTTGCATGCTTGCTCGTCTAGAATGTTCATCATATGCTTCAATTTTGGTTAGAATGTATACTTCTTCTATAAATTGTGCTATGCATATAAAACACACTCTGCTATGCGAAATATTGATCAGAAAGACTATGCAAAACCGTTTATGTTATGGAACTTGTATCGTGCTCGAAATTGTCTTAAACTGCATGAATTAATGGAAAAATATAACGAACGCCGTTGATCACGGACAACTTGTGCACAAGGTTTTGCGGTTTTGCGGACGGTTGCCGGGGCGCTGGGACCGGTCCGATCCTGACGGAACATATGGAATAGTCAGTCTGTTAGAGGAAGGAGATGGCATGTGGCGGGGCTCGCCACCTGCATCGCATATCATTTTTTATCCCGTGACTATAACTCGTCCCTTAGTGGTATTATGCCAGTGATCCTTCCGTATATTTAAACCTGTTGCAAGCTAACTTGTGTCTTCGTGGTAGGAAAGGACATGGTAAGTTTTGTGCAGGTGGTTCAGACGGGCAGGTAAAAGTCACCGAACGGTGGCAAGTTCATTTCAGTAGTTTATATATATATATATACTGCTTGCTTGTAAAATGAACTAAGGCAAGATAGAAAGACCACAAATAAATATGCATGCTTCATCTAAACAACGTGTTGTTTGGTATAGTTGGGTTAACTTGCCTTCACCAGTACGTTTTGATGTACTGACCCTCGTTGAAACAGGTTTCCCGCACTAAGGAGATCTGAGCGAGGAGCCGAAGTCATTCCCCAATCCAGTCCAGCTGTAGGCGCGTCTTGATCGTGCCACATTTTGAAGTATTCTGAAGGAAGGAGCTAGCAACCCAACACAATGCAGCTCTGAGGGAAAGCCATTGTCCCGCTAGGAGTTTTATATTTTGAAGTTTAGTAAAGGATGTAATGTACATGACAACTATCTAATTTTGTGTCAACATTTTGTAAGCCCGTATGGCAACCCTTATGACTCGTTCAAGAGATTGTAATAGATGTTCATTATCAATAAAGAGAATTTTTCCATGTTACAACTTGTGTTTTTCAATTTATCTGCGTACTCTGAATATGTGCTCGCTATGCAAAATACGTTAGCCTTGTGCGGTGCGCAACCTAGGCCCGCACGGCGTCACGTCCGGGGGACGACTATCGATTCCACGGAATTGGGGCGTGACTGGTATCAGAGCACAGCTTCAGGTTCCTTTGACCCTCGTACTGGAAAAGTTCCTTTAAAGATCAAATCCTTGTACAAACTCTTGAACTCGTTAGGCCAAAATGAGATACGTTCATACAATGAGTCCATAATACATTATGATCCTGATGTAATTTACCTTCTTTTGAAGGAATGGCGCAAGCGCAATCTTTAGCGCAAGCACCGGACGAGACACAAGTCCAAGAAAGTAGTTCTGGCACATCGGGGAGTTCTCGGAGCCAGATGTTCATTATCAATAAAGAGAACTTTTCCATGTTACAACTTGTGTTTTTCAATTTATCTGCGTACTCTGAATATGTGCTCGCTATGCAAAATACGTTAGCCTTGTGCGGTGCGCAACCTAGGCCCGCACGGCGTCACGTCCGGGGGACGACTATCGATTCCACGGAATTAGGGCGTGACTGGTATCAGAGCACAGCTTCAGGTTCCTTTGACCCTCGTACTGGAAAAGTTCCTTTAAAGATCAAATCCTTGTACAAACTCTTGAACTCGTTAGGCCAAAATGAGATGCGTTCATACAATGAGTCCATAATACATTATGATCCTGATGTAATTTACCTTCTTTTGAAGGAATGGCACAAGTGCAATCTTCAGCGCAAGCACCGGACGAGACACAAGTCCAAGAAAGTAGTTCTGGCACATCGGGGAGTTCTCGGAGCCAGAGAGCCATGTCTCGTGTTGACCCTATTCAGCAAATAATGCGGATGTTGGAGGCAAACCAACAAAGGGAGGAGGTTCGTTATGAACGGGCTGAGAAGCGAGCGAAAGAGAGACAAAACCAGTTTCAAGACCAAATAGAAGCCTGGTTCTCAGTCCAACAAAAGCAGGTAAATACCCTGCAGCAGATTGTTCAGACCTTGGCCTCCAACCAGTCGGCGACAACAGCGGCGACTCCGGTGGAGCAACCAGCACTTGAAGTCGAGACACCTCAGACTCCAAGGAAGAAGGATGTGACTGTCTTCGACTTCAAGAAAGTCCGCAACACACCCTTCAAAGGGACTGAGGATCCTATAGCGGCTCTAGATTGGTTGGCCGAACTGGAAGACCACTTCAGTCTGCTAGAGGTACCGGAGCAGAAAAGAGTCGCGTGTGCCCAACTGCAGCTCCGTCTTAACGTGCACGATTGGTGGGATGTGTATTGGCGATCTCTTCCAATTGACGATGGAGAGGAGGCGATAGCATGGGCTACTTTCCGTGCCGCGTTTGAGGAGGAGTTCATACCCCCACCCGTACGTCGTCAGAAGGAGAACGAGTTTGTGCAACTACGCCAAGGAAGCATGACGGTAAAGCAGTATTCAGCCGAATTCAATCGGCTCGCCAAATTTGCAAGTTCCTATTTACATGATGCGGCGAGTCGTGCTAGAATATTTGATGGAGGTCTGCGTCCTGCTATCCACGCGCACGTAGTCGTTCCCAGTACCAGACGATACGGGAAGTTCTCAACCACGCCCTTTCCCTCAAACCGCAGTATCCTCCCGTTCTTGCCGGTGCTGTGCATACCTCCAATCACAAACGCCAAAGTAACGAAAGAGGAAACACAGCTGCAAAGTACCCAAATAACGGCGGTTCGAAAAAGGGAAATCCAGGGCAACTATGTTTCTTCTGCAAGAAGCCGAGGCACACTTCAAATGACTGCTACCTCAGAAAGGGACTATGCTTCAACTGTGGCGGACATGGCCTCATATCTCGAGATTGTCCGCTCCCCTCTAAGCTTCCACCTCAACATCTAAATCAGGTTAATGCACCTCAGGCCAATCGAGCTGCACCTCAGCAAGAGCGTCGCCAAGCTCAAGGTCGGGTCTACACAATGACACGAGAGGAAGCTCTGGCTTCAGACACCGTTGTGTCAGGTACTTTGTTTTTTAATAGCATACATGCACGTGTGCTATTTGATTCTGGTGCAACGCATAGTTTTATATCCACAAATTTTGCCGTGAAAAACAATATAGAAATGACTCTATTGTATCTAGACCTTAGTGTTGGCACCCCATCCGGCACGAAAATACCTATCCGTTCAGTATGCAAAGGTGGTTACATCTGTATTAGAGGAAGGAAGCTATCGCTAGATGTTTTAGTTCTAGATGTTCGGGACTATGATATCATTTTGGGAATGGATTGGCTCAGCGCTTGCTCGACAACTATTGAATGTGCAGAAAAAGGAGTCATCTTCTGCCTGCCTGGAGAAGCCGAATTCTGTTACACGAGTAGTCCAGCAACTGACGCGACCAGGGCCTGCATGGTGATTTATGTGATATCTGCTCGGCGATGCTCCACTCAGGCTGCGAGGGATTCCTAGCGTCGGTTCGGGATACACGGCTGGACTACGCAAACGTCGAGTCTTCTTCCGTTGAGGTGGAGTTCCTTGATGTGTTTCTGAGCGAACTACCCGGCATGCCACCAGACCGAGAGATCGAGTTCACCATTGACACATTCCCGAATACTCAGCCGATTTCTAAGCCTCCGTACAGAATGGCCCCTGCTGAATTGAAGGAGTTAAAGTGCCAACTGCAAGAGTTACTGGATCGTGGGTTCATCCGTCCGAGCGTGTCTCCTTGGGGCGCGCTTGTGCTCTTCGTGAAGAAGAAAGACGAAACGCTATGCCTCTGCATCGATTATCGGGAGCTGAATAAAGTCACTATCAGAAACAAGTATCCTCTGTCAAGGATAGATGATCTCTTTGATCAGCTGCAAGGAGCAACGGTGTTCTCGAAAATTGATCTTCGCTCGGGCTACCACCAGCTGAAGATTAAGCCAGAAGACATGCCCAAATCTGCATTCTGAACCCGATATGGGCATTATGAGTTTTCCGTTATGCTGTTTGGACTGATGAATGCACCTGCTGCCTTTATGGATTTGATGAATCGAGTGTTCCGGCCATTCATCGATAAATTCGTGGTGGTTTTTATCGATGACATCTTAGTGTACTCGAAGAATAGGGATGAACACGCAGGACACCTGCAGATGGTGCTTCAAACCCTTCGAGACAATAAGTTGTATGCCAAGCTTAGCAAATACGAGTTCTGGTTGGACCGCATATCCTTTCTAGGGCACATTATTTTTGCACAAGGCATCTCATAAGACCCAAAGAAAGTGGAAGCTATTATGCAGTGGAAACGGCAGGAGTCAGCTACCGATATTTGGAGTTTTCTTGGTTTGGCGGGCTACTACCGGAGATTTATTCAAGACAGGAAGAGGGAACAACCTTGCCTCACATCTTCCATAGCAACCCGCAGGAGGTTGTCTCACTATGAGTAAGAAGTAATCTCTTACATTCCAAACACTAGTCACCATCTAGCGGGAAAATCAATGACCTTTTATCATTTGAGCAAGTGATTTTAACTTTTGCTGCCACATGTTTTCTTCGGGTCAACCTTTAAGCAATATTGTCTAGCATCATCTTATTAAAACCTCTGAACAACTGATTAATTACAAATTTACTATCTAAAATGAGTTGACCCTTCAAATAAGCAGAATTCTGTGAAATGCAACGGCATATTCTTATGCTAAGTTTTAATGATGGTCTTATAAATACAAGGGGATATTGGTTAAAGCCGTTCCCCTGTTCATAATAGAAGCGTTTGCACACCTGGGAACCAGGATAAGAAATGCATGATTTGAAGGTTCCCAGAAATCCAACACTAACCATTTAGTCCTTGTTTTTTTGAGGGGATTAAACTTCTTCACTAACTGGCTTCTCTCCTTCCCATCTGCTTCTCTCTATCCTATCAACAACCTCCTTTTTGATCGATCTCCTTGGCCCAGATACAACCTCCTTGTCGATGGATAGATCGGAGAAATTATTGGACTTTCCCTTGATTTGGCAAACTGTTGTTTTTGATTACTTGTCAATAGTGTTATGAGCTTCCCTAAATTTCATCGAAGGGAGGACTCGAAGAGGAACTTACTGTCCTTACCTTCAAATAGCAACGTTGCATCCTTCTCTCTCAGTCGCAAGAACTATGTTACCTCAACACGACACTACTGGGGACATAGGCACAACACCAATTTTGGTTTGCCCTTGTGTATTTATGGTTGTTCTTGTCATCCATGGTGTGTTTACGACCCTGTTGAATTCGGAGTGTCTGCTTCTTAGAGCCATTGACATTTAAATTTGTTACCCTCAGATTCCTCCTTCTGAAAAACTAATCTTTTCTAACACCATCTTATTAATGTACAAGTCAAAGTTTGTTAGCTGACATGATGTTTGGTCTGGATCTCCAAAAACTCGCTGTCGCCTAAGAAGGTAAATTGTCATTCCTTCATTTGGCCCACCACATTAAAGTTTTCAATGACATTATTAATAGGATTTCCTCTGATTCTAGTCTCCTAGAGGAATATCCATACTAACAAGGTCCCTAAATAAAAGTTCTATTCTCGCTTTTGAGGATCAGAAGAAGAAATATTACCACATCACTTCCTACCTACAAGGCCTGGACACTGTTCTTTGACCAGTCCTCTCATCTTGTATTATAGTGGAGGTGACACCATATATTGTAGTTTGTTTTGTACTTTCTTATAGATTTATCCTTATTGAAGTTTTATGGTCTATATTATCATAATATATGTTAAAAAATAGTATTTGTTTTGCTTGCTCTGAACTGGGCTTTAGTTGATTTACCTGTAATTGATTGTTCTGCTGCGTGGTAGTAACGACCACACGACCAAGTTTTGGTGTAGAAATAGGCCTGGAGATACTAACCGTGACAACTACAGTGTTGGCTTTAATCAAGGTTGTACTTGCATCTGAATGGCCCATCTACCAATGAAATCTTGTTCTTGCAGATATCCTAATTTTCTTTTCTTTTATCAAATGCAGCTTACGGTGTTCAGAATTCTATGTTTCCTGGACGGACTATGAGTGGGTTCCCTATATCCGAATCTCCACCAACTCCAGGAGCATTTGCTGTTGGATTGTCACGAAATGAAGGAACTATTCCTGGTATTGGTGCTGCGATGCCACTTTCTGTGCAATCATTCGATGGATCTGATCAAGGTGAACAAAGGCTACAAATCCCAGGTATCTTGCCTTCTGGAGCGCCTCCTCTACCACCAGGTCCTCATCCATCCCTTTTGGCGTCTGGACAACAGCAAACATATCAGCAAATGCCCCAGCAAGTCCTGCCCCCACAGCAGGCGCAGCACCAGCATTCCCCATTTCCTCAGCAAATGTCCCAAATGCTATTACCTCCTCCAAATTTGCCCAACTTCAACCTCATCCACCTCCTCTTTCTCATCCTCATCCTCATTTACCTCGTCCACCACAACAAATTTCACCCCTTGGCATGCCAGGATCCTTGCCCATGCCTTCTTCAATGGCTCAATCACATCCTTTGCCACTACAAAATCGAATGGTAATTCCTTCTTCCTGATGGTATACTTTATTGTTGTTGTTGTTGTTGTTGTAGTTGTTGTTGTTGTTGTCACTATAGAGTTGTGTTTTTGTTTCACATGTGTCAGTACGTCTTCATTTCAGCATTTCAGCATTCATTGGGAAGGTTTTAAAATTTAAAATTCATAAGCCACCAGTGAAGCATGTTCTGGGACAAGTGTTTCGGTTCGTGGTACATACCCAATCCAAATTGTTGTTGTATTTGATCCTTGATCCAGATCACTAAATTTAGCGATCCTAATCAATTGTTGACATACGAAGTATTACTGTAAACTTGTTCTGGAAGAGATTCTTCCAATAAAAAGAAAGTTAGGAAAAAACTTAGATTTTGGGGCTCCATAGCTACAGATTTCTTAGGAACATTGACTTCATAGTTTGTACAATTGTTGTTTCTTCATTGCCTCATGGGTCATACGACTCTTGAGCCACCAATATGTTTTGCAAGTTGCTCTTGTATTAAAGCTTGAGCTTATGAAGTTTTATGGCGATTTTGTTATTTTGTATGAAGGTTCTTACTATGCAGTTAATAACGGTTTTTTCATGATAACGGTCCAGTAGAGTTATAGATATATCACCGATATATCGGTTTTATAACGGTAAATATCGGTTTGCATTTTTAACACAATTTTTATATATGAACAATACACTTAATAGTTCTCTATTATAAAATATGCATAAAGTATACATATCGTCGAGAAATCCAAGAGATCCAAGATAAAGAAGATCACTTAAGAAACTACATCTCTGAATAAGTTTGATGCATGGAGATTTTGATGGCAGAAAATGTAATCTCCATTCTCCATTGATGTGAATGTCAATATCATTCAACATCAGATGTAATCTCCATTGATGTGAATGTCATATCGTTTGATGGCAAAAGATATAATCTCCATTGATGGAAGAAGCTTGTATTGTATTGTATTGTATCTTGACTTAACAACTGATTTTTTCATAGAATGTCGTCTGCAGGCCTAGGCCCATAAGATTTTTTGTAGCAAAACCAAAACCGTGAGATATCGGTTTTTTTGTAAACCGATATTTCGAACAATATCGGCCAAATCGGCCGATAATATCGGTTCCGATATTTTACCGATATTTCTGCAAAAAAATATCGGTCCAGGACCGATACCATTATATATCGGTTATATAACCGATATATAACCGTTTTTGACTACTTAGGGTTCTTAATTATTTGCCATTTTATTGTTGTGTGTTTGTTTACATGTTTTTGTTTCCTACAGTTTTACCATTTTATTTTGGAATTATAAGTTCTAGTTGATGTATGACTTAGAAAAGTTGAGCTGTACATCTTATTGAAAGTAAAATAATTAGTTTTGAATTTTCTTATGTTTTATATAAGGCATTCTTTTGTGTCAAGTTTGAACCTCTACCGTTGACCCAATTAGTATTTTAAAGCGTACCTCGTACTTAATTAGTGAGCCGAGTCATGCTACCTCTTTGTACCAAAATAAAGGCAAGTAGTGTACCCTGATCCCGAACCTGTACCATGACCCAGTTCGTATTGCGTTATGAATGATTCTTTCTTTTTCTAGTCTCCCAAAAAAGATTCTTTTTTATTTATTTATAATTTAAGTTCTAATTCAGCTCTTATGAGGACATCATTTGAAGATTCTCTTCATTTCCAGTTTCCCATACTAAGTTATCTAATTATTTTCTTGTTTTCGACTTTTTTATATGCTGATTTGAAATTTTTGCATTTGACCAATTCTCTTATATGAATAAGAGATGGTATCTGATGTACATTTGCTTAATTCGAGTATGCAAGCTTCTGCAAATCAGATGATATCCCCAATGCCACAAGCACATATGATGGGGCTAAATCAAATGCACTCCGGCACCCTTCTAACAAGAAGCATCCAGCCTAACATGGGTGGTTTTGTAAGCGGAATGGCTACTATTCAAGGTGTGCCAGGTGCCGACGGGGTGCAGAACTTTCCGATGGGTGCGGTGTTTAACTGTCCACAAGGTGGACAAATGGGACAAATTCGTGGCCTAAGTTCCTTCCAGGTAAGTAATGTCATATTCTGCTGCATTCGGCTCGTAATACATTAAACATATAATTTCATTCTTAAGTAGCTACATGGTATGAGAAGTCTATTTATTTAATCTAATGCTGTTGAAATTATGGTTGATTGCAGCTCGGGATGATGGATGTTCGAGGCCACGGGATGGGACTAGGAGGGAATATGGGGCTCCCACCAACACCGCCTCTGCCACCGGGCTCAGCACCACACTAGCTGTATATCGATTCAGAAAGGCAACAAGCACTTTGGTTGGATTGAACGGAACTGGATCATATTCTGTTGCTCTCTGCTGGCTTGTACAACACTTTATTTTTCTGGTGGTCAAGCTGCCATTTTTGTTCACCCACAAATACTAGGGTGTTTGTTCACCCTCCAATAGAAAATGTACACGTGGCATCTTCATTCAAACAAAACCATTTTGCAAGTGGTTTTGTTCACCAACCAAGGTGGTTTTGACTTTGAAAATGTCACGTGTGCATTTTCTATTGGAGGGTGAACAAACACCATACTATTTGTGGATTAATAAAAATGGACTCTAGGTATGTTATGCTTGTACATTTGAGTGGAATCAATGATGATTTTGTTTTATTAATGTGGAATCAATGATGATTTTGTGACAAGCTGGAAGCTTTTGACATTTTCTTCTGTTTTTTGTACTATTTTGGTATAGAAACGTATATAGCATCAGATCCTGCATTTAGTTGAAGATTTTATTTCTGTCAGATTTCTTCTCTGAGTTAACATTGTGTTATGCTTCTTATGCTGTAATTTATTGGTTGAGGCAACAAGTTGGTTTGAGTGGAGTTCTAGATGAAATGTCTCAAATGTAGTTTTCTACATGATATTAGGGATAGTTCTTATTGAAACCTCTCAATGTAGTTTTCTACATCCATGGTTCATATTGACCTATCTTTGTAACTTCCACCATAATATAGCCATTGTTTCAAAAGAAAAACCCTGTTTTCTTTCTTGATCCAACCATATTTCTTATTTCTAGACCTTAACCCTACCCATCTCTATCATACCAAATTTCTTGTTTATAATTATGATATAGATGAGGATTGGACCCATGATAGTGTTAAGAGCACTATTAGTTTATTGTTAGCGGTATACTGGAATCACCTCGGCTTATGGTAGTAAGGTTTTGCTTTAGGATGTGTCACGCTTAACCACAAAATCATGTGATATCTTGGTGGCTACTATGCCTTGGGTGGGATGTAGGCTACCAAAGAAATGTAATCGTGGTTAATTGTTTTGAAACATTAGGACCAATCTAGGGAACTTTGTGTTCCTTAGAAATATTTTTAAGCTTGAGGAAGGGGCAGATCTAGGGATTATAGTAAGAGGGCTTAAAAAAAGAAGTTTGGTGCTGGCTTGGAAAAAAATCATTCAATTGTACATGATAATATTCATACTCAAGACCTAAGAAAAAAAATACTCTTACTTTACCAACAAAACTAGGTTTTCATAATAGAAAAATATGACAAACACTTTTAGCTCAAGTGGCTAAGGTGGGATTCATCCCCCCAATAGATCTTGGGTTCAAGCCTTGGGGGAGTGGTGGGGAGTTAAAGTGAGAAGTCGGGTGCGGACAAGGGGGTTGGCCAAGCAGGTTGTAAGAGGCCTTCCGGCCAATTTGTATGCGTTTGAACTGGGTTGTAGGCCTTCAGACCGAATTGTAGAACTATTTTGTAATACAATATTTACCGTATATATATATATATATATATATATATATATATATATATATTTTCGAATGTTTTCGAAATAGTAGCCGTTGGATCTATCTTTTTTAATTAGATCTTTAAACTATCCATTTTGGATCTAATTTTTGGATTGCAATAATAGCTAGTTGCTAGTAAGGATGTTTGCTAGACGTATAGGCACAAATTGTGGGCTACGATATATTATATGCCCTATATATATATATATATATATATATATATATATATATTTTAGGATACGATATAGTATATTACCATTTTACATATCTATTGATTCAATACGATACATATAAACTGATATGTTGCATATGTTTTTTTTACTTGAGTCGTACGTGTTTTGCATGCTTAAATATATGGTTTCCGGAAGTAGATATACCTATAAAGATGAACTACTACCAAATAATACATATTAGCGATGCCAACAAGCGTCGCTAATAGGTAAAAAAATGTCGCTAAAAATAATTTAGCGAAGTAATTGGCGACATTTTGAAGTTGTCGCCTAAACCATGGTCGCTGATAACAAATTTGTCGCTATTCGTCGCTATAGCGACGTATATTTGCGATGCTGCCACATCACAGATTATTTTGTTATTAGCGACGTCCAGCGACTCGACGTCGGTACATTAACAACGATGTATATTGTCGCATAACGTCGCTAAATCAACGACATTACCAGCGACGTTTTGCTACATCATTGCTGACATGGCAGAAATTGCCATGTTAGCTATTTGGCGACGTGTAGCCAAGTTTTGACACAGGTTAGCGACGTCGCTGCTACCATTCAGCGACGTTTTGACACAGTTTAGCGACACCGTCATGTCGGTAGACGTCAGCAAACGTCGCAGGACGTCGCTATATTTTAAAAAAAACCCAAAAAAAGCATGTAGTTTCAAAAAATATTTTCAGCTAAAAGTCTGCCTGCAGTTATAAAATCACAGTTTATATAAATCAACCCGGAGCAACCCTCCGTTGAATTTTCTGGGTTCGTCGACCCCTTCGGTGGAACACTCAACACGGTACATACACAAACACGTCAAGAATATCGAAACACGCAGGAATGTCCAAACAAATAAATACATGAATCTAAAATAATGTCACATCCGTCTCATCAAAATAATGTAGTAAAAATACTACCAGAATAAGTCAAATTAGCGACGTAAAGAAACATCGCTATTTCGACGTTTTCTAGCGACGTATATGCGTCGCTATATTAGCGACGTTTAGTGACGCAACGTTGCTAAATTAGCAACGTGTATTTTTGTCGCTATATGTCGCTAAATTAACGACGTAGATAGCGACGTTTGTAGCGACGCAAATAGCGACTTTTATAGCGACGTATGTGCAACTCATTTAGCGACGTTGTGCGACTAATTTAGCGACGTTATTATGACCTGGCAATACTGCCATGTCAGTAATTTACGACGGACAGCGACTTGTTTAGCGACGGATTTAGCGACGTATATAGCGACGAATTCAGCGACGTAATTAGCGACGTGAGTAGACGTCGCTAAACGTCGCAAAATGCAGCTAAAAAAGTCGCTAAAGATACGGTGAAAAATAAAAATAAAATAAAATTGAATTATTTTCAAACCATTCTTCCTGCAGTTTATGAATTCATAATTTGTACAAATAGACTCGGAGCAACCCTCCATTGAATTTGCTGGGTTCGTCGACCCTCTTCGGTTGAACACTCTAACACCGGTAAATTAACATATATTTAATATGAATAATATAATAAAATTTGAAGAAAACAAAACATTGAGATTACAAACTGAATCAGGAGAAAATATCGTCGTAAAGAATACAACAAATATCCACACAACTGAGTCTGAAAGCCTCATCCTAAAGAATACAAAAAATAATGTCTGAATGCCTCAAAAATAAAAATATTCATAAATGACCAAATATCATAGGTCTAAAACACAAACAATCAATAAACGGTCCTAACTAGGACTACTGCGGATCTGTAGGAGGATAACCACCGGCGCGCATGAGGGATAAGAACAGATCATACTGCTCCCGGGAAATCGACACCGATGTCGATGGAGAAGGCAGTGACGTCGGTGGAGTCTGTGTCGATGTAGGCGCACCAGTAGGACGTATCCGCTCCAACTCTGCTAGTCGCTGGTTGTATGAATCCATGGTAGATAATAGCCTCGTACTGCTATGAACCATTAAATCATGCATCATCGTCAGCCTCTCGCCCATAGACAGCTGTGATGCATGCAGCTCCGTCACGCTGCGCTCTGTCCACGCTCTAAGATCAGCTGTCAAATCCTGTAGCTCCATGATGCTGCGCTCGAGCATATCAAATCGTGCGATGAGCGTTGCATCGTCCGCCTACGGCTGGGACAGGGGCTGCTCCTCCATCCTTCGCAGCAACTCGTAACGGAGAGACGCAATTTGACGGTCAACGACCTCCTGGACTCGGGCCGACAACTGCGAGGGCTGTGGAGAATGCGCACTTGTCGGGGAGGTCCTAGATGACTGCGTCACAATAAGGGCGCCATAGGATCCCATACCGTAGTACGTATCCCTTTGGAGACTACCAGCGGCGGTCACCCACAGATCGTCCGCCGACGGAGCTGGAGAGGGCTGTGAGGAAGTACCAGCCTCTCCCGTTGTAGGTGCACTAGCAGTCGCCCGCTCACGCAGCCTAAGATACTCGGCCTAAAAAAGTTTGGATACTCGATAATTGCCTAAGTTATATTAAAATTAACACAAAGTAAAGTAATACTTACATAGGTCCGTGAAGCCCTCTCATCAATGAGATTTTTGTCCTTTCGATGGGTGGCCAGGAAGACGGTCACCATGTTTGCATCCTCACCCCTCTGTACCTGTTAAAAATATATTATTTAGTACTAAAATTAAATATTTTTTCTACTACCATTTTATCGTACTTGCATTAAAATAATATATTTGAAATAAAAAATATACCAAACGACGAAAATATTCCGTCATCAGAATCGAGCCACCGTACCACTTTGCTGCCTTCCGCCTAGCCGCCTTGACCTTCTCAGACCTTTTCTTGTACCTCGGATCGTCGAATCTATCCCTCATCGTAGTCCACTACTCAGGCATGATCCAACCTTGGATCGGTTTTCCAACGCGATCACGAGCCTTCTGGTCATCCAGAGCATCACGGATAAGCTTGACGGCAACGGCAGGAAACATCTGCTCGATCAACTCGACCCGGTACGGAGGATAGAAATACGTTTACTACAATAAATAATTTAGTAAGTTATATAATATGCATAAATTAGAGGATTTATATAATATACTTTATCTTGAAGTGCGCAAACCAGAACGCCTTCCTCTCCTCCGGAGCTTCAGAGTAGTTGATCCAAGGGCCACCATAGTTGTTCCTCAGAAAGAGGCCCAGGCGTCTCTGTACCGACGAGGGACGATATCTATACAGAGTAATTATTTTGATCAAAAAAGTCAATATATGATGAATAAAGAAATACACGATATATATGATGCTAAACCATCTAATTGGCTTACTTTGTACCGTCGGCCCAAATCTCTGTCCTCGTCTCCTCCGGAGGTGCGCATGGAGGATCTAGCTGATGCTGGGACAACGTCGGCTCGACCTCTTCCATATGCTCATCTGTCTCCATGTTTCCGTCAGCAGGAGGAACGCTGGACGAGGGAGTACTATCAGGCCTAGAACTACTCGTCCCAGGAGTGATGCCACGTAACATCGTCGCAGTCGGAGATGTGACTGGTCAATATACTGGAGTACTAAGCGACGAGAACCAACAGTAGGCAGTATCGGAGGAGTACTCTGTCTACCTCGGGACCTGCCGAACCCTCCGCGTCGTCCTGTCATACCTGATAACAACATATGATGAATAAAGAAATACATAAATATATAGTACATTCTACAGTCAAAATGTTATGCATATCTCACAGTATTCATAGAATTGTACAGTAAATAACTAGTGGTGTCACAAGTCTAAATGGATAGTACATTCTACAGTCAATATATAATACATATCTTCGTCAAAATTGTACATTCTACAGCAACTCTATGAACTTTGCAGCATCGGTATTCGGTGCCTCCTCAGCTGTATCATGATTGTCCGGATCAAAACTAGGCCCCGCCGTATCAAAAACTACGTTCACCCACCCGTCATCGTAAGCAGCGTGCTCGTGGACATCCATATACGGCTCCACATAAGGCTCCGACTCCGATGCTAAAGACACAAGTTCTCCGTGCGCGGTCCACTGATAGTAATTTGGTGTGAAACCCTTCGAGTACAAATGATATGTGACTTCCACTTCTGGATGATATTTCAAGTTGTGATATCTCACACACGGACACTTAATTTTGGTACCGTCCATGTACTGAAGGAACGCCTTGGCGAACTGCAGGAACTGCTGTACACCTTCAATAAATTTATCCCGCACACCGCATATGTCATCAGGATGACGATTGTACATCCACGAACGATGACGCAGATAGTAATTCATATCCATTTCTAGATACTTCTGCAGCAAAAATGAATATACAATTACCTTCAAGTATATACTCATCGTAAATATAGTACATGCACTGATACTCCTAGTCCTAGCATATATACTCATCGTTAAATACAGTACATGCATTGATACTCACTACTACCTTCAAGTATGGTTGTTTGAGTGATTGAGTGAACTCGGGTCACTAGGGAGAGCAGTTCACAGTTTTCAGTATGCATCATTTGGCAGTGATCAACTGAAGGGAGAGCAGTGTGCAACTCTGTACTAGCACAGCAAGGGGGAGCACAACTGAGCAGTGTGCAGCTCTGTGCTACCACAATACAAGGGGAAGCATACAACAGTTTATAGCAGTAGCAGCTAGCTGTACTGCACAGTACAGCAGTGAGGAATCAATGTGCAGCAACACTGTACAGTACATAGCAGGAAGGATGTACATCAGCAAGTAAACTCAGCAAGTAGCAGCAGAGCCAGTGCACTACAGAGCCTTCAACAGCAGGTTTAGTAGTCTGCAGTAGCCAATGCAACAGCTCGTGCAGCAGGAAGCATCAGCCCAAGTTGGATACGAGTTCTAGAAGAAACCAATACTGTATATCGTGTCTCGGCATTAGAAATTAGATTTAGGAGCCCACTAAATTAAATTTGGTTGTGGATCATATATAATCTTGAACTTTCATAAAAATATTTACCTCAGCTTTATATATGCAGTAGTTTCTACATAATATATGTTTGTACATTCTACAAGCTTTTGGCTCACTTTACTGAACACTGGATTAATTATTGGCATTAAAAATTCAAGCATAAAGTGTAAAAGCATGAAACATACCTACCGAGGCTAGATGAATCACAGTAAATAGGGACAAAATAGCCTAAATCCAGCAAGCTTCTATATGGGAGTAAGGTAAAAACGGTAGTTGATGTTGTGACATAAATGATCACTTCAGATTGTGATGGTGACAAAAAGTCCATGAAGCTTTTGTATGAGTAAAGTATGTTATCAAAAAATAGCAAGTGAGCAGAGTCAGCTGAATAATCAAATCTAGGTGTGACCAAAGGGAACAGTGAGGATAGGGAGTAAGGACTAATCAAATGACACCTCGGTAGGAAAGGAATGGTCAATTGTCAATTCAAAGATATGAGTTCTTTGATTACGAAAGCCGCATAAGACTCACGTATAAACTGTAACTAGTGTTGTGACATAATAGATGAACTTAAGATTGCGATCATAGAAAATAACAATCAACAAAAGTCAATGTAAATTTTCGATAGAAAAATAGAATTTGAAAATAACGTTTTCAGTCAATAGTATAAAACGTGAAAGATACAGAACAGTGAGGATAGGGAGTATCGAGTAATCGAGTGATGAAGAGAGAAGGTTTGGTAGGGAAGGAATGGTCAATCAACTTAAGAATGACTTCTTTATTGACGAAAGCCGCCTATGACTCACTTATAAATTGTAATTAGTGTTGTGACATAAAGGATAAACTTAATATTGCAATGGCGGAAAAGAGTCGGTAACTAAAAGTTCACGTAATTTTGGGATAGAAAAATGGAATTCAAATATAAGATTTTCAGTCTATAGTATAAAAACATGAAAGAAGAAACTTCAACGAATAAGGTTTTCTTCGAAAGTTCTAATCATTGGTAAATGGAAAAAAAATTGGAAATCGACAAATTTGTGAATAGGTAAATTTGGAAAGATTGAAACGACCAAAGGAAGCAGTGAGGATAGGGAGTAGGGATTAACCAATGACGTAGAGAGGCGGATCAGTAGGGAAGGAAGGGCCAATCGTCAACTCAATGATAACTTCTTTGTTGGCAAAATCGATGAAGACTCACGTATAACCTATAATTGTTGTTGTGACAGAATGAACTTAAAATTATAATTGTGGCAATAAGTCGGGACCTAAATGTCCATGTAATTTTTGTATAGAAAAATAAAATTTGGAAATAAGGTTTTCACCAAGGTTCAAAGTATCGGTATCGGAATCGGTATCGGACCATTCCTATGAGTATCGGGATCGGCGGTATCGGTAGTATCGGCGGTTTCGGATCGGAGTATCGGATTTTTTGGTATCGGAAAGCAAACAACTATTAGTAAATTATTAACATTTTAGAGAATATATTTTATACAATTATGCATAATTTAAAGTATTTTCAGTATTGTTTCTTAGTATTTTTGATATTGAATGAAATAGTAGTCATCCTTGTCGATTGATTTATATGCGATAGATAATTTTTCCTCTTTTATATGTTTTTACAACCTTATTATGCTTTTACATCCTTTCTAATTGGTCTTTTTAATTCAAATTTTTTTGCCGAATTGACTGGAAAAGAGACCTCTAATGTCGGTATCGATCAGTATCGGATATCGGTCGGTATCGGATCGGGACATGCCAAACTGCATCGGTATCGGCCGTATCGGATCGGTATCGGCCGATACTTTAAACTATGGTTTTCACTCAATAGGATTAAACGTGAAACAAGAATCTTTAAAATACAAGATATTTTTAGAAAGTTCTAGTCATTAGTATAGTGAAAAAAATTTGGAAATCGACAAATTTGGGAATAGGTCAAAGTTAGAACATGGTAAAAAAAACTGTAGTTAATATTGTAACATAAAGAATCGACTTCAGACTGTGACTTCGACAAAGTGCCATGAGCTAAAATTTAATAAAGTTTTTGTATGAGTAAAGTATGTTAATAAACCTGGAAGGCGAAGAAAGTGAGCAAAATAATCGATACAACCAAAGGGCGCAATTAGGAAAAGGGAGTAGGGACTAATCAAATGACGAAAAGAGACGGCTCGGTAGGGCCAGAAATGCTGAATCTTCAACTCAGGGATGTCTTCTTTGTTAGCAAAAATCGCCTAAAACTCATGTATAAACTGTAATTGGTTTTGGGACATAAAAGATGAACTTAAGCTTGCGAAGGTGGAAAAGAATCGGGAGCTAAAATTCAATATAATTTTTGGATAGAAAAATGGAATTTAACAAGAAGTTTTTTAGTCAATAGTATAAAAGATGATATTATCTTTAAAGAACAAAACTTTCTTCGAAAGATCTAGTCATTAACTATAATAGAAAATTTTGGGAAAACGACAAATTGGAGAATTGGTAAAATTTGGAACAAGGTAAAAAATGTAGTTGATATTGTTACATAAAGGATCGACTTCAGATTGTGATAGAGACAAAGATTCACGAGCTAAAAGCCCATGTAGCTAGAAGGCGAGTGAAGGGCTGAATAATCGAATCAAGAAGAACAATGGGAGCAGTGGGGATAGAGAGTAGAGAGTAATCAAATGGCGAATAAGAGAGGTGATTCGGTAGGGAAGGAATTGTTAATCATCAACACAAGAATGACTTCTTTGTGGAAAAAAGCTGCCTAAAACTCATGTATAAACTGTAATTTGTGTTGTGACATAAATGATGAACTTAAGATTGCGATGGGGAAAAGAGCCATGAGATGAAAGTAGTCAATAGTATAAAACGTGAAATCAATAGTATAGAATGTGAAAGAAGAATCTTCAAAGAAGAAAACTTTCATCAAAAGTTTAAGACATTAGTATAGTGGGAAAAAAAATCGAGAAATTTGGAAATAGGTAAAATTTGAAACAAGGTAAAAATTGTAGTCGATGTTGTGACATAAAGTATCACTTTAGATTGTGATGGTGACAAAAGCCACAAGATAAAAGTTCATAAGTAAAGTATGTGAGCTGAATAATCAAATCTAGGCGACCAAAGGGAATAGTTGGGATAAGGAGCAGGGAATAATCAAATGTGAGCTGAATAGGCAATCGTCATCTCAAGGATTTGTTGGCGAAGTCGCCTAAGACTCACGTATAAACTGTAATTGGTTTTGTTACATAAAAGATGAACATAAAATTGTGATATGGCAAAGAGCCAGGAACATTTTTTGGAAACATTTTTTGGATAAATAAAATGTGAAAGAAGAATCTTCAAAGAACAAAGCTTTCTTCGAATAGTTGAAATAATTTGAAAATCGAGAAATTTGGGAATAGGTCAAGTTTGGAATAAGGTAAAAGTTGTAGTTTATGCTGTGACATAAAGGATCGACTTCAGATGGTGATAGTGACAAAAATCCACGAGATAAAAGTCCATAAAGTTTTTGTATGAGTAAAGTACGCCATCAAAAATGGAAGATGGTCGAAGTGGGTTGAATATCCGAATCGAGGCAACCAAAGGAAGTACTGAGGACAGTGACTAGGAGTAATCGAATGACGAAGAGAGACGGTTCTGAAAGGAATGGTCAATCATCAACTCATGACTCACATTTGTTGGCAAAAGCCGCCTAAAACTCACGTATAAATTGTAATTAGTGTTTTGACATAAAGGATGAACTTAAGATTATGATTGTGGCAAAAAACTTGGAACTAATTTTTTTTTTTATATAATAATGGAATTTGCAAATAAGATTTGCAGTCAAAAGTATAAAATGTGAAAGAATAATCTTTAAAGAACTAAACTTTTCTTCGAAAGTTTTAGTCATTTAGTATCATGGAAAAAACCGACAAATTTGGAAATAGGTCAAATTTTGAAAGAGTAAAAACTGTAGATGATATTGTGACATAAATGATCGACTTCAAATTTTGATGGCGACAAAAAGCCTTGAGCTAAAAGTCCATTAAATTTTTTTATAAATATGTTGTCAAAAAAAGAAGTCTAACGGAGTGAGTTGAATAATCGAATCGAAACGACCAAAGAGAGCAGTGAGGATAGGGAGTAAAGAAGTAACCAATGACAAAAAGACTCACGTATAACCTCGGTAGGGAAGGAAGGGTCAATCATCAACTCAAAAATAACTTCTTTGTTGGAGAAATCGCTGAAGACTCACGTATAACCTATAATTGGTGTTGTGACAAAGAATGAACTTAAGATTGCGATTGTGGCAAAGAGTCGGGACCTAAATGTCCATGTAATTTTTGGATAGAAAAATAAAATTTGAAAATAAGGTTTTAAAACGTGAAACAAGAATCTTTAAAATACAAATTTTTTTCGAAAGTTCTAGTCGTTAGTATAGTGAAAAAAATTTGAAAATCGACAAATTTGGAAATAGGTCAAACTTAGAACAAGGTAAAAAAACTATAGTTAATGTTGTAACATAAAGAAACGACTTCAGATTGTGATATTGACAAAGTGTCATGAGCAAAAACTTCATAAAGTTTTTGTATGAGTAAAGTATGTTAACAAAACTGGAAGACGAGCAAAGTGAGCAAAATAATTGAATCGATACGACCAAAGGAAGCAATTAGGACAGGGAGTAGGGAGTAATCAAATAACAAAAAGAGACGGCTCGGTAGGGGAGGAATGGTCAATCGTCAACTCAATGATGTCTTCTTTGTTGGCAAAAATCACCTAAAACTCACGTATAAACTGTAATTGGTGTTGTGACATAAAAGATGAACTTAAGATTGTGATGGTGGAAAAGAGTCGGAAGCTAAAATTCAATGTAATTTTTGGATAGAAAAATAGAATTTGACAATAAGATTTTTAGTCAATAGTATAAAACATTATATGAGTAAAGAACGCCATAAAAAATGGAAGACGGTCGAAGTGAGTTGAATAACCGAATCGAGGCAACCAAAGGATGTTGTGAGGATAGGAAGTAGGGAGTAATCAAATGACGAAGAGAGGCGGATTAGGAAGGAATGGTCAGCCATGAACTAAAAGTCCATATAATTTTTGGATAAAAAAATAAAATTTTAAAATAAGATTTTTAGTCAATATTATAAAACGCAAAATAAAAAGAATCTTTAAAAAAACCTTTCTTCTAAAGTTCAAGTCATTAGTATAATGAAAAAAATTAGATATCAACAAGTTTGAGAATAGATCAAATTTGGAAAAGATAAAAACTATAGTTGATGTTGTGGCATAAAAGTCGGACTTCATATTGTGATGGCGATAAAGAGCCACGAGCTAAAAGTTCATGCAACTTTTGTATGAGTAAAGTACAACATAAAAAAATATGGCGAGCGAAGTGAGCAAAAAAATCGAATTGAGACGACAAATGGAGGAGTAAGGATAGGAAGTTGGAAGGATAGGGAGTTGGAAGGAATCGAATGAAGAAGAGAGGTGGCTCGCTAAGAAAGGAATGATCAATCGCCAACTCAAGGATGACATCTTTATTGCCGAAAGCTGCAAAAGGCTCAAGAATAAACTGTAACTAATGTTATGACATAAAGGATGAACTTAAGATTGCGATGGTGCAAAAGAGCCATAAACTAAATTGTCTATGTAATTTGTGGATCGATAAATAAAAATTGAAAATACGGTTGTCAATCAATAGGATAAATGTAAATCTTTAAGGTCATGCATCTTTTGTACGAGTAAAATGTGTTACAAAAAAAAAAGAGTTAAGTGAGCTGAATAATCAAATCGAGGCGACCAAAGAGAGTAGTAAGGATAGGGAGGAGGGAGTAATCGAATGACGAAAAGAGACAGCTTGGTAGAACAAGAATGGTCAATCGTCAACTGAAGGACGACTTCTTGTTAGTGAAAGTCGCATAAGACTCACGTATAAATTGTAATTGGTGTTGTGACATAAAGGATGAACTTAAGATTGTGATGTGCAATAGACAAGAACTAAAAGTCCATATAATTGTGTGATAGAAAAATATAATTTGACAATAAGGTTTCAAGACAATAGTATAAAACGTGAAAGAATCTTTTAAAAAAACAAAGTTCTTCAAAAGTTCTAGTCATTAGTATAGTGAAAAATATTTGAAAATCGAAAGTTCATGAAGCTTTTGTATATTATCAAAAATCTAAGACAAGCGGAGTGAGCTGAATAATCAAATCGAGACGACCAAAGGGAGTAGTGAGAATAGGGAATAGGGAATAATCAAATGACGAAGAGAGACGGCTCAGTAGGAAAGGAATGGTCAATCGTCAACTCAAGGATAACTCATTTGTTAGCGGAAGCCGTCCAAGACTCACGTATAAACTGTAACTAGTGTTGTGAGAAAAGGAATGAAGTTAAGATCGTGATGGTAAAAATCCTTGTAATTTTTGGATAGAAAATAAAATTTGAAAATAAGGTTTTTAAGTCGAGACTCAATAGTATAAAATGTGAAAGAATAATCTTTAATGAACAAGGCTTTCTGCGGAAGTTCTAGTCATTAGTATAATGGAAAAAATTAGAAAATCGACAAATCTGTGAATAAGTTAAATTTTGAACAAGGTAAAAATTGTAGTTGAAATTATGACATAAAGGGTCGACTTTAGATTGTGACGAGCTAATAGTACACAAAAATTTTGTATGAGCAAAGTATATTATCGGAAAAAAGAATGCAAGCGGAGTGAGCTGAATAATTAAATCGAAACGACCAAATGGTGCAGTGAGGATAGGTAGTAGGGAGTAATCAAATGATAAAGAGAGGTGGCTCGGTAGAGAAAATGGTCAATCGTCAACTCAAGGACGACTTCTTTGTCGTCAAAGGCCGCCTAGGACACGTATACATTGTAATTTGTGACATTAAGGATGAACTTAAGATTATGTAAAATACCATTTAGGGTCCCAAACGCACGCCTCTAAGAAGAAAAACACTTATTTCCAAACAGTTGGGTTATGACTCTTTGTTCAGTTCATACTTTATATAGAAAGATTTAACAGGAGATTTAAAGTTAAAAAGTATCTCTAGGTGAATCGACTGTTACATGTTTCAATAGAATGCCTATAAGTTCTTCTAGTTACGTGTTTCAATAGATTGATTATAAATTCTTCACTAGAAGATGGACAATTCTCGTAACTTTTCGGACTTTATTGAATAGAGCTTCTAATATGTGCTTGTTGAACCTTTTGGCACAAGTGTAAGCAAAGATAATTGGTTAGTAATTATGTCCAAATGGTTTTTCTTTAGATTAATGTTTGTCCTGAATTTAAGTTCTTGTAGTTATGTGTTTCAATAGCATGGATATAAATTTTTAAGTAGAATATGGACAACTCTTTCAACTTTCAGACATTACTGAAATGGGCTTCTTAATATGTGCTTGTTGAACCTTTTGGCACAATTGTAGTTTCTTTAAGGCACACAGTTAATTGGTCAGTAATTATATGTCCAAATGGTTTTTCTTTACATTAATGTTTGTCTTGAATATAATCTACCATGAAATTCTATTACTGCCTGATGTTTGTTAGAGTTATAGAAATTTTGCCCACATCTGCAAGTCGAAAGGATGCTGAATAATTAGACTTGTCGGAAAGCATCTCTTGATATCTTGTTGAATGTTGCATATATATATGTACTGGACCTCTTGTTTTATTTTTCTCCAAAATCTAGTCCTTGAGCAAAGTCTATTTATTTATATTTGAATCTGTTGGTTACTGTTCAGCTGATTAGTAAAAGTCTTAGGACTTTTAAGCGGTAGATGTGGATTTCCCCAAAGAAGTTAGGATACAACCTTTTGTGTGTGAAAAGTAAAATTGTTTTACTGTTCTATTTCTTTGGTAACTGCTTAATTAAGCTACTCAATTGGATAAATTTCATATGATATATTTAGCTGCATACTTCATTCGACTATAAATTTCAGTGTTCATCATGTTTCTTTGGTATATGTACTTTCTAGTGAGTGCTTTCATCATCTTCGATTGAGCAAATATACTCTAGGAAACAATGAAGGTGGATTAATAAGAAACTAACACATTAGTAAAAAGAAAATTAAGCAGTCATGAAGAAACATGCAAGTGGATATAAGTTAAATATACACTAGAAGTATGGAGTGAAATCTGAAGTGAAGTAAGAAATACATTGTTAGATGGAACCATATTACCTCACAGTGGAAGATGTGACACTCGGTAATGATGGGGAAGCATGGGTAGATCTTATCCATTCTTTAAGCTAAATATGTCTTGATGTTGATATCAATCTTGACCGTCTGCAACGTCAAACAATAATCATTATGCAAAATAAATTTATTAAGAACACCACTCCAAATTTTAGAAAGCACAAGATCATGAGATGAACTTATCTAAAAAAAAATTCATCCTAATTGAACAAATAGACCATGAGAATACCCTAGGAGGTAATTGATCTTTACTGGTTTTCTCTAGCTCCGTCAAAAGCATCCAGTTATCAGCTGTCCTGCCAAGAAGCAGCAATGAAAATCAACTACAGTGCAACAGAAAAACAAACTTTATCTGGCATGTCTATTCTTCCCCCTCTGGAAGATCTTTATCATTTTCAAGTTTTTTTAATTCAGATTTTGGATATCTTCTTGATCTATAATGTATATGAGTATTAGGAAAGATTATATATTAGGTGCTCTGATCAATGTCTAATTTGGGAATGAACGTCGTGTCAAGCCAGTCGTGTCATGCCAGTATGCCACATTTTAATTCATTTCATATATGTAACAAAAATGGATATTATACCTATTTCAGCGCTCCAGAACAATCAACGGGCTCGGATGGAAAAGCAAAGCTCTCCCACTCCAAGCAGTTGATCTCCATCTCCCCCCTCGCGCAGTCAATCTCCACCCCATCCTCCGCCACCACGTTCCTTATCGGATGTCGCTCCCAGTCGATCTCCACCCCACCCCCCACCCCACCCCACCCCCCCCACCCCCACACACACACACACCCGGCGTCCGCCTCCACCACCGCCGCCCTTGACTCCTCCTCCTCCTCCACCGCTCCTCCGCCTCCTCCTCCTCCGGATCCTCCTCCTCCATCACCTCCCCTGCCTCCACCACCGCCCCTGCCTCCACCTCCTCCTCCTCCACCACCGCCCCTGCCTCCACCTCCTCCTCCTCCACCACCGCCCCTGCCTCCTCCTCCTTCAGGAGTTTTAGCAGGATCCTCCTTCCCTTCCAGGACCTCGGCGTTCTGCCTCCGGATTGACGCGAAGGTCCTCTCCAGGGAGCCGCGGACAAAACCCTCCACCGCCGCCGGGGAGGAGAGCATCGCTGGTCCGATCGTTGGGAAGGGGAGCGGGAGGAGGAAGGGGCGGAGAAGATAAAAAATGGAGAAAAACCCTCTCTCTCTCTCTCTCTCTCTCTCTCTCACATCCTCCCTGCCTCTCTCTCTCTCTCTCATCCTCCCTGCCTCTCTCTCTCTCTCTCTCTCTTTCTTTTCTCTGAGAAAGAGAAAGAAAGAAACCTATATACACACAAGGACCGACCTACTATATTTGAGGTCACGCACGCCTATATTTGAAAATTTCAGTTGTCAACGTTACTTTTCTAACCGTTGGTCAAGAATGAGATCAAATCAAATATTATTTAGATTTAAAATAATATCAAAAACGAAAGTAAAAAGGGCGAAAAAATATGAAAAATAAAATGGAAAATAAAATAAAATAAAAACAAAATTACGAAAAAATTGAAAAGGAAAGTAAAAAGGTGAAAAAAGATCAAAAACGAAAAAAAATACCAAAAATGACAATGATAAAAAACGAAAAATGATCAAAACAAAAATATCAATCAAAATCTATCAAAAAAAAAAAAATCAAAAAAAAAAATCAAAAACTGAAAAAAGATCAAAACAATAAAAAAAAGGAGTCAAAATGAAAAAAAAAATCATAAACAATCAAAATATGAAAAAGATAAAAAATAAAAAATAAAAAATAAAAAAAAGATCAAAACGAAGAAAATGATCAAAAACGATAAAAATAATAATAAACGTTCAAAAACCAAAACAAAAAACAAAAAAAAAAGATTAAAAATGATAAAAAAAATAAAAATAACGATCAAAAATGGTAAAACGGAAAAAAGATCAAAACGATAAAAAAAGAGTCAAAATGAAAAATATGATAAAAAACCAAAAACGAAAAAAAAACACGAAAAAAAACAATCAAAATACGAAAAAGATAAAAAAACAAAAAGAAGATAAAAATGATCAAAACATAAAAAATGATAATAAAAGCTCAAAATGAAGAAAACGATCAAAAACGATAAAAATAATAATAAACGATCAAAAACGAAAAAAAAACATCCATAAAAACGATTAAAATGATCAAAAATGAAAAAACCCATCAAAAAAGATCAAAAACGTAAAAACTAATAAAAACTATCAAAACGAAAAAAATCATCAATAAGGATAAAAAAATGATAAAACAATCAAAAACAAACAAATGATAAAAATGATAAAAAACGATCAAAACTAAGTAAAACGATAAAAAAATCAAAAAAAAATCCATCAAAACGACAAAAAAAGATTAAAAAATAACAATCGAACAAAAATGTAAACCAATAAAAAAGATCAAAAATTATTAAAAAAAGAGATCAAAAACAAAAAAAAAGATCAAAAAAAAAAATCCATCAAAAACGATAAAAAAGAAAAAATAATAATAAACGATCAAAAACAATAAAAATTGATAAAAACGATCAAAAATGAAAAAACGATCAATAAAAGAAAAAACTGAAACAAAACAAAAAAATTGACCAGACAAAAAAATATATATCCACTTATTCTTAAGGGATAGGATTCCATGTTTTGTGGGTAAACTAATTATCCGGGTATTCGTAATTTTCGAAAATAATTTTTTTTATAGCCTAAACAAACATGGTAATAAATTTTCACCCTAATTTTTTTCCGGAATTAAAAAAATTACCGTACCAAACGCCCCCTTACTTTCAGTGGCTCGGTATCTCTGAAGAGTTCCAGCCACAAAAGTAGACTTTAGTTTAAACAACAAATCCTTACAATCCAAATACTTAGAAGGGACCACTCCTTGTAGTTGCATAAATTTTTAGGACAATTGTGATAGCTACACTAAGATCAGAGTTGTGATAATCAAACAAGATGACAAAGCTGAGGACATCAAGGTTGCAACAAATGTCTCTAGTGTCATTCACAAGTTCGTGATTTTCGAAATACAACTTTCTAAAGATGTTCAAATTTATTCAGAAATGTAACCAACTACAAATGTTAGGGCTGGACATACGGGTCTAGGACCCGCAGTTCCAACTCGGTCTAAATCGTATATTGGTCAAACTGTTAGAAAATACGGGTGTCAGACACGATGGCCACACGTGTCATGTTGGATACAGATAGACACACCAAACTTTAGTAGGAAAAAGTCCTACATTATCATAGGAATTAAGCCAGAGAAAAAGCTAGATGTGTTGTAGATTGATATAATAGTATAAATCTAACATAATGCTATTCATCTCTCAAAAGTGTCCCTACAAACCATTCTTCCTATGTGACAGACGACGTGACAGTTAATGTGACAACTGACATTACAAATTTTTAAAATTAAAACTAACATTAAAATTTACATTGAAATTAAAATTAAAAATAATATTAACATTATCATTAAAATTAGTTTTAAAATGAAAATATTAAAATTAACATTAATATTAAAAAAATTGGATGATTAATTTTTTTGGTTAAAATATTTTATGTTAGCTGTAATGTTAGATTCCACATAATACTATTTAATATGTCACGACATAAGGAGGGTTGAATAATATTACTCTTATAATAATAAATTTTCAGTGAAGTATTAAGGTCTAACTTGAGGCCTGGGGTCTAAAATTGAAGAATTTGTATAGCTTGATATCTATACATACAAGCTTTTAGGATGGGATTACTGAGGAGTATTGCCTTGACAGGACTTACTATCTAGTGTCCCAAATTTACATAAATAGGTATCCTTGTGAGCTTCTTAGATGGGTTACTTTGGAATGTAGTTAGGGAGGAGGGAAAGTGTTGACCTCTTATTTATCTGGTAGATCTATTAGAGATCTTAGATATATATTCGTAGCACTACTTAGGAAGTAGTGGTGGTCTTGGTGTTGTGTATACATCACCTAACAACCTCTAGATGACCGAGTTAGTTCATATAGATCAGGAAGAACATGCTATATGGAGGCATCAGGGCTTGAAGAGGGGTGCAGATGATATACTTATTAGTAACTAAAATAGTAAAAATGAAGTAATCAAGGTAGAAATTATTGGTATCATTGTAAAATTGGACTAACTGAAATTAAAAATGTTTTAGAAAAGTTTTAAACAAAATAAAAATAGAAAAATTATAGGGCCTGAAAGTATTACTTACGAAGTTTGAGAATGCATGCGATGAAAATAATATGTTGCACATAATAGGATACAATACGACATGGTAAGGACACTGCGACACACATGTGACTGGTAGATGCTTGTGAAGTGTTCGGTACGTATTTGTGGAGTGTCTAATACGTGGCCGACACCACACGGCCACATTTTGTGGAGTCTTTATGTCTACTATAATTAGGCTAACCGAAGTTAAAAATATTTTCAACAGAATATAAATAGTAAAATTGTAGGGCCTGAAATGATTAATTATGAAGTTTTAGAATGCTTGGATGAAAAGAGAGATTCAGATTCAGAGTTCGGTAAGATACTCAGTATTCAGTTACTACTCAAAAGGTATATTTAGTTACGCGTGTAGATTTGTCATTCGGTACTTGTATATGTGGGTAAATTCAGAACTATTCTTCAGTTTCAGGTGAATTTAGAGAGAGATGACTTAAATAGGACAAAGATAGGCCAGTTTACAGATGAAAATTTTCAGACCTTGACCAATTATTTATTATATCTAGCCAATTTTAAGTTGAGGTAATATGATGCATATCAGATAAACTTTTTTTCCTTCGTCTCATTTACATGCATGTTCGATTTCATATGATTATCATATGAACTAGGGGTAGATTATTTTACTATTCACTTATTCGATAGAGTATTAACAAACATGGGCGGATCTAGAAATTTAAACTAAGGTGGAGTGGACTAAACTAAGGTTGGCTAAAGATAGACTAACTTATAAAAAAAATCAAAAAAAAAAAAAATATATATATATATATATATATATATATATATATATATATATATATATATATATAAAAGAAATTTCTGTTTTTGGTTGCCTTCGGCCACCCCAGCTACTATTTGGATCCACCCATGGTAATAAATGTGTAAGTAGTAAGAACACATTTTCACCTTTTCGTCTTTTTTTTTATATTCCAACAACAAATTATTGAAAATATTAATCTTCCAAAATCACCACTGTCTAGTGACCTTTCATTCTTATTCAATGTTGTTTGAATATTTTCCAATTTTGGACCGTACGCTAAATATTATATAGTTAAAAATTATATATTCTCGGTAATCAAATTTTCGATAATTAAATTTTCTGAAAAATTATATTTTCATGTTTGGTGAATACATAAATCGTTTCCCAAAAAAAATAAAAAAAAGTTAAAAAACCGAATATATATAAGTAGATTTAAAAAAAACTAAGTAAATACTCAACCTTCGGACCAGATGGGGCCTTCGGGCTTGTGGGGCCTTCGGGCCGAGATGCCTTTAGGCTGGGGTGGTGCCTTCAGGCTGGATTGGTTGTAAGCCTTCAGACTGAATTGTAACCTCTCGAAGGGGTATGAATAAAATTTACCTTCTTCAAAACATATATATATATATACACACCTTCTTCAAAACATATATATATACACACCTTGAGATGAATTGTACATAAGTAATTACTGGTTAGTGATATGCATTTCATCAGTGATATTTAACGAAGAAAATGTTAGAAAAAGATGAGAGAGAACTCAAAAATACAAGATAAGTACTCTTACAAATTCGATTTACCGGCAAGTAAGTCTTGTCGTGGATAGAATTGCAGACATAGTAAGAACCTATGATCATATCTTGATCTTTTCCTTGTCTCATTGTAATATTCATGTTCTGAAAATACAAATAATAAGCTGACAATGCCAAACATCACAAGGTTAATAGGTCACCTCTTTAAGTCTGTCAAATTTGAGTGACCCTTATGATTACTTTAAAGAGAAATAATTAAGATCCTGACTGGGTGGCAGAATATTAGTGTATCGAGACGTATAATTCTTCTATTTATAAATGTTGAGAGTTGGAGGACAACGGATCCAAAAGACATGCAATATAGTGTGCATAGAGTCCCGAGTGTTACGTCGGCTTCTCAGAGGCGACTCGATCTTTTGTGGAATGTAGACTCGGATTCCCTTAAGTGACTTGACCCTTCGAAATTGAACCTCCAGCATCTCGCAAGTGACTCGGATCCAACACTTGGATACCCATTAGTGGTTTGTCCCCTTGAACAGATTCCGGCTCCTCTCGCAACTGACTCGAACCTTGGGAATGGATTCTTGGATTGTCTGATTCTCGAAATTGAGCACACAACCTCTCCCGGAAAAGATCATTTTGACATTTCCATCTTGGATCTCCCAAAGCCAGTCCTGCTATTGAAAAAGGAACAAAAAAAAAATGATATCACCCATATTATTCACCACTGGCTCTAGCTTTAACTCGTGCAAAAACAACTCCATTCCAATATGGGTGTTGTAGGCTGTGCACGTCGACTCAGGGTGCAGCGACACTGACATTAGGTCTGGGGAAACTTTAGATTGGCGATGTCTAACATAAAGGGTCTACATGTGACCGTATATAACCTTCTACGTTGCATTGTTTGGAAGGAAAAAACTAAAAAAAATTGATACATTTTGTGGAGTTCCCTTCAATTTAGCACGAGATCAAGTGTGTACTCAAGGGATCCTTGGGAAATACCAGTGAGAACTAAGCACCCCTTACCTTGCCTTCAAGGAATCAGGATCAGTGCATGTACTTATTTAGAGCGTCCGTTTCTTGGATCTCACTTAGGCTGTGTTTGGTTCACTTAGTAATGGAATTGGATTTGTAATTGAATTGAATTTATAATGTAATGAAATTATAATTACATTACCATGTTTGATTGGAACATATAATCAAATCATGCAATGTAATGTCAATTGCATTCATATGTTTGGTTTACCATGTAATGTAGGTAATGTAATAATTTTTTTTAAAAAAATACAACATAAAATTTAAAAGTAGTTCAATAAAAAAATTCAAAAAGATAAAAGGTAAAAACAAAGAAAATTTGTGTGATATTTTTTGTGATAAAAACATAAAAATTGATAAAACGAAAAAAAATCGACAAAAAAAATGGTAAAAAAACGAACAAAAATGAAAAAAAAAAGCATCAAAAAATGAAAAAAAAGAGGTCAAAAGCGACGAAAAATGATCCAAACCAAAAAACGAAAAAAAGACTAAAAACGACCAAAATCGGCAAAAGAAAGGGAAAAAAAAAACAAGAAACTGCCAAAATCGAAAAAAGTTAAAAAAAACGATAAAAAAACGAAAATAATTTCGTGATCTGTTGTCGGAATTGGGTTATGTGATATTTTTTCAAAAGTTGGAGGGTGTAATATAATTGAAATTGATAGTCATTCAAACTCTACGCACCTGTCCTAATTGACCAAAAAGAAATCATTATAGAAGACAAAAAGAAAAAGAAAAAGAAAAATGAGTACTTGTACGTCCCAGTAGCATGTCAATGCGGAGGTGCAATTCTATGATATAATTGATTTGAATAGAAAGTGATGTAATATAATCAGATTTGTAATCGCAATTACATTACATCCAGATAAAAATTGTCCAACCAAACATCTGAATCTGTTCTACAACGTAATGTCAATTATATTACGTTGTCCAATTCTGCAAATCAAACGGCCCTTACTACTCTTTACACAAAAAGAATATATTGAGTTAGGTGTGTATATTTCCCATTCGGCACTTCCGTATTTGTATTTGTGGGTAAATTCAGAACTATTCTTCCACTTTCAGGTGAATTTACAAAGAGACGACTTAAATAGGACAAAGATAAGCCCTGGTCACAGATGGAAATTTTCAGACCATTGACCAATTATTTATTATATGTAGTCAATTTTAGGTTGAGGTAATGTGATGCATATCAGATTTCATATGATTATCAGATGAACTAAAAGTGATAGATTGTTTTACTATCCATTTATTCCACATAGTACTAACAAATGTGTAAGTAGCTATGTGTATGAACACTTTTTCACCTTTTCATATATATATATATATATATATATATATATATATATATATATATATATATTCCAACACTCTGAACAACAAATTATTGAAAATATTAATCTTCCAAAATAACCACTATCTGGTGGTTAGCAAACATTTATGTTACCTTTCATTCTTATTTAGTGATGCTTGAATCTCTTTCAATCTTGGACTTTTAGTTTCTGTACTACGTACTCTTGATACAAACAGAAAAGTTGATGCACATCCGGCTGAGCAGAGAAAAAGGCACCTGAAACCTAGAAATTAACCACTCAATTCACATACTCAAATTAATCTTGAAGTTTTATACTTCGGTACAATATGCTTCACTTGTTCTAGACTCTTTTCTAGGTGAGGTGATATATTTTTGTCAAATTCTCTCTTGCCTACTAGGTTTGTTAGGAATCAAGCACAATCCCTTAACATTGGACTCCAAATAAGTCAAGCTGAGTTGAACCTTAGTTGTTAAAGCACAGCTTGAGAGCTGCTCGCAACAATATATATATATATATATATATATATATATATATATATATATATATATATATATATATATATATATTGTTGATATTTTTGTCTTTGTACTAGTAAATATAGTCCCACATTGGCTACACAATCAAGTGGGTATCTCAATATAATATTTTGTATGTGTTGAGGTGTGCACATGGAGTGTGGTGGGGCACATGGGTGCCATGTGGAGGTATTTTATTAGGAGAAAAAAATGATTAACTCCTCCATGAAAACTTTTAAGTTTTTTGTTATGCTCTTGGATATTATTCCATAGGAGCTAAGCCCCAAAGCGACTCGAATTCGGGCACAAAGTGGTGCTTTGTTGGCGCACTTTGCACTTAGCATCATTGCTGAGCGGGTGCTGAACAGGCGCTGAGCGGACTATGTAACGACCCGTTCCGCTCAAGCGGACTGCTGATTCAAACGGCAAAAGTGCAATGTCCTGACCCGCTTTGCTCAGCGAGAATACTCATTGAGGCAAAAGATTTCCCGAGTTGGCCCTTCAGGAGTTCCGGCTTAGGCTTTCAGAGGCTCGCTCGGAGTATCGCTCGACCAAGGTGAATCATCGCTAAGGTGGGTGGCTACGATGAACTTGTCTTTGCTTAGCCAGCACACTTAAAATATGGATGTTTCATGCTAGTTGCTAGGTGAATCACCCCCTGCATGCTAATAAGAATACAATGCACCTAGCTAAGGGAATAATCTCAACTTGTATTGCTTGTGCTAGAACATGAAAATGAAACTTTTCTTATATACGGACCCTCGCATGCTCCCTTTGCCTTGTGCAAGTAGACCCCGCTATGCCTCGAGTAGAATCGTTGTATGCTCTTCGGAGTGCACTTCTTCACTTGCTACACTGCACGACCCTAGATTATGTCGCTCGGTATATCCCTTTACGGTTTCACTCCTCGGCTACCCTTAGGCCCGAGCCAACGCGAATGCTTATGTTTACACAAATGCATGCTTGCCTGCTTATATGTTAACTTGTAATGTTGCCTCGATCCAATACTTGCCACAATAAAACTTATGCCACAAAACAAGTAACACTATCGCATATCGTGCATGCATTCGAGTTAGCCAGAAGACTATCAAATAGTCCTTCTGTGCAATATGAACCTGCAAGTATCCGGGACCGTTGGGTCGCCAAGGCAATCCCCGCACCAGGGGAATGCATCAAGGCAAATTGAACATTGAACGAGAATCATGTATAGTTTACATCTGAACAAGAATCATGTCAAGTAAAGAAAAAATCACATCTCGCGGAGCAATGCTTGTTCAGATCTTGAATCATGGATTGTCTTGTCAAGTTGGTAAATCTGGAAGACCCAGACTTGCGTGTCGTGGACAACTTGGAATCAAAGGGGATCTTCAGATCTTGTTCCACGGACGGTCTCTGGAGCATTGGGGCCAATCCGATCCGGATGGAACTATTATTTAGTCTCTTGTTCTGGACGGGATGGCTTGCAGCGCACCTTGTACTTTCGTTGCATTCCATCTTTGTTCAAGACTATAACTCATCCTTATGGCTATGCCAGTGACAATTGTTCATATAGATAAGTCATCCTCGCTTAGCGGTAATCCGCGTGCGAGTTATTGCATCGCATCAAAAATATCTGAAACACCTGAACGATCTTGAATATAATACACTTGTACATATGGAGCACTTAAATATTTTCTGTAACACGCCTTATAATCTATGTAACTCGTGCACCCGAAACTTGATCTCGTTCACAACACTTGTGTTTGCATATGCTATTTGCCCGTGGATTTTAATATGTATGCTCGTGCTTGAATTAACTTGGTTTGCCTTGGACAGGGAAGGACAAACGGTAAGTTGGTAAGTCTCGCCGTGTTTACTCTTATATCGCACGGCGCACTGCTAGACGAGTTAGGCTTTTCATAAATGCCATGAAATTAATCCTAAGGAAAGACTAGAAAGATAACTTAATTGATGGTGCACGAAACCTATATTACGTGTTTGGATTTATCGAGCGGGCGAGTAGCCTCCCCACTAGTGCATTCATGTACTGATAATCCACCAGATTGCTTGCAGGGTGCGGGAGAACCTCGTTCGGTGCAGATGCCTCCTTCATGCGTGCTAAGGCATGGAGTTCACTCTAAAGCCTTGGAGCGTTGCGTCCGAAACTGAAGCACATATACAGGATATAATGTTGGAACATCGCCTATACATCATTCCACAAATGTAGCCACTTGGCATGCTTTTACTATTTCAGAGAGAGAGGCTTGAATGACTTGTAATCTCAGCCTAGCGCCGCCTGTAACACTTGTTTAATATTGTCACGACCCGATTCCTTAGAATCGTTGGGGCATCCCCCGAATCGTAATGCCATGCGGGCCTGGGGTTGCGCCCGCACAAGGCTAAAGTATTTTGCATAACGAGCACATATTCAGAGTACGCAGATAAATTAAAACACAGATTTGAAACATGGAAAAGTTCTCTTTATTGATAATGAACATCTATTACAAACTCCTGAACGAGTCAGCTAATATGCCGAACGGCTTACAAAAGTGTTGACTCAAAATGAGATAGCAGTCCTGTACATTACATCCCTTTATAAACTTCAAAATGATAAAGACCTCCAGGCTGGGGGACAGCTTTGCCACGGAGCTGCATTTGTGTATGAAGAGTTGCAGGCTTCTGACTCCAAAATGCTTCAAGGGGCGCGGTGAAGATGCGCCAACAGCTAGACTGGATCGGGAAGACGACTTCGGCTCCTCGCTCGGTTTGCCTTGGTGCGGAGAACCTGTTTCAATGAGGGTCAGCATGTCGAAACATACTGGTGAAGGCAAGCTAACCGAACTATACCAATTAACACGTTGTTTTAATAAAACATGCATATTTGTGGGTTTCTATCTTGCCTTAGTTCATTTACAAGTAAGCAGCATATAGAATTTACTGAAATGAACGTGCCACCGTTCGGTGGATTTTACCTGCCCGTCTGAATTACCTGCACGATACTTACCATGCCTTCCCTGCCACGAAGACACAAGTTAGTATGCAACAGGTTTAAATATACAAGGTGGATATAGTCATGGACAAGGATAGGATGCAACGATAAATACACGATGCGTTGCAAGCCGTCCAGTCCGCACACGATGACTATGCCACAGGTGATCACTGGCTTGGTAGCCATAATGGACTAGTCATGGACTAGGATAGCATGCAACGAGAGCTCATAATGGATACACGATAAACACACGATGCGTTGCAAGCCATCCAGTCCGCACACGATGACTACACACGAAGTTCTGCCCGGATCGGATCGGTGCCAGTGCCCCAGCGACCGTCCGCAAAACTTATACCCTTGTGCACAAGTTGTCCATGATCGAACACACGTTGTTTAGTTAAGTTACCATTCACGCAGTTGAGGCAACACGAGTAATGCATAGATATGATGCATTGATAGCACAATTATAGAAGAAGATACATTCTAACTAAAATTGATGCATATGATGAATATTCCGAATGAACAAGCATGTAAGTAAGTAACCGTTCACGAGTTTGATTGACAAGCAGTATTAACCAAGTCTATTCTCTTTTATCTTGGTTTCTTTTATTATTACTTGGTATCGTTTGATCGGGGCAAAAAAGAATACAGATTTTTAGGGCGCGAAGCTTGGAAGCAGGGCTAGCTAATCGGGTTGGTAGCCACTCACTTAGATTAATGGAAGGAGAAGGAAAGAGGCGCTTCACGACTCCGCTCGCAAGCCGCCTACTGCTCGTTCACCTGCACACGAACAGCTTGATCAATACTTCTTCCTCTCTTTCCAATCTCGGAATTGAAGTGCAGTTCTATGAACGAAAACAATGAAAACCATCAAAACCGTTCAAGGAAAACAAGCAAATCCCAAAACCAACTCAAAGCACGAAAGCAACAAGCGACATCGAAAACCGAGGCAATAAAAGATAGCAGCGGAGAGGTCCCTCCTGACTCTGCCGCTAAGCCGATCCTTGGGGCGCGGTCCACTAAATATGGGAATCGATTCCGAAGAAACAAATCCATAACGAGGACAAGTTCTTAATTCAATCTATCCCGATCGAACGATACCGTCTTGTGTTTCTTAGCCGCGTTCCCCGCACCGGGGAACAGGGCGCTACAAATATCAATAAAGAGTTTGCTTTACTTTTATACTTGTGTTATTCAATGCTTCCGCTATCGACGACTCTGTGCACTTATTACCAATTGCCTATGCGTTTATTATTCCTCTGCACTCGGACAATCTGTGCGACTCTGTGGCTTAGACCTCTTAATTACCGCCTGTTCGGACCTTGGCCTTGCACGGACACGGCTCATGCTCGTGCGACATCACGCCCAGATGGGTCAAGCGATCGTCCCGCGGGAGCGCTGGAACGGTGATTCGTTTCCAGCGGGGACGTACGATTAGCCCGCTGGAGATCGGGGCATGACATATTGGTATCAGAGCATGGCTTTATGCCTTTGGACTTTATTTTGATTTTCTCAGTTTCTTCGTGGGCTATATGCATACGCTCTCTCTCTCAATGTCCAATTGGGATATTCCAAACAATAAGTCTAAATACTTTCAAAAGTGCATATGAATGATATGATTGCTTGTACAAAATTATGATACGAAGGCCTTTGTGCCGCCTGTACTAGACTTGTGGGATTAGACTCGTGGTATAAATTGCAAGATATGTGCGAACCCGAATGCCTATACGTGATTACCCAACTGGTTAGAGTACGAAATCGAATATTGCCCGAACGGTTTGCTATGCACACAGCCTTTTGGCTAAGTTGTGTTGAGTATCGCGCGCCAAGACCCTTTGGTGCAAGCTAAGTTGCAATAGATTGGGATATCATTCAGATAAAATGTAAGTCAAACTTAGAATGGCAAACGATAGAAACCTTATCAGTGTATCACTTAGGCGAATATATCAAATCGTGCTTGGATTTTGAAAAATAACTCGAACAGTATTTCGTGTCGGAAGATGCAAATCAAATATGGATTTAAATTGGATGACTCAATTCCGAGTGGTGTATGGATCATTTAGAAATATTCAAACGAATTCATAGGTCTCGTTCGATAGTCGGATTGATCGATTGGAGAATGTCTTGAATAATTAATAAGGATTATATCGAATAGGGATTCATGGAAATAGAAATCGATAACTCGATTAGGAAAACTTGTTGGAAACTTGGAGGATCACGCGAGCGATTTCAGATTAAAACAAACAGATTGAACTTGAATACAATATCGCTCGAATAGAAGTTAGCCCAAAAATGAATATTGTGATTCGATGAAAGAGATAAGCGATAATGGATTTGGCTGGGAGTTTGGAAGAACGATCTTAAAATCTAGTTCGAAAAGATAACCTTCAAAATCAGTCACAACGAGAATGATTATCCTGCGGGAGCGCTGTCACGACCCGATTCCAAAAAAACGTTGAGGCGTCCCCCGAATCGTGACCGCCGTACGGGCCTGGGGTTGCGCCCGCACAAGGCTTTAATGATTTGCATAGCAAGCACATATTCAGAGTACGCAGATAAATTAAAATACAGATTTGAAATATGAAAAAGTTCTCTTTATTGATAATGAACATCTATTACAAACTCCTGAACGATTCAGCTAATATGCCGAACGGGCTTACAAAAGTGTTGAATCAAAATGAGATAGCAGTCCTGTACATTACATCCCTTTATAAACTTTAAAATGATAAAGACCTCCGGGATGGAGGACGGCTTTGCCACGAAGCTGTATTTGTGTATGAAGAGTTACAAGCTTCTGTGTTCAAAATGCTTCAAGGGGCGCGGTGAAGATGCGCCAACAGCTGGACTGGATCGGGAAGACGACTTCGGCTCATCGCTCGGTTTGCCTTGGTGCGGTGAACCTGTTTCAACGAGGATCAACATGTCGAAACATACTGGTGAAGGCGAGCTAACCGAACTATACCAATCAACACGTTGTTTTAATGAAGCATGCATATTTGTGGGTTTCTATCTTGCCTTAGTTAATTTACAAGCAACAGTATATATGTATAATACTGAAATGAACTAGCCACCGTTCGGTAGATTTTAGCTGTCCGTCTGAATCACCTGCACAATACTTACCATGCCTTCCCTGCCACGAAGACACAAGTTAGTTTGCAACATGTTTAAATATACAAGAGATCACTGGCTTGGTTGCCATAATGGACGATAGTCTTTGACGAGAATGGTGTGCAACGAAAGTACAAGGGGCGTTGCAAGCCATTCCGCCAAGAACAAGAGACTAAATAATAGGTCTCGTCCGGACCGGATCGATGCCAGTGCCCCAGCATCGCCCACAAGACCGTTACCCTGTGCACAAGTTGTCTATGATCGAACAATATACAAGTAACAATTTATTACAGTTGAGGCAACAAGAGTGCAATTTGAGGCAACAAGAGTACAAGACAAACAATTATACAAGACAAGCAATTCATGTTTTATTCCCAAACGAACAAGCATGCAGTTTAGTATCCGTTCATGAAGTTATTGACAAGCATAATGAACCAAGTCTATTCTCTTTTTATCTTGGTATCTTTTAGTTATTACTTGGTATCATTTGATCGGGGCAAAGAAGAATGCAAGATTTCGGGTGTGAAGCTTGGAAGCAGGGCTAGCTAATCGGGTTGGTAGCCACTCACTTAGATTGATGGAAGAAGAAGGAAAGAGGCGCTTCACGACTCCGCTCGCAAGCCGCCTACTGCTCGTTCACCTGCATTACGAACAGCTCGATTAATACCTCTTCCACTTTTCCAATCTCAGAATTGAAGTGCAGTTCAATGAACGAAAACAATAAAAACCATCAAAACCGTTCAAGGAAAACAAGCCACGTAGGTAACTGCCCCTCGCATAGAAAAGGTTGGCGTAGAAGCCAATGACTGTCACCATGGCGTAGAAGCCAAATAGTTATCTTATTGGCGTAGAAGCCAAGTAGGCGTAGAAGCCGAATAGTTGTCAAGTTGGCATAGAAGCCAAGTAGGCGTAGAAGCCCAGTAGCTGTCAAGTTGGCGTAGAAGCCAAGTAGGCGTAGAAGCCCAGTAGGCATAGAAGCCCAATGCTGCATGGATAGGTAGCCAGCGTAAAGATAGCCGATTATCCTTGTTTGATTGAGATATTGAGCATATTCTGGACCAAATAGCCTTATCATGCACCAATGCAAATATAGCCTAAGTTGGCGTATTCCGAGAAGATAGCATACGTCGTGCTCCTATAGTTGAAAATATCCAGATCGGCGTATTTCAAGGAGAGAGCGTACAACGTACTCCTATAACTGAAAATAGCCTGATGGCGTAATATGCAGAGGTGATGATGTGGACGTATTAGCCATAATTATGGCCAACCAGTCGTTAAAAGTAGAACCAAATCTCATGCATTAAATGCAGAGATCTGCCCCCATCACGCGCATTAACTGCAGACTTGCCTCAAGTTCTGTACGGAGAGCAGTTTTTGACGTGGCGGTTCATTTTGTCTCCTCCTGAGCGTAAAAGATCATGTCTGCCTGTGTAAAACAAGGCAGCGTATTTCCTTGAATGCGTAAAAGCAATTTGTATCAAGGAAATGTCACTAAATGACGGTCTAGGTCTCTGTGCAGAATCATTATTACAGTCGTCCTCTCGATCGTCGTGCGGTACTTTTTGTCAGGGGTCAGGTTTACTGCATGATCTGACAGGTTCATTCGAGGAATACGAAGAGTTCCTCGTACAACTTCCCGCTGCATTAAAAGCAGGTAGGTTTTACGCCGAATTGGCGATGTAACAACCTTTTTACGCTGAAGCAGTATGGAAATACTGCATTAAGCAGGTTGTTCTGGAGCTATATTTTATGCTGAATAGCATTGAAGCTCTGTTGTTCGCCAATGGCTCTGAAGTCATGTCTTACGCCACCCAGTGCTGGAGCTCTGTTTACGCGACTTCCTGCATGTTTGAGGGTTTTACGCGTATAATTCCCCAGCATATTTTTCATGCTTCTACACTAATCCTAACAACTAGCTCTCAAATCAAGGAATTAGAAGGTAAAGATCATAGTAGAATTAGCCTAAAGGAAACATTAAAATTAACATAAATTATAAAGTTGAAGGATCAAAAATTATTATCAATATGAAGTATGAACACGAACGAAGAAAGACAAATCACAAGAACACAATGTATCTTAGTAGAGCTCGAGAAGGTCAAATTAGGAAGAGAACCCGAGGAGTGAGGTTGAAAGCTGTTTCTTGTTAAATATATGAGAGTTACACCAAATATACGTGATGAACTTATTTGGTAATTATAGATTTTTTCTTCTTCTTATTGGTCGAGACTAAATCAACAGGAAGACCTTGTTACTCTCAAGAAAGGAATGCAACTTTTATCTTGCATTTTTATTTGAACTTACCTTAAAACATAACTTATGTCTATTAATTAAGAGAGGTGTACTCTGAACTTGTAGTCTATGAGTTATGTGGATATTTTTTAAATTTGATATCCTTAGATCCCATATAGAAGCTTGCTGGATTTAGGCTATTTTGTCCCTATTTACTGTGATTCATCTAGCCTCGGTAGGTATGTTTCATGCTTTTACACTTTATGCTTGAATTTTTAATGCCAATAATTAATCCAGTGTTCAGTAAAGTGAGCCAAAAGCTTGTAGAACGTACAAACATATATTATGTAGAAACTACTGCATATATAAAGCTGAGGTAAATATTTTTATGAAAGTTCAAGATTATATATGATCCACAACCAAATTTAATTTAGTGGGCTCCTAAATCTGATTTCTAATGCCGAGACACGATATACAGTATTGGCTTCTTCTAGAACTCGTATCCAACTTGGGCTGATGCTTCCTGCTGCACGAGCTGTTGCATTGGCTACTGCAGACTACTAAACCTGCTGTTGAAGGCTCTGTAGTGCACTGGCTCTGCTGCTACTTGCTGAGTTTACTTGCTGATGTACATCCTTCCTGCTATGTACTGCACAGTGTTGCTGCACATTGATTCCTCACTGCTGTACTGTGCAGTACAGCTAGCTGCTACTGCTATAAACTGTTGTATGCTTCCCCTTGTATTGTGGTAGCACAGAGCTGCACACTGCTCAGTTGTGCTCCCCCTTGCTGTGCTAGTACAGAGTTGCACACTGCTCTCCCTTCAGTTGATCACTGCCAAATGATGCATACTGAAAACTGTGAACTGCTCTCCCTAGTGACCCGAGTTCACTCAATCACTCAAACAACCATACTTGAAGGTAGCAGTAAGTATCAATGCATGTACTGTATTTAACGATGAGTATATATGCTAGGACTAGGAGTATCAGTGCATGTACTATATTTACGATGAGTATATACTTGAAGGTAATTGTATATTCATTTTTGCTGCAGAAGTATCTAGAAATGGATATGAATTACTATCTGCGTCATCGTTCGTGGATGTACAATCGTCATCCTGATGACATGTGCGGTGTGCGGGATAAATTTATTGAAGGTGTACAACAGTTCCTGCAGTTCGCCAAGGCGTTCCTTCAGTACATGGACGGTACCAAAATTAAGTGTCCGTGTGTGAGATATCACAACTTAAAATATCATCCAGAAGTGGAAGTCACATATCATTTGTACTCGAAGGGTTTCACACCAAATTACTATCAGTGGACCGCGCACGGAGAACTTGTGTCTTTAGCATCGGAGTCGGAGCCTTATGTGGAGCCGTATATGGATGTCCACGAGCACGCTGCTTACGATGACGGGTGGGTGAACATAGTTTTTGATACGGCGGGGCCTAGTTTTGATCCGGACAATCATGATACAGCTGAGGAGGCACCGAATACCGATGCTGCGAAGTTCATAGAGTTGCTATAGAATGTACTATTTTGACGAAGATATGTATTATATATTGACTGTAGAATGTACTATCCATTTAGACTTGTGACACCACTAGTTATTTACTGTACAATTCTATGAATACTGTGAGATATGCATAACATTTTGACTGTAGAATGTACTATATATTTATGTATTTCTTTATTCATCATATGTTGTTATCAGGTATGACAGGACGATGTTACGTGGCATCACTCCTGGGACGAGTAGTTCTAGGCCTGATAGTACTCCCTCGTCCAGCGTTCCTCCTGCTGACGGAAACATGGAGACAGATGAGCATATGGAAGAGGTCGAGCCGACGTTGTCCCAGCATCAGCTAGATCCTCCATGCGCACCTCCGGAGGAGACGAGGACAGAGATTTGGGCCGACGGTACAAAGTAAGCCAATTAGATGGTTTAGCATCATATATATCGTGTATTTCTTTATTCATCATATATTGACTTTTTTGATCAAAATAATTACTCTGTATAGATATCGTCCCTCGTCGGTACAGAGACGCCTGGGCCTCTTTCTGAGGAACAACTATGGTGGCCCTTGGATCAACTACTCTGAAGCTCCGGAGGAGAGGAAGGCGTTCTGGTTTGCGCACTTCAAGATAAAGTATATTATATAAATCCTCTAATTTATGCATATTATATAACTTACTAAATTATTTATTGTAGCAAACGTATTTCTATCCTCCGTACCGGGTCGAGTTGATCGAGCAGATGTTTCCTGCTGTTGCCGTCAAGCTTATCCGTGATGCTCTGGATGACCAGAAGGCTCGTGATCGCGTTGGAAAACCGATCCAAGGTTGGATCATGCCTGAGTAGTGGACTACGATGAGGGATAGATTCGACGATCCGAGGTACAAGGAAAGGTCTGAGAAGGTCAAGGCGGCTAGGCGGAAGGCAGCAAAGTGGTACGGTGGCTCGATTCTGATGACGGAATATTTTCGTCGTTTGGTATATTTTTTATTTCAAATATATTATTTTAATGCAAGTACGATAAAATGGTAGTAGAAAAAAATATTTAATTTTAGTACTAAATAATATATTTTTAACAGGTACAGAGGGGTGAGGATGCAAACATGGTGACCGTCTTCCTGGCCACCCATCGAAAGGACAAAAATCTCATTGATGAGAGGGCTTCACGGACCTATGTAAGTATTACTTTACTTTGGGTTAATTTTAATATAACTTAGGCAATTATCGAGTATCCAAACTTTTTTAGGCCGAGTATCTTAGGCTGCGTGAGCGGGCGACTGCTAGTGCACCTACAACGGGAGAGGCTGGTACTTCCTCACAGCCCTCTCCAGCTCCGTCGGCGGACGATCTGTGGGTGACCGCCGCTGGTAGTCTCCAAAGGGATACGTACTACGGTATGGGATCCTATGGCGCCCTTATTGTGACGCAGTTATCTAGGACCTCCCCGACAAGTGCACATTCTCCACAGCCCTCGCAGTTGTCGGCCCGAGTCCAGGAGGTCGTTGACCGTCAAATTGCGTCTCTCCGTTACGAGTTGCTGCGAAGGATGGAGGAGCAGCCCCTGTCCCAGCCGTAGGCGGACGATGCAACGCTCATCGCACGATTTGATATGCTCGAGCGCAGCATCATGGAGCTACAGGATTTGACAGCTGATCTTAGAGCGTGGACAGAGCGCAGCGTGACGGAGCTGCATGCATCACAGCTGTCTATGGGCGAGAGGCTGACGATGATGCATGATTTAATGGTTCATAGCAGTACGAGGCTATTATCTACCATGGATTCATACAACCAGCGACTAGCAGAGTTGGAGCGGATACGTCCTACTAGTGCGCCTACATCGACACAGACTCCACCGACGTCACTGCCGTCTCCATCGACATCGGTGTCGATTTCCCGGGAGCAGTATGATCTGTTCTTATCCCTCATGCGCGCCGGTGGTCATCCTCCTACAGATCCGCAGTAGTCCTAGTTAGGACCGTTTATTGATTGTTTGTGTTTTAGACCTATGATATTTGGTCATTTATGAATATTTTTATTTTTGAGACATTCAGACATTATTTTTTGTATTCTTTAGGATGAGGCTTTCAGACTCAGTTGTGTGGATATTTGTTGTATTCTTTACGACGATATTTTCTCCTGATTCAGTTTGTAATCTCAATGTTTTGTTTTCTTCAAATTTTATTATATTATTCATATTAAATATATGTTAATTTACCGGTGTTAGAGTGTTCAACCGAAGAGGGTCGACGAACCTAGCAAATTCAATGGAGGGTTGCTCCGAGTCTATTTGTACAAATTATGAATTCATAAACTGCAGGAAGAATGGTTTGAAAATAATTCAATTTTATTTTATTTTTATTTTTCACCGTATCTTTAGCGACTTTTTTAGCTGCATTTTGCGACGTTTAGCGACGTCTACTCACGTCGCTAATTACGTCGCTGAATTCGTCGCTATATACGTCGCTAAATCCGTCGCTAAACAAGTCGCTGTCCGTCGTAAATTACTGACATGGCAGTATTGCCAGGTCATAATAACGTCGCTAAATTAGTCGCACAATGTCGCTAAATGAGTTGCACATACGTCGCTATAAAAGTCGCTATTTGCGTCGCTACAAACGTCACTATCTACGTCGTTAATTTAGCGACATATAGCGACAAAAATACACGTTGCTAATTTAGCAACGTTGCGTCACTAAACGTCGCTAATATAGCGACGCATATACGTCGCTAGAAAACGTCGAAATAGCGACGTTTGGCGACGTTTTTTCTGTCAGCGACTAGTTTAAAAGCGACTTCAACAAAACGTCGCTAATTACGTCGCTAAAATTATTTAGCGACATTTTTTGGCCATTTAGCGATGT